>PVHT021183693.1:40012445-40218886 GCA_004024745.2 Catagonus wagneri | reverse complement strand
AAAAAAAAAAAAAAAAGCACTTTGTATACATTTGTAAAATGAAGTTAGTTCTGGGTTCAAATAATTATAAGCAGGTTTTCACCTACATAATTCCATGTTCAGTTAGATTCTAGAGTTGGATCACTATAAACAGGTTTTTCACTTGTGTTTAGAAGTCCTGAGGGACACTGTGCCAAGGTGGCCCCACTAAATGCCAGCAGTAACCCTTATTCATTATGACAAAAAAAAAATACAAATTTCCAAAATACTCTGGGGAGCAATATCGCCCTGCAGAAAACCATTAATTTTTATGAAGACCCAATCGCACATCTGTGGTTTATGATCTAAGATACACCTGATTTATATGAAAATGTAATCTGGGCTGTCTTAAGACTTTTATGATGCTCGGCCCCTTACTTTGGAGGCTCTACCTCTGTATCGCGCATTTTTATTTTATTATCGTTTTTATTTTTAATGGCTGCACCGTGGCCTATGGAAGTTCCCGAGCCAGGAATTGAATCTGAGCCACAGCAGTGACCTATGCTGCAGCTGCAGCAACACTGGATCCTTTAACCCACTGTGCCAGGTGGGGATCCAGCCCACACCTCTCCAGCAACCCGAGCCACTGCAATCGGATACTTAACCCACTGCACCATGGCAGGAACTCCATATCAAGCTTTTTTTTTTTTTTTAAGTTTTAATCTTTATCCTCAGACCTTAGAAGTCCATCATCTTCAGAGTCAGAGCCAAGTAAACAGAGCCTGAAAATCCAGCATCGCTGCCAGAATCCAAATGAAGTTGTTCTTTTTTCTTTTAATGGCCACACCCATGGCATATGGACATTCTCAGGTCAGGGACTGATTCCAAGCTGCAGCAGTGACCAACCCACTGCACTAGGGCCAGGGATCAAACCTATGCCTCCACAGTGGCCTGAGCTCCTGCAGCCGGCTTCCCAACCCACTGTGCCACAGCGGCAACTCCTCGAGCATTTTTAAAAGCACATTTATCCTGCAGTAAATATGCTAATAGCCAGACCTGCTATGTGCCAGGCACCGTTCTAAGTATTTTACAACCCTCTGAAGTAGGTACTATTATTATTCCTATTTTACAGATGAGAAACAGGCACAGAGAGTTTCAGTGACTTACCCCAAAACATACAGACAGTAAGTGGGGGAGCCAAAATGCAAAGCTAGACCCTCTGATGCCAACACACTCTGGCTAGTATGACTCTTATAGAGTTTGTATTTAAGAATAATTTAAGATACTTATGAGTTAGTTGAGTTACAGATGAATTAAACTTTGTCAGTTTTAGTTGTGAAGTTTTTTGTTTTGGGTTTTTTAGCTTTTTGCGGGCTGCCCCCGAGGCATATGGAAGTTCCCAGGCTAGGAGTCAAATCAGAGCTGTAGCTGCCAGCCTACACCATAGCCACGGCAACGCCAGATCTAAGCCATGTCTGTGATCTATACCACAGCTCATGACAATGCCAGATCCTTAACCCACTGACTGGGGCCAGAGATCAAACCCATGTCCTCATGGATGCTAGTAGGATTCGTTACCACTGAGCCACGATGGGAACACCTGGTTGCGAAGTTTCTGTTTTGTAGTTTGAGCCAGTTATTCAATTTGAGGTCTCAAATATCATTGTAAGGCCTTTCAAAGGCCCCAGCACTTTCCACGCAATCACACAGGCCCTCACCTTCCCTCTCCCCCTGGTTTTTAGTGTGTAACTTCTTGAGCACTGTATCCCTGCAACCATTATCTATAATCTTAGCACCCACACTGTAAGGTAAGTGTTATCTCAAGTTTATGGAAGAAGAAACTGGTGTCAGAATGATTTTGTGATTCGCATAACGTTCCCATCACCTAAGAAGTGACAGAGATAAGAATTCAGTCACGGTCCTTAGCGCTCCAAAGCCTCTGCCCCTCTCCCCACCCCCATGGACTCAGTTCAGGCCCCTTGGGGCTTTCCTGTCTCTTTGCCTAACACACCTTCCCTGGTGGAACCTCAGGTTTCCAAATGTCCTGCTACCAAATTCCCGTCAGCAGGAGCAACTCATTCTTCCCTAGAGCCACTGTCTTCCCATTCCAGAGCCGATTAAGCCCTCAGACTCTCATAAGAGCACAGCCAACTGCAGAGGTCGTTCCAGATGGGGAACTCCAGAGGGTAATTCTCTCAGTGCTAGACCTCATCTGCTTCTCTTTTCCTGGGCACTAAAATCACCCATCACTTCTCCTGACATTCTTCTTAGAGATCCCTTCTCCTATAACCCCAGAAGCCATGACTGCACCAAATTTCTCCTCATCCTGGAGTTCCCATCGTGGTGCAGTGGAAAAGAATCTGACTAGGAACCATGAGGTGAACAGTTCGATCCCCGGCCTCTCTCAGTGGGTTAAGGATCTGGCGTTGCCGTGAGGTATCGTGTAGGTCGCAGACGTGGCTCAGATCTGGCATTGCGGCTGTGATGTAGGCCGGCAGCTACAGCTCCAATTTGACCCCTAGACTGGGAACCTACATATGCCATGGGTGCGGCCTTAAAAAAAAAAATTCTCCTCATCCTGGTTGCCTGGGTCCCCGGGTCCCCAAGGATCCAAAGCATGGGCAGTAGATGCTACCAACTGGTTTACCCCTCTGGAGAGTGAGATGTACTCCATGAGTCTCAGAGAATGAGGCTAGAACCACCCAGTTTTACCGGGTGAGTGGTAAATTACACAGAGCTGAGAGAAGCATGGCAGTGGGGACACAGGCAGAGCGAAGCAAACAAGAGAGATCCTATGGGGCCAGAGAGAGGGAGCGTGTAGGTATACCAAAAATAAGAGAGGGAAACTTGTTCCTGCCTTTCTGGTCCCCAAATCCTCCCGAGGTCTCCCACCCTTCCAGTCCTTAGGCTTTGTGAAATCTGCCAGTATTCTTCCAATACATTCCTTTCTTCCAGCCAAAGTTCTTTGCATCACCTGCTGAGCCCCACTACAGTCCTAGGTGCTGAACCTCTGGGCAGGAGCAAAAAAGACCAGCTCATTAGTCCCAGCCCTCCCACTCCATCCTGATCCAGAAGATCATGACACTGAAGTGAGTTTTTTTGAGGACCTGTCACCTGTTCACCTCTGAAACACAACCACTTACCCCCAGGATCTTAGCTGGGTTTCTGGTCTCTGCCTTACAACCCCTCCACAGTGCCCTAAGTTTAGCCCCACTGTGGACCCCAGCCCACTTTGCTGTAGCTCAGCCCTGTCTGTCGAGTGCCTGGATCTGATTCCTGAGGTCTTCCTTTCCATGTTCACTTTGCCAGTTCCAGACCCTGGTGACACAGCAGTGGCACCACCCTACCCACTGAATGGCACCTCTCAGTTCAGAGCTTACCTATTTACCTGCGTTTGTTGGGCCCACACAGCCACTGCGGTGATGATCACCCAGTGATCTGGAAATACATTCCCAAAATCTACATCGTGGAGAGTAGGTATGCAGATATGCTGTAACCAGACACGTCCCCATAGGAAACAGGCTGGTAAGCATCCTGGCTGAATTTTCTTTGTTTCTTTTTTTGGCTTAAACATTGTTCTGGTTTTACTACTCACCACAACACAGGTGAATTTCAGAGAGGCAATGATAAAGAAAGCAGACACCAAAGAGCAGATGCTAGGTAACTCCATATACATGAAATTTAAAAACAGGGAAACAGATCTACGATGACAGCAGTCAGAACAGTGGAATTTCTGTGTTGACGGGGGTTGGGGTGGGGGATGAGAGAGCCTCTTGGTTGCTGGAAATGTTCTCTCTTGATCTAAGGGGTGATCACAGACATATGCAAAAATTTCTCAAGCAGTGCTCTGAAGATGTGCACTTAATTGCATGTAAGTTATACTTCATTTAAAAAGCACAAAAAAGCATTTATTATGGGTTCTTCCTTTCCCCAAGAGTATTCCCTGGCTGTATATGTGTTTCACCTTGCTGATCTAACTTCTGGAATTTCTAGGTCTCTTTACCTCCATCCTGAGCCTGGAGATTTTTCTATCTGGAAGTTCCATATGGAGTTGAGAGCTGCCAAATGGAATTAAAATGGCTCTTAATCAGGGCACTCCAGGTTCTCTGTTCCATGGGCCAGCTATCAAGTTATTGCCTCTCAGCTCCAAGTCTATTGCTCTGAGCTAATGGTGCTGGGCCTTAAAAGATATCTACATTGCCAGCTGGCTAAATGCTGTAGCGGGCACTGGGAAGAAGCTGGAGGAGGAAGGGGCCAGCCTTCCAGGTTCCCATGTGCTCCCCAGTGCAGCCTCCTGCAGTGTGAGGCTTCTGCAGCACCTGGTCCAGGTGCACCCTGTTTCTGGGGCACCCAGCATCTAGCAGCCCTGGCACTGCCCCATAGGCAGCTCCCCACCTCCCCGCCCCCCGGGAAACTATTTCTCAGTGAGTCCTGCTGGACCAGCATCTCAGCAGACCTCAGCATCCAGTGAGCCCCAGCTGCACCTTCTTCAGTGAGGTCTGGACCTCAGCCCTGAGCTGGGAGACCCTCTTGCAGATTTGCTCTTGTATCTATCTCAGCTCTAAGGTAGTGACTGCTCCCTACAACCACTACTCCTCTAATCATTTGAGTTTTCTCCACCAATTACTAAGCAACTTTTCATTATCCCAACCCCCTGTTATAGTGAATAATTATTTGTGTTAAACTTTCCCTGGTCAAGTCACTGGATGGTGCCCATCTCGACTGATCTTTGTGGGGTGTGGGGGTGTGGGGGTTGCAAATAGAAGTAGCAATCATCTGGAGTTTCTGTCATGGTTCAGTGGGTTAAGAACCTGACTAGTATCCATGAGGATGTGGACTCAATCCCTGGTCTTGCTCAGTGGCAACTCTGATTCAACCCTAGGAACTTCCATATGCTGCAGGTTCGGCCCTAAAATAAAACCAAAAAGAAAAAGAAGCAGTAGCAATTGTCTGAGTAGCAACACACTGCTGTAGAAGGCTCTGCTGCTAAATTCTCTGTGCTCCTGGGCATCTTGGTCTGTGTGGGCTGCTACAGTCAAATACCATAGACTCGGGGTTGGGGGGCTTAAACAGCAAATGTCTCTTTCTCAGAGTTCTGGAGGCTGTAAGTCAGTACCATACTGGGAGGGTGGGGGGCGGGGTCCTCGGTGAAGACATTTTTCCCATTCTCCTTGCTGCACCCTCCCACGGCAGAGAAAGAGATCATCTCTCTGTGTCTCTTCCTATAAGGGAATTAATCCCATTCATTAGGGCTCCACCCTCATGACTAACCATTTCCCAAAGACCTCACCTCAAAATATAACACATCGGGGGCTAGGGCTTCAACAGAGGAGCTTTAGAAGGAAACACAAGCACTCAGTCCCTAACACTGGGAAAGTCAATTTTCCTCTCCGGCCTCAGTTTCTCCTGGGGTAAAACGGAGAATGTGTCTGCTTATCCTCTTCCACCTTCACAGAGATGTTGTGAGAACACAGTGGAAATACTGTGGCCTTCTCAGTGGAGAGGTGCTGCTGAAATTCCTAGAGCAATTTTTTTGTCACTATAACCCATAGGACAGCTTGACCTTCAATCAGCCCAGTCACACCACCTACTGAAGCGGCTCATAAAATCAGCTGTCATGTAAACCAAGGCCTCCAGGTTAATGGCTCCCCCACTCCCACCCCACTGCAGGGAGGGACACACGGGAGAGAATGCAAGACAGCATGGAGGTTCTGGAGGTGAGCAGGTGTGGCGGGACCTCTGGGAGATTCAAGGCAAGGACAGATGTTAAGACCCACACCCTGTCTCCACCCGCAGATTAAGCTGATAAGAGGGGTTTATTTAGCATCGGATTTATGACAATGTTCTCCAGCAGACATTCGACACTGACCAGCGCTGAAAAATGATGTTCTTGTGCAGAATCTCCACACCGCACAACTCCGGGTGGTGCCATGCATGACATAGTTTTGCAAATGGCCCTCCCTGGTGTTATGCAGTGTACAACCTGTGCAGCCATACACAGTAGCCCACCCAGCTGAGGGAGGCTGAGGCCACGGCTACAAGTTCCCTGTGGGCCATCTTCTCTGAGGTCCAGTAGGGAAGGCCCTTCAAGCAAATTCATGACACAGAGAGCTTACACCAAGCCACAGAACAATCATACTGATCTCTGCCTGACTGCCCTTTGCCACTCAAAGGGCTTTGTTCCCTGGTCTCCCTCCCTGCCTGTAGTTCTCCCACCAGTACCCCCATCTTCAGGCTTACAAAAGTCCTAATCTATTAGCACGATGTCATTACTTCAGAACAAGGAACAAATATTATGGCAAAGGAAGTGTGGAATGGACATAGGATCACAGGATCTCTTGATCTTACTGTGGTCTTAGCACCAGAGGCAAAGAGCCTAAGAGAACATTGGAATGGCCTGTTAGTGTCGTTTAAGGCACAAGCTTCGGGACAACATCCTGTGGGGTTGAGGTGCATCCTCTAAGAGGAGGTCCAGGCACTGGCCAACGGCGATACCCAGCATTGTTTCCTCTGTAGCTGCTGACCTGAGTCCAGGAACCAAGAGGTAGAAGCGGGATTGACCCTTCCCCCCATCACTCCCAGTGGTCTGGGTTCTCAGACTTTGTGACCCCAATACCTACAACCCTCTGTTCTGTTATATCAGAAGACCTGGCTCTCATAGTGGCGGGAGAGGGAGAAAACTTCAGACAGGCCACACCAGAGAGGTCTGAAGCTCCACCTGCTTCCTGGACTTTGAGAATCCTATGCCAGTGGACCAAAGCAAAGTTACGGGAGGCAAGGGGTGATAACTGACTCTGACTGCCACGAAGACCTATGGTTGGTCTATGATGCGGGTAGGATGGACTGTGGCTGAAACGCAGAGGTGCCATGCCCAGTGACAGTGGTGAGCAACCAATACTACAAACACTGACCAACAAAGGCAAGGCAGCTCAGATTCTTTGGGAAGGACTAGGTCTCCCACCAGGCAACTAACCCGCACCAATCAAAACGCTGGCTGACAGAGAAGGAACTCTATGTTGGCAATAGAAAAGGAAATGATAAACAGCAATTTTAACTTTGGCATCAGCTGTATCGGTGAGGACAATAGCTTTGTTCTTGTATCATGTTCTTGAAGAGATTGGAGCTGACAACCTTCTTGATGGGGTCTCTGTGGTGGATCAGACTTGATGGAAGGCAGAAACAGATCTGTGTGATATGGGAGCCCTCTTGTGTGCCATATCCAGGCCTCTTGGCTACAGTTCTTACTCTGGCCCCTGCTTTGGCAACCATTTTTACACAGATTTCAACCAGTTCTTAACCTGTGCAACTTGACTGTTTTGCCTTGGGTCCAGTGCTACATACATCTAGTTCTGTCCTCAGTGCTGTTGGCACTTATATATGTGCAACCCAAAATACAGGGGAGATTTAAGGCTTATGGAGCTATTCTTAGACTCTAAGGCTTTGATCAATGAGGAGTGGAAGCCAAAGGGATAAATCCTTCCTCTTTCATCTCCCAAGCAGACAGTTCTGAGATGCATCCATGAGGCTTACCAGAAAGTCCTTTATTTGGAGCATCAGTCACACATAGCAGTGGCCAACTCATAAACACATCCTTCCCCTGTTCATGTCCTTATTCTTCATTCTTGCTCCCTGAAATCACAATCTCAAATAAACTGCCTTTATCTCAGCCTCTCCTTTGGGGGAAAGCAAGATAAGATGCATGACCACACCTAATAACTGCAAAGGAGGCTGGGAAAATATGTCACTGGGCACCTGTGTATCCAGTTTCTGTTACTATGGAAGAAGGAAGGAGTGGATTTGGTGATCAGATGGCTGTCTCCACCTCAGCAGAGTAGAAATCTTTGACAGATGCCCCATCCAAAGAGGTAAAAATAATAAAAGTGTGGTATTTAAAGGGGTAAGTAGTAAAACCGCTCTTGCCCTAAGAGAAAAGGACATTTCTTTGGCTGTGACCAGCACACTGGAGAGACAAGAAGAGAATTCCAGGGGACAGATGGCTAGAATATGGCTATACTTAGTGGACAGGAAGGTTAAGGATGAACCATTAAAGGAGAAAAACCAAGAAGCTTAGAAAGAGGTTGGGGAGGATGAGCAAAACCAGAGGGTAAGGATAGTATTCACAAACCTATCGTGGCAAGAGGTAAACTATAAATTTGGCCGCAGACATCACCAGTATATGAGTCCTGACTTGCCTCCCTTCCTTGTCAAAACCCTTTCCCCTCCTGACCCAAGGTCTCTGCTTCATTTGTCTCAAGAGAAGCTCTCTCTTCCCTCTTAGGTTCATCCTTTCCCTGTGTTTCAGATTCACTTTTCAGAACTTGCTTCAAATAACCCACGTCTCCTCCCTCTCGTCTTTCCCCTGGATTCTCCCTCCCTGTCTGGGTTTCCCTCATTCCCTTCCCCCAGACTGCCAAGAAACAGTTCCCAGGCTAGAAGTCAAATCAGAGCTGCAGCTACTAGCCTATGCCACAGCCACAGCAATGTGGGATCTGAGCCGCATCTCTGACCTACACCAAAGTTCACGGCAATGTGGGATCCTTAACCCACCGAGCAAGGCCAGGGATTGAACCCACAACCTCATGGATACTGGTTGGGTTTGTTACCACTAAGCCACAATGGGAACTCCCTGCTTGTCACTCTTGACCACTCCCTTACTCTGAAAAGTCCTTCCTCCCTGGGTCTCCTGGACCCTTATCCGATGTCCCTACCCTCTCCTCTCATTAGCTCTTCTGGTTCCTCCTGCCCGGTAAATATGGGTTCTCCCCAGAGCCCACTCTCTGGCCCCCTTCTTGCTATACTCATTCTCTCCAGACAACCTTGTCTACCCAGACTGCTTCAACCTTCATTTTTATTAAGCTATTTCCCAGATCTCCAACTCTACTCCCGTATTCCAGACTCACATTTTCAATAGCTGTCTGGGGACTTGCACAGGAAAACCAACCAACATTTCAAACTCAGGCAGATCTTGCTGGAGAATGACTATTCTTTTGCTATTTGAGAGCTTTAGATTCTACATATTTAAAGTATTTTATGTTTTTATTATAATAATAAGAAAAGCAAGGCTGTTTTCTTGCTAAAATAACGACACACACACTCTTGGGATCCTGAGCCAGAGGACTGGGCAAGTGTCCCTCCAGCAGCCAGAATTCTCAGCATCTGATTTTGTTCTCCACCTTCCTCCACCTCGCACTTCATGACCATCCTGTAGGTTTGCAATTATCAATAACTAAAACCAATAGTCCCAGTCATGCACCCCAGTTTCCACCCTCCTATTTCCAGCTCACTTCCCCGTTACCCAAATTCCACCAATGCTTTGCCCCACAAGGATCTAAGGTCCACTGAAGCTACCACCTTTCCCAGTGCCTCCATCTCCAGATGTCCCCTCTTCCCTCCTTGCCAAATTTCCTGATCCAATTATTTTAATTGCTCTATTTATCACAATCTAATTCCTTTGCCCCTCTTTCATTTCATGGTACACACTTCGAAAAACTACTAACCAGGTTAAATCCAGCCCTCCACCTACCCACACCTGCCCTCATGCCCCTGAATCTGGCTGGAGAAAAAGATGCAAAACTTCTGTTTGCCCTCAAAATCCATGACCATGAATCTCAAGCACATCTCAACTGTAGCCAGGCAATCTTCCTATACATCCTAATCCGTTCACTCTTCTTAGCCCTGAATGACGATTTCTTCACCTGTCTTCCCCTCAGACCTCCAATGCCCTCTCTGTCCTCACTGTTACTTGCAATTTCTTTTTTTTTTTGGGGGGGGGGGCGGGGGCGGCTGTACCCAAGGCATATGGAGGTTCCCAGTCTAGAGGTTAAGAATCAGAGCTACAGCTGCCGGCCACAACCACAGCAACGCTGGATCCCCAACACACTGAGCAAGGCCAGGGACTGAACCTGAATCCTCAGGGATACTAGTTAGATTCGTTTCCACTGTGCCACAACGGGAACTCCCTTACTTGCAATCTTGCTGCCCATTTCACTGAGGAAATGAAATCTGTCACAAAAAAGAACTGACCCAAACCCCCACCACCACATTATTCCACCCACGGCTTCTGCACCTACATACTCTGTACTACCTCCTTGATTACAGATAAACCATCGGCAGTCCTCACCTCAAGGACATCTCTCCAGTCAGTCTACCCTCTCTCTCTCACATCATCAGATTTTCCCTCTCTACTAAATCTTTACCATAAATATAATCATGCTATTGTCTCCCATTTTCAAAGAAAAACTTTTTCCCATTTTTAAAAGTTTTATTGACATATAGTTGATTTACAAGGTTGCAATAATTTCTGCCGTACAACAAAGCGATCATTATACAGGCACACACATCCATTCTCTTTCAGATTGTTTTCCCACACAGATGATCACAGAATATCGGGTAGAGTTTGCTGTGCTCTACAGCAGTCCCCTCATGAGTAATTCCCTTTTTTTTTTTTGTACCCCAAACTCCCAGTCCCTCCCACTCCCCCTTGGCAACCACAAGTCTGTTCTCCATGTGCATAAGTTTGTTTCTTTTCTATAGAAAGTTCATTTGGGCCGTATATTAGATTCCATATATAAGTGATATCATATGGTATTTGTCTTTCTCTTTCTGACTTACTTTACTTAGTATGAGAGTCTCTAGTCCCATCCATGTTGCTGCAAATGGCATTCTTTTGTTCTTTTTTATGGCTGAGTAGTACTCCATTGTGTTTATATACCAGATCTTCTTAATCCATTCATCTGTCAATGGAAATTTAAATTGTTTCCATGTCTTGGCTATTGTGAATAGTGCTGCAATGAGAATAAAGGTGCATGTATCTTTTTCAAGGAAAGTTTTGTCTGGATATATGCCCAGGAGTGGGATTGCTGGGTCATATGTTAGTTCTATATTTAGTTTCTTGATGTACCTCCATACTGTTTTCCATAGAGGTTGTACCAATTTACATTCCCACCAACAGTGAAGGAGGGTTCCCTTTTCTCTACACCCTCTCCAACATTTGTAATTTGTTGACTTGTTAATGATGGCCATTCTGACCGGTGTGAGATGGTACCTCATAGTAGTTTTGATTTGCGTTTCTCTAATGATTAGTGATATTGAGCATTTTTTCATGTGCCTGTTGGCCATCTGTATATCTTCTTTAGACAAATGTCTCTTCAGGTCTTCTGACCATTTTTTATTGATTTATGGGTTTTTTTGCTGTTGAGTTGTATAAGTTGTTTGTATATTTTAGAGATTAAGCCCTTGTCAGTTGCATCATTTGAAACTATTTTCTCCCATTCTGTTGGTTTTGTTTGTTTGTTTGTTTGTTTTTATGGTTTCCTTTGCTGTGCAAAAGCTTGTAAGTTTGATTAGGTCCTATTGATTTATCTTTGCTTTTATTTCTGTTGTCTTGGGAGACTGACCAAAGAAAACATTTTATGGTTGATGTCAGAGAATGATTTGCCTGTGTTCTCTTCTAGTAGTTTTATGGTGTCTTGCCTTATGTTTAAGTCTTTAAGCCGTTTTGAGTTTATTTTTGTGCACCGTGTGAGGGTGTGTTTTACTTTCACTGATTTACACGTGGCTGTCCAGTTTTCCCAGCACTACTTGCTGAAGAGACTTTTTCCCATTTTATATTCTTGCCTCCTTTGTCAAAGGTTAATTGACCATAGGTACCTGGGTTTGTTTCTAGGTTCTCTTTTCTGTTCCATTGATCTGTATGTCTGTTTTTGTACCAGTACCATACTGTCTTGATTGCTGTAGCTTTGTAATATTGTCTGAAGACTGGGAGAGTTATGTTATACACCATGTTAACAAAAGAAAAGTCAAAAACCACATGATCATATCAATAGATGCAGAAAAAGCATTTGTCAAGATGAGAGACATTGTGTCAGCTGTGAAACTTCAGCTCCAGGGACAGGTGTAGGGTCTTCATTTCCAGCCCCCCATGAGTTCTGCCATGGACCACGGGCAGAAGCTCCTTCTGTTCTCAGGTCCAACCACATCAGGCTGCCATCTGGGCCAGTAGTGATGCTCAGGATCACATCTACCTCCTGGTGGTTCTTATAACCATCGAACCACCATCTTCTTTCCCTTTCTAACAGGACTGCTTTTCATTTAAATATTTTAAACTTTAAATTTTTTCATTTAAATACTTTAAACAGAAGATATGTCTAATTAAAAATAGATTAAATATCTCTGTTTATTTCCATTCCCTCCCACATCCTCACTAAAATTAAAGTGAATGATTAAAAAAATGGATAAACCCACAGCCAGGAGAGAACGAGGGAAGGTTCATCAGCTGATATGATATTTTGACAAAGTTCTGGAAGAGAGGAAGCAGAAGAAGGAGTGACAACTAATGTAACCCAATAAAGAAAGCTGCAGATTAGAATATGGGAGCAGAGAAAACATAACACAGAAGAGCTGTTTACCCATACAGAATGTCAGAAAAGTTCAGTTCTCTAAGGACTCAAGTACAGCAGTACAGCAGAGGGCAAGAGGGCATATGGGGCTGAAAACAGACTGGCTAATTAAAAGTCTTTGTAGGGAGTTCCCATAGTGGCTCAGTAATTAACGAATCCGACTAGGAACGATCAGGTTGTGCATTCGATCCCTGACATCTCTCAGTGGGCTGGGGATCTGGTGTTGCCGTGAACTGTGGTGAAGGTCGCAGACATGGCTCAGATTCTGCGTTGCTGTGGCTGTGGCGTCGGCCAGTGGCTACGGCTCTGATTGGACCCCTAGCCTGGGAACCTCCATATGCTGCAGGTGCGGCCCTAAAATGACAAAAGACAAAAAAAAAAAAAAAAGTCTGTGTAGAATATAATCAATCCTCCATTATCCCGTCCTCCAGTTCACCTGTGGGCAAAACAGACATCCATCATCCAGGGAGGAGAAGAGAGTTTCCTCCTCTGGGGAAATGAGTGGCCCAGAGAATAGAATTGCACATATAGCACGAGGACCCCCAGCACAATGGCCAGCCCTGCACAACCTCCTGGGAGCAAAGCCCACCCCCAGCTTGGCACACACACAGAGTTCCTGATATCCTTCTCCGGGCTCTGAAACATGAACAATCAAGCATCACTAGGAATTTGAGGAATGCTTCCAAAATAAATAAAATCAAGATTTGAGAAAATGATTCTATTGAGTTCCTGTGGGATAATGATAGTTTCTTAAAACCAAATCTCTTCACACAACCTCAAAAACCCATACAAATGTACAAGGAGAGCAACTCAAATCACATGTAATCCTTACCATAACTACAGGGAGAGATTCCACAAAATTTAATTCACATGTAAGAGAGAAATTAAACATGTGATATTAGCAAACCTGGCTCCAGAGCTCACTCCAGAGCCAGAAGTCAGGTGAAGTCTGCAGGGAAGAAAAACTGAGAATCCTTTTTCCAGCCCCAGCCCCAGATACAGCAGTTGTTGCGGTATGGATGTGGACTGCCATTTATACACTTTTTAGGGAAGGGGTGATGGTGGCCAGGAACGCTGTAAACACCCCAAGCTGGCGGACAAGAATGTGCCCGGTCTTCACGTCACGAAGGCCATGCAGTCTCACATCAGCAGGCTACAGGAAGGATCAGCTTGCCTAGAGACATTTCTCCTGGGACCTTACCAACAAGCGTGGTATTTCTGTGATTACCTCCACCTGCGCCCTGAGACATGGCTGCCACCCTGCACGGCAGCCGTCCTGAGACTGGTGGCATCCCAAAGGTCTGAAGGGAGAACAACCACACACACGAGGGGAAGCTGACAGAGACGTCTACAGACCAAGTGCTTTGCCCTCCCCACCCCGCCAACCCCGGTGCCAATAGGAGAGCTGAGGCCGGCTGGGTCAGCAACTGAATTCAAATTTTTTTTTTTTTTGTCTTTTTAGGGCCACACCCACAGCATATAGAGGTTCCCAGGCTAGGGGTCCAATACAGCAGCCAGCCTACAACACAGTCACAGCAATGCCAGATCCAAGCCACATCTGCGACCTACACTACAGCTCACAGCAACGCCAAATCCTTAACCCACTGAGCAAGGCCAGGGATCCAACCCACATCCTCATGGATACTAGTCAGGTTCATCACCACTGAGCCACAGTGGGAACTCAACACACTTTTAAATAAACAAATGACAGGAAGCACCTATACCAAGCTGCTATGAGAAGAAAATAAGTGAGAGTCTAATATCCTCAGCTGATGAATTTATTCCCTGCCAAAACCACAAACAGATGAAAATTGTGACACAATATCCAATGCAAATCATGTGTCGTTAACTAGGCATTTGAAGATATAAAACACTAAAATTCACATTTGGGGATAGAAAAGGACAAAAATCAAGATGTAAAACAGGAGTTTCCGTCTTGGAACAGTGGAAACGAATCCAACTAGGAACCATAAAGCAGTGAGTTCAATCCCTGGCCTTGCTCAGTGGGTTAAGGATCCGGCATTGCTGTGAGCGGTGGTGTAGGTTGCGGACGTGGCTTGGATCTGGCATTGCTGTGGCTGTGGCATAGGCCAGCAGCTGTAGCTCCAATTAGACCCCTAGCCTGGGAAACTCCATATGCCGTGGGTGCAGCCCTAAAAAGACAAAAGACAAAAAAAAAAAAAAAAAAAGATGCAAAATGAACTAATGAAGCTCAGGAAAGAGGAAAAAAATTAAAAAGCAATATATACAAATAGCTATATACCGATATGTTGTACACCCGAAGCTAATCTGTTACATGTCAATTATACCTGAATAAAATTTTTAAATTAAAAATTTTCAGAAATAAAGATTAAACTACAAGATGTCGAAAGGAAAACAGATGCAACTTCAACTGAAAATACAATAAGAGATATAGCCAAACTGTGATTAAAAAACTTCCAACAAACAAAAGCCCAACACCAGATGGCTTCACAGGCAAATTCTATCAAACATTTAGAGAAGAGCTAACACCTATCTTTCTGAAACTATTCCAAAAAATTGCAGAGGAAGGGACACTCCCAAACTCATTCTATGAGGCAACCATCACCCTGATACCAAAACCAGACAAAAATACCACAAAAAAAGAAAATTACAGGCCCATTTCACTGATGAACATAGTTGCAAAAATCCTCAACAAAAAACTAGCCAACCAAATCCAACAATACATTAAAAGGATTGTACATCATGATCAAGTGGGACTTATCCCAGGGATGCAAGGATTCTTCAATACCCACGAATCAATCAGTGTGATATACCACGTTAACAAACTGAAGAACAGAAACCATATGATCCTCTCAAAAGATGCAGAAAAAGCCTTTGACAAAATCCAACACCCATTTCTGATAAAAAACACTTCAGAAAGTGGGCATAGGGGGAACCTATCTCAACATAATAAAGGCCGTCTATGACAAACCCAGAGCTCACATCATTCTCAATGGTGAAAAGCTGAAAGAATTCCCGCTCAGATCAGGAACAAGAGAGTGATGTCCACTCTCGCCACTGCTATTCAACATAATTTTGGAAGTCCTAGGCACAGCAATCAGAGAAGTAAAAGAAATAAAAGTTATCCAAATTGGAAAGGAAGAAGTCAAACTATCACTATTTGCAGATGACATGATACTATACCTAGAGAATCCTAAAGATTCTACCAGAAAACTGTTAGAGTTCATCAATGAATTTGGCAAAGTCACAGGATACAAAATTAATACACAGAAATCAACTGCATTTCTATATACTAACAATGAAAGATCAGAAAGAGAAATTAGGGAAGCAATCCCATTTACCATCGCATCAAAAAGAATCAAATACTTAGGAATAAACCTATCTAAATAGACAAAAGACCTGTACTCTGAAAACTGTAAGTCGCTGATGAAAGAAATCAAGGATGACATGAACAGATGTCATACCAGGCTCTTGGATTGGAAGAGTCAATATTATCAAAATGACTATACTACCCAAGGTAATCTACACATTCAGTGCAATTCCTATCTTCACAGAACTAGAACAAAATATTTTAAAGTTTGTTTGGAAACACAAAAAACCCAGAATAGCCAAAGATATCCTGAAAAAGAAAAATGGAGCTGGAGGAATCAGGCTCCCTGACCTCAGACTATACTACAAAGCTACAGTCATCAAAATCGTATGGTACTGGCACAAAGACAGAAATATAGATCAGTGGAACAGGATAGAAAGCCCAGAATTTAATCCACACATCTATAGTCAACTAATCTATGACAAAGGAGGCAAGAATATACATTGGAGAAAAGACAGCCTCTTTAATAAGTGGTGCTGGGAAAACTGGACAGCTACATGTAAAAAAAATGAAACGAGAACACTTCCTAACACCATGCACAAAAATAAACTCAAAATGGATTAAAGATCTAGATATAAGACCGGATACTATATATCTCTTAGAGGAAAACATAGGCCAAACACTCTCTGACATAAATGAAAGCAACATTTTCTCAGATCCATGTGTCAGAGTAAGGACAATAAAAAGAGAAATAAACAAATGGGACTTAATTAAACTTCAAAGTTTCTGCACAGCAAAGGAAACCCTAAACGAAACGAAAAGACAATACACAGAATGTGAGAAAATATTTGCAAATGAATCGACTGACAAGGGATTAATCTCTAAAATTTACAAACACCTCCTACAGCTCAGTACCAAAAAAACAAACAACCCCATCAAAAAATGGGCAGAGGATCTAGGCAGACAATTCTCCAAAGAAGACACGCAGATGGCAAATAAACACATGAAAAGATGTTCAACATCGCTCCTCATTAGAGAAACGCAAATCGAAACCACTGTGAGGTACCACCTTACACCAGCCAGAATGGCCATCATCAAAAAGTCTACAAACAATAAGTGCTGGAGAGGGTGTGGAGAAAAAGGATCCCTATTACACTGTTGGTGGGATTGCAAACTGGTACAACCACTGTGGAAAACAGTATGGAGATTCCTCAGAAAACTCAAAACAGACTTACCGTTTGTTCCAGCAATCCCACTCCTGGGCATCTATCCAGAGGAAACCCTGACTCGAAAAGACACATGTACTCCAGTGTTCATAGCAGCACTCTATGCAATAGCCAGGTAATGAAAACAACCTAAATGCCCATCAACAGAGGAGTGGATAGGGAAGATATGGTACATACACACAATGGAATATTACTCAGCCATTAAGAGGAACGAAATAACAACATTTATAGCAACATGGATAGACCTAGAAAGTATCATGTGAAGTGAAACCAGTCAGACAGTTAGCAACACCCAATGCTACCGCTTACATGTGGAAACTGAAAAGACACATTGAACTTCTTTGCAGAACAGACAATGACTCACAGACTTTGGAAAACCTTTGGTTTTTCAAGTAAGACAATCTGGGGGCGCGGGGATGCACTGAGGGTTTGGGACACAAATGCTATCAAACTGAGTTGTGATGATTTTTGTACACATATAATTGTAATAAAATTCATTAAACAATCGAAAAAAATTAAAAAAATAAAAAGCATCTTATTATTTATCTTAAATAAATAAATAAATAAAATAAAATACTGGAGGGGAAAAAACGGCTAACCTATAACCACAATTCATGAAGTAAAAATATCTTCCAATATCCTCCAACAATTAGTTGCAAAGGTAACAAATAAAGACCTAGAGCTCCTTAGAAAAACAGCTGATTGCAGAATTAGGACATGAAAAGTAAAAGATAAACCTGGGACATTTTACAGATCCAGAAAGTACTGATGAATGTGGAGAGAAAGGTTAGGTTTGAAAATCCTCATTTTGCAACCATCATAGTAAAAATTGGCTCAGGAATTCCCATTGTAGCTCAGCGGTAACCAACCCAACTAGTACCCATGAGGACACAGGTTTGATCTCTGGCCCCAGCATTGCCGCTAGCTGCAGTGTAGGTCACAGAGGCAGTTCAGATCTGGCGTTGCTCGGGCTGTGGAATAGGCCAGCAGCTGCAGCTCCAATTTGACCCCTAGCCTGGGAACTTCCCTATGTCAAGGGTGAAGCACTAAAAAGACCAAAAAAAAATTGGCTCAGGAAAGTGAGTGCTAAATCTGTGGTGGGGGGAGGGATCTGATAAAGAGCAGGATATTTACAAGATCATAAAATTTCTCCCCAAAGATGACTTCTTAATTGCAAGGGAAAAACAAGTTGATAAAGCAGACAATGCCTTGACTGGATAGCCCATATCAACACTGATGGGCAGATGAGCATATGTGCCTTCAAATGTGATGCCCTGAAAAGAACACAATACTACAGTGTATACTACTACTACCCAGGAAGTGAAGGTGAATCTAATCATAAGGAAACCGAGACGCAATTTTATTTTATTTTATTTATCTTATTTTTATTTTTAGGGCCACACCCACGGCATGTGGAGGTTCCCAGGCTAGGGGTCTAATTGGAGCTACAGTTGCTGGCCTACACCACAGCCACAGCAACACAGGATCCAAGCCATGTCTGCGACCTGCACCACAGCTCACGGCAGGGATCAAACCTGTGTCCTCATGGATGCTAGTCAGCTTCATCAACCACTGAGCCACAATGGGAACTCCACCAAGATGAAATTTTAAATGCACAAAATTACCTAGGGAGTGTACTTGCCAAAAATAATTTAACCAGTTTAACATAAGATAAATCTGGAGTATAAGACAGTCCACAAGACAGCTATCCTGAGTTCTGAAAATAATTAACCGTAATATGTGACTCTTGACCCAATGCTAGATTTTTAAAAATGCTATTGAAATTTGGGTACAAATGACAGAATTTAAATATGAGATGAATATCAGAAGATATTATTCAATAAATGTTAAGTGTTTGAAATGTGCTAAATATTTTGTGGTGTATAGGAAAATGTTCTTATTCTTAAAAGAAATAAACATGTAACTATTTAGGACTAAAATGTCATAATATCTACAATTACTTTCAAATGATTCAGAAAACGAAAAATTATAACGAGAGAAAGAAAGCAAATATGGCAAAAAGTTAATGATTAATGGTTAGGGAAAGATAAATGAGTATTCAGTGCACTATTCTTTTAACTTATCTATAAGCTTGAATATTTCTTTTTTAGCCACATCCAGGGATCGAACCCATGCCACAGAATTGACAACAGAGGATCCACTAGGCCACCAGGGAACTCCTGAATATTGAACATTTTTTTTAATAAAAAAAGAAAACAGGAAAAATGACCCTGGAGAAAACAAGGATAACTCAGGGAATAGAAGAAAATTTAAGACTACACATACAGGGAGTTTCCCATCGTGGCTCAGCAGAAATGAATCTGACTAGTATACATGAGGATGTAGGTTCGATCCATGGCCTTGCTCAGTAGGTTAAGGATCCAGCATTGCCATGAACTGTGGTGTAGATCACAGATGCATGCAGCTCGGATCTGGTGTGGCTGTGGCTGTGGCTGAGGCGTAGACCAGCAGCTATAGCTCTGATTCGACCGCTAGCCTGGGAATCTCCATATGCTGTGGGTGTGGCCCTAAAATAGACCCAAAAAAAAAAAAAAAAAAATATATATATATATATATATATATATATATATATATATACACAGTATCTTCAGGGAAATTCAAGAAACTATTACAAGCATAAAAAAGATCAGAAAACCCTTAAAACAGAAAATTCAAGATTTAATTTCACTCTTAGAAATTAAAATTTTGAGGAGTTCCCTGGTGGTACAGGGGGTTAAGGACCTGGAATTGTCACTGTCATGGCTTGGGTTACTGCTGTGGTGACCCATCCCTGGCCTGGGAACTTCCACATGCTGCAACCTCAGCCAAAATAAAATAAAATAAAAACTGATCACTGGAAAAAATTCAGTAAAGGATAAATAGATCATAAAATAGATTTTAAAAATAACAACATAGGTGGAGTTCCCTTCGTGGCTTAGTGGTTAACGAATCCGACTAAGAACCATGAGGTTGCGGGTTCGATCCCTGGCCTTGCTCAGTGGGTTAAGGATCCGGCGTTGCCTTGAGCTGTGGTGTAGGTCGCAGACGCGGCTTGGATCCCGCGTTGCGGTGGCTGTGGCGAAGGCTGGCAGCTACAGCTCCTGTTAGACCCCTAGCCTGGGAACCTCCATATGCCGCAGGTGCGGCTCTACTTAAAAACTCAAAAAGACAAAAAAAATAAATAAATAAAATAACAACATAGGGAGTTCCTGTCGTGGAGCATGGGGTTAAGAACCCGACTAGTATCCATGAGGATGCGGGTTTGATCCCTGACTCCACTCAGTGGCTTAAGGATCCAGCATTACAGTGAGCTGTGGTATAGGTCACAGATGAGGCTTGGATCCTGCGTTGCTGTGGCTGTGGTGTAGGCTGGTGGCTGCAGCTCCGATTGGACCCTTAGCCTAGGAGCTTCCATATGCTGCACCTGGGGACCTAAGAAGCAAACAAAAACATACAAAAAAAAAGGAAAATACAAGAGATAAGAGCTATATAGGATCAATCTAGGATTCAAAATCTGACTAATGGTAATCCTAAAACTGGGAGTAAAAATATATTGATGGGGGGAGAGGCAGAGAGGGAATACTTTCAAAAAATAAAACAAGAAAATTTTCTAGAGCTCAAGAAACACTGGACTTCCACCCAAGATCCCAGAATAATGAATGATGGGTAACTCCACCAAGGCATACTGAAATCATCTTCATGGAAGTCCAAGATGCTGAGGATACAGAGAAAGTTAAAATATTTCAGAAAAACAAACACACTAACATCTCACCTATAAAGGACCAAGAGTCAAGTAACGCTCTGAACACTGACCAGAGAGTCTGGCGCCCACAGTCCTCAAAAGAGTGCACCTCACACCACAGGCCGTCCCCAGGAAGGCCCTTAAGCTTTGCCCAGTACTGTTGCATATCTTTCTTCTCACAGCAAAGTGAATCCTTAGAGAGCAGGAATACCAACCTATTCATCTTTATATCCCCATCTCTTATCTCTAAAGTCCTACAGAAAACATGCAAAGTTCTTTCAAATAACCTCTAGTCAGTCTCCCTCTCTCTCCCTATCTCATCATTTCCTTCCCTCCCTTTTGGTCCCTTCTTTCTCCGCTCAATTGTTTGTCCTGGAAACACTGACTGAGATGCAGTGTGCTAGGTCAGGGGCTGTCAGGTGAACAAAGACCAGTGGTGGGTTCCAGGAGTTCACAGCTGTGAGAAGACAGACCTGGTGCGGGAACAGAGCCCTCCTGGGAACCTGGCAGCCTTCCTCTCAAATTATAGCACAGAATCCAGACGTACCTACATAATAGTTTCAGGCTCTCTATTCTTAAACTTGAGTTAAACATAAATTTTCTGTTTTTCTAGTTTAAAATTTAACTCATTTTTTACTTACGGAATTTTCTAAAGGATCAGGGGCTCCTGAGGGAAGGAAATGTTCCTCCTTCATATCATTCAGGGAGAACCCATGTGTTTCCTCCAACTGCTGTAAGCCCTGCCCCTGTGAGTTATTTGTGGCCCAGGGACCCTGGGTGCCATAAGTGGGGACGCTGAGGCGCTACACAGTTCCCAGAGGAGGCTCTCCCCCTAGTGGCCACAAGTGGGAGCTGCGGAGTTCTCAGCCAGAGAAATGCCGGCGTGGACCTTAAGGTTTCCACACACACTCTCCACCCAACCCCCACCCCACCCTGCAGATGCTGGACCTCCTTTTCAGAGTCTGTCTGTGGAAAAGGCACAGACCGCCTGGAGTCTCCATTTATACAGTCTCTCTGAGTTCTGGGTGGAACTTACTGGTGTGCTGGATTTTCCTCGGCTATGCCAGACAGGAGCCCCCTACCCAGGCCCATTTTGTGAGGGCAGCCATTTCCCGGCCATTCCCTCTAGGCATCAGAACCTTGATAACGAAGCTTAGCTTCAGCACCCCTCCCTTCTAAGGCCAGGGGAGAAGCTTTACTGAAATGTTCTATGCACACGTTTATGCAAAACCCGCAAAAGTAAGATTTTTTGGTATCATTTTTCCTAAAAATGGTCCCACAGAACTTTTATGCTTTAGACTACACAAAGTCTATACATATATGACCCTGATGGCCGCATTGGGGGCCACCTGATGTAGAGTTCTCTAAGTAATCCTTCAACATTTTTTTTTCTTTTTGTGTTTTAGAGCCACACCTCTGGCATATGGAAGCTCCCAGGCTAAGGGTTGAATCGGAGCTATAGCCGCCAGCCTACACCACAGCCACAGCTATGCCAGATCCGAGCCACATCTGCGGCCTACCCCACAGCTCACAGCAATGCCAGATCCTTAACCCACTGAGCGAGGCCTGGGATCAAATCGGAGTCCTCACGGATACTAGTCAGGTTTGTTACCGCTGAGCAGCAATGGAAACTCCAATAGTTCTTTAACTTAGATGTCCAGTCCCTTTACTTACGGAATTTTCTAAAGGGGACTTTGGGAAGGCAGTCTGTGCAGAGAACGTGGGTTTGTAGATCAGGTCCACGTACGTCTGCATCCCACCTCGGTCCCTAGGCATGTTACTTGATTGCACCTGTGTTTCTTCATCTCAAAGACTGGGAATTGGACATACTCTTTGGGTGGCTATAAGCACGGAATCACAGAATGCATGGAAAGACTTCTGTTTCATGCCTGGCCAGTAGGAGGCGCTCCAGGAATAGGTGCTATGGGATGGTCAGTAAACAGATACCCTACTATGGCAATGAATCCACCTATATTAAGTTGAACCAAATAAAACTGTCAGTATTTCGCTCTTTTTTTGACCTTAAAAATGACGGTTTCACATGATTCCCTCTGATAGAACACATGATGACAATAATTACATAGGGTGGCAGGAGTATAGGTTATTGGTAGGGATCCTCAGTCCCTCTCATGGTGCTGTGCTTTGCCTGGAGAGGCTGAGGAGACAGTTCAGTTCCTTGCACTTTCCTCCCTCTGGAAGTGCTGCTCTGTGACCATAAAGAACTCTGATGTAAAATAAACGTCATGGATGTGATGTATAGCATGGTGACTATAGCTAATAACACTACTGCATATTTGAAAGTTGCTAAGGAAGTATATCTTAAAAGTTCTCATCAAAAGAAAAGAACTTTTTTTTTTTTTTAATCTTTTTAGGGCCACACCCACGCATATGGAGGTTCCAGGCTAGGGGTCAGGTTAAACTGGAGCTGTAACAGCCAGTCTATGCCACAGCCTCAGCCACAGCCATGCAGGATCTGAGCCACATCTGCAATCTACACCACAGCTCACGGCAATGCCAGATCCTTAACCCACTGAGAGAGGCCAGGGATCAAACCTGCGTCCTCGTGGATGCTAATCAGATTCATTTATGCTGAGCCACAACAGGAACTCTGAAAAGAATTTTTTTCAATAGGGCCACACCCTTGGCATATGGAAGTTCCCAGGCTAGGGGTCAAATCAGAGCCACAACCACCAGCCTACACCACAGCAACGCCAGATCCAAGATGCATCTGCACACTACCCCACAGATTGCAGCAACACCAGATCTTTAACCTACTGAGCGAGGCCCAGGGGATCAAATCTGCATCCTCATGGATACTAGTCAGGGTCGTCTTCTTTTTTTTAGAGCCACACCTTAGGCATATGGAAGTTCTCAGGCTAGGGGTCGAATCAGAGGGCAGCTGCCCACATACACCACAGCCATAGCAGTGCCAGATCCAAGCCATATCTGTTGCCTACACCACAGCTCATGGCTGCACTGGATCCTTAACCCACTGAGCAAGGCCAGGGATCAAATGGGCATCCTCACGGATGCTAGTTGAGTTCTTAACCCACTGAACCACAACAGGAAATCCAAAAGAAAACAATTTTTGTAGCTCTGTGGTGATGGATGTTAACTAGACTAATTGTGGTGATCATTTTGCAATTTTTTTTTGTCTTTTTGCCCTTTTTTTTAAGGCCGTACCCGCAGCATATGGAGTTTCCCAGGCTAGGGCTCTAATCGGAGCTTACAGCTGCAGGCCACAAGCACAGCCACAGCAACGCGAGATCCAAGCCACGTCTGCGACCTACACCACAGCTCACGGCAACGTCGGATCCTTAACCCACTGAGTGAGGCCAGGGATCGAACCCGCAACCTCATGGTTCCTAGTCGGATTCGTTTCCACTGTGCCACGATGGGAACTCCCCAATATATATAAATGTTAAATAATGATGTTGTGCACCCAAAACTAATGCAATGTTATGTGTCAACTATACCTCAATTAAAAAAAAAAACACTTTTATTTAGAGAGACTTCTGATGGACTAAGCCCTCCTTGCCCCAGTGCTTTTCATCTTAATGGCCGAGGGAGTGTACAACAAATTTCGGCAACTGCAGCCCAAACCCCGATTCTCATCAGCCAGACCACAGAGGGCCCCTTCTATCCCCAGCACTTTATGAAACATTGTCCCCTCCTGTCAGTCTCCCCATGCTACCAGCTGCTCTCTGGAACCCAAGTCCTGTTTTGGAGGAGGTGGAGTTTTCCGGGCCTCTTTCTATCCCAGTCCTTGGCGCCTAATCCAGAATCTCTCTGTCTTCACCTGGCCCTCAGGGAAGCAGGGGAAAGGCTGGTGGGTAGGGACCTAGATGAAGTCCACGGCAGAGACCCCCACCTGGTGGCCAACCTCCTTTAGCCTAAAGCTCTCTCTGAGAATCACAATCTCACAAAGACACCATCTGACTGCCTCTATTTAAACTATTTCCACCCCAAGTGGCCCCCAGGCCACACAGAGACACGCATAGAATGCCAGCGCCCTTGCCATAGGCATGAAGCACAATCCTGACAGCCAAGTTGGCACTGAGCTAGTCAATTGGTCAGACCACAATCAAGGGGCCCCCAGAGATCAGAGGGGAGCGTGCCACGTAGACTGAGCCGGCGGAATTCTGAGAAGCAGAGGCTGACTGACCAAGCTGGGAGAACCCAGAGCTCATCAGTGAGTAATACTGTGAAAGAAAAGGGAGGGAAATGGATTGGGGATGGACAGCCATCACGAGGCTGACATGCTAGTTTCTGTGGGCCCCCTGGGAGCTCTGGAACAATGATGTCCCAGGATTCCCGTTCAGAGTCCCTCACTGGGCCAAAACAGCCATGCCCGGCACCATCATCACGCTCACAGTGGCTGAGCTCAGCTCAAAAACCGAAACTAATGAACATGGATCGAGATGCTGAGGCTGTCAGCTCACCTTAAACTTCGAAGTTTCTTGAAGGAGATGCAGGCAGTGCAGCTGTGTCGGCCAGAGTGCATTCCTTGTGCTACGTGGACCGGCTTTTCCACACACACGTGGCAGATTCTGGAGGGCTGTCTTCCTTCAGGAAAATCTACAAAAAAAATAGAGACCCCATTCACTGCAGTTGGTTGGTCTTGGGTCCACAGCTGGTGCCCACTGCCTCCCTCTACCTTTCATTCCAAACTCCCCTTGCCTTCAGCTACCACCTCTGTGGTCTCAGTGGTTTACCTGGTGTATGGGCCAAGTCTTGGTTTTTGCGGTTTTTCTTTTTTGGTCTTTTTACGGCCACACACGCGGCGCGTGGAAGTTCCCAGGGTAGGGGTCGAAAGGAGCCACAGCTGCCAGCCTACACCACAGATCACCACAATGCCCACTGAGCAAGGCCAGGGATAGAACCCGAATTCTGATGGATACTAGTCGGGTTTGATACTGCTGAGCCACAACCTGAACTCCCCAAGTCCTGGTCCTTGAGGAGTCTGAGCGCCCAGTAACAAGGAAGACGCCATCCAGGTCCTCCTTTAAGAAAAGATGGCAGAGGGGTAAGACGTGGCGCTCGCCTCCCACCAACACATCAAAAAAAAAAAAAAAATCTACATGCAGAACGATTCAGACAGAACATCTACAGGACTCTGGCAGAAGACTTCAGACCTCCAGAAAGGACAAGAAACACTCCACATAACTGGGCAGAACAAAAGGGGAAAAAAAAGAGAAGAGAAAAAAAGGAATCAGGACGGGACCAGCCCTCCTCAGAAGGGGCTGTGAAAGAGGAAAGGAACACGCGCCGAGGAGCCCACCTGACAGGGAGATCAGCCCGGATGGACGGGGAATCTCAAAGCCTCAGAGAAAAGCGCACCGGCTGGACTGAGGCGGGCAAAGCAGACAGGGCGCTGCGCAGACGGTACCACTGCGCCCCCGGACACCACAGCCTGGGAAGCTCGGGCGGGGGCTGGGCGCTAAGACTCAGGCTTCGGAAGTCACTGCGGGGAGAGGCCCAGGGTGGGCTCTGTGGAGACAACCTGAGGGGCTGGGGAGTGGAGCCACAGCCAAGGGGAGGACGGGAGGAGGTCTGGGAGCGCCCGAGAAGCGAGGCGCCATTGTTGAGGACGAGGGGCGGGGCCTCCGCGGGAACAGCTTTGTCTCCGCAGGCAGGGGAGGGGCTCCGGGGGAGGCAAGCACAGGTGGAAACCGCAGCAGCCATCTCGGACTCTTGAGGTGGGCACGGCCCTCCAGCACTAAAGATCCCATGAACAGGCATCACCTGCAGCCCCGGTCACCTCAGGAGCCATTGCACCACAGAGGGCCCTGCAACCGAGCACTGCCCGTTACCTCTGATAGGGGCGGAGTAGGCACAGGTGGTTGTTGAAGTCCCAATAGGGGATCATAGATAAAGAGGGAAACCTGGGAGATGTTGGGAGACCACTGTAAGTTCAAGAAAGCCACCAGAACAAGGAAGTCTTGCTTAACTAGTGGAGGTGCTAGAATTGCCTCAGGTCATTGGGTGGGGGATGCGATGAGGCCTGCACTCAGATTCAGGGCAAGGGCGAGCGTTTGAAGACCACCCTTCAGCCGATTTGAATACACACCTTATGGATACTAAAGAGGAGCTACTACTCCCAGAAAGGAATAGGCGGGCCTTTCCAACCCCCACTCACTTTGGATGATGAAACTGTGGCCCATGGGATCCTCGGGCAGAGCTTCCTTGCTTGCCCGCTTGCATCTCTTATAAGCGTCCTACCCTAATCTGTTTCTTGCCCATTACTTTGTCTTTCACTGAATTCCTTCTGCATGGAGGCATAAAGAACCTGAAGCTTAGTGAGTCCAGACACAGGGTGAGTAACTCGAATTTAAAACCATGGGTTGGAGTTCCCGTCATGGCTCAGTGATTAACGAATCCGACTAGGAACCATGAGGTTGCGGGTTCGATCTGCCGTTGCCATGAGCTGTGGTGTAGGTTGCAGATGTGGCTCGGATCTGGCATTGCTGTGGCTGTGGCGCAGGCCGGTGGCTACAGCTCTGTTAGATCCCTAGCCTGGGAACCTCCATATACTGTGAGTATGGCCCTAGAAAAGGCAAAAAGACAAAAAAATAAAAATAAAAAATAAATAAAACCGTGAGTTTAAGTCCCTGTCTGGCTTTAGGTTGGGTTTGAGTCCCTACATGTGGGTTCAAGTCCCAGTTTGGGTTTTGGCTGGGTTTGAGTCCCAGCACATGGGTTCAAGATGCGTTCTGGCTAGGTTCAGGCCATTTGCGTTGTCAGTTCCGCCTCTGCCTCACCGCTCCAGGAATGCACACAACCCACCTTTGCCACTGCCAAGGGCTCTGGACATCACCTCCAGCTCCTTGAGGGTCACTGCCACTGCCCAGGGCCCTGAAATGAGGAGCAGCCTGTGCCTCCACCTCCCTATGGGTCCTCACTGCTGCCAAGGGCCCAAAAAACAAGCACCATGTACAGCTGCTGCCCATTGCCTGCATCTCTCTGGAGGCACACGCAGGCCATATACTGGCATAGCCCCTATCAAGGGGATAACAGCCTGCACACACTAAGGAAAGAAAAAGCAAGCATCCAAACTAAAAGCAACCCACACAAGCTACCCAGGGATGCTCCTGCATATAAATAGCCCTCCACGATTATAGTAGATAATTGTTGCACAAAGAAAAATATAAGCAAAATGAAGCACAGCAATCATTCCAAGTTAAAAGAACAGGAGAAGTCCCCTGAAGGAGCAAATAATGAAACAGACCTCTGTAGTCTTAACAGATACTGAGTTCAAAAGGGGGGTAATGAAAATACTGAAAGAATTAAGAACAGATATCAACAGTGACGCAGATTACTTTAGAAAGGAACTCAAGAGTTCCCGTCATGGCGCAGCGGAAACGAATCTGACTAGGAAGCACGAGGTTGCCGGCTCGATCCCTGGCCTTGCTCGGTGGGTTAAGGATCCCGTGTTGCCATGACCTGTAGTGTAGGTCGCAGACGCGGCTCGGATCTGCTGTGGCTGTGGCTCTGACGTAGGCCGGCAGCTGTCGCTCCGACTGGACCCCTAGCCTGGGAACCTCCATATGCCACAGGTGTGGCCCTAAAAATAGCAAAAATAAAAAAGAACTTTTGGAGTTCCCCTCGTGGCTCAGTGGTTAACGAATCCGACTAAGAACCATGAGGTTGCGGGTTTGATCCCTGGCCTTGCTCAGTGGGTTAAGGATCCGGCGTTGCCATGAGCTGTGGTGTAGGTTGCAGACGCGGCTTGGATCCTGCGTTGCTGTGGCTGTGGCGCAGGCCAGCAGCTACAGCTTCTGTTAGACCCCTAGCCTGGGAACCTCCATATGCCGCGGGTGCGGCTCCACATAAAAGGCAAAAAGACAAAAAAATAAAATAAAAAAAAGAAAGGAACTCAACTATAAGAAGGAGCCAAGAAAAATTAGAAAATTCATTTGCAGAGACAAAAACTGAGTTAAAGACATTGAACAGTGGAAAGAATAGTGCAGAGGAACAAATAAGTGACTTGGAAGATAGAATAATGAAAATCACCCAAGAGGGACAGCAGGCAGAAAGCCAAATGAAAAAAAAAAAAAAAAAAAAGAAAGTGATATAAGAGATCTATAGGATAATATAAAGCAGGCCAAGCTACATATAATAGGGATTCCAGAAGGAGAAGGAAAAGAAAAGGGGATTGAAAATATATTTGAAAAAATTATGGCTGAAAACTTTCAAAACCTAAAGGACACAGATATTCAGATACAGGAAGCACTGAGGGCCCCAAACAAGTTGAACCCCAAACAGACCCACACCAAGACTTATTACAATAAAAATGGCAAAAATTAAAGATAAGGAGAGGATTATAAAGGCAGCAAGAAGAAAACAGAGTTAATTATAAGGGGACCCCCCCCCCCCATAAGTCTATTAGCTGATTTCTCTACAGGCCAGAAGAGAGTGGCAAGATAAATTCAAAGTTCTAAAAGGGAAAATTTTGCAGCCTAGAATACTCTACCCAGCAAGATTATCATTTGAAATAAAGAATTTCTCAGACAGTGGAGTTCCTGTCGTGGCACAGCAGTTAACGAATCCAACTAGGAACCATGGGGTTGTGGGTTTGATCCCTGGCTTTGCTCAATGAGTTAAGGATCCGGCATTGCCGTGAACTGTGGTGTGGGTCGCAGATGTGGCTCAGATCTGGCATTGCTGTGTCTGTGGTGTAGGCCAGAGGCTACAGCTCCGATTCGACCCCTAGCTCTGGGAACCTCCATATGCCACGGGTGTGGCCCTAAAAAGCAAAAAAAAAAAAAAAAAAAAAAAAAAAAAAAAAAAAAAAAAAAAAAAAAAAAAAAAAAAAAAAAAAAAAAAAAAAAAAAAAAAAAAAAAAAAAGGAATTTCTCAAATAAAAATTAAAAGAATACAGCAATACTAAACCCATCCTAAAAGAAATATTGGAACTTCTCCTCTAAACAGGAAAGACATAGGAAGGTATAGGATGGATGAAATCACAATTGGAAAGTAATCACTTAAATAAGCCAGTATGTAGATCATAGAGAAAAAAAAACCTATTTATGAAAGCAATGATAAACACAAGGAACAGCAAAAGGATGAACATGAAAATATAAAACGGACATCAAAATCGTAAAGTGTGGGGAAGCTGAATAAGAAAATCTAGACTTTTTTTTTTTTTAATGTGTTTGAGCCTGTACGACTATCAGGCTAAAGTAAGCAGATAAAGGAAGGGGTTAACATACAAGTAAAACAGGGCAATCACAAATCAAAACCAAACAATACATTCACAAAAAACAAAAAGAAGAGGACACAAGCATAAAACAAAAGGAAATTATCCAACCAAAAGAAAAGGAAAGAAAAGAAAAAAGTTAACAAAAGAGAATATAGGACCAACTGGAAAATAAGGTTGAAAATAGCAATAAATACATATCTATCAATAGTTACCTTAAATGTCAATGTAATGAATGCTCCAATTAAAAGACATAGAGTGGGAGTTCCCGTCGTGGTGCAGCAGAAACGAATCCGACTAGGCACCATGAGGTTGGGGGTTCGATCCCTGGCCTCACTCAATGGGTAAGGATCCAGCGTTGCCGTGAGCTGTGGTGTAGGTCACAAGTGCAGCTCAGATCTGGCATTGCTGTGGCTGTGGTGTAGGCAGGTGGCTACAGCTCCAATTCATCCCCTAGCCTGGAAACCTGCATATGCCACAAGTGCGGCCCTAAAAAGACAAAAGATAAAAAAAAAAAACATAGAGTGGATTAAAAAAAAACAGAGCCTACAGTAACCTGCCTAAAAGAGACCCACCTTAGGGCAAAGGACACGTATAAGTTGAAAGTGAGGGGGAGTTCCCATGGCGGCTCAGTGGGCTAAGAACCCAACATAGTGTCCCTGAGGATGCAGGTTCAATCCTGACCTTGCTCAATGGGGGTTAAGGACCCAGCGTTGCCGAAAGCTGCAGTGTAGTTCACAGGTGCAGCTCAGATCCCGTATTGCTGTGGCTGTGGTTAAGAGTTGGCAGCTGCAGCTCCGATTCGCCTCCTAGGCTAGGAACTTCCACACGCCTCAGGTAGAGCCATAAAAATAAAAAAAGAAAGTGAGGGGATGGGAAAAGACATTTCATGTGAATAGAAATGGCCGGAAAGCAGGAGTCTCAATACTCCTATCAGACAAAATAGACTTCAAAGCAAAGGCCATAAAGAAAGATAAAGAAGGACACTATTTAATGATAAAAGGGTCAATCGTAAGAGAATAGTACAAATAATTATATGCCAACAAATTTGACAACCTAGAAGAAATGGACAACTTTCTAGAAACATACAGCCCACCTAAACTGAATCAAGAAGAAATAGATAATTTGAACAGATTTATTACTAGAAATGAAATGGAATATGTAATAAAAACACTCCCTACAGGAGTTTCCATCGTGGCTTGGTGGTAATGAACCTGACTGGTATCCATGAGGATGCAAGTTCAATCCCTGGCCTTGCTCAGTGGGTTAAGGATCTGGAATTGCGGTGAGCTGTGGTATAGGCAACAGATGCAGCTCGGTATAGGCAACAGATGTAGCTCGGGCGCTGCATTGCTATAGCTGTGGCATAGGTCGGCAGCTGCAGCTCCAATTTGACCCCTAGCCTGGGAACCTCCATATGTGGGTGTGGCCATGGGAAAGAAAGAGAGAAGGAAGGGATGGAGGGAGGGAGGAAAAAAGGGAGGGAGGGAAGAAGAAAAAGAGAGAAAGGAAGAGAGAAAGAAAGGAAGGAAACTGAGTATAGAACTACGATCCAGCAATCATAGATCTGGACAAAATTACAATTCAAAAAGATACATGCACTCATATGTTCATAGCAATACTATTCACAGTAGCCAAGATATGGAAACAAACATCCATCCATAGGTGAATGGATTAAGATGTGATACATATATACAAAAGAATACTACCCAGCCGTAAAAAGAACGAAATAATGCCATTTGCAACAACATGGATGCAACTAGAGATTCTCATGCTAAATGAAATAGGTCAGAAAGAGAAAGACAAATACCGTTATGATAGCTCTCCCTTTTTTTTTTTTTTGTCTTTTTTCTTTTTAGGGATTCACCTGAGGCATATGGAGTTTCCCAGGCTAGGGGTTGAATCAGAGCTGCAGCCACTGGCCTATGCCCTAGCTACAGCCACAGCAACGTGGGATATGAGCCGCATCTGCAACCTACACCACAGCTCACATCAATGCTGGATCCTCAACCCACTGAGAAAGGCCAGGGATCGAACCTGTGTCTTCATGGATGCTAGTCAGATTTGTTTCCTCTGGGCCAAGACGGGAACTCCACAATACGATCTCTCTTATATGTGGAATCTAAAATATGGCACAGGAGTTCCCATTGTGGCTCAGTGGTTAATGAATCTGACTAGGAACCATGAGGTTGCGGGTTCGATCCCTGGCATTGCTCAGTGGGTTAAGGATCCGGCATTGCCGTGAGCTGTGGTTTAGGTAGCAGATGCGGCTCGGATCCTGCGTTGCTGTGGCTGTGGCGTTGGCCGGAGGCTACAGCTCCGATTAGACCCCTAGCCTGGGAACCTCCATATTCCGCAAAAGTGGCCCTGAAAAGACAAAAAGACAAAAAGTAAAATAAAATAAAATAAGGCACAAATGAACCTATCTATAAAATAGAAACAGACTCAGACATAGAGAACAGATTTGTGTTTGCAGGTGGGGGGGAGGGGAGGGAATGGGATGAACAGAGAGTTTGGGGTTGGTAGATACAAACTATTACATTTAGAAGAGATAAGCAAGAGGTCCTACTGTACAGCACAGGGAACTATATCCAATCTCTTAGGACAGGCCATGATGGAAGATAATATAAGAAAGGGAATACACACACACACACACACACACACACACACACACACAGAGCTGAGTCACTCTGCTGTATAGCAGAAATTGGCACAACATTGTAAATCAACAATACTTTAATTAAGAAGAAGAAGACATGCTGACCAACTGCGAGAAGTGTGGTTGCTGAAAACCTCCAGCTGTTCATTTCATCGAAAGGCACCCGTCCCATAACCGAGCGAGATGGTGCCACAGGCCCAGCTTGGTACCAGCATTTGCTCTGGAGATGCCCCCTGGGAAGCAGTTTATCACGTTTGCATTGCCATCTGATGGCTCCCCCTGCTCAGTCCTATTCTCCCCCTTTCCTTTCACAGTCGTTACCCTCCAGTGAGACCTCTGCTCCTAACTGCACCCCTGACTGTCTCAGCAGCTGCTTCCTGAAGAGCCCAGCCTGCGACACTTGCTGCCCCGAGTGGTCCAAGAAAGTATCCACCACGGAAGAGGCACCCAACAAAGAAAATGACTCAGCCGGCCTCCGTCAGGGGCCATCCCATGGCCAGCACAATGGGCACATGAGCAAAGTGCCAATAATGGCAGAGACAGGGGCTATGCAAAGGCCCCAGTGCATGGCTTCACACTTAACAAGGACAGTCTAGCTGCTGCTGCTGCCTCTGAATACCCGGCCTGCAGCAAGAGGCCAGTGCTAAGCCCAGTGTGGTGCTATTGCATGAGGAGCCCAACCAGCCCCATGGCCGCGGGTTGAGTATGTTGGGTCCCTTCCATCCTCAAAGGTCAGAAGTTCGTTCTCACAGGAGCAGGTATCTAGTCTAGGTGTAGATCTGCCTTTCTTGCCCCTAAGGTCTCAGCCAGCACTAGCGGTTATGGAATTGCCTGATTCACAGACTGGAATCCCATACAACACGCATCTGTTCTAAACATGTAGCCAGGATTTGTTTTAATAGGGTATGGTGAGGTATCAGACATGAAAATGACTGTCATGAAGGAGAAAATGTACACGCACAGATTTCTAGAAACAGGGGGCCTTCCATGCTTTGCCACACAGGCCCCCACATAGGGAAGTGCCAGCATTGATCAGGAGGCAAAAGAGGGGCAGAGCATGGCTTGAGACTTTATTGGGGTTCTTGTGAGAAGGACTGGATGAGGCAGGGTAGGTTCTCTTAAGTAAGTTTAGGACATGATAGTTTGGATGCCTTCCTTGGGCTCTGGGCTATGGCATGGTCCCTAGTTAATAGGTACTTGTCCTGGGGTGATTTTTTTTTAAGGCTACACCTGTGGCATATGGAGGTTCCCAGGCTAGGGGTCGAATCTGAGCTACAGCTGCTGGCCTTCACCACAGCCACAGCAACGCCAGATTCAAGGAGCATCTGCGACCTACACCACAGCTCATGGCAATGCTAGATCCCCAACCCCCGAGTGAGGCCAGGGATGGAACCCCCAACCTCATGGTTCCTAGTTGGAGTCATTTCTGCTGTACCACAAGGGGAACACCCCTGGGGTGATTTAAAGCAGCTGTCACACTATTCCCCACCCCAAAACACACCCAGCCCCACACTGGCCTCATGCTTCCTAGTATCTGCCAGACAGATGCTCTCCCTTCTTTCCTTTTTTTTTTTTTTTTTTTGGTCTTTTTGTCTTTTTAGGGCCCCACCCATGGCATATGGAGCTTCCCAGGCTAGGGGTCAAATTGGAGATATAGCCTCTGGCCTACGCCACAGCCACAGCAACACCAGATCCGAGCCGTATCTGCGTACTACACCACAGTTCACGGCAGCGCCAGATCCTTAACCCGCTGAGCGAGGCCAGGGATCGAACCCGCAACCTCATGGTTCCTAGTCGGATTCATTTCCGCTGAGCCACGACAGGAACTCCCTCTCCCTTCATTATTAATTGCTGCCACCGCAAAACTGAACTTGCACAACAGACCACTCTTTCCACACAGAGGAAACCCTCCCCAAACCCTCCCAGCCGCATGCCCAGGCTGGACGATGCCCTTCTCCTGGGTGAGGGTCCCAAAGGATGTGCCTCCAGGTCGCCCTGAGGATCCCACCGACATTTAGTCCATAACTTCTGGGGGTTGACCAGGCCCCAGGACATCCCCGCACCAGAGAGACACCTACTGGGAAGGTGTTGGGCTCAGGAATTTCTCAGGAGGAAAAACTGACAGAGAAAAACAGGCTGTGACTCAAAAAATAGTCACCAGGTTGTGTGGCCTATTTGTGGCCATGTTCTTTTTTCTGTTCTCCTTGCAGATGGAAAGATGTAGAAATATATAGATGATAAGTATGAGAAGCCTTTCCAAAGAGTCATCATAGAATAGCCCAGGTAAAGTCCACACTGACCAGTGATCTCAGGCAGTTACTGCTCTATGCTTTGCTTTTTCATTCATAAAAGGGGCAACAAGTGGGTTGCTGTGAAGATTAAATGAATCATATGTATGTAAAGTGCTTAGAACAATGCTATGGCACCTAGTAAGTGCTATTATTATTTTTACTACTTTTTCTAGGGTGATTAGAATTGCAGCCTGGTGTATATGCGTGGGCTGTGTGGGTGTGTGTACACAAATCTAGTTAAGGGCCTAGAAAGGTACTGAGCATTTTCATCGTCAGATGGAAAATATGAGTTACATCCACTCCAGCTTGGTGCAAACCCAAGAACAATTAAGCAGTAATTGAGAAGGTAAACGAGAAAGGTAACTAGGCACCCTGGATGCTTGTGTTCCTTACTATCTTGCATGTAATAATAGGTTTTCATATTTACAGTGGAAAATTGCCTGCTTTCTACTTCTAATGAAAACTCATTTGTAATTTAAATGAAATGCATATTTGACTAGCTCCTGAGTTGTGAGAAATAAGTTAAATGAGCTCAGAAAGATAAAAAGATTAAAAAAAGTCACACGTACGGCGTGAACCCAACTACATGATGTTAAGGCCCTTTCATCTTTATCTGTAAAATACAACAGTTCCTGACTGGTCTAGAGGTAAAACCCAGATACGTCTGGACTCCTCTGATGTGTCTCCTACAAAAAGACTTATTTAGCAGGAAAGCCGAGGCGGTATGTGATGGTTAACTCCGTATGTGAGCTTGACTGGGCAGTGGGGTGCCAGGCACTTGGCTAAACTGGGTGTGTCAGAGAGTGCTCCCGGGGGCATCAACATTTGCCTCCACAGTCTGAGTCAGGAAGACTACTTTCCCCAGTGCGTGTGCGAATCAGCAAATCCAAGGCGGGTCCGAATAGAACAAAGAGATGGAGGAAGGAAGAACTCACTCTCAGTCTGACGGTTAAGCAAGTTCATTGGTCTTCTGTCCTCAGACTGGGACTCACCCCATCCATGCTCTGGTTCTTAGGCCTTCAAACTGGGATTGGAACCACCGTAGCGACTTTCTGGGATCTCCAGCTTGCAGACAGCAGATCGTGGGATTTCTCAGCTCCATAATCACATGAGCCACTTCCCAATAAGTCTCTGTATGCATATTATACACATACACACACACACACACACACACACACACACACACACAATATATACGCAGTTGACTGAACAACATATGGTTGAAAATCCATGCATGAATTACAGTTGGCCTTCCATTTGCGTGGTTCCAACATGCCTGCCATTCCTCACCCCATCGTGGATAGTGTAGTATTGCAGTATTTACTATTGAAAAAAAACCCACATATAAGTGGACCCACAGTTCAAACCTGTGTTGCTCAAGTATCAACTTTAGCATAGTATATAGAGTATACAGTAAATATACATATGTGTACATGTGTGTATATATATACGCATATGTACTGTTGGTTCCGTTCCTCTGGAGAACACTGATATAATACACACATGTGTATGCGTATGTACATACATGTAAATATATACATACACATACATACATAAATTATACATACACACACATACATACAATAGTCGCCACCCTTATTCATGGGGCATATGTTTCAAGAACTCCAGTGGATGCCTGAAGCTGTGGATTGTACCAAACCCTATATACACCGTGTTCTTTCCTATTCTAACGGATGGTTTGCATATACGGTATACATACATGGACAGAAAGATAATTCACGCATCAGGTGGAATAGAGTGGAGTGGCTTGAGATTTCACCACGCTACTCAAAATGGCCCACAATTTAAAATTTATGAGATGCTTATATCTGGAATTCTCCATTTAATGTTTTAGGACCACAGGTAACAAACCATGGAAGGTGCAACTGTGGATGGGGGGGGACTGCTCTATATACAACCGTATATTGTGTTTTACATTATTGTTACTAAGTAGTTAGGGGCACAGACATTTGTAGTCATTGCAGACAGCTGGGAGTGGGCAGGGCAGGTTGTGGCTGGTCAATGCTAAAATGTACAGGGGAAATAGGGCCCCCTCTTTCCATAATGAGAGAGAATTTGCCACAGTGGAGAAAGAGACTGGTAGAGCAAGTAAGACCTACAATTATTCCCCAAGTTTTGGCACAGCTCTGGGTGCAACATCCGTGACAGCTGATATGCAAATACACGGCCCCAGGCAGGTACATCAAGGAGAAAAATTCTGTGCAGATGAACAGAAAGCATAGTCTCCCAAATTTTCATTACACTTTAGTGCCCAAGCAACCCCTCATCCAAAGGAAAAATCGCATGGCTGGGAAAAGCTCTTTCCATTCCTGGTCAGAGGTATGAATCTTCCTGGCAGAGGCCAGGACCCAGTAGTCCCAGCTCAGCAATTAGCCCCGGCAGTAGTTTTTCGGCACAGAGGGGACTAGTTCAGATGGCAGTTGAGATGGTGTGCCTTGGCAGGGGAGCCCAGCCAGAGCTGTCAGGACCACCCAGCCAGAGCTGTCAGGGCCAGCATCTACAGAATCAACGCTCAGAAGTGGTACAAGTGCAGGCAATGCAGCAGAAAGCAATGTCCACAACCTAAGCCACAGGCCTTCTCTCACAGCCACTGAAAGACCTGGGCAGAGAAAAACGTAATTCAAAAAGATACATGCACCCCAATGTTCGTGGCAGCACTATTAACAATAGCCAAGACACAGAAGCAACCTAAATATCCATTGACAGATGAATGGATAAAGAAGACGTGGTACACACACACACACACACATACACATACACACACACACAATGGAATATTACTTAGCCATAAAAAAGATCAAAATAATGCCACTTACAGCAATATGGATGGACTTAGAGATTATCATACTAAGTAAGTCAGACAAAGACAAATATATATCACTTACATGTGGAATCTAATTTTTTAATGATACAAATGAATTTACTTGCAAAACAGAAATAGACTAATAGATTTTGAAAATAAATTTATGGTTACCAAAGAGGACACATAGGTTGGGGAAAGATAAATTAGGAGTTTGGGATTAAGATATACACACTACTATATATAAAATGGGTAACCAAAAAGGACCTACTGTATAGCTCAGGGAACTTTACGCAATAGTTTGTAATAACCTATATGGGAATAGAATCTGAAAAAGAGTGAATATATGAATAAAAGAACTGGGAGTTCCCTTCGTGGCTTAGCAGTTAATGAACCCAACTAGGATCCATGAGGATGCGGGTCCAATCCCTGGCCTCGCTCAGTGGGTTAAGGATCTGGTGTTGCCATGAGTTGTGGTGCAGGTCGCAGACAAGGCTCAGATCCCACATTGCCGTGGCTGTGGTATAGGCCGGCAGCTGCAGCTCTGATTCGACCCCTAGACTGGGAACCTCCGTATGCCATAGGTGCGGCTCTAAAAAAAAAAAAAATCACTTTGCTATACACCTGAAAATAACACAACATTGTAAGATAACTATATTTCAATAAAAAGCTTTTTTTTTGTCTTTTCTAGGGCTGCACTCGCGGCACATGGAGGTTCCCAGGCTAGAGGTCTAAACGGAGCTGTAGCTGCCTGCCTTCGCCACAGCCACAGCAATGCGGGATCCGAGCCGCGTCTGCAACCTACACCACAGCTCGCGGCAATGCCAGATCCTTAACCCACTGAGCAAGGCCAGGGATCGAACCCGCAACCTCATGATTCCTAGTCAGATTCGTTAACCACTGAGCCACAACGGGAACTCCAATAAAAGGTTTTTTAAAATCTTTTATAATTTTAATAGAACCGGGAAAGGGCAAGCACCCAGGAGCTCGGGTTGAGTTGAGAACTCGGCCGTCAATGGTAGTGCAGCTGGGTTTGTCTTCAACGGCTGGCGAAACCAGTTGGGACTGTAATAAATGATAATAAGTACCATCTATGGAGTACTGTCAAGGTGCCAGGTACTTTACACGCATTCTTCTAACAGTAGAATGAAAGCTCAGGCACGGCCGAGGAAGGGAGCAGAGTCGTGTTATGGAGGTACGGCCCTGACCTGGAGCCCTGCCATCGAGGAGGAGCCTGGCCAGCTCTCAGGTACCTGCAGAGGATGTGGGCCCGCGAGGACAAACAGGGGCAGGGCCAGCAGGGCTTATCTTAGCACCTGAGAAGTGGGGAGAGTCACTGAGGAGTCCCACTCCTGCGCTCGCTAGCGGGTTGCTGGCCAAGGCAATGGGCACTCTCTTGGGACACCTGGCTCCGGGGCTGGCCATCTATTTCGTTGGGCTCTACTACGCAGTGAAGGTGTCCCAGGCCCTCCTGCGGGGCCAGAAGCTCCTCTTCCTCCCGCTGCCCCCAAGGGACAAGCAAGGCCAGAGGTGGTGGCAACGCGTGAGCGTGGAGGGACTAGTGAAGATGGTAGCTGGAGTGACACTGATCTGGGGAGAGTTTTTTCCACCTGGAACCAACCGTTTCCCCCTGGTGGACTGGGGGGACCCTCGGCGGCCGTTCCAGAATCACAGCTCGTGGCAGCATGCCACCATCTTTGGGTTCTTCCTGTTCAGCGCCCTGGTGGATCTCACGAGCCAGGTGTGGCTGGCCCAGCAGAGCGTGAAGCTGGAGCGCGCGGCCACGGCCTTGGCCCTGGTGGTGACACTGCTGGAAATGATCGCCCACCTCGAGCGCAAGAGCGCCCTGGAGATCCGAGTGCACGCCTTGCTGCTGCTGCCCGCCTTCCTGCTGGCCCTGCTGTTCATCGTCGAGGTCTGGGTCCCCGAGCAGCCCCCACTCTGGGTGCTCAAGGCCTGGCTGACGCTGGTGTCTGGCTCCTGGCTGCTGCAGGTGACCTCCATTCTGTATGCCCCACTCTCTGGGCAGCCCTGGAGGGCCGACAGCCCCGTGGACCTCGCCTTTGTCACCACCTTCTTCTGCTGGCACCTGGGCTTCGGCGCTGTCGTGCTGGCCGCCGTCTATGGCCTCTGTGGCCTCTGTCACCATCGCTGCTCCTCCTGGGTGGGGTTCCCAGCAGCCAAGTACCAGCCGTGCCCCACAGGAGACAGGGGCGAAGAGCTGGAGGAGCTCAGGGCAGAGGTCACGTTACAGGACGGAGGCGCCTAATCTGAAAGCTGTGCTTTGTCTTGTCCCTGTAATGAGCTTTGTGAGGATGCGCACTAGGTGAGTGACACTGCAGTGTCCTGGGATCCACAGTGTGTCTTCCTCTCTCGGGAGCCATGTTCCTTGTCCCCAAATAAACCTGCCAGCAGCTGAGATGGCTTCTTCATGTTGTCAATCTGTCAGCCTTTCTGTCTCTCTAGTTTTCTCTATGGGTGTGGTTTCCAGGCCTTGGCTGCTTCTGGAGTCCAGGAGGAGGTGTGGGAAGGGCCAGAGGGAGGAGGTGAGCAAGAACTGGATAGAAAACCCCATCTTCCCAACCCCATCACACACTCATATCTGGGAGGAAAGGGTCCCTTTCTTACTGTTCTTCTTAAAAAAAAAGACTTGTCTATCCTTAACCTTTTCCAAAATTTGGGAAAGTACCCTACTTTTTCAAAGTAAGGAATAATAAACACAAAATTCAAGAAGAGGGACCTTTTGGTGGCGGGGGAGGGTGAGTGAAGGAGGCTGCAGGATAAAATATGGTGGGAACACAGAGGCAGATGTAGGTTACCGATAACATTTTAGTTTTTAAAAACTCGGAGTTCCCATCATGGCTCAGTGGAAACGAATCCAACTAGGAACCATGAGGTTGCGGGTTCAATCCCTGGGCTCGCTCAGTGGGTTAAGGATCCGGCGTTGCTGTGAGCTGTGGTGTAGGTCGCAGACGCAGCTTGGATCCTGCATTGCTGTGGCTGTGGCCAAGGCCGGCAGCTACAGCTCCTGTTAGACCCCTAGCCTGGGAACCTCCACATGCCACGGTGCGGCCCTAAAAAAAAAAAAAAAGACAAAAGAAAAAAGAGAAAAAAAATAAATATAAAAACTAATGGTAGGTTCCTGAGCATATCCATAGATAAATTTAAAGAAAAATAGAGCAATCATTGACCAACAATGAAAGTCTGTCGCCATCCAAGGCCATAATTATTCCAGCCTACACATCCCTTTAAAGCTGTGGATGGGAGCAGGCACAAGGCTGGGTATCTTGGGTGGGAATGGCTGTGTGCATTTGTGCCCGAGGCTGCAGTGTTGCGTGTGAGGGAGAGAGAAAAGTGGCGGGGGGGGAGGTCCGTCATAGTGGCTCCCATCCACACACATGCATGTTGTGAGAATTTCGGATGCCGTCATTTTTCTGTCCTTTTTGTTTGTGTCTTCCACGTTAATTATAGGAGGATGGAGAACTTGTTTAAAAACAAAACTGACTCTAGCCACTTCTGCCCTGAGGGGAAAGGGGGCAGGGCTGGCGTCACGGGCAACAGATTCTGGGGAAGGGAAGAGGAACCCAGGCATGGAGTGAAGGACGAGCCTGGGGAGAAAGGGAAGAAATCTGCGCTAAGGCAGCTGAAGAAACATGGACTATGGTGGGAACACAGGGAGGGGGGGGTTCCTTTAGTCCTTAAAACTGGCAGTGGGCAGGGATATCTAGTCACTCATGATAAAATTGTTTGCCCTGCTGTCCCCAGTTATCTTCAGAGCCTTGGACTTCTCCCAGAATAAGGGGAGGAGGTGCAAATAAACCAGGATGGTAGCTGATATTATGTAGATGAAATTAAACACAGCTCAAACAAGCTGTTTAGAAATCTGATATCTCTTAGCATAACCAGGAGGCCAGCGCTTCCACTGGCCTGAGCCTCCTTGTGGGGGATGAAGAAACACAGCATTTGGAAGTCTAGAGAGGCAGAGAGAAAGGAAGAACTGCCCAGCCTGGATTCCCAGACAAGATCCCCCACTGAAATCCTGTTGGTGAAGCTGCCAAGAGTCCACAGCTGGTTCTGTGGTCCGAAAAGCTGTTATCCGAGGCTGGGAAGCTTCAAAGAGCCTAGTGAGGCTTTCCAGGATGGCAGACAAGTTGAGCGGTAGCTTGAGGATGTCCATGAAATGCTGCCTAAAAATAAAGCCATGTTTCTGAGCATAGAAAACAGGTTCTGGGAGCTGTGGGGCAGGGGGTTAAGTCCCAGAAGGGGAGCAAGCAAAGGAAGGGGGAGAAGGGGGGCCTGGCAAGCTCATCCTGGAGTGGCAAGCTCCAGATGTGGGGAAACAAAAGATTCCTCATTCTTCCCCAGAAGCTTCAACAGCTGGAAACCCACGAGTCCCGGTTTATCTCCCCCGAGGAGCAGGGATTCCCCCGCCACAGCACCACCCCTGGAGGAGAGGCTGAGCACTCTCCTGACAAGCCCCGGCCTGGAGATCTAATTCAGGCGGGCTCGATCCGGTTTCGGGAACCCTGCTGGCAGACACGTCTCTGCGCCTACTGACCAAAGACCCGAAGGTGGACAGATGGGCAAAGAGGGAAAGATACACAGAGCCCAGGCCTCCCGCTGGCGTTCTGGGGAGCAAATTCACACGGGTTGGCTGACCCCGTGTACCTGTGGTGGCCCTGCGGACAGAGAGCAGCTTTCTCCGCATATCTGTGCTCTCTCCCAGCTCAGCGGGGACCTGGCCCCACAGACAGATGACTCACACGAGCCGATTTCTCGTGAGTTTTTGAGACTTGAGAGAGGGCCGGCTTCATTGTGAAAGAAACCCCTTCTCAGACATCAATTGAGATGCCCATTGTGCTCTTTCCATGGAGAAAAAGTCGGATGTAGTCATTTTTGTTTTCTGCTCACCAAGTATTAAAAATTCATCCGAAAACAGCTGGAATCTCAGAAATGTATGAAGGAGAAAACTTAAATTGCTCATGCATTCAGTCAACAAACACTAGGGCTCAGACTTTTTTTTTTGTCTTTTTGCCTTTATCTAGAGCTGCACCCGTGGCATATGGAGGTTCCCAGGCTAGGGGTCTAACAGGAGCTATAGTTGCCGGCCTTCGCCACATCCACAGCCGCAGCAACGCGGCATCCGAGTCGCATCTGCAACCTACACCACAGCTCACGGCAACGCCAGATCCTTAACCCACTGAGCAAGGGCAGGGATCGAACCCACAACCCCATGGTTCTTAGTCGGATTCGTTAACCACTGAGCCACGAAGGGAACTCCTCAGACTTCTTTAATGCTGGGTCTGCTCCGGGGTGCAAAGACGAACAGAACTGACAGAGCCCTTGTTCTTGTGTCACCTGCATGCTAGCGGGGCAAGCAGACGAAAGACAATTCAATAAGCATAAAATCGTCATAATAAACGTATAAGAACAGGTCAGGTCATAATCAACAGCATGAAGAAGAATAAACGGGGCAAGCGGAACACGGGAATGAGGGGTGGGGTGCGGACTTCACATTTGAAGGGTCAGGTGACTTTCTACCCAGAAAAGACCAAGTGAACTTTGGGGAATTTTTCCTTCCAGTCTTTTAAATATGTTAAGCTTTTTATGGTTACAAGTTTTCAGATGAACATTTTTTTAAATAAATACTTTTTCTTAAAAAAAGTGATAAAAGTGTTCATTGTAGAAAACCTGGAACATATGGAAAAGTCGAGGGAAGACAAGCCTGCCACGGCGGTACTACCACCGGTTAATCCTTCTGGGTGTTGGTGCATTTCCCTCCTGCCATGCCGATTGCTAAACTCACATAATATTTACATGCCTGAACCCCTGTTCTTACTTCTCTCTCTCATAAACATTACCCCATGATGGCCAGGATTTTGAGAGGCCACCATTTCCTTTCTGTTTGAGGAAAGGCCTTCATAGAAACCAGGTGCCTTCGTAGAAACCAGGTGCCCTGCTGCCCTGGCTGGCTGCCGGGTGCCACCCCGGCTGCTTGACCCCGCCTCCCCAGTCCCCCTGTCCGACACCTTACTGAGAAAGCTGGACCCAAGTAATATGTCCCAGATGCCCAGAAGTCAAGTTTCAGGCAGACAGGCCACCTTGTGTCAGACTCAAAGGGAGCCGAGTTGCCAGCAGGGCTGAGGGAGTGTTTGCTTCAGAGGTAGAGGCGATGCGGGTCCACGCTGCTCCCCACGGGGGTCAGGCGGGAGCCAGAGAAAGAGACAGCAATGTCTGTCCCAGAGCCAGAGTGGACAGCCCCCTTACCCCACAGACTGGGCAGCCCAGACGTCCCCCTAAAGCTCCTTCAAGAGAAACGCCCTTGTCTTGGGAAACCCCAAAAGTCCTGACCTTCCTTGAAGGAAGAAATACAGATGTTATCAGCTGCCGTGGTTCCCTCCCTCTCTGGCTGCGTCTCCACCCCTACGGCTCTCCTCTGGTCTGGGCTTCCTCCTTGCTTCTGGAATGATGCTCTACTCTTAGTAAATCTCTACTAAGACCGTCTCAGTAGAGCGTCATTCTAGACCTACGTTAACTCACCCCCAGCCCTCATTCCATCAGGTCATTAGAAGGTTTCATAAGCAATGCTGCTCTTCAAAAATCTTTGGGCATGGCCACACCCTCCTTAAGGTCTGATCATCTGTGAAGGTGGAAGTGCTTGGTCAAATGTGTTGGGACTTTATCAGGATCTGTGCTCACGTCCTGCCTATTTCACCACGGTCCAAACGGTCCAGCACTTTGAGCAGTCTTTGTTCCTTCTCCTACACAGTCTTGCTACTTTCTCGCTGTGTGTCAGTAAGCAAATTACTTGCCCTTCCTGAGCCCCAGTTTCCGGGGACGGGTAGGAATTGGTCCTAGCATTCCCCAGTTTCAAAATTGGCTCATGTCAGAGCCCAGGGTCATCAACAAAGTGCTTGGGAGCCCCAAAGAGGCAACGTGGAAATTCTGCTTGGTGGAGAAGGTGTTCCATGTAGAAAGTGTTCTAGGAGCTGGGCCTCAGAGTCCTTCTAGCATAGTTTTTATGAGCATGAGGTGGAATCTTGGCCCTGCCACTTACTGTCTAGGTGATCGTTGGCAACCTAACCACCTCTAGGCTTCAGATTCTTCTCTTTCTTTTTTTTTGTATTTTTGCCTTATCTAGGGCCGAACCCACGGCATATGGAGGTTCCCAGGCTAGGGGTCTAACAGGAGCTGTAGCTGACGGCCTTCGCCACAGCCACAGCAATGCGGGATCCGAGCCACGTCTGCAACCTACGCCGGATTCTTAACCCACTGAGCAAGGCCAGGGATTGAACCCGCAACCTCATCGTTCCTAGTCGGATTCATTAACCACTGAGCCACGACGGGAACTCCTAGGCCTTAGATTCTTCATTTACCACTTCAGTAACAATACCCATCTCATAGGCTTGATTTACAGATGGAGGACAGTGAGGTCAGCATGATACCCAAGCTCAAGGGGAGGGATCAAAAAGCTGTTCGAATTAATTTTATGTTATGAACCATGGTTATCATTTACCAGGTAGAGAAGGGTGAGTGGTGAGGGCATGTCAGGCAGAAAGACCACCATTAGCAAAGGCTTGACAAGGCCAAGTGTGTATAGAGACAGACGACCCCTTACAGGGCTGGGCAGTACGTTGGGTGGGATTGTGGGGCCTGGGGGGAGGACGGAAGATGAGGCTTCACCAGCCTCCCTGACTCTCTTTCTCACATTTTCTGAGCTCCATCACCTGACCAGGAATTCTATGCAGAAATGCTGGCCACACCCTGGCCCTCACCAGCCCCATCCCTGGAGTGGGAACATCCCTCTAGCTCCGTCGCTACTGACAGGGCCCACACCCTTGTCGCCACCTGTCTGGACAACACAAGTCTCCTACATGGTCCTCCCGGGCCCAGTGTTCCATCCAGAACAAGGCCCGCACAGGCCCCAGCGCCAGCTTTTTGGAATGTCAGCATGGTCGGCTTACAAGCATTCCACCTGCCTGTCACCTCCACACCGAGGACATTTACAAAGCCCTTCAGGGGCCTCCTTTCCTTTCCATGTCACCCTCTCCTTCTCTAGAGTCTAGGTGACAAAGCCACCTGTTTTTACCCAAACATGCCACAAACTTGTTTCCCGGCCTTTGCCTGTGCTGGTCCCCCCATCCAGGAAGCAGTCCCCAGATTTTGCCCCTGCAAACATTGTTTGCATCATGTTGGTACCCAGTCCATTCTCCCTCCTTAAGGCTGTGTGGCTCCAGAACAACCCTTGATGCCAGAACCGTTGTAGCATGTGCTCCAAGGGTGCCCCAGCACCCCACTGCCAGGCTGCGAGCTCTCAGCTCAGCTTCACATCTTCTCCACCCACACAGAACCTGGATCTTGGTAGAGGCGCCATAAGAACATGTGGAGTGATCGAGATCAGAAAAAATAGGGCCAGAACACGAAGAGAGGGTTAGGTGATGGGGAAACACTGAAGATTGAGAGACCAAGAAATAGCACCCTGAGGTGCTTTAGGGAGATGATCCTGGGCAAGGAGAAGGCTGGATGGTAGGGCTTCTCCATCGTCAAGAGGAGCAAAGCAATAGACACCCACAGGCGGCGGGGGAGAGTCAGGTGGCTGTGACAAGACAGGAGGGCTGGTCACGCCCCACCCCTTTGCAACAACCCGCTTAGAGGGCTCATTCCTGGATTGCAAAATGAGAGCTACCCCCGCAGGGGCTGTCACAGAGTCATCCTGTCAAACTGGAAGAAGAGAAGCTGGGACAAGGCTGCCTGGGAAGAACAGCTGCCAGCAGACTCCACGGAAGGACGGAAGGGCCGGTGACTGCCTCTTCCAACAGCAAGCCTGCATCGTGGGGACGTCAGGGCGGAGGGGCTCACTGTGGGGGGTGGGGTAGCACAGGGCTCTCATACCACCCGAGGTGGGGGCAGGAGGAGGTCAACCCCGTCCCCACCTCAAAGCCTGCACCCACCGCCCCCTTGGCTCCTGCGGCCACGTCTGGGATCTGGGGCCCAGCCCCCTCAGCTCCCCTCTTGCCTTCCAGATTCTCCGCATCCTTTGCCCTGGCTCTCTCAGAAGAAGGGAGCCCACTCAGCTCAGTGACATCCCTTGTACGCTTTGGGGTCACTTCCGTTGCTGGCTGCAAAACTCATGTTGCCTCAAACGACAGACGGGGTTTTGGGGCTCCTACAGCAAAAAGTCTAGAGCAGGAGGGTTTCCAAGGGCCTTTGATCCGCAGGCCCCTACTCTGTTTTCCAGCATCCTCCTGACAACATGCGGCAGCCCCTGCCACTCGTTTTTTGAAAAGAACAATTGACAGGAAAAAATGCCCTTCTGTGTTCTTACATCGCACGTCTGACCCATAGTATTAGCCAGAGTTGGACCCGTACATCCTTTTTTTTTGTATGTACATCCATCCTTTCCCTGCTCCTGACATTTTATCAGATTTTCAAAAGAATCCATGACCCCAGAGAGATTCCAACCATTACCTGGCAGAAAAAAAAAAAAAAATAGTTCATGATAATTGTCCTTAATTCCAAATATTGAGCAAGTGTTCCAATTCTTTTTATAATTTGAAGCACCTGGATGTGGCATAGGGTTCGTTCTGACTCCCAAGGAGGCTGGAGAAATGCTCAGAGCACAGAAGAGGCAAGACAGAAGTCACCACAGCAGGAAAAAGGTAGAAAAGCTGGCACTGAATACATGGCAGGTAGATTCATATCTCTTTGGCCTCCTCTGGTGTCCAAGGTGACAAAATGTTTAAAGAGGAAAGACTGAAAGTAAAAATCAAAGCTTGTTTATTTATTGTGCTACATAATATACATAAGTAGATATAAAACAGTACATACAATGATTTTTAACTGTTTAATTCTAGGGCAGTCGAATAGACAGAATCATTCTCATCTATCTTCTTATTTTTATGAAAACCTAAATTAAAAGAACCCTGCCTAAAATGCAAAGTAAAATCACAAGGAACTAGGTATAAAATAAATACGATATATTGTACAGTACAGAAAATATAGTCAATATTTTCTAATAACCATAAATAGTATAATCTTCAAAAAATGTGCATCACTATGTTGTACACCTGAAATATATAATATTTTAAATCAACTCTATCTCAGTTAAAAAAAAAAGTAATAAGGCGACACTCCTATAGACCTGTTAGAATATCAAAAATTAAAGAGATCAATTCTACCAAGTGTTGTTGATATGGAGCTGGTGGGGATGGGAAATGAAATAACCACTTGAGAAAACAGCTTGGTAGTTTTTTTTTTTTAAGTTAAATATACACCTAAATGATCCAGTCATTCAACTCCCAGGTATCTACCCAAGAGAAATGAAAGCACATGCCATGAAAAGACTCACATACGAATATTCATAGCAGCTCTATCTGTGATAACAACAACAACAAAAAAAATAGAAATAACGCAGATGCCTATCAACAGATGAAAGGACAAAAAAAAAAAACTGTGGTATATCTGTATGACACAATACTATTTAGCAATGAAAAGAAACGAACTATTGGTACACATACAACAGCATGAATGAAATCAAAACAATAATATTGGGAGTTCCCATTGTAGCTCAGTGGGTTAAGGATCCAACAATGAATCTGTGAGGATGTGGGCTGGATCCCTAGCCTTGCTCAGTGGGTTAAAGATCTGGCGTTGCCGCAACGCATAGGTCAGAGATGTAGCTCAAATCCAGGGTTGCTGTGGCTGTGATGTAGGCTGGCAGAGGAAGCTCCAATTCAGCCCCTAGCCTGGGAACTTCCATAAGCTGCAGGTGTGACAGTAAAAAAAGAAAAAAATAATAATTTTGAATGAAATAAGCCAGACAGAAAAAGAGCGTATACGTATGATTTCATGTGTATAAAATTTTAGAAAATTCAAGCTTCTCTATAGTGATAGCAAGCACATCCACGTTTGCTGAGGCGGGGGAGGGGAGGGAAGAATTGCACGGGGACGTGGGGAAACTGCGGGGGGAATGGGTACCTTCATTATCTCGATAGCTGTGACGGCACTGCAGCTGTGTGCATATGTCAAAGCTGATCAAACTGTACACTTTAAATACAAAGTTCATTGAATATCAGTTATAGCTCAAAAGAGCCGCTTAGAAAAAAGAAACCCCAAATGTGGACTGCACCTCTTCTCCCTTTCTTCTTGGAACCTTGTGTTTAGGGCTTATTTTTTAATTTTTTTAATAATGATTTTTATAATGGAAAAAATAGAAATCATCTAGGGCTTATTTTAAATTCCCCGTTTCTGCCCTGTCTGTCTCGCCTTCAACTTGATAATCTGCCTAAATTAGGCAGGATTCTCCCCTGGGGGCAGGGGAGTATGGTCATTTTTTCATAACAGTGAGATGAAAAGGTCAGGGCTCAGCTAATCAGAGTCCATTCACAGGATTAACTCACCCATAGTGCCTCTCATGGTGCCAACCAATTCCCAGATATTGATCCTACTCATCCGGCCTAATGCCAAAGGTCCAAGTTCTAAGCTGTGGCTCTCAGAGCTGGAGTGGCTCTCCTGGTGGCAGAGTAAACAGAAAGGAGTCTTTTCTGAAGAGCATGGCCAAACTCTGAGCAGTAGCTATACACCTGTTCCAAGGGCAGAAAACTCTAACTACACCTTTTATTACTTTCCCTGGGGGAAAAAGTGTGGCACTTAATGGTACGTGTCTTGCATCTGTGACAAAATGGAAATATGTTCATGAAAAGAAAGCCAAGGTGTTCCCATTGTGGCTCAGCAGATTAAGAACCCAGCATAGTCTCTGTGAGGATGCAGGTTCAATCCCTGGCCTCGCTTAGTGGATTAAGGATCTGGCGTTGCCATGAGCTGTGATGTAGGTCGCAGAAGCGGCTGGGATCCGACCTTGCTGTGGCTGTGGTGTAGGCCAGCAGCTGCAGCTCTGATTCAACCCCTAACTCAGGAACTTCCATATGCCGCAGGTGTGACCCTAAAAAGAGAAAAAAGAAAGCCAAAAGCAAAGAAGGATGGCTTCTTTAAAAAAAAGCTGAGTTTATAACAGGGAGTTACAAATATTTCCAAAATACCTCTTGCTGTATACATTACAAGCTGAAACAATAATCAAGTCTGTTAATTCCATCTGCTTCCTATACCAAGGGAAAAAATTCCTTACGTGTGGGTGTCAGGAGGCCTCAAGTCATTGGAGGGGGTTTCCCCGGGGTCTCCCAGAACGCTCTGCTGGCTGGTTTCTTGCCTTCTTCAAGGCCCCTTCCACTTTCCCACTGCTGTCATAGAATGACACTCACTGCCTCAGCTTTCTTCTCATCACTCAGCCCTTTACTCAAGGCCACTGGCTCTGCCCCTCCCCCTCTAGTGAGGCAGCTCTCAGAGCGCCCAGCAGCCTCAGAGTTGCTCTCACGACCTTTCCTCAGGGCTGGTCGGTCCTATCATCTCTCTGTCGTGCTCACCCTTCCTCTCCCTTCCGCCCTCCTCCAGGCCTCCTGCTCCCTCTCCCAGCACGCCTTCCCATTGGTTTCTCATTGTATCCCAACCTCCTACTCATGGGTAATTTTCTAAATCCTGTCCTTGGTTGGCTTTTCCTCTCTCTGGGCACAGGCTCTCCCTGAATATCTTTTGCCCTTCCGTGCTTCAAAGTTTATTTTATTCAGACGACTCCCCGATCTACGTGGCTAGCCCTAAACTCGCTCGCTCTCCGAGCTTGAGAGTCACAGATGGGGGATTATAAATAAGATACGTTCACCAACAAGCGAAAGAGAAGGTATTTTTTAAATCTGCGGCTCAGAATTATGAAGGGGTCCCTTGGGTGGATTAGAAAGCGTGAAGGGTTTCTAAAGGTGAAATGAAGATGGGATTGGATGGAAGAAAGGAAACACCGCCCAAAACGCGGATGGGAGAGCACCACCACGCGTTTGGTCTCTATAAACCAACCCCTGCCCACTTTCACGCAGACGTCTCCCTCCAGGCAACACAGCGGATGTGGGCTTGAGTCAGAGAGAGAAAGTGGGGTCCTGTGCACCCAGGCCACGAGACCCGCTTGGGCCAGCCCCTGTTCCCTTCCCCAGTCTCACTCCCATCCCACTCCTTCCTGCAGCGAGCAGCACAAACAGATAACCAAGAGCCCAACCCCAGATGGGCCTCTCAACAAAGAGCACGGTCAGCAGTCAGCAAACTCTTGGGGAAGGCCGACACCGTGAAAGAAGTAGAGAGGACCACAAAAAAAAAAAAAACTTACGGAGACAAGGTGTATTCACAGCAAGACCCAAACCTAATCTTAATCCTCAGAGGAATAGCTGAGGGTCTGGCATCCAAGAAACAATAGGCAGGCTGTGCCGAAAGAGAACCAATGAGAACCCTTGAAAACAAAATATATATATTTTGTTTGATATATGATACCGGAAATAAAATATTATCATACCGGAAATAAAATATTAAGCAGATGAGCTGATAACAAAATAATGCTAGCTTATAAGAATTTCTGAGCTGGGAGTTCCCATCATGGCTCAGTGGTTAACAAACCCGACTAGCAACCATGAGGACGCGGGCTTGATCCCTGGCCTGGCTCAGTGGGTTGAGGATCCGGCGTTGCTGTGAGCTGTGGTGTAGGTCGCAGATGTGGCTCGGATCCCGCATTGCTGTGGCTGTGGCGTACACTGGCGGCTACAGCGCCGATTGGACCCCTAGCTTGGGAACATCCATATGCTGCTTGTGCAGCCCTAAAAAGACAGAAAAAGAAAAAAAAAAAGAATCACTGATCTGGAAAAAAGGAGCTGAGGGATTCTTCTGGAATGTAGCACAAGAGGAGGAAAATATGAATTCATTTATTTAAGCAATGTGGAAAATAAATTCTGAGTTCCAGTATCCCTCTAAGAGGGGTTCCAGAAAAAGAAAGGAAAATAGAGAGGGGATTTTTTAAAGGAATGTTCAAACTAAAAAATAGAATAGAATTAATACAATACTGTGTTCCCACCAATCAGTGCTGATAATTTATGTTTTACCGGATGTGCTTCAAGTTATATTTTAGAGAAATAAAACCACAGACCCTCATCCCTTCCCCTCCTTTTGCCTTCAGGCAGCAAACAAACACCGTCATAAATTTGTGGATATCTTCCCAGTCCATTATTTATGTATATGATGTGTATTATGTAATATATATGAGGCTGTTGTGTGTGGCTTTAAAGTTTACCTAAGGAATAACGTACTGTAAGCAGCGTTCTGCGACTTGATATTTTCATACAATAGTGTAAGTTTTAACTGTCTCCACATTTATAGAGAGGACAGTTAATTTATGTGGACTGCTGTGTTACCGAATATACATTTTTTATATAGTACTTTGTTTATAAATGGATCTATACAATAGCTCCAAATTTTTACCAACACGAGATAATGTAATAATATGTGCCTTATGAACCTGGGTGAATGTTTTTGCAAGTGGATATCTAGAAGTAGAACTGTAGGGTGACAGGACGTGCCCATTTCCAATTTGACTAGATTCTATCAAAGTGCTCTTCAGTTTTACTCCAATGAGCAGTACATGGCTGACCCCTCAACCCCATCGTTTTCCTTCAACCTCACCAACACAATATTTTCAGACTTTTTAATTTTTCCAGTCTGATAGGTGAGAAATTATACCTCATTAAAATGCTTACTTGCATAACCCTGAGTTCTAGTAAATTTGACCATCCTTTCATAGTCAACTGGCCATTTGAGATTCCTTTTCTATAAATTGTCTCTTGAAATCCCTTTGCTAAAAATTGAGATATAACTGATAAATAACTTTATATTAGTTTCAGGTTTACAACATAATGATTTCATAAATTGCAAAATGATCACAATAAGATAATAAGTCTAGTTAATATTCATCACCACATACAGTTTTTTTTCCTTGTGTTGAGTACTTTTAAGATCTACTCTCTTAGCAACTTTCAAATACACATTTTAGTATTAGTTTCTAGAGTCACCACGCTGGACATCACGGTCCCAGGAATTATTTTTCTTATAAGTGGTTTGTACCTTTGACCCCCTTCACTCACTTCACCCATCCCTTGCCTCCCTGAATCCTTTTTTCAATCACCTTCATAGTGTTTTTTCATGCAAAAGTTTTATTTTATTTTATTTTATTTTATTTTTGCTTTTTAGGGTCACACTCGAGGCATATGGAGGTTTCCAGGCTAGGGGTCAAATCGGAGTTTACAGCTGCCGGCCTTCACCACAGGCACAGCAACGCGGGATCCAAGCCGCGTCTGTGACCAGTACCACAGCTCACGGCAACGCCAGATCCTTAACCCACTGAGCGAGGCCAGGGTTCAAACCTGCGTCCTCACGGATGCTAGTCAGATTCGTTAACCGCTGAGCCGCGACGGGAACTCCGAAAGTTTTAAATTTTTGTATAGTCAAATTTATCCATCTCATGGGAGATATATTTTGTAAAGAATGGCTATTTCTCCAACTTGAAAAACTCAAGTTCTCAGGATTTGAGTGCTAAGGAGAATGACTATAATAAATGCCCATTTAGACACATAGTAGTGAGACTTCAGATGTTTGTGGTTGGGGGGTATTGCAGTTTGTGCTAGAGTTTGCAACGGGACCAGAAGGGAGAGAGGGAGCTCTCCGGGTTCTGGGAGAAACTGGCAAAGAACTGAGGTCTGGCACACTCACTGTCTTATGTTCTTCATGGCCACTCACAAATCCCCAGTACTGGGGGAAAAAAAAAAATCCCCAGTACCCTGAGACCGTCCTACAAACAGAATCCTGGAGACGCATTAGAGAGCCTGGATGGAAGAATTTTGTTGTTACTGTTATTTGAGTGTTTTTTGAAACATAATAACGAACAATTTAGAGTTCACAAAGCATTGTTTACATATTAGGATGAACCCTCTGAAAATGTCCATTCTGTAGAGTGAAAAGCTATTGAATGTTGGCAGTTTCCTAGAAGTCAACCTAATATATGATATCATTTCATACTCTTAACTATGTGGGATTTGAACTGTAATTCAGTATTATTTTATTTATTTATTTATTTATTTATTTTTGCAGATGAGCAACCAGCGGGGCAGGGAGCCTACGTCTCCTGACAGGGGCTTTATGACAGCTAGATGGCAAACGTGAGTCTGCCTGGCTTCATCTCCCGACCTGACTCTGGGCGGTGCTTCCCCATCTGAGAAATGGGAAATACGCTTCATGTTCCTCTCTCCCCTAAGGAGGTTGTGCCTGTCGTGAAGGTCCTCAGTCTTCCAGGAAGAAGATAACCAGTGGAGGAGTTCCTATTGTGGCTCAGCAGTTAGGAACCCTACTAGTATCCATGAGGACTCAGGTTCAATCCCTGGCCCCACTCTGTGGGTTAAGGATGCAGCCTTGCTGTGAGCTGTGGTGTAGGTCAAAGACATGGCTTGGATCCCGTGTTGCCATGGCTGCGGCATAGGCTGCAATTCGACCCCTAACCTGGGAACTTCCATGTGCTGCAAGTGCGGCCCTAAAACAACAGGAGGAAAAAAAAAAAAAAAAGGATAACCAGTGGCAAGAAATGGCTTTTGCCCACAGAACTTGGCCTTGACATTCAGACAATACGCTTCAGGCGTGACACATGAGCTGGAGGAAAATGTGTCAGGGCGAAAGCGGACTGTAAACCAGAGACAGTCAACGGGGGAGAAAGCCATTGTGTGTCAGCTGCTAAATGCTGTGTTTGCAACCCTCAGTAACCCGTGTGCCGTTTCCTTGCAGCAACAGTATTCCAGGAGGAAACGTTTCTGGAATGACATCCTCAGCAGGCCTGAGATTTTCTGCTCATTTTGAGAAAAGTGTCCGTGGTCCCTCTGGGACACAAACACAAGTCTCAGTTCACTAATTGGAATGCTAATGTAAGGTAAGCATCAAAACTCTGAATTTAGTTTTACCTTAGATCCTCTCTCTTCCCCCAGCCGGGGCCTGCCCAGCTGGACCCCGCGGTGGGGACAGGAGAGAGGGGTTGGCTTCTTCTCGCCTTTTCCACTGGGCCTCCCCGGCCAGTTGCCATGGCTACAACTCGGCTGCTCCGTGAGAACAGGCGGGGCAGGGGCAGCAGCAGCTGGCGGCTGACTTCAGGCTTCCTTGCCAGGCAGATGTTAAATTCTGCCTCTTTCTCGTGGAGAGCTTTAATGCCCTGCCACACGTTCCGCACTCAGCCTCTTTCTCCCCGTATTCTCCCTCACCCACAGCTATATTTCAAAGCCAGTCTCACTTCGAGCGGTCACCTGCGACCCCTTTCTCAGCAGCAGCCTTCAGCTGGTGGGGTCGCTCCACCCAGGACCCAAGACGTGGAGCCCTGGCAAGCTGTTTGCTGGGAGGCCCACCTTTGTCCTGCAGAAACTCTCACGTTTCTCCAACACCCCAAATACCCTGGGAATGCAGGGTGGTCCCAGGAGGGTGGCAGCGGCCCTACCAGAGCAGCCAGCGGGCCCCCTTCCCACCTTCCAGATCCCCCGGGTGGGCCCAGAGCCCAGGCCACCAGGTCCCTTCTCCCAGGCTCACAGGCCAGGCTCTTGGAGCAGCTGCCGCCACCCCCTACCCTCAAGATGGGATCCCAGCACAGCTTTCTTCAAGGAAAGCCTCCTCACAAAAATCCTTCTGCCTCCTCTAGTTCTACTTGTTCAAAGCCTCAGAAGCAGCAAGGGGTTTCCAAAGTCTTGGAACAGATGTTGGCATTTCCTCTGAAATTCTACATAAGGTGCCTTGGCATCTCATGCTGGATTTTCACATCTATAACACACATTAGTGCCCGGTGGAAAATTTAGTTTAAGGCTCTTTTACCCCCCCCCTTTTTTTTTGCTTTTTAGGGCCACACCCGTGGCATATGGAGGTTTCCAGGATAGGGGTCATATCGGAGCTTTAGCTACCGGCCACAGCCACAGCCACAGCAACGCAGGATCCGAGCCACATCTGTGACCTACACCACAGTTCATGGCAACACCACATCCTTAACCCACTGAGTGACTCCAGGGATCTATCCCGCAACCTCATGGTTATAGACAGATTCGTTTCCGCTGCGCCACGACGGGAACTCCCTTTTTACACTTATATGCGTTGCCTCTTTGTATGCTCATAGGTTATCTGTATAACATTGTTTTTCTCATTTTACTTATTTATTTATTTATTTTGTCTTTTTGTCTTTTTCTAGAGCTGCACTCGCAGCATATGGAGGTTCCCAGGCTAGGGGTCTAATCGGAGCTGTAGCTGCCGGCCTTCGCCACGGCAACAGCCACAGCAACGCGGGATCCGAGCCATGTCTGTAACCTACTCCACAGCTCACGGCAACGCCAGATCCTTAACCCACTGAGCGATGCTAGGGATTGAACCTGCAACCTCATGGTTCCTAGTCGGATTCATCAACCACTGAGCCACGGCGGGACTCCTTCATTTTATTTTTTAAATGCTTTTTATTTTTTCCTTCATAGCTGGTTTACAGTGTTCCGTCAATTTTCTGCTGTATAGCAAAGTGACCCAGTCATACATACATACATATATATATACATTTTTTCTCATGTTATCCTCCATCATGCTCCATCGCAAGTGACTAGATATAGTGCTATACAGCAGGATCTTATTGTTTATCCTTTTTTTTTCACTTTAAAGATGAGGAAAACTCATTACTAAGGACTTAAAGAGGTGAGGCCAAGGTCTCCCCACCAGTCAGTGATGGAGCTGGGATTCCTACCAGGCGTGTCTGGGGTGGTCTGGAAGGTGCCTGCTCACCCGCCTGGAGCCCAAGGAAAGACTCTGACGACACCGAGGCAGAGTGCTTCCTTCGCAGGAAGCCCCCGGTCACCGTGAGAGGCCACGCCTTCACAGGACACATTCTAGGACCTAGTTTCAGACAGGGGGCTGAGAGGACCTGGGAGCATCCATAGTTCTACTGCTCTGGCAAAAGCCCCATCTCAGTGTGACTTTCGACTCAGAGGAGGTGAGTCAGGAGGGCTGACTCACCTAGTCTAACATCCAAGCCAAACACTGTGAGGAAAGAGCTCAGCTCAGCCAAGACTGTAACCGCAGGAGGACAGGAAGTCTGCGCCGGGATCGCAGCCACGTCTCTGCCTCACCGTTTCCTCAGTGTGTTTGGGCCTCCTTTTCTCCATGACTTCTGTGAGCTTGGGGACAAGGCGGGCTGGGACTTCAACAGGTGGTCCAGAACCACCACGGGAAGATGCTGAGAGGTGAGAGATGGAGGAACTGACTTAGCTGGTCCTTGAAGGAAGGGGAGGACATGGCACTGGCCGGCGCCCAAGATGGGCTTCGTTTGGCCTCCAGTCTGGTGTGTGTTTCCTACACGGGAGGTTAGTTAATAAGCCAGGGCCCATCCACAATGAAGTAACCGCTGAACAGCATGGTATAGAATACTTAATTATATGGAGAGATGTTTACAGTAATTATCAAGTGAAGACTGTGAAAAGCAGGAGGAGCCTGTCTTTATACAGCAGTGTTCTTGCTTGAACAAGTGTTTCTTTTTTTTTTTTTGTCTTTTTTTTCCTTTTCTAGGGCCGCACCCACAGCATGTGGAGGTTCCTGCGCTAGGGGTCTAACAGGAGCTACAGCTGCTGGCCTACACCACAGCCACAGCAACGTGGGATCCGAGCTGCGTCTGCGACCTACACCACAGCTCACGGCAACGCTGGATCCTTAACCCACTGAGCAAGGCCGGGGATCAAACCAGCCACCTCATGGTTCCTAGTCAGATTCGTTAACCACTGAGCCACGACGGGAACTCCTGAATAAGTGTTTCTGAGGACAAGACTAAAAGGTGCAGTCTGAGTTCCTGGCTCCATGGATCACCTTAGGTCCCAAGATCCCACCCTTTCAAAGAAGTTTCCTGTTTATCCACAGGCTGAGCCAAAGGCATGGGGTCACTACAGGGTCCAACGTCTTCATTTCCTAGGGTCACAGCCTCTTGCCTCCTCCTCTCCTGCATCCTCTCTCAAGGATCTGCTGGCCAGTCTTGTACACCCTCCAAATACAAAGGGAGTTGTCATATCCCACGTCGTATCCCCAGACAGCTGGGCCACTCACTGGGCACCCATCTGTTGAATGATCCCTTCAGCAATTCCAGGAAGCCCCTCCCATCCCATCCCCCAATTTCTGGAATCCCTGAGGGGCCAGAATGTGGTTTTGGCACTTTCTCAATGAAGACCACACACACACACACACACACACACACACACACACACATTTAATCTAAGACTATCTACTCTGAAACAAAAACACAAACACATATAAATATTATCTTGTTTGTTTTTACACGCAGTTAGTTCATAATGGGCTTATTATTCTGCCACGAGGGGTGAGCTAAATTCCTACAGAGGTCTGAAATATTTCTCCCGGAAAACAGTCTGCAGACTGTTGTCTTCTGTTGCCCTGCTATAAAGATGACCTTTCAGTATGTTGTGCAAGACAGCCTGGCTTCTCCAGGTCATAGCACCTCAAACCTCTGCGCACTGGAAGAGGGTCTTTGCAGGCCTTGTGCAACTTAAGTCCTGCAGGGAGATTGCTCAGGGCAAAGGGGAGAGGTCATGCAGCTAGCTTCCTACACTGAGAACTCTTCTGCTTGTAGGTACAAAGGTACAAAGTTCGGATTTTGATGGGCTTGTTGGCTCTTTTTTTCTCCATCAGAAGGAAGGACTCACTTTTGCTGTTAGGTATGTATGTCTGTAAATGTAGGCTTAGAGAAAACTCTGGAAGGCAATACAACAAAAGTGGTCATGGCCAGGGCTTGGAATTAAAGTATTCTTACTTTCTTTTACTGTCACCTGCATTTCCCGTAGTAGATGTTATTTCTCTGTTTCACAGAAGAAATCAAAGCCACTGTCTTGAACTGCCTCATAGTCCTTTTGTCTTCTCCCCAGCCCTCCCCCATGTCTATATCCACCTCTGCGTCCACATCCATCCTTCCCTCCATCCCTCTGAGCCAGAGCCCAAGGCAGACCCTCCTTCTGTGTCCTTACTGCCTCTGTATTCTTACTGTCCTCAATATGTAAAATTGGTCTATTAATACATTACAGACATGTTGCCAATAGCCATATCCCTAATAAATAAAAAGAAGCACTCCAAAAATAATAATGATGATAGTTGTTTTGACTCTTGGTACCTCAGTTTACCCCATCTGTAAAATGGGGCAATCATTATACCTACCTCATAGGCTTGCCGTAAAGGATTAAATGAGTTAAATTTATGTTAAGCCCTTAGAAGAGCATCTAGCAGGTAGGAGCTCTGTGGTGTTTGCTAGTGTTAGTATTGTAAGAAATTGGTTTAGCACGGAAAGAGGGGAGAAAGAAACGAGCAGGGGATACATGCAGAAGGTGAGGATCATGATTTATTGGAGAATTTGGCTCCCAGGCGAGGTTCCATGACTCTCGGGCATGGGGTCAGGGAAGTCACGTTCGGGTTGGGGAGCGTGGGGGTTTTTAAGCCTTGTTATTTCCGGGTCTGGATCCGGGTAGTGCCTTTGCCAAATTAGGCAAGGGACCACCGTGTCCCTAGGTGACTGGTCGGAGGTAGGCGTTTGGGGGCTTTCCGGGTAGGTGTGGCTTCGATCGTCCGTTGGCGCGGGTGGGGCTGGTGGCCTCTCTTCCCGCGCAGGCTTGTCCGTTCCTCATGGGGTCTGTTTGCTATGAGGGGTCTCCTTGCCTTTTGGGGGGCTGCTACCCATCCCTGCCGGCCTAACATGTATCACCAGTACTAATTAGTATTGTTAGTGTGTTCCTCCATTTCCGCCAAAACTTTGACTCCTTAGTTCCCTCTCCCATAGTTTAAGCCACTCTCTGTCTTCAGATTCCTTCCCTTAGTTTATTCGGGGTTGTCTCTGTTCCCGCCCCAAATCCGCTCTGAAATTACTGACCTATCTCTGTCCAGGCATCCGCAGGTTTGGAGATTCCCTCTTCCACACTGGCTCACGTTCAGTTTCGCCATCGCTGGTGACCTGATGCAATCATACCCCACCCTTTACCTCTCTGGCGAAACTCCTCCAGCAAAGATTAATGGCCTTCCTTGCCCAAACTCAAAGGACACTAGTCAGTTTCTAACTTTCTGGACATTTCTTCCTTATCCGCTGAACTGTCTTCCCTGAAACGTTTCTCCTTGTGGCTCCTGTTCGCCTTCTCTGGACCCAGCCTCCTTGCCTGGGTTCTCTCCACTCAGTCCTTGAACACTGATGCTCCCCAGGGTTGATCGGCCACTGCCGCCCCCTGCCCCACCCCCCAGGGAAGCTCATGTACTGTCATGTGACTCGGCCTCTTTCTCCTGTAGCAACTAAGTCTGCACTTCTAGCTCTGGCATCTCCCCTAAGCTGTAGGGCCATATATCCTAGCACAAGCTGGATACTTACTCCTGGCGGTCTCACATCACCATCGGAAATGACACTCATCGTCTTCTTAAACCTACGTGTCCTTCAGAGTTCCTCACGAAACACCTCCACCATCACCCTCCTCCAAGGAGAGGCTGAGAAAACCTCCTGAGCTTCCCCCTCTAATCATGCCTCCACAAGCACAGCTCATTTTCCCGGCTTTTGTCAGGCTTGTCCACATCTCTCCACCACCCACGTCCGAGACAGGCAGTGAAAGCATGGCCTCAATCTCTCTGTCCGTCCTCCTCCTAACCTTCTTCCTTCCACATTCCCCTATTTCGGTTTATTCAGTCAGTCATTCAGTCAGTCAACAAACACAGGCTGAACATCTACACTCTGCTGGGCCTTAGGAATATGGAAAAGGAAAAAGACCAAGCCCCTGAGGGAGCTCAGGATTTAGGGCGAGTGGCCACCACCAACCCCAGTGTCGGGAAAAGATGGGCACACAAAGAGTTCAAGAGTCCTTCTGTCTGAACTGAGTTATGTAGGTCTGGATTATAATATTTTTACTGCAATATTAAAAATAAACGAAGTAAAGACATCAACACATCTAACACCTAGGCACCTAACACCTAGCTCTATGAAATTCTGATACTTACCTTTCCCCTGTGTGTTTATACTGCACGATATATACACTATATATAATAACCATGTTCTCCAACTTCATGTAAAATGTATCATACTCTCCATGTCATTTTACTAAGTGATTATTTGCTCAATATTATGTTGATGAGATTTACCCATATTTACATATGTACATTTTCACTGCTCTGTAGTATTCCACTTATTTATTCATTCTCCTGGTGGTGGACATGTGGACGCTCTCCAGTCTTTCCCCAATATAAGCAGTGTCGTAATGGATTCTTATACACGTTTTGCCCCGTCTCCTTGTACACATGTGAGGATTTCTCTAGAAGTTAATTGCAGAGCTGAAGGACCTGCACACCTGAAGTTTATCAGACATTGCCAAATAGATCTTCAAAGTGATCGTACCAGTTATTCTCCCACCAGCAGCCTATGAGTTTCTGTCTCCACACCCTTGTATTCACTTGGGAGTGTGCCCTCCACCCCTTTTTTATTTTTTGGCCACGCCTGCGGCATGTGGAAGTTCCCAAGCCAGGGATCAAACCCGCATCACAGCAGTGACAACACTGAGTCCTTAACCGCTAGGCCACCAGGGAATTCTGGTAGTATCCCTTTGTAATTACTTTACCAATCTGATGGATGTGAAATGGTATTTAAAGTAGTTTTTAATTTTTTTTTTAATTTTTACTTCCTTGACTATTAATGAAGGTGCCCATTCAGATTTTCTTTTCTCTTAACTGCCTTTTCACACTCTACCTGAATTTTTCTATTGTATTATTTATCTCTTTCCTATTCAATTTGGAGGATTTTTTTTTAATTGTAGGTACTAATCTTTTGCCAGTTCTCTGAGTAGAAAACACTTTCCCCTAATCTGAGTTGTGTCTTCCAATTCCTTTAAGATGTCTTTTTTGGAACAGAAATTGTTCATTTAAAGCAGGTAAGATGCCATTCATTCCTTTTATGATTTATCTTTATGTCCTGTTTAAGAAATCATTACCTGCCCAAAGGTCATAGAGATCACTGCATATTTCTTCTAAAAGCTTTAAAGACTAGCTTTTTAGTTATTTATCTTGGAGGATGAAACTAGGAGTCTAATTGGATGTTCTTCCATGTAACCCGTATTCTCGGTATCATTTATTTTTAAAAATAATTGCTTCCCCCTACTGGTTTGAAACATCAGCTGTTGTATATCTTTTCCATATGTGCGTGGGTCTCTTCCTGGCCTCTGCACTGCATCACCACCCCGCTCTCTAATTACTATTCCTTCACAGCACCAGCAAGTCTTCTTATCTTGGAGGTTGAGTCCTGCTTCCATCCCACCTCCTTGTGTTCTTTTCCAAAATTATCCAGCTCTTGCTCTTTCATATGAATTTTAAGATCATTTTGTCAAATTCCATCAAAAAAAAGAACTTCATTGGAATTTTGATTGAAATTTATTAAATTTATAGATTATTTAGGACATTGGGTCTTCTGTGAACATATGCCTCCTCATTTATTTTCAGGTCTTTTTTTTTTTTTTTGGTATTTTTCCCTCAATGCTTTGTCATTTTCTTCATGAAACTGCTCCTATCTTCTGTTAGATTAGTCACCAGGCACCTCACACTTTATCTTGCCACTAAATGAGATCTTTGTTTTTTCCCATTATACTTTCTAACTGGTCATGATTGATGAGTAGGAAGACTAGCAATTTTTCTGTGTTGACCTTGTCTCTAGCAGCACAGCTGAATTTATTTAATACTTTAATAGTTTATCTGTAAATTCTTTTGAATTATCTATGTAGGCAATTATAGTCTGCAAAAGCGAACACTTGGCATTTCTTCCTTTCCAAGTCTTACGCTCCTTCTTTTTATCCTTGTATTGTTGCATGGGTGAAGTTCTCCAATGTGGAAAGGAAGTGATGAAAGTCTTGTCTTACTCCCAAGTTTAAAAGAAATGCTTCTGGATTAAGACGGCGGACTAGAAGGACTGGAGCTTAACTTCTCTCATAAAAACAACAAAATTACAAGCAAATGCTGAGCAACCTTCAACCAAATGGACTGGAAACTTTCAAAAAGATATCCTGCTCCAGAAGACAAAGAGGAGGCCACATCAAGTGCAATCCCACTCTAGAGAAAACCATGACTCAAAAAGACATGTGTACTCCGATGTTCATTGCAGCACAGTATACAATAGCCAAGTCATGGAAACAACCTAAATGTCCATCAACAAGAGGAGTGGATAAAGAAGATATGGTACATACACACAATGGAATATTACTCAGCCATTAAAAGGAATGAAATAACGGCATTTGCAGCAACATGGTTGGACCTAGAAATTATCATGCTAAGTGAAATCAGTCAGACAATGAGACATCAACATCAAATGCTACCATTTACATGTGGAATCTAAAAAAGGGACACAATGAACTTCTTTGCAGTGCAAATACTGACTCACAGACTTTGAAAAACTTATAGTTTCCAAACGAGACAGGTTGGGGGATGGGGGGATGCACTGAGGGTTTAGGATGGAAATGCTATAAAATTTGGTTGTGATGATTGTTGTATACCTATAAATGTAATAAAATTCATTAATTAAAAAAATAAAAGAAATGCTTCTGAAATTGTGCTATGTGAGTATGTATGCTGTTGATCATTGACATGATTATTTATAGTCATGTTCAAAAACTTTCCTTCTCTTCTCAGTCTGCTAAGCTTTATCATGAATGGATTTAAAATTTCACCACATGCTTTTCCTGTATCTTTAAAGAATATTTTTTTTTCTCCTTTACTTTTTAATACAGTGAATCACATTAATAAATTTTCCTAAGTGAAACATTCTTGCATTCTTGGATACACTCTAATTATACACCACTTAAATTCATTTTGCTAGTATTTACAGCTTTTCGAATCTAGGTTCTCAAGTGAATGTATCAGTTCTCTGTTGCAATAATAATAATTATCGCAAATTCATTGATTAAAACAATAAACATTTATTATATCTCAGTTTTTGTGGGTCAGGAATATGGGAGCAATGTAGCTGGGTGGTTCTGTCTTGGATTCTGTCATGAATTTCAGTTAAGACGTTGGCCAATGCTACAGCCATCTGAACGCTTGATTATGGCTGGACAAAACACTTCTAAGATGACCTGCTCACATCACCAGCAAACTAGTGCTGGCTGTTGGCAGAAGCCTCACTTACTCCTCACAGGGACCTCTCTACAAGGATGCTTCAGTGTGTTTATGACATGGCAGCTGGCTACCTCCAGAGTGAGCTGTCCAAAGACTAAGGCAGAGAAGCTCTAGGGGTTTTATGGACTAGCATCCAAAGTCATATTCTGTTACTCCTGCCACACCCTAGTGGACACATAGACAAGTCACGATTCAGTGTGGTAATCTGCAAAAGGATGTGACTATCAGGAGATGAGCTACCAGTGAGACTGGCTTATGATCTTCCTTTTTTTTTTTAATTTTATTTTTATTTTTTGGCTTTTTAGGGCCACACCTACAGCATATGGAGGTTCCCAGGCTAGGGGTCAAATGGGTGCTGCAGCTGCAGGCCTACACCACAGCCACAGCAACAACAGATCTGGGCCAGTTCTGTGACCTATACCACAGCTCATGGCAACACTGGATCTCCAACGTATTGAGCGAGGCCAGGGTTCAAACCTACATCCTCATGGATACTAGTTGGGTTCATTATCCTGGAACCACAATGGGAACTCCTTTTTTAAATTTTTTTAATTTTATTTTTTTAATTGGAGTATAGGTGATTTACAATATTTTTTTTTTGTTTGTTTTTTTAGGACCACACCCACATCATATGGAGTTTCCCAGGCTAGGGGTCAAATCGGAGCTATAGCTTACACCACAGTCACAGCAATGTGGGATCCAAACTGCAACTGCAACCTACACCACAGTTCACGGCAATGTTAGATCTTAACCCACTGAGCAAGGCCAGGGATCGAACCTGCATCCTCATGGATGCTAGTCAGATTCGTTTCCACTGAGCCACGACGGGAACTCCTACAATGTTGTATTAGTTGCAGATATATAGCAAAGTGATTCAGTAATACATATATTACTGAAAAATAATATATATGAAAACTTTTTCAGATTATTTTCCCTTATAGGTTATTAAAAGATATTGAGTATAGTTCCCTGTGCTATACAATAGCTGCTTGTTGGAATAATTTTCTTTTTTGTTTTTTTTTTGTTTTTTTTAGGGCTGCACTAGGGCCTATGGAGGTTCCCAGGCTAGGGGTCAAATCGGAAATGCAGCTGCCGGCCTATGCCACAGCCACAGCAACACCAGATCCAGGGGCCACACCTGCGGCCTACACCGAAGCTCATGGCAACACCGGATCCTTAACCAACTGAGCAAGGCCAGGGATCGCATCCATGTCCTCATGGATACTAGTCAGGTTCATTACCAATAAGCCACGATAGGGACTCCTTTTCTTTTTTTTTGTTCTTTGGCCGCTCATAGCATGCGAAAGTTTTCAGGCCAGATATAGAAACTGCGCCACAGCAGTGATCCAAGTCACAGCAGTGACAATGTTGGACCCTGAACTGCTAGGCCACCAGGGAACACCTAATTTTATTTTCTTAAATTCATCTCATTTGGTTTATATCAAGAATATACCAGCCTCAGAGTTCGCGTTGTGGTGCAGCGGAAACAAATCCTACTAGTATCCATGAGGATTCAGGTTCCAATCCTGGCCTCACTCAGTGGGTCGGGGATTCGGCGCTGCTGTGGCTGTGGTTTAGGCCAGCAGCTGTAGCTCCAATTTGACCCCTAGACTAGGAACTTCCATATGCCACAGGCATAGCCCTAAAAAAGAAAAAAAAAAGAAATATATATATACCAGCCTCAAAAATTAATATCCCTTGTTCAATTCTCTGAAGCAGATCTGTGAAGATTCAGTAAAGCCTTCCTATAAAATTCTTGTCTTTTAAAGGGAGAAATGTTTAATTGTATAATTATTATTGGTTATTTCAAACTTTCTGTGTTCTCTTAGGTCAAATCTGATTATTCGTATTTTTTTAGAAAAATATCCATTTCCTCTGTTTTCAATTCATTGACTTGAAGATGCTCTACTGCTCTCCTCCTATTGTTTAAAATTTCTACTTCATTTCTAGGTATGCCTATTATTTCTTTCTAATATTATTTACTTATGTCTTTTTCCTTTTTTTCCCTTTTGATGAGACTTGCTAAAAGTTTGTGTGTTTTTTTGTCTTTTGACTTTTTAGGGCCGCACCTGTAGCATGTGGAGGTTCCCAGCTCAGGGGTCCAATCAGAGCTGTAGCTGCCGGCCTTCGCCACAGCCACAGCAATGCCAGATCTGAACCATGTCTGCGACCTACACCACAGCTCACGGCAACACCAGATCCTTAACCTACGAAGCGAGGCCAGGGATCGAACCAGTGTCCTCATGGATGCTAGTCAGGTTCATTAGCTGCTGAGCCACGATGGGAACTCCTGTCTTGTTTTCTTTTTAAGTGAACTGCTTTTGTGTTTTGTATCTTTGTGTTCTACTTTGCTAACTTCCATTATTTTTATTATTCTTCTCCCCTACTTCCCTTGAGCTTACTCTGCTGTACTTTTTTTAGTTCCTTGCATTGAGTGCTTGATTAATTTTGAATCTGCCTTGTTTGTAGTAAATGCCTGAAAAATTAGAATTGTTTTGGCTTCATCCTTCAAGTTGAGATATAAATTATTTCTGCTATCATTCAGTTCTAAATACTTGATAATTTCAGTTGTGTGATCTTTTTAAATTCATTTATTCAGGAGTGACTCCTTACAGTTCTAAACATGTGTGAGATTAATGTTATTTTTATTGTTAATTTCCAGTTTACTTTAGAGAAACACCATATGCATAATGCTGACTCGTCATTTTTCTCATAGTCTGCAGTTAATACTTTATAATTATTCCATGTGTTTACATTCTTTTGTTCAAAGTCTCAGAAATCCAACATGTATTGCACTGTAAGTGTAATACAGCTCACTTTTGACTAGCACATTTCAATTGTGCAATAGCCCTATGTGGCTAATAGCTACCATATTGAACAATGAAGGTCTAAGATTTTATTTTTGCCTGTTATTTAGAGGGAGAAATTTGCAGATTCCCAGTTACCTAGCTCCTTCCCAATCTTTATTTGTTAATTTCTAAAATGATTTTTCTTAACACAGAAGCACCAAAGTAGGGAGATAGAAGAATACCAACAAAATTTGGAAACTGGGAAGTAAGTGGACAAGGAATAGCAGACCCAATATGCCAGAATAAGCCCACATCAAAGCCAGTGGTATAGGAAATGCAAGAGCAAACTGGTACAGTATTCATAGGACCTTTCTGAAAAGTCACAATAATGAAGACACCAGCTATCCCTGAGATGAGGGATGTGGGTGGGTCCAAACAAAGCACCCACTGATTTAAAACCTGTATGAGAAGGATCGTCCCAACGGGCTCCCAGAACATGGCAGCTAACAGCTCACAGTCAGCAGGACAGAAAATTCCTCCCTGGGGAAGCTGGCCAACCCTAGAGGAAAGACCTACAGGAGTACCCTGTTGGATCAGCAGGTTAAGGATCTGGCATCATTGCTGTGGCTCAGGTCACTGCTCTGGGTGCAGGTTTCATTTCTGGCCTGGGAACTTCCTCATGCCAAGGGCGTGGCGAAAAAGTTTTTTAAAAATTAAAATTTTAAAAAGTCTTACATATATTGACATTGGTGGGCCCCTGAGAAAATGGGCCAGCCAGGCAATCCTACAGTGAAACCCACCTGGAACAAACCCTACCCAGGTACACAGAGCTTCCTGTCCGATTTTTATGCTTTATCCTAAATATTAACAAGTACCCCCAAACATCTGAGCTTCCTGTGTGAAGAAACAAAAATAAACACGCAAATGCAAAGGAATTTTGAGGAAATAAAGGCAATTTGAAAACAAGAAAAAATGCTTTAAAAACCTATAATAAATAACTTCAGAGATGTGTGGATAGTAAAAATAAAAACTAAATGAAAATTTTAGAAGGAGCTTTAAAAATAAAGCCAAGGAGGAGTTCCCTTCGTGGCTCGATGGTTATCGAATCCAACTAAGAACCATGAGGTTGCGGGTTCGATCCCTGGCCTTGCTCAGTGGGTTAAGGATCCGGTGTTGCCGTGAGCTGTGGTGTAGGTTGCAGATGCGGCTCGGATCCCACGTTGCTGTGGCTGTGGTGTAGGCTGGCAGCTACAGCTCCTGTTAGACCCCTAGCCTGGGAACCTCGATATGCCGCAGGTGTGGCCCTAGATAAGGCAAAAAGATAAAAAAATAAATAAATAAATAAAGCCAAGGAATCTGAAGGTGAGAGAGCAAGAGAAAGAGAGAGAGATTAAAAATAGAAGGGAAGTAGTTCCAGTTGTGGCTCAGCAGGTTAGGGACCCAACGTAGTCTCCGTGAGGATGCGAGTTCGATCCCCGGCCTTGCTCATGAGTTAAGGATTCAATGTTGCCACAAGCTGTGGCTGGCATAGGTTGCAGATGTGGCTCTGAACCAGTGTTGCCACGGCTGTGGCATAAGCCAGCAGCTGTAGCTCCAATTCGACCCCTAGCCTGGGAACCTCCATGAACCGCAGGTGCAGCCATATAAAGAAAAACCAAAAAAAAACGCACAATACCTACAAAGTGCAATAATGCAAAGTTCAGTAAAATGAGATACACATGTATTAATTATCTGTTGCACAAATCATCCAAAACTACTCAGCTTAAAATAAAAGTAAACATTTGTTATCTCATTTAGTATCTGTGACTCAGAAATTCAGGAGTTTAGCTGGGTGGTTCTGGCTCAGATCCTCTCATAAGATCACTGCCACAATCCCAGCCTGGGCCGTAATCATCTGAAAGCTGGACTGAGGCTGGAGGACAGCTTTCCAAAGTGGTCCACTAACATGCCGGTAGTTAGTGCTGGTTGTTAGCATGAGGCCTTGCCACACAGGCTTGGGGCTGCTTTGGTATCCCCACCACATGGAAGTTTCCTTCCCCCAGAGCAAGTGAGCCTAGAGAAAACCAGGCGGAAGCTTCCATCATTTAACCTCAGATGTCATAGACCATAATCTGCAATATCCTAGCTCTATTCCATGTGGGAGGGTACAACAGAAGGGCATGACTAGGAGGTAAGCATCATTGGGGGCCATCCTTAGGACTTTTGAGAATTAAATGACTTTTAAATATATGTGTAAGTATAACTATTTTGTTTTGGCCATGCCTGACATGCAGAAGTTCTTGGGCCAGGGACTGAACCTTTGCCATAGCTGTGACTGGAGTTGCTGCAGTGACAACACCAGATCCTAACCCACTGCACCAAAAGGGAACTCTGTATATGTACATCTTTAACAAAGATAAGAATTTTTTAAATTTTGTTTATAGTCATTGCTCATTTATTTATTTTTTGTCTTTTGTCTTTTTTTCAGGGCCTCACCCTCGGCATATGGAGGTTCCCAGGCTAGGGGTCTAATTGGAGCTGTTGCTGCTGGCCTATGCCAGAGCCACAGCAACACCAGATCTGAGCCGCGTCTGCAGGCTGCACCACAGCTCATGGCAATGCTGGATCCTTAACCCACTGAGAGAGGTCAGGGATTGAACCCACCACCTCATGGTTCCTAGTTGGATTCGTTTCCACTGCACCACAATGGGAACTCCATATAGTCATTGCTCATTTAGAGTTAACATATCTTTATCACTTTCTGTCACTAACTTTGCTTCTTGTGGCCTTCCCTTTCTTTCTGGATTCATCTTGTCTTCCTAAAGTACATCCTATAATAATTTCTTCAAAGAGGGTCTGTACTTCATATGTATGGAAATGCCCCTTTTATTTTAATTTTAACTGTAAGTTAGCTGGGTATAAAAGTCCAGTTGGCACTTTAAAGATACTACTCCAACTTCTCTGGCCTTTGTTACTGCTGAGGCCAGAAGTTCCTTAGTAAGTGATATTTTTTCTCAGGTCTACAGAGAAATCTTTTTCTCTTTGCATTTGCTTATCTGCAATTCCCCCCCAAATATTCTCTGCTGCTACTTCCTCATGTATTACTTCATTGTGGTTTCATTCATTTTCTTCTTCCAAAACTCCTGTTAGACTTGCATTGTCCTTCATACAAACTATCCTTCATGTCTCCTAACAAATTTTATATTTTTTAATTTTTTTCTCTGTGTACTATATTAGCATTCATTCCCAGTTAATGTCTTCTAACTCACTAACTCTCTTTTTGCATCTAGTCTACATTTATTATGTTGACTATGCTTTTTTTTAATTTTAATTCGGAAGAAAAATTTAATTCAGGTATATTTTACAAAGAAGAAAATGCACAGTTCTTATCTGTTCACTTTCACAAGGTTTGACAATTTTACACACCCATGTAAACATCACCAGAACAAGATGCGGAACATTTACATCACTCTAGAAAGTTCACTTATGCCCCTTTGCAGCCAGTCCCCTCCCCCAGCTGTTCTATTTTCTGTCAGTTCAGTTATGCCTTTGATGATACTTTTGGAAGACTGCATTTGAGAAAGTTGCATCAGTTACACCTGCCCCAGCAATGAATGAATGAATCTAGGTATTATGTACTTATGTGTTGTAATATATCCCTGAAAAAAAAATACATTATGCTTTGCCAGTCTCTACTTTACATTATTTTGCATTTCCTTGTTTACTGGTAAAGTGAACTTTTTAAATATGTTAACCAAAGTTCCCTTCGTGGCTCAGTGGTTAACGAATCCGACTAAGAACCATGAGGTTGCAGGTTCGATTCCTGGTCTTGCTCAGTGGGTTAAGGATCCGGCGTTGCCATGAGCTGAGGTGTAGGTTGCAGACACAGCTCGGATCCCGCGTTGCTGTGGCTGTGGCGAAGGCCGGCGGCTACAGCTCCTGTTAGACCCCTAGCCTGGGAACCTCCATGTGCCGCAGGCGCAGCTCTAGATAAAGGCAAAAAGACAAAAAAAATAAAATAAAATAAAATAAAATAAATAAATAAATATGCTAACCGGCTATTTATATTTCATTATTTATCTACTATGGCTTTTAATGACCAAAGTTATTGTTTCCAAATGAAAGACAAATACCATATGATATCACTTATATGCAGAATCTAAAATATGACACAAATGAACATATCTCTGAAACATGAAGAGACACACAGACATAGAGAACAGACTTGTGGTTGTCAAGGAGGAGGGGGACAGACTGAGAGTTTGGAATTAGCAGATGTGAGCTCTTACATACAGGATGGATGAATGACAAGGTCCTACTGCATAGCACAGTATGTATATTCAACATCCCATGATAAACCATTATGGAAAATAACATGACAAAGAATTTATATATGTATATACATTTGATATATGTCAAATATATTTCAATAAAAAAAAATTTTTAAGTGAAGTTTTTGTTTCCAAGATCTCAAATTGATTCCTTTTATAGCTCCTTTTCTCATTTCATTTCTATCTGCCTCCCTTCATTTCTTACTAATGTTAAGCCTTCATTTGCCTTTTTAGGCAACCTTAACATTATTTTTAATTCTTTATAAGATTTTCACAAAATTAAATTAATCTGGAATGAAGTCATATTCCAAACGTTGATTCTGTTGACTGTTTTTCTTACCATTAAGTATTTTTTGTGTATTTTGGGTTGACTCTCAGCGAGTTGGAGAATTTTTTAATTTTGCTTTCATATCTGTTTCTCACTCTGTCTCTGTCCTGAGATGGGACCCCAGGCCCAGTCGAAAACCAGGTCCTAGAATAGCACTTTTGGGCTCCCACTCAGCTGTGGTATGAGGACATCACGGACCCAGGCACATAGCCAGAGGGTGGCTTGGCTCAGCTCCTAGGCAAGAGCCTGTCTTCATCTTCCCACATTTCAAGCCCCAGGCTGTACACGGACAGCAGTCTTTTTTTTTTCCCTTGCCTTTTTTCACAAGCAGAGGAAGCCTCATCCCACCCCTGGCTTCAAGGAGCCTGGCTATTGTCCCCTGTGTTAGCTTGCAACCAGGAGCTATGCCTCTGGCAGCTACTGCTGCTTCTAGACCCGGAGGCCACCGGCCCTCAGGCCCAGCTCATCACACTGCACTTCTGATCTGCTTCTGGTACACAAAGATATGTATCTTGGTTTAGGGCCCAACTCTGTCCTTTTGTTTATCATTTTTTCTATTTTATTTATTATTGTTATGTGCTTGGAACAGAGGGCGTAGGCCACGGCATGAACTCACTATGCCATCTCGGCTGGAAGTTGAGAACAGAGATGTGTGGTTGCCGTCCATAAAGAGAAGTCCCATGTTTCATTTTATTAAACGTGAAAGAGGAGAGATCTTTTTTTTTTTTTTAATTCAGTAGGCTTTTATGTACGGGCTTTGTTGTGAATACTACCTGTGGTTCTGACAGAACACGTGGTTTCCTGAAGATAAAGGAGATGGAGTCTGCGTGTTCCCGAAGCCCACTCCACACACACACTCTGCAAGTTGTTTCACAAGGAGAGGCCGCAGGACCCAGAAGAGGCCTTATGAGCAACCATTCTTCTCTCCTAAGAGTGGAACTGGGCCTGAGCCTAGCAGCTGGGAGTGCCCCTTGGGACACCGGCCGCTGAAAGGGGACCGAGGTATACCTCCCCCTAGTGGTCACAAGGGGAAGCTGCCGCCCCCACCCAAGGAAATGCCCAGGGGAGTTAAGGTTTTCCCAGCCGGTCCGATCCCAGCTGATGGCACAGGCCGCTCCAAAGTCTCACTTACACTGGCCTCAGGGTGGAATTCTCTCTACTTTCTCTCCTGCTGTGCCAGAACCTAGCCCACCCTACTCAGGTCAGTTCTGTGAAGGCAGCTACTTTCTGACTGGCATTTCTGAGCATCAGAATTGACTCTAGGGACCACTTGGTCCAGACATCTACTTGAATGAGTTCCTCAGCTCAGATGGGCAGCAGATCCCCACCCTCACCGAGGCCACACAGAGGACTGTGGGAAGGTAGTCTGTGCAGGGGTCAGAAAATAGCTGTGGGATTAGATAGACCTGAGTCTGAATCCCACCTTTGTTACTGACTAGTTGTGTGTCTCTGGACTAGTTACTTAACTCGTCTGTGTCTCTGCTACTTTATCTATAAATAAGGGTAATAGTTTCCTGCTTTAATAGGTTGCCGTGAGAATAGAACCAGGTAATCAAGTAAGTTCTTATCTCCCCTAGCTGTGGCCCCTGTTTTGGAGGTCCCTGGGCTCTTATGGCCACTTCTTATCCTATTTCTGGGAACTATAAGCTTCGATCAGCCTCTTCTGCACCTTGGGAGCAGCAATGGGGGGATTTTTTTGGGGGGAGGAACCAGACCCCAACAGAGTCCCTACTGCAGAGGCCCCACAGGAGCGCCAGCGTTCTCCAGCCTGAAGCTGTCCCTGAGAATCACAAATTCACAAACATACCCTCTGGGCTGCTGGGGCCTGGGACGCTCCTGTTTAACTATTTCCCACCCAGTGGCCTGCAGACCACACTCTCAGAGAACACAGCCCTGCCAGAGGCGGGACTCAAGGGCAGCCAAGCTGGGCGTTCACCTGGTCAGTCAATGAATTCTTAGGCACCTGCTCTGTGCTCGGCACCGAGGTGGTAAGAGATACCTGTGCTAAAGGCACCCAGAACAGGGCAGGGAGTCTGAGTGCAGACCCTCTGAGCAGGACTCTGACGATGCTGTAAAGACAGGTTCAGTGCACACGAGAAGCGCGGATCAGGGTCAGCCTGGGATCATCAGAGATTGCTTCCCAGAAGAGAGGCTGCCGGCTGGGCCCTTGAATGTGAAGTCCAAATGTGCCAAGGACAAACGTCATCGATTCGTTCAACACGTTTTTGCTCAACGCTTGCCGCCCTCCCCTCCAGTGCCTCTTCTATGCACCAGGGATTCGTGATACTAAAGAGAACAGCAATCTCTGTCGTCCAGGTCCTGGCCTGGCACTCACAGCTAGGCTGTGGCACTCTCCAGTGGAATATAAACAATGCCACAGAACATCAACCTCAGACAAGGCCGCTCTGTGACCGTGAGGGGTCTATATAAACAAGACCAGACCCTGTAAGTCCTTTCTGACACCCCCACACCGAGACCTTGCAGCTCCCAGGGGTGTGTGTTCTCCTCCACTGCAACGATCAATAAACCCAACTTGCTCCGCTGCAGGTGAGTTCCTGGTGGTCCCCGGGTGGAGGCTGTTACAGTGATGACTAAGAGGTAGGAATTGAGTGGAAACATGGAGGAAGACTGTTCCAGGCAGAGAGAATAAGCCAATGCAAAGGTTTTGTGGAGAGGAGATGACAGACGTGTTTGAAAAATAGCAAATGGGCCAACCTAGCTAGAGTAGGAAAGTCAGAGAAGGTATTGCAGGCAGAGGGAATAGATGGTACAAAACTTCATGTAAATGAAAGCAGGTCAGGAGTTCCCTGGTGGCTCAGTGGGTTAAGAATCTGGCATTGTCACTGCTGTGGCACAGGTTCAATCCCTGGCCCAGGAACTTCCGAATGCCATGGGTATGGCCAAAAGAAAAAGAAAAAAGAGAAAGTAGGCCGTTGCCTGGCAAGTGTCGGTATTTCTATGTGGTTGAACAGGACAAGGTCAATGTATCTTTGTTGGGCTGCATCCCACAGGCCTAAAAGACCAATGGTTTCCCAGCCACCGGACGGAAGAAAAAGCCCAGAGTCAATGACAGAGATATAAATGGGGTTTTTTGGCTTTTTGTTTTTCTTTTTACAGCCGCCGTGGTGTATGGAAGTGGACCAGGCATTGTAGTGGAGCCATAGCTGGGACCTACACCGCAGCTTATGGCAATGCCAGATCCTGAGTCTGCTGAGCGAGGCCAGGGATCAAACCTGCATCCTCACAGAGACAACATTGGGTTCTTAACCTTCTGAGCCACAACAAGAACTCCTCAATGGTTAATCGATGGGGGGGTTTATGTGTCTGAAGCAAGGTCCTGCAACAACACCCCACCATGTGTGGCAGACTGCGGGCAGGACATTTTCAGGGATTTTTTTTCGGTTTCTAAGTAGCTAATTCAGTTTAAACAAATAACAGTAATAGACAAGGGCTTATCGCTAAAATATACAAACAACTTATACAACTCAGCAGCAAAAAAGCCAACAACCCAATTGAAAAATGGGCAAAAATCCTGGATAGACATTTCTCCAAAGAAGATACACCGATGGCCGTTGGCACATGAAAAAATGCTCAACATCACTGATTATTAGAGAATTGCAAAATCAAAACTACCAAGAGATACCACCTCACACCAGTCCAAATGGCCATCATTAATAAGTCCACAAACAACAAATGCTGGAGGGGGTGTGGAGAAAAGAGAACCCTCCTGCACTGTGGGTGGGAATATAAACTGATACAACCACTATGGAAAACAGTATGGAGGTGCCTTAGAAAACTATGCATAGAACTACCATATGACCCAACAATCCCACTCTTGGGCATATATTCAGACAAAACTTTCCTTGAAAAATATGCCTGCACCCACATGTTCACTGCAGCACTATTCACAATAGCCAAGACATGGAAACAACCCAAATGTCCATCGACAGATGACTGGATTAGGAAGATGTGGTATATATACACGATGGAAGCAGAAAGACATGCAGACAGAAGATAGTAGCAAAGGCCAAGAAGTGGCAGAAGTCATGAGTTGATAGGAGACATGAGTAAGTAAAAGCCATAGAGGGACAGGAAGATATTAGAAGGTGGACACTGTTAAGGAGGGAGGTGACGGGGAGAAGAAGGGAAGAGGACCAGGGGAACAAGAAGAACTATAATGAAAAGGAGCCTTGAGTAAGCAGAAGCTAAAGAACATACACACTGGAGAAGAAGGTGGTTGGAGGATAAATAAGAGTCAGCAACACATGCACATATGCCCATATGTTCATTGCAGCACTATTCACAGTAGCCAAGACATGGAAACAACCTAAATGTCCATCGACAGATGAATGGATTAAGAAGATATGGTATATATACACAATGGAATACTACTCAGCCATAAAAAAGAACAAAATAATGCCATTTGCAGCAACATGGATGGAACTAGAGACTCTCACACTGAGTGAAGTAAGTCAGAAAGAGAAAGACAAATACCTTATGATATCACTTATATCTGGAATCTAATACACTGCACAAATGAACCTTTCCACAGAAAAGAAAATCACAGACTTGGAGAACAAACTTGTGGTTGCCAAGGGGGAGGGGGAGGGAGTGGGATGGTCTGGGAGTCTGGGGTTAATAAACATAGACTATTGCCATTGGGATGGAAAAGCAAGGAGATCCTGCTGTATAGCACCAGCGGGGAAAAAATAACAGTAATAGACAATAATACACACCATTCACTCACATGGACATGCCTCGCTTTTAGAGTAACAGGAATCAGCGTTCAAGTTAAACTTCCCCTCACTGTTAGCTCAGCCTTTATAGAACTTTATTTTGTTGTTGTTTGTGGTGGTGGTGGGGTTTTTTTTTGTTTGTTTGTTTTGTTTTTTGTCTTTTTGGGGCCACATCCCAGGCATATTAAATTTCCCAGGCTAGGGGTCGAATCAGAGCTATAGCTGCCAGCCTACACCACAGCCACAGGAACATCAGATCCGAGCCACATCTGTGACCTACACCACAACTCACAGCAGTGCTGGATCCTTAACCCACTGAGCAAGACCAGGGATCGAACCCGAATCCTCTTGAATACTGGTCAGTTTCATTACCGTTAAGCCACAAGGGGAGCTCCACCCTAGGAACTTTTGAAACCAAGTCCCCCTAAAACCAAGTTCCTCTGCCAAGTTTATGATTAACCTCTCTATCCAAAATGTTATTCCCTTTCTTGTTCAACATTTGTTCTCCTCAAAATTGAGGAGTGTTTTTAAAAAGAGCGGATTAAAACCAAGCAGGACCCAGTGAGGCCCTCCTGGGCACAAAAGCCATTCCATGTCCCCTGTTCCCCTGTTTCTTTTCTTTTTTATCTTTTTAGGGCCACACCGCGGCATACGGAGGTTCCCAGGCTAGGGGGTTCAAATCAGAGCTGTAGCCTCCGGCCTGCACCACAGCCACAGCAACACCAGACCGGAGCCATGTCTGCAACCTACACCATATCTCAAGACAAACACTGGATCCTTTACCCTCTGATGGAGACCAGGGATCAAACCTGCATCCTCATGGATACTAGTGGGGTTCGTTACCCGTTTCTTATTTGCAGGAAAAAGACTTCTGCCTCCTAGACCTTTCTGGATACCAAAGAACAGATTCAAACAGTTGTTAATCAGGGAAGTAAGGGAATGCAGAAACAAAGGAAGAGGAATCAAGGAACAACAGTTTAGGAGTTCCCATCATGGCGCAGAGGAAACTAATCAGACTAGGAACCATGAGGTTGTGGGTTCGATCCCTGGCCTTGCTCAGTAGGTTAAGGATTCGGTGTTGCCGTGAGCTGTGGTGTAGGCTGCAGACACGGCTCAGATCCCGCGTTGCTGTGGCTGTGGCAAAGGCCGGCAGCAACAGCTCCTGTTAGACCCCTAGTCTGGGAACCTCCATACACCGCTGGTGCGGCCCTGAAAAAAAGGGAGGAAGAAAAAGAAAGAAACAATAGTTGAGTGCTTAAAGTCGGGTCCTAGTTCCTCAAGGAACATAGGTAACAATACATTTGAGTTCTCCTGCAGGAGCTAAGGCCTCTACGCAGGCGGAGGACGGTAAGCTCAGGCTGAGCACAAGACTCCTGTTACCTCACTCCCGACCGATCAGAAGAAAGTCGCACACCCTGCGGCACTCACCCCAAATTTCGCCTCTAAAAACCTTCCCCTCCAAACCGTCAGGGAGTTTGGGGTTTTGAGCACCAACCACCTGTTCTACTTGCTTACCCTGCCCTAAGCCCCTCTCTGCTCCATACTCCGATGTTTTAGGTTGTTTGGCCTCACTGCGCCCCGGGCACCCCAACTTGTGTTCTGTAACACTTTGGGGCCCCGCGTATTCGCGGACGGCCGCACCAGGATTACCCTTGCCACGTTCACGGCCGGCGCCCCCAACCTTCCGCTCCCCGGTCCTTGTTTCCCGACATCGCAGCGCTCCCGCGCCCGGGAGTTTCCTCAGTCTCCTGGCAGCTCCGCCAACTGCTGGGCTGCACCCCGCAGGCCCACAGCCCTGTGCTTGCCCGGCTTCAAGACCCAAGAAAGAGCCCGGAGTCAGTGAGAGACGTCAGTGGCTTAATGGATGGGGGAGCTTACGTGTCTGAAGCAAGGTCCTGGGGAGACGCCCCACCGCAGGCAGCAGACAGGACGCGGCAGCAGGCTTCGCTCCTAAGGGGAGGGGGGAATTGACATCAGGTGGGCTCATCGGTTACCAGGGAAACTAGCAGAAGGCATGCCCCTCCCTGCCCCTTTGATAAGCTATCAGGTGGAGATGGTCTAAAGATCAGTACAGCCCTCACTGCCCGCGGCCCCCCCCCCCAGATACGCTATCAGGTAGGGAGAGCTTATCCAAAAATTAGTACCGTCACTGGCTGGGGCAGGGGCAAGTATGCAGGAAGGTCCATCGGGTGAGGAGGGTGTAGGTGAAGCAGGCACTGCGGGAGCAGGGGATGTACAGGAGCAAGAGAGAAGCCATCTTGGGGAGGGCAAGCATACAGTCTTGTTTTGAGGAAGAGGGATGAGAGCCTTTAGGGCCTCTCCAAAGAGAATTTTAACAAAGTCACCATGGGTCCTAAGGGTCTGTTGGAGTCACTCATGGTGGCATTTTTCTTTGCTGTGATAAGAGAGTAAATACCTTGTCTTGGAGCAAGGTCCACCAAAGGGAGGACCCCGCCGCCCACCTTTTGGATGATCCTGACAGCTCACCCTGTGAATATATGTCTCTCTGACCACCTAGAGGAAAGCCTGTCCCTTTGGAGTAGCTTTAACGGGTTAACACGGGCCAAAGCATTTGTGTGGTCCAGTGTGATTTAAGAGTGCCATGCGTTGAACAAAATTTTATCACCAGCTGCAATTTATGCCCCAGAAAGAATACCGAGAAAAGAGTCTGCCTTCTCCTTGCTGGCAACGGAAACCGGAAATTCCCTGCATCAACTCAGGGCTGCGGGCCACCGGTGTGAACACACACACACACACCACACCGTCATCGAGCCCCAGCCCCAGCCAGCTCAGGGCTCAGGACCGCTCAGCAATTCAAGTTCCCCAGAGAAAAAGGGCTTTAAAAGTTATGCAAGTATTAGCTAAGTATTGTTTGGCACTGGCATGTAACAGAGAAATTTAGTTGTGAACTTTTAATTCTTTCTTTCTTTAGGTCCTGAAATTTCTGTTTCATTAAAATTAATAGAATTAAGTATAGTCTAGTCTGTGAGAAGACTAAACTCTAACTTGGGGCAGAGCCAGAAAATGCCATGCACTAGATTTCTATTTCTTAATTTGCTGTGAATCAGGAGCCATGAAAGTATTTTTGAATAGAAGGGAGATAGTGCCTTTCAATGTTAGATCATTCTGGTAGCTTAACGGTGGTGGATGCATTCATCTCCACTGCTTTCTGAAATCCTTTTTTTTTTTTTTAATATTTTTAGCTCCATGGGCTAAGGATCCAGCATTGCCGAGAGCTGTGGTGTAGGTCGCAGACATGGCTCAGACAGATCGGGCATTGCTGTGGCTGTGGTGTAGGCCGGCAGCTACAGCTCTGATTCGACCCCTAGCCTGGGAACCTCCATATGCCGCGGGTGCGGCCCTAGAAAAGGCAAAAAGACAAAAAAAAAAATCTAGAAGAGTTTAGGTATGGTGATGACTATATAGATGTAACGTCTAAGGCACACTTTGTGAAATACGTAAGTGATAAGCTGCACTTCATTAAAATTTAAAAAATAAAACATATTTTTAATATTAAAATCCATAAGGGAAGAGAGAATAGGAATGATGTCAAAAGCAGTATTTTGGAAGCTGGAAAGCAACTAGACAAACGGTAACCAATGTAGCAGAACAAAAAAAAAGTTCGATCCTGAGCTATGAAGCAATACAGAACAAAATCCTTTGTATACCCAAGAACTGTCAGATGGCTCAGGAGTCGGTAGCACCAGGTACCCCTGAAAGTGGAAGGGACGAGGAGTTCCCATCTTTGCGCAATGGTTAATGAATCCGACTAGGAACCATGAGGTTGCGGGTTTGATCCCTGGCCTCGCTCAGTAGGTTAAGGATCCAGCATTGCCGTGAGCTGTGGTTTAGGTTGCATATGTGGCTTGGATCCCATGTTGCTGTGTAGGCTGGCAGCTGTAGCTCCGATTAGACCCCTAGGTTGGGAACCTCCATATACGGTGAGTGCGTCCCTAAAATGACAAAAGGCAAAAAAAAAAAAAGAAAAAAAGTGGACGGTCGAAAGGAATGCTGGTGGAGGTGGAGCCAAACACAGGAGAACTGAGGGTTGATTCCTGCCCCACCCGCACCCATTCCACCCATCATTCCAACAGACACTGGGGTGGGGGTGGGGGTCTGAAAAGGTAAAATCGAAGGCCTCTGGATTGGCATGCCAGGCAGAGTGAGGGCAGGGCCCCACGCTGAAGATGGGATCACATTTCACTCACCCCGTCTGTCATCCACAGCCTCCTCACCCATGGGCTCCCCCAGAAGAGCCGTCAGCAGGAATCTGGGCAGCCTTGAGGCTCTTCAACCTGGTGTAGCAGCCCCGCGCGGCCCAGCCAGCAGCACCTCCTACAGCAAGTGGGTTAGACCGGGCGACCCCCACAGCAGGTGAGGGACGGGACGGAGTAGCCCAGATGGTGCCTGGCTCCTGTTCACCTGGTCCCAAAAGAGACGGACCCACACGCCTTCTCACACCAATCCTGTCCTCCTGGCTTGTGAGCTTCCCCCCCCACCCCACCCCCACTCCAGGTCCCTTACGTCATCACTCATCTCTTGTCCCTTAGGTCCAGCGGGAGCATAGGGTCCGGCAGGCACGCAGGCCTGGGATATGGACCTTGGGTCCCAGGGAAGGGCAGTGACCTTCCCCTCAAGGCCAGGATGGATAGAGCTGCCCGCAGGGGTGAGGGCTTCGGGCCTGTAGCCTCTCCAGTACCGGCCAAGGCAGGACTTTCCCTGGGAGAGGCAGGCCTTGGGCAAAAATTGTTGCAGCACCTTGTCAATCTAAACTTTTTTTTTGTCTTTTTGCCTTATCTGGGGCCGCACCCGCGGCACATGGAGCTTCCCAGGCTAAGGGTCTAACAGGAGCTGGAGCTGCTGGCCTTCGCCACAGCCACAGCAACACGGGATCCGAGCCGCGTCTGCAACCTACACCACAGCTCACGGCAACGCTGGATCCTTAACCCACTGAGCAAGGCCAGGGATCGAACCCACAACCTCATGGTTCCTAGTCGGATTCGTTAACCACTAAGCCACGAAGGGAACTCCCAATCTAAACATTTTGATTTGCTCATGTATTACCAGAATTCACGGGCCCACACGAGCCACACAGATGGACTGAAGAAGCACTTCTGTATTTGTTTATTGTCCACTCAGAGCACTAAACTTTCTGTGATGGACAGACACTGTCTCTTCCTGTCCAGTCTGGGAACAATCTTTTCAAGTCATCTATGGCCAAGACTATCATTCTTGGCTAACTTCATAAATCTCCCCTCGAAGAAAAGGTAGCAAAGCTATTATTCTCACAATACCATGACACTCTGGAACCTGTATGTATTGAAACAATACGGCCCTCCCTGCCTCTGTGGTTCTCAAATAATATTTATTTAGTGCCAGTCCCATCTCTGCTCATGACGCCGCACCATGGCGCTTGCGGCCGTGAGCGCTGGCTCCCGATGAGCCTCTCCAACGGGGTAAAGGCGCTCCTTGATAATGATCACAAATGGCGTCTTTTCTTTTCTTTTCTTTTCTTTTTTTTACCTTTTTAGGGCCAAACCCACGGCATATGGAAGTTCCCAGGCTAGAGGTCAAATAGGAGTTACAGCTGCCGGCCTACGCCACAGCCACAGCCATGCCAGATCCGAGCTGTGTCTGCGATCTACACCATAGCTCAGGGCAACGCCGGATGGTTAACCCACTGAGCGAGGCCAAGGATTGAACCCGCATTCTTCATGGACACTAGTTGGATTCGTCTCCACTGAGCCACAATGGGAACTCGACAAATGCATGTCTTACCCAAAATATTAAAAAAAAAAAAAGCAATTATTTATTTTCAGATTATGTTAAATTTACCACAGGGGATTTTACAGTGTAAACACAGAACGGCACATCTTCTAACCGTGAGCCCTCTTTAGGTCATAATCATGGAATTTTTAGAATGCAATCTCTTTCTCTGTTGATCACACCCCTGCCATTGACACACCAGGAAAGACGAGGGAGGGAGCCCCTGGCCAGAGTGTAAGGAACAATCTTTTTTTTTTTTTTCTTTTTCTTCTTTTAGGCCTGCACCCGGGGCATATGGAGTTTCCCAGGCTAGGGATCGAATCAGAGCAACAGCCACCGGCCTACACCACAGCCATAGACGTGGGATCCGAGCCGCGTCTGCGACCTACACCACAGCTCACGGCAAGGCCGGATACTTAATCCACTGAGCAAGGCCAGGGATTGAACCTGCATCCTCATGGATACGCGTGTTAGTTAACCACTGAGCCCCAACGGGAACGCCGAAATCAACAGTCTTGTTCAAGTTCCCCATCGCCTCATAGCAAGTGCAGACACCCGTGGGAAAGGCCCCTTGTCGTGGATCCGGTCTGAAACCCTCAGAGGACAGCCTGACAGGTGCTGAGAGGCCCCCGGCAGGCAGGGAGGGCACCCAGGGAACACTCACTGCCTCCTCCCGCCCCTCCCTGGTGCTGTGGCCCTGGGTGCAACACAGCGATTAGAGTAAGAGCTAAAGCGTGGACACACACAGGCCCCAGAGCTGGCAGCAGCCCAGAGCCCTGAATTTGTCCTGAGTCCTGGGTGACTCAAACTCATGTGATCCCACATAAAAATACAGTGCTGGCCAGCAGGGGCCATCCACTCCCAGGCTGTCCTCTGGAAAGCGGGGCCTGTGCACAAGTCCCAGGGCCACACCAGTGGTGAGAGTTCTGGTACTCCTCAGGGCCTCTGGTGTACCCCAAACCCAGAGCAGGGGGTCAGAGACACTGCAGAAGAGAGAGACAGGGCCTGGGGTCCACGTGGGTCCTGGTCCTGACTCGAGGACTCTGCCAGGATGGCAGCTCTGGCTGGTCAAGCTCACCGGTGTAAGACAAAAAAAAAATTGTTTTTTTCTTTTTAGGGCCACACCTACGACTTACGGAAGTTCCCAGGCTAGGGGTCGAATAGGAGCTGCGGCCGCCGGCCTACACCACAGCCACAGCAACGCCGGATCCAAGCCATGTCTGCAACATACATCATAGCTCATAGCAGCACCGGATCCTTAACCCACTGAGCAAGGCCAGGGATTGAACCCGCATCCACATGGACTGGGTTCGTTACTGCTGAGCCACAACAGGAACTCCACAACAAAAATTTTTGAGGGGAGTTCCCTTGTGGCACAGAGAGTTAAGTATCCAATGTTGTCACTGTAGTGGCCCAGGTTCCTGTTGTGGCTTGGCTTCAGTCCCTGGTCTAGGATCTTCCACATGCCATGGGCGCAGCCAAAAAAAAAAAATTTTTTTTTGTTTTTTTAGGAACAAACTTCTGGACACCATGACACTCACAGGCCCAGTTCAGGCCCAGGGCACCCAGCCCAGCTGGTGCAGCCAGGCCTGCTCCTCCCAGACATAAACGTAGGTTTAGAATATTCTAAGGAAAACACTCAAAAGCACTGGGCCTGGAGTTCCCGTCGTGGCGCAGCGGAAATGAATCCAACTAGGAACCATGTGGTTGCGGGTTCGATCCCTGGCCTCGCTCAATGGGTTAAGGATCCAGCATTGCCATGAGCTGTGGTGTAGTTTGCAGACACGGCTCAGATTCCACGTTTCTGTGGCTGTGGCGTAGGCCAGTGGCTACAGCTCCGATTAGACCCCTAGCCTGGGAACCTCTATATGCCACGGGTATGGCCATAAAAGTACAAACAGAAAAAAAAAAAAAATAGTATGCATTGCATAAGGATACTTTGGCCCCTAGAAAGTACCTCAGGGTGCCTGCCTGGGTCACAGTGGTTCTCTCTGTCTGTGAATTCCTCTGCCACCTACCCACCCACACACATGCACATGTACACGCGCGCGCGCACACACACACGCATGCACACACACACACACACACACACACACACACACACACGGGACCCAGGCAGCCACAGTTCTCCCGTCTGACTCCCTTCTCTAGCCATATTCCCTCTCCAGGGATCTGGGGCTCAATACAGCCAGGAAGTCCCTGAGCACAGCTAGGACTGAGTATAACCCAACCCGCCAGCCCAGGCTGGTACGTAGACCACGTTGTACTTGGAAAGGCAGCCAACACCAGTGACCAAAAGAGGGAAATGCAGCAGATGAGCCACAATCGGGGGTACTGGCCTGGTCTCATTAAGAAACAAGTGACAAACGCAGATCCAGCCAGCTGGAGCAAGAAGAGACAGCTCTGCTCTGCAGCTGCCAAGCACAAGAGGTGCCGCACCCCTGCAGCAAAACTTGTTCTCCTCTTCTTGACTCTACATGGGCTCATTCTTTCCCATCATAGGTGTAAAAACCTCCAGAAAGGCCAGGGGAATGTGAATTCCTCCCCTCACACTCATGGCTCTGCCCACAGGAGACCCTAACTGACCTTGGACCACACCAGCGCTGAGGGAGGAAATGGGCCGGAGAAGGTCTGCGTGAACCAGGGTTCGGGGCTGGGAGAGGAGGCCCCCAAAGCACTAGAAGCTGGGTGGAGCTGCACAAGCGTGGTGAGCCGTCCAGAAGCCCACTGATCTCAGTGCTGTTTGAAGCAAAGAGCAATGCCTGAGCTCCAGCCTCGGAAGGTCAAGCACCATGTTTGGGTGCAATCTCTTTAATCCTCCAAACGCATTTTTTTCCTTTTTGGTAACTTTTAACAGTAGATGAGTTCTATTATTTGTAACCCGAAAAGCCAGACTGCCGCAAACATGCATATCTATAACAACACAGGAAAAAGCCTGGGTGGTTATAACTGTTAGGCCGGCAGAGACAGGAAGTGGCCCCCAAATGGCAAAGAGACCCCTCATAGCAAACAGACCCCATGAGGAACGGACAAGCCTGCGCGGGAAGAGAGGCCGCCAGCCTCACCCGCACCAACGGACGATCGAAGCCACACCTACCCGGAAAGCCCCCAAACGCCTACCCCCGACCAGTCACCTAGGGACACGGTGGTCCCTTGCCTAATTTGGCAAAGGCACTACCCGGATCCAGACCCGGAAATAACAAGGCTTAAAAACCCCCACGCTCCCCAACCCGAACGTGACTTCCCTGACTCCATGCCCGAGAGTCACGGAACCTCGCCCGGGAGCCAAATTCTCCAATAAATCCTGATCTCAGCCTTTTGCATGTATCCCCTGCTCGTTTCTTTCTCCCCTCTTTCCGTGCTAAACCAATTCCTTACAATACCAAAATATTAACAGGAGTTATTTCTGGGTATTGAGATGATAGATTATTTTAGTTTTCTTCTTTATATGACTTTTTTTTTTTTTAATAGCTCCAGTTCCCAGGCCAGGGGTCAAATTGGAGCTGCAGGGGCCGGCCTACACCACAGACACAGCAACACAAGATCCTAGCCCCATCTGTGACCTACCCTGCAACTTGTGACAATGCAGGATCCTTAACCCACTGAGCAAGGCCAGGGATCAAACCCACATCCTCACAGAGACAACATCAGGTCCTTAACCTGCTGAGTCACAATGGGAACTCCTTTATATGCTTTTTAAATTTTTCCCAGATTACATTTATTTTACCTTTATTGTATAAGTACGAAATACCTGATATAGTAAAAACTGTAACCAAAAATAACAGATTTTTTTTAGGAAGAATCCTGACACACAAGGATTGTAATGATTAACATTCTGGCCTCTTACCTTGGATGAACATACATTCTGTGGCCTGTGGAGTGAAGTGACACCACCCTGCGGTTACCCTTGTGCCAGTGAAGTGGTCACAAAATATTTGGAAACAGTAAAAGAAGTGTTTTGTGCCCCATGGAGAATAACTTGAGCTCTAACCACATTCAAGGTTCACACGTATAGGCAGCAGTAACGCACAGCTGGGTGGACAGTGAGCTGATCAACAGAAGCTTCTAACATGAGCGACACCCGCAACCCCAAGAAAGAAATCAAGGTGAGGGGGCAAGCGGGCCAGACTCAACACCACGGTGGCGCGAAGGTCAGGGGCAGTAGTGATAGGAGGCAGCTCCTATACTCCACACTCACCTCCTGCTGGCATGCAAAGATCTGAGGTTTCCGAGGAGGGGAGAGGTGGAGCATGAGGAACTGACCAGCTGTGTTACTTTGGAAAATGACTTCCAGGTACCCGTTTGCCTCATCTGCAAAACGGGGAGGAGATGAAAGTACTAAGGACCTCACGTGGTTGTTTGGAGGATCATGTGTATGCTTAGCTCCTATCACACAGCCCTTCGGTTCCTGGCAAATAGTCAGTAAACGGGAGTTCCCTTCGTGGCGCAGTGGAAACGAATCTGACTGGGAACCATGAGGTTGCGGGTGTGATCCCTGGCCTCGCTCAGTGGGTTAAGGATCTGGCGTTGCTGTGGCTGTGGTGCAGGCCGGCGCCTACAGCTCCGATTCGACCCTGAGCCTGGGAACCTCCATATGCTGCGGGTGCAGCTCTACAAAGCAAAATATATAAATTAATTAATTAAAATAAAATATTGTTTAAAAAAATATTCAGTAAAGGGTCATGATGGTGATGAAGGAGGCGTGCCTCATGCAGGGGGCTGCAGAGTCAAACCAGAGCCAGGGCGGCACAAGGAGGAATCACCACTAGGAACCCAAGCATGGGACACGTACAAACACGCCCCCTTAAAAAGCTAAACTGAAGAAGAGGACTGTGTGCCCCAGAGATCGGGGCAGGGAAGAAGGCAAGGCGCTCTTAGGCATGGGAGGAAGAGTGAGCAGTGCCCACGACTCAAGGACAGAGGGTGAGGGTGGCCATCACCTCCGCGTGGGCAGCCAGCACCACGAGAGAGGTACCCAAGAAGCCAATAGCAGGGACAGAGGCCCCCGGCAGGGAGCGGGGAGACAGTGCACCGTGGAGTAGAGAGACGGTGAAAGCTGCAACTGAGAAGAGGAAGCCTGAGCATCACGGGGCTGCTCTAATTTAAATGAGACTCCCCCACCCCCATCTCTGTCTCCCTCCTAATCCTTTTTTTTTTTTTCCTTTTGGCCACATGTGGAAGTTCCCCAGGCCAGGGACCAAACCCGAGCCACAGCAGCGACCCAAGTCGCTGCAATGACCACGCCGGATCTTTAACCCACTGTGCCCCAAAAGAACTCCATTCTCCTCCTTGATTCCAGGACACCTAGAGAAGCACAATACAGGGAAAGGCAGGTGATCTCTGGCCCTACCTTTTGGCAGGTGATCACAACTGACCTCTTGCTAAGAGAAATCAGTAACCTTACCCAGAGCCCACAGGGGTGGAGGGTTTGGGATCCTCCGATGGGAGATCTCTGAGCCCCCCGGCACCGCCGGAGAGCAAGCTCCTCCTGGCCACAGCTAACATCGTGACCACGGCTCCCTTGACCACGGCACCCCTGAGTCGCTGTCCCTTCCAGGCTGGCGGCTGAGGGAGAGCTCTGTGCTGAGGAATGGCCAGTCACAACTCCTGACCCCTGCCTCCAAAGCCTGCCTTTGTCCTTATCCCTCTCCTGCATCAAAATCGCTTCTTTTTTTTTTTGGTCTTTTTAGGGCCGCACCAGCAGCATATGGAGGTTCCCAGGCTAGGGGTCTAACAGGAGCTGTAGCTGCCGGCCTACACCACAGCCACAGCAACGCGGGATCCGAGCCGCATCTGCAACCTACACCACAGCTCAGGGCAACACCGGATCCTTAACCCACTGAGCAAGGCCAGGGATCGAACCCACAACCTCATGGTTCCTAGTCGAATTCGTTAACCACTGAGCCACGACAGGAACTCCTCCTGGGGCTTTTTAAAACTGTTCTTGCCAGGACCCCACCCCCAGAAACTCTGCTTTAGAAGCTGGGCATAGGTTTTGTAAACTCTCCCAGGTCAGAGTTACTCCTCAATATAACCTGTACCTTGCAGACCTCTTAAAGAACTACGATGACACAAGTTCAACCTTCTAGAGAATGCCGTAAAGGATGAGGCCCCATGAGTCTTCCTCAAAGGGACCTGACTTCTGGGCACAGAGTCTGTGGACACTTGGACAGCCTGCCCCTCTCCTAAAACTGAAATGATCCCTTGAACCCATGTTCATGAGTCAAGCCTGCATTTGAACCCTGGCTCAGCCATTTATGAACAGTGTGTCTCCATATGCCCTGCCTCAGTTTCCTCTTCTGTAAAGTGGGAAGAATCATACTTACCCTGGGGCATTATGGATGAAATGAAGAATGCATGGCACAGGGCAGGCACTTAATAACTGACAGCTGTTAGGAGTTCCCGTTGTGGCGCAGCAGTTAACAAATCCGACTAGGAACCATGAGGTTGTGGGTTAACCCCTGGCCTTGCTCAGTGGGTTAACGATCCGGCATTGCTGTGAGCTGTGGTGTAGGTCACAGACGTGGCTCAGATCTGCCATTGCTGTGGCGTAGGCCGGCAGCTACAGATCCAATTCGACCCCTAGCCGGAGAACTTCAGTATGCTGTGGGTGTGGCCCTAAAAAGAAAAAAAAATGACAGTTGTTGGAGTTCCTGCTGTGGAGCAGTGGGTTAAGAACCTGATTGCAGCAGCTTGGGTTGCTGCTGCAACTCTGATTCCATCCCTGGCCAGGGAACTTCCATATGCTGCAGGAGTGATCAAAAAAATACAAAATAAAAAAATAAAATATGGGAGTTCCCTTGATGGCTCAGTGGAAAAGAATCTGACTAGTATCCATGAGGATGCAGGTTTTATCCCTGGCCTTACTCAGTGGATTAAGGATCCGGCGTTGCCCTGAGCTGTGGTGTAGGTCGAAAACTCAGCTTGGATTCCACGTTGCCGTGGCCGTGGTGGAAGCCGGCGGCTACAGCTCTGATTGGACCCCTAGCCTGGGAACCTCCATATGCTTTGGGTGTGGCCCTAAAAAAGACAATAAATAAATAAATACATACATACATAAAGCTGTTATTGCTCATTTTATCACTACCCCAGACCAGGAAGGACAGAATGAGCATTAGCACACCTGCCACAGCAAACCCCCAAGCATATCACCACCCACCTCCACAAAGCACAACAGCAGAGGACCCAGATAACACTGCCTGCCGTGTGGCAGCATCAGGACCAAATTAGACACCCTCCCTTTGTCCCGATGACCGGCCTTCCTGGGGCGGGGAGGCGGGGGGCTTGCCCTGAATTCTTCCCTCCGCTTTGTCCCTCTGCCTCTGCTTATCTCCCTCTTCTTACTCCTTCCCATCTTTACTTCTATTTTCCTGTCTCCTCATTGCCACCCGCTCTTATCCCATTTGCATTATCAAGTTTCCTGAAATGCAAGCAACAGAAGCTAACACTTGCCGTAGTAAGCACGGTAAGAATTGATAGGATAGGAGGAAGAAGGAGCGAAGGTCTCCAGAGCAGTAAGAATGAGGCCAAGGTCCCGGCACAGGACGATCTGTCCACGTGACACTGCTGCTGACTCAGCAAACCTCACCTGCCGCCATCCTCAGAGCTTTGGTCGTGAATCCTAAAGATCACAGTCCCAGGAAAGGGTATCTGATCTGTTGAGCCCAAGTCACCTGCCCACTCACCGCTGTTCCAGGGAGAGGGACAAGCGGTCCTCTTGGTTTATACAACAAACTGGGGGCAAACCTCTTATCAGGAACTGTGGGAGTGAAGCACTCTACACGGTGGGTGATGTCTGAGCTGGGTAATCACCCAGCTGGTCCTGACGCGTGGGAGATTTGATTGGCAGCTTCAAAATGACAAGTGATCACGACACTATTTTTTCCCCCCAATTGGTATTAGGATATAATTTACATACAAATTTGCCCTTTTTATTTTTATTTTATTTTTTTGTATTTTTGCCTCTTATCTAGAGCCCCACCCACAGCATATGGAGGTTCCCAGGCTAAGGATCTAATCGGAGCTGTAGCCACCGGCCTACACCACAGCCACAGCCACAGCAACGCAGGATCCGAGCCACGTCTGCAACCTACACCACAGCGCACAGCAACGCTGAACCCTTAACCCACTGAGCAAGGCCAGGGATCGAACCCGCAACCTCATGGTTCCTAGTTGGATTTGTTAACCACTGAGCCATGAAGGGAACTCCTGCCCTTTTTATTTTTGATTATTTTTTTTTAGGCCAGGCCCACAGGACATGGAAGTTCCCTGGCCAGGAATCGAACCTGCCCCACAGAAGCGACCAGAGCTATGGCAGTGACAACACTGGATCCTTAACAGCCAGGCCACCAGGAAACTTCCTTTTTAGTATCTAGTTCTGAGAGTTTTGGCCAAATGCATATAGTCATGTTAAAACCACCACAATTCAGATATACAATTGTTCCGTCACCCATAAAAACTCCCCTGGGCTCCTGTGTCATTAATCTCTCCCCAGTCCCAGCCTATGAGAACCACTGATCTCTTTTCTGTCCATACAGTTTTGCTTTTTCTAGAATATCATATGTGTGGAATCACACAGCAGGTCGTCTTTGGGGAGCGGCTCCTTTTGCTGAGCATAATTATTTTGAGATTCATCCATGCCGTGGCGCCTCTTCAGAGTTCATTACTTTCATTGCCAAGCAGTGTTATTCCCTCGATGCTGAAGCAGTTTGTTCACCTGTTCACCCGCTGGAAACATGTGGGGTTGTTTTCAGTTGTTGACGCCTGTTAATAATACCTCCATAAACACTGATGTACAGAGTTTTGTGTAAACATAGTTTTCATCTCATTAAGTAAATACCTAAGGGTGGAATTGCTCAACTGCATGATAAAAATGTGTTTAACTTTCTAAGAAACTGCCAAACTACCAAACTGCTTTCCAAAGCAGCAGTACCGTTTTCAATTCCCACCAGCAATGATAGTTCCAGTTGCTCCATATCCTCACCAGCATTTGTCAGCAATCTTTGTGTGTGTGTGTGTGTGTGTGTGTGTGTGTGTGTGTGTGCGCGCGTGCATGCACGTATGTATGCTTTTTTAGGGCCACACTTGCAGTATATGGAAGTTCCCAGGCTAGGGGTCCAATTGGAGCTGCAGCCGCTGGCTTACACTGCAGCCACAGCAACTGGGAATCTGAGCCACGTCTGCAACCTACACCGCAGCTCACAGAAACCCCAGATCCCCAACCCCCTTGAGCGACGCCAGGGGTCAAATTTGAATCCTCATGGATACTCCTCGGATTTGTTTCCACTTTGCCACAACAGAAACTCCCTGTCCGCGATATCGTTTTTGTTCTTTCCTCACCTTATCCACAGCCTAGCAGCTCTACAGACAAACATTCCCTGGGCATCAGCTGAGTACAAAGCCCAGAGACAGGCACGGGGCCCTCTCTTCTCACCCTTCACTCTCCCCTTCTGTCTAAGGTGCAGCTACCCGACCCCCATAGGCCCTGTCCAGTGAGCTACAGAAGCTTCATTTCAGAGCCCTGGGCAGGCAACGTCCTGAGAGGTGCCTGGAGGGGAGAGGCGACACGCTTCCCAGGGAACCGGAACAAGGAGCACTGCAGCCACCGACAGTTACTTCCTGTCCTTCCGCACTCCTTCCCTGCGAAATGCAGCTCCAAGTACTAACGATAGGCCAATGGGGACCCGCTGTACAGCACAGAGAACTCTACCCAATATTCAGTGATCCGTGCGGGAAAAGAATCTGAAAGAGAATGGATGTGTGTACAAGTATAACAAAATCACTTTGTGGTACAGCAGAAATTAGCACAACCTTGTAAAGCTTACCAAAAAAAAAAAAAAAGGAGTTTCCATTGTGACACAGCAGAAATGAACCTGACTAGGATCCATTAGGACGTGGATTCATTCCCTGGGTTCAGGAGCTGACAGCTGCAGCTCCGATTCAGCGCCTAGCCCAGGAACTTCCATGTGCCCCAGGTGCAGCCCTAAAAAGAAAAAAAAAACTCTAACCTTAATAAGCCAGGTACCTGCCCGGTTCCTTCTCACAGCAGATTTATGTTTAAGAAGCAGAATTTGTGCCTCCTGATGTGATCCAATGGGAAATATAAAGCATTCCTGCGAAATGTTCCTGTGGAGGACGAACCAGAATCTAATCAAGACACTCAGTTTACAGGAAGTATAGGGGATAAAGAGCAAATTAAATGGCACTACAGGAGGCAATACATAAATCTAGAATGTGGATCATTCTCTAGAGACAAATAATCTAGTTTTTCCAATAAGTCAATGTCACAAAATAAAAAGGGGGGAGGGACTATAATAGAATAAAAGGATTTGAGAAACACAATAAGAACCAGAGATGCACAAAAGGTACTTTAAGAGGTATTCCTAAGTTAAACAATAGAATCAACCAGCAAATCCATTTCTAGATAGGTGCCCAAAGCAGGGACTTAACCAGATACTTGTACACCAATGTTCACAGCAGCATTATCCACAATAGACAAAAGGCGGGAACAACCCAAATATCCATCAACAGGTGAGTGGAAAACAAAATGAAGAATATAGGAGAGGCTCATCAGGTTAAGAAGCCGACTAGTATCCATGAGGATGAGGGTTTGATCCTTGGCCTCACTCAGTGGATTAAGACTCTGGCGTTGCCACGAGCTGTGGTGTAGGTCAAAGATGCAGCTCAGATCTGGCCTTGCTGTGGCTGTGGTGTAGGCCAGAAGCTGCAGCTCTGACTTGACCCCTAGCCTGGGAAATTTCATATGCTGGTGGGTTCAGCCCTTAAAAAAAAAAGGGAAATGAAATTCTGATGCATGCTACTATGTGAATGACCTGTGAAAACATTATGCTAAGTGAAACAAGCCTGATGCAAAATGCAAAGATTGTAAGATTCCACTTCTATAAGGTATATAGAGCAGGCAAATTCATAGAGACAGAAAGAAAGCAGAATAAACATTCCCAGGGACTGGGGGCGGGGGAATGGGGATATTGTTCATGGGTACAAAGTTTCTGTTTGGGATGTTGAAAAGGTTCTGGAAATGGGTAGTGGTGATGGTTGCACAACATTGTACTTAATGCCATTGAATTGTGCACCTAAAAATGGTACAAGTGGCAAATTTTATGTTTTTTATATTTTATAAAAATTCCAGGAGTTCCCGTCTTGGCTCAGTTGTTAACGAAGCCGACTAGGAACCATGAGGTTGCGGGTTCGATCCCTGGCCTTGCTCAGTGGGTTTAGGATCCCGTGTTGCCGTGTGCTGTGGTGTACGTCGCACAGGCGGCTCGGAGCCGATATTGCTGTGGCTGTGGCAGGCAGCTGTATCTCTGATTGGACCCCTAGCCTGGGAACCTCCATATGCCGCAGGTGCGGCCCTAAAAAGAGAGAAAGACAAAAAAAAATAAGTTTTTGTTTTTTATATTTGACCACACAAAAAAGAATCCCACTTTTTTTTTTCATATCTCGTGTCTACTTCCATCTCACCCTGCATGCGTCGCTCACCCGCCCCTGCCCCTGGCCCCCCCCCCCCACGCTTAGGTAGACTGGCTTAGCTTCACTCCCAGCAAGAAAGGGCGCTTCCTCTGGGCTGGGAAAGGAGAGGGAGGACTAGGCTGGCTAGGAAGGGCTCTTTGACGGTCGAAGCACGTGGACACGTCTACGGTAATCATTTTCATCCCTTCACACATCGGGGACCTGAGCACTCCATGTTTTCCACTCCAGAATAACCTCACCCTTTCGCGGGCATGCCTAGCATTTTCCGCCCCCCTCGTGATTCTCACACCCACCAGATCTAATGATAATGAAGTCACTGAGTGCCGGCTACACGCCAAGCACTTTCCAGACCTTTCCTATAGTCCTTAAAACACTCATGACTGAGGCTCAGGTGTGTTAAATGACTTGCCCGAGGTCAAGCGCCCAAAAACTTCAGGCCTTGGTTTCAAACCACTGCACTAAGCTGCTGCTAGTTGAAGATCGGCCACATTTCCGGGATGTTTTCCAGGGCAAGGAAACTGAGGCGATGGAGGTCAAGTGATTAGAAGGGTTACTAACAAAGCAGGCTTTCCTGGCGCCCCAGGTCCCTTCTCCCCCACACCCCCTCCCTTCTCCTTACAAAATGTCCTCTACTGAGCCCAAATCCACTCAGCTGAACATTCTTGGCAACGAAAATGAATACACACATTGCAGACTATTAAGGTGACCACAGCTATGCAGGGAGAGTTTGCTCCAGCTTTGGAGCTGCCTCTTTTTTTTTTTTTCCCCTCGATCTTTAGGGCATACGAAGTTTCCCAGGCTAGGGGTCAAATCAGAGCTACAGCTGCCAGCCATAGCCACAGCCACAGTAACGCCAGATCTGAGTCGTATCTGTGACCTACACCACAGCTCATGGCAATGCCAGATCTTCAAACCACTGAGCAGGGCCAGGGTTGGAACCCAAGTCCTCATGGATTCATTACTGCTGAGCCACGATGGGAACTCCTGGAACTGCCCTTTTTTTTTTTTTTTTTTTTTGGCTTTTTTAGGGCTGCACCCTGGGCATATAGAGGTTCCCAGGCTAGGGGTCGAAGCTACAACTGCTGGCCTATGCCACAGCCACGTGGGATCCGAGTCACGTCTGTGACCTACACCACAGCTCACAGCAACGCTGGATCCTTAACCCACTGAGCAAGGCCAGGGCTTGAACCCGCAACCTCATGGTTCCCAGTCGGATTCGTTAACCGCTGCGCCACGACGACGGGAACCCCACCTGGAGCTGCTTTTGACTGACCTCAGGGAGCCCTCCCCCCACCCCACCCCCATTAACATCCCTGCCTCCCTCTGTCACTTTCCAGTGCTCTGTGACTGCTGCTGTCCCCCGAATGTGCTCCACTGTAGGTCACCACACCCATTCCTTCCTCATCTAAGGTGCCAAGTACCGCGAATTACCTACCCGGCTGTTATCTTGCTGGACCAGGACCAGGGCCGAGTTCATGCCACGGAGAAGGCGCTCAGACTTCGGGATTTTCGGCTCATCCCTTGGCTTCTGTGTCTGGCTTCATCCAGATGTGACAAAAACAGGCACTCTGACAATCCATGGCAAGAGCTCCTGAGATGTATGACAGTTGGGCCAAGTGAAGACAAGAGGGATAAAAAACTATAAACACAGGGTAAACAAAGCCCACAGAAAAAAGAAAATATTTCTTTTTTGAAATTCTCTGCGAAGAATTTCTCTTGGTTTTTCCTTTCACCAAATTGTCTACTTCAAGCAAACATTATTTTTATAATTAAAAAAGGTGGTTCACTAGAAATACCATTTGAAATGTCCAAGTAAATCATGGTCTATTCATGTGCGGGAAAAAGGGTTGGGGGAAAAAAATCCGAGGTAAGTGAGGGTTACTTCTGAGTTGGCATTTTAATTTTACTAAGTAATTAACATGGAATTTCCTCCATTTTAGTGTTTCGTTTGCCAAAACAGAGCATTGCATTTATGAAGAATGTAGAATAATTCTTGAAGAATCATTACATTTGTTCAGAAAAAAATAAAACTCTACTTCCTTTATTCCTGTCAGGAAGTTCTTGCATCCATCTCTGGAGGAGGGGAGGGAGAATTTTTTTTTTTTTTTAGTGGCCACACCTGCGTCATATGGAGGTTCCCAGGCTAGGGGTTGAATCGGAGCTACAGCTGCCAGCCCACGCCACAGCCACAGCCATACAGCCATAGCCACACAGGGATCCAAGCTGCGTCTGCGACCTACACCACAGCTCACGGCAACACTGGATCCTCAACCCACTGAGCAAGGCCAGGGATCGAACCGGCAACCTCATGGTTCCTAGTCAGATTCGTTTCCGCTGCGCCATGGCGGGAACTCCTAAAAGCTACTTCTGAAGGTCTTCTCTGGTGCCATTTCCAGGGGTACCTCGGGTTGGAACCTATGAGAAAAAGTTCCTTCATAATGACGTCAACCTTGCTTTTTAAAAAAAAAGCCTCTAAAACTTATGAAAAACACAGTTGATGTGAATCATATGTCTGAGTGGCCAAGTTCCCGCTAAGTTGAGAGAGCACGCAGATGTGCAGGACAGAAATTCCACCCCGCGCAGCTACTACTCGTCCGTGGAGCTGCTGAAGGTGAAAACAGCCTGGCCCTCGTCAATGTCCCTGCCCGAAGAGCAGGCTGCGAAGTCCCCATTTCTCTTCCTCCTCCCACTTCAGTCCACCTTTTTTTCTAACCTTCCCCTTGTCAGAAAGGAACAGGATATGATGATGATCATTTACATTTGTCAGACAGGTAGTTCGACTTTAGCAGGTGACCTAATGTCTTAACCAGTTATTTACATTTTAAAACTCCCATCTTTCAGTTGTGAAAGGAAAAAAAAAAAAGTTCTGCTAAAGGAATTTCAGGCATCAGCCAGCAGGTGCAGGAAAGTCTGTCTCCTGGCTGGGGGGAGGGGGGTCTGAGTCCTGGACATAAATGTGATTTCAGGCTCCTGGGATCTGGGGAGGTAGTCAGAAGAAGAGGGGCTGGGTCTCTCCCCAGCTGGGCCCCCCATTCCTCTAGAAGATGAGCTGGTCTGGAGCTTGGGGAGAATGAGGCGTACTTGTCCTCCAAGCTCTAGAGCCCGCTCTTCCGGGATGGGACCCCCAGATCCTGTCTCCCGCCTTCTTCCCTCTGCCCCCCTTTCTTCACATCAGCCCCTTTCCTCGGAGTTTCCGAGCACGGTGCTTCTTTAGGTGGCATTCAGTGAGATTTGAAACTACAGCCTGCCTCGTCTGCCAACCTAAAAGCCTCTTCACGTTTCGTGTGGCATTTTGGCCTCTAACATTTCCAACCACAAAATATGTGCTTAAATTGCAACCTTTTTCCTTGGTAGAGATTTTTGCCATAAGGATCCTTTCCCAACGTGAATAAAACGTCCTCCCTTGTTCCTCTTAGGCCAGTCTCAGAAATGCTTGGGAGAGTTGCATGATGTAAGCAAACCCATGCAGGCAGGACTGACGTGTTAAAGTATGTGACCTAATGGCACCAGGTAGTAGTTATTTCTTTAACCCAGTCTAGTCGTACTTCATCTTTACATAGCATATAATTCAAGTGTTAGAAGCAGAGATTTCAGGAGTTCCGGTCGTGGTGCAGTGGAAACGAATCCGACTAGGAACCATGAGGTCACAGGTTCTATCCCTGGCCTCACTCAGTGGGTTAAGGATCCGGCGTTGCCATGAGCTGTGGTGTAGGTTGCAGACGCAGCTCGGATCCCGCGTTGCTGTGGCTGTGGCAAAGGCCGGCAGCTACAGCTCCTGTTAGACCCCTAGCCTGGGAACCCCCATATGCCGCCGGTGCAGACCTAAAATGACAAAAAGACAAAAAAAATTTAAAAAAAGAAGAAGAGATTTCATACCACTGAGTCAAGATCTCAGGCTCTGCTCTTGTGGAGGTCCACGTCTCTCCCTAATATTCCGAGGGGGTCTTTTTCTCAGAATCCACTCTCTGAGTTTAAATAGCTACTACATAATTGATTTCACTTGTATCTCACAAGTAGGCAGGTCTCTTCTTCTCTCCTGATGAGGAACTTAGGCCCACTCATAATTTTTTTGAATTATTGCATATTCCTGGAGTTCCCTGGTGGTGCAGTGTGTTAAGGATCTGGAACGGTCACTGCTGTGTCACACGTTCGATCCCTGGCCCAGGAACGTCTGCGTGCCACAGGTGCAACCAAATAAACTAAAAATAAGGGAGCGAAAAAAATATATCACGTATTCCCTCCCTTCCCTCAAGTCTTTATTCAAAGGTCTCCTGACCAGAGCATTCTGTGGTCACCCTTAGTAAAACTCACTCAGACCCTCCTCCCCGAGAACACGCACTTCCCCGTTACTGCTCTGTTTTTTTCCGTCTTTTCCCAGCACACTGTGTACCTATTGTATGCTGTGTCTGTCTTCCCCCTCTAGAGTATTAACATCCACACAGATGGGCCTTTTAGCCAATTTAATTCACTGCTGAGTTCCCAGCACCAAGAACTATGCCTGGCACATGCGCACACATACACACAGATGCTTAATACATTAGCTGAGTGGCACGGCGCATTTGCTGAAAATGTGGAGTGATTGCTACTCACGGTGTGTTTCTGGACCAACAGCGTCACATCACCTGGGTGATTGTCAGCAGTGCAGAATCTCAAGTGCACACTCTAGATCTTCTGAATCAGAATCTGCAATTAAACAAGACCCCCAGAAGATTCGTGTGCATATTAAAGTTTGAAAATCACCGATCTATTTCACAACAACGCAAACAGCTTAAACTTGGATCTTGGATCAGAGACTTTCTTGTATGCAAGAAATAGGTAACAGGGGGTCTCTGAAGAGGGGACCAGTTTGGCCAAGGCATAGGGATGGGAGGGAGAAACTATGCCCTAGGCATATTGGGCGTTTTGCATGCAATTAGTAGCTATTTAAAAGTGATTTAATTGATTATTTGTGGAGTTCACATCGTGGCTCAGCACTTAACGAATCAGACTAAGAACCATGAGGTTGCAGGTTTGATCACTGGCCTTGCTCAGTGGGTTAATTATCTGGCGTTGCCGTGAGCTGTGGTGTAGGTTGCAGACGCGGCTCGGATCTGGTGTTGCTGTGGCCGTGGCGTAGGTCGGCGGCTACAGCTCTGATTCGACCCTTAGCCTGGGAACCTCCATATGCCACAGGTGCGGCCCTAAAAAGCAAAAAAAAAAAATTGATTACTTGTGAGATAAATAGTATGCAATAAAAGTCCTGCTGCTTCTTCTCCATGGGGTGTTTCTCCGTGACCTTCTTGCACTGTAGCCTCTCATCTTGCTGCTTATTTTTTTTTTTTTTGTCTTTTTGCCTTTTATCTAGAGCCACACCCGCGGCATATGGAGGTTCCCAGGCTAGGGGTCTAACAGGAGCTGTAGCTGCCTGCCTTCGCCACAGCCACAGCAACGCAGGATCCGAGCCGCGTCTGCAACCTACACCACAGCTCACGGCAACGCCGGATCCTTAACCCACTGAGCAAGGCCAGGGATCGAACCCGCAACCTCATGGTTCTTAGTCGGATTCGTTAACCACTGAGCCACGAAGGGAACTCCCTCATCTTGCTGCTTATGATCTGCTCCCAGCGCCAACTCTCCCTCCAGATCAGTGCAAAGAATATGTCTCTGCCACTACCCACTCAGAAGGCAGAAAGGACTACAGAAGTTTTGGGTTTTAAAGAACAAGTTCAGGGAGTTCCCTGGTGGCATAGTGCTTAAAGATCTGGCATTGCCACTGCTGTGGTGTGTTGTCACTGGCCCAGGGAACTTCCACATGCTGTGGGTATGGCCAAAAAAAGAGACACAAGCTTACTTCTGCTTTCCTCTCATCTCCCCTCAGAGTAGAGCTGGTCAGGATCCCAGTTCTCCATGATAAACACCAGGGCCACCAGGGCCACCAGGGCCACCAGAGCCACCAGAAACAGGGGCAGCAACAACCAGCAATGCACGCGACTCTTGCTGTGAGAGCAGAAATTCACAGCATGTCCCCCTGCTCCAGCTCCTGTACTGCTTCGCCAGCCACGCCAGGCTCATGAGGTCCACCAGCTACTTGGCAGACTGTCTCCCCAGTACCCGGACAGCAGGCTCACTGCCACCTGAATGAAGAAGGACTCAGTGGGATCCTTGTCACAACCCCCCTTACACCAGCACCTGCTCCCTCCACCTGTCCCCCCTCTTGTCCCACTGAGCAAATGCAGAGTGAAGAGTCTGTCCCTCACGGTAGAGGGGAACTCAGCAAAGCATGAGGGACTCTGAAAGAGGAGGGAAAAGCCTGGCATCTCACAAGGACGCTGTGTCTCAGCCTAGGGTCCAGCCCAGCCAAAGCAGGTAGACAAAAAGAGACTGTGGGAGCTCCCATCATGGCACAGCGGAAACAAATCAACTAGAAACCATGAGGTTGTGAATTCAATCCCTGGCCTTGCTCAGTGGGTTAAGGATCTGGCGTTGCTGTGAGCTGTGGTGTAGGTCACAGATGTGGCTCAGATCCTGCATTGCTGTGGCTGCGGCTGTGGTGTAGGCCGGCAGCTACAGCTCCGATTTGACCCCTAGCCTGGGAACCTCCATGTGCTGCGGGTGCGGCTCTAAAAAGCAGAAAATTAAAAAAACCAAACAGTGTTAAAAGGGGTGGCTCCATTCTCAGAGCACCATAATCATCTCCCCTCCTTAAGAATTTTTCCCCTTTTGTCATCGACAACAATGTGTCTCTAGCATTTCAGAATTTTCTCTGTTTTCTTCCTCCACTCATCCTCTTCGACTACCTAAACTCTGATGAGCATGCCTGGCAGACTCTCCTTGTCCCAACTGTATTACTTTATGAGATTCCCCCCGTTCCTGTCACTTTTGTTGTGTCAGAAGTGTCACACTTTTGGAGTTCCTGTCGTGACTCAGCAGTTAATGAATCTGATTAGTATTGATGAGGACGCAGGTTCGATCCCTGGCCTCGCTCAGTGGGTTAAGGATCCGGTGTTGCCATGAGCTGCGGTGTAGGTCACAGACGTGGCTCGGATCTAGCATTGCTGTGGATATGGCATAGGCACATGGCTACAACTCCGATTGGACCCCTAGCCTTGGAACCTCCATATGCCGCGAGTGAGGCCCTAAAATGACACAGAAAAAAAAAGAAAAAGTGTCACACTTTTATTTTCCTATTTCCCATTCTTTTCATAAAAGACTAAAGGTGAAATGAGATGAGACAGTTGTTCTGGAAGCTTTTTTGAAAGCAACCAACTCTTCTTTAGAACACAGGCTTTCCTAGAAGTTGAGCAGCCGATGTGCCTTAGAGCGGCAGACCCTGCACTCCTCAGTCTCAGTAAGCACCTGGGCCACGTCTCTCCGGCCCCCACTTCTCCCTCTGTCAGGGGAAGGCACCTTCCCATGTTTATAGTCATCAGTTACTCCAAACCTGCACTGACACAGACTTGGCCCAAAGTGAACCGGCGGCTGCCAGCAGCGCCACCACGCGATGGCTCCGAGTAGCTGTTTCTCATCTGACACACCCCCGATCCAATGCGTCATATAAAACATGGCAAAGGGGAGCCACTGGAGATGCTGAAAGGCAGTCGACCAGTAAAAAGGGGCAGAGTGGAGGACTGCACGTGAAGGAGTTTTCAGAAATCAGGAGTATCAGAACCACTCCCGTTTCTGCTCTGGCCAGAGCTCCGGTGTATTACCTTCCATCTCTTCCTGCTAGAGCGGCTGAGGCCCGGTCCAACCCTCTGCAGAGTAGAAGGCCTGACTGATCCCAAGGTAACAGATGAAATTTTAAATCCCACCAGCCCCTGTTTTGAGACACTGTAATATTCAGCAGAAGTGCCAGCCATGGGCAAGCCAGTGGAAACTAAACTTGCGTCCAAATCCTGCTTCGGGTTGCCTGAGTTCTTGCAGTTCTGTTCAAAGACAGCCCAAGCCCCTCTGCAGAATCCTGGCATGCCGCCTGTGGCCAGATGCTGCGCCGTGCTCCCCGGGGGTCAGAGGGAAGCCCCTGCCCCAGGGCTCATCTCTCTCCTGCCCACCCTCAGATCCTTCTCCACGGGGGCCCCGCTCAGGCCCCTGGTCACGAAGAAACAACCATGAGCCCAAAGACTGGAAAAAAAAAAAAAGTTTTAATAAATACAAAAATCTCCAATAATGACTCTGCTCAGCTCAGGGGCAGCAGGAGTGAAGTGGAGGGACCCTTGGTGCTGAGTGAGGATAAATTAACAATCCCGACAAGCCAGTGACATTATGTACAGAAGGAAAGGGGTTGGGCTTCCAAGGCAGAGGCCGGAGGGCGACAAGGCAGGAGCCGGCGTGGACGTGGCCTTGGTCTGCCCTGGCGACCCCTCCCCCTTGTGGAGTTGTGGTTCCCAGAGGTAGTGGGGGAGGGAGAAGAGGCAGAAAAGAGGGGTCAAAGGCACTGGGTTTCCCACAGGAGCACGCGGGGTCCTCGGCACCACTCCTTCCCCCGGCCCAGGCCCCGTCCTCTCGGTCACGCGGCCTTCTGACTGCTCCCTAGGAGCCTGCGGCATCTTTCTCCAGCTCTGGAACGGTCCTGGTCTCTGGGGCTGCTGGAGACGGAAGGGAGTGAACTCTGGGAGGAGGGGACAGGGAAGCGGGGCACGGAGGGCACGGCAGAGCGTCTCTGTTCTGGTCCCCGGTACGGCCAGAGTTGCTGAGCAAGTCCCCTCACACCAGCTGTGTGACTTCAGTCTAGCGGCCTGGTTCCTCTGAGCATCAGAAATCTCATTTGTGGAGTTCCCATCGCGGTGCAGCGGAAACGAATCCGACTAGGAACCATGAGGTTGTAGGTTCGATCCCTGGCCTCTCTCAGTGGGTTAAGGATCTGGCGTTGCCCTGAGCTGCGGTGTAGATCGCAGACATGGCTCGGATCTGGCATTGCTGTGACTCTGGTGTAGGCCAGTGGCTACGGCTCCAATTAGACCCCTAGCCTGGGAAGCTCCATATGCCACGGGTGCAGCCATAAAAGGACAAAGAGACAAAAAAAAAAAAAAGAAATCTCATTTGTAAATAAGTGTGCTAGGCTGCTATGTCAGACGAGGACAAGGCGACACTCGTACAGCAGAAGGTGCTGGTCCGGGCACAGGGCGGGTGCTCCTTTCCTTCCCTCCCCAGGCGTCCCGCGGGCAGACCAGCCCAGAGCCGCCGCCCCGAGCCCTCACTTACGCCGCCGGGGTGTGCAGTGGGAGCAGCAGCGGCTTTCCTTCCCTGGGCCGCAGGACAGTGGCAGTGAACAGTCATCCCGCTCACAGTGGGGCACCCCTGCCTGATGCAGGACAGACCAGATCCTGAGGGTCCCCAGAGGCGCTGGGGCACAGGTGCCTTCAGCCTCCTGGAGGAAGCCCACCTGCACCCAGGGGCCCGCCCTCCCTGGGAAGCTGCCCGCCCCAGGCCGGGCCCCCACTGCCCCACTCACCCCACATCTGCAGGTGATACAGCTCATCTCCCCAAAGGGGGGCACCGAGGGGTGCCAGCTCTGGCTCTCTGGGAACCACTGCCCTGCAAAACGGCAGCCCCGGGGGCCATCAGCCTGCATGGGGTCCCCCAGTTGGGGGTGGGCCCCTGAGCCCACTGTCGGAAGGAAGAGAAGGGAGGCGAGGAGGACGAGGTCAGTGGGTGTGCGCTCAGGGAGGGCCCTCCAGGTCGTCTTTGTCTTTGAGTCTCCATCACCCAGCGGTTCTGGGCGCTTAGTAGGTGGTCAATTTGGACAGATGGGTGGCTGGATGGGGCGGGGGGTCCTGGATCCCGTCACAGCCCACTGACACACGCACATTCTCCCTGCTGTGCACAGATCCCTGGCTCCAGGCTAGCACAGCGCTGGGTAGATGCCGAATTAGCTGAGATGCCCCTTCCCCACCCTCACTAGGCAGCCCCTCGCCACGCACCCCCTACCCAGGACAAGGTCTCTGCCCCAAGAGGCCTCCGCGCCCACCCCCCTCACCTGGACACTGTTTGCAGCAGTCAGTGGGGTTGACGCGGACGGGCTGGGCACAGGCCAGCCGGGGACACTGCACCTTCTCACAGTGCACCTCTCCAGTGCCCCCCTGGCGGGATCCATCGCGTGAGGGGTGTCAGGGAAAAGGAGAAGCGCATCAGCCTCCTGCTCCCTCCCTCTCCTGTCCCCTGCCTCCAGTGTAACATGTCCAAGGTCTTTCACTCGGAGGCCCTGGGCTGCGGCTTTATATATCTGAGCCCAAATCCTCATTGCGGCCCTGCAAGGCAGGTGCTACCACATCTGCTTATAGGAGAGGAAACGGAGACTCAGGGAGCTGTAGAAGGAGCCCAGGGCTACATGGAGCTAGTCAGCTGGCAGAGCCAGGATCAGACCCAGGTCAGCCCCTTGCGCTTTTCCTACAGGAAGCCAACTCGCAAAGCCCAAAGGACTTCTCTCCTAGTACTTGGATCCTGGTGCCCTTCTCATCGAGGCGGGGCTTTCCTCTCCTGGCAGCCTCCTCCCCAGCTCCACAGACCCAGCTGGGTTCCAGCACCAGAGAAGATTAGGGGGGCCATACCTTGCAGGTGCAGACAGCACACTTAATTAAGCCAAACGGGGGCACGACGGGGTGCCACCGGGTGCCCGCTGCCCGCCAGCTCCGATCGCCATCAAAATAGCAGCCTGGTGGGGGACAGTGCCCAGCTGCCATTAGCAGTGAGCTCACTGGCAAGGCCCACAACCCAGGACTGAGCCTCAGGCCGACCCCATGCCAGTCAACCCCAGGGCCCACGTGTGAGCCACTGACGTTAAGGAAGCCTATCAGGTGTCACTTGTAACCTGTGCCCCTCAGCCTCCTTCCACCCCTGGCCTCACCCAGCAGCATCTCTGGACTCCATACCCCTGCAAGCACACTTCCAGCTCACCCTCTCCGGGGTCCCTGTTCCTCGGCAGCCCCGGCAGGTCTCTAACATCTTGTTTCTCTGTGGATCCAAAGAAACAGCGAAGGCAGAGGGTGGCCCCCTTAGCTCCTCCCCAGAGGTCTCGTCCCCCACGGTGGGCCTTCCGTCACCCTCTCCACTCCTGCAGGGCACTCACCCGGGCACACAGGGCAGCACTGGTCCGGCGCCTGCACCGGGCTGGGGCAGCTGGGTGGTGGACACACCACAGGGTCACAAATCACTGTGCGTCTCTGCGGGGAGAGGTTGGGGGGTTGACTGGGATCCTGCCCCAGAGGCCAAGCCCCAGTGTGCCCTTCCGGGGCCCTCTACCTGGCAGGTGCAGAGCGAGCAGAGTGGGTCGTAGTTAGGAGCCCAGCGAGCCCCATGGGGGCGCTGCTGCCCCTCGAAGAAGCAGGAGTTGGGGTCTCGGAGCCGCCCAGGGCCACCAGGCTTGGCTGGCACTGGGGCATCCTGGCCTGGCACAGCAGGCAGCGCAGCCGCAGGGGCCACCACTGCATCCGGAGGCCCAGGTGCCCGCACCTCCTCAGTTCCTGCTGCGGCCAGGCGCAGGCCGCCCACCTCGCACTGGTTGGCAATGTGCACCTGCGAGGAGAGGCGGGTTGAGGCAGTGCCCCGGGCCCCCGGGAGCACCCCTCATCTCCACCAGGCAGCCAGCCAACCCAAGACACCCTGAGGGCCTCTGCACTCCAGGAGGATGCTATTAGCCACAGCGATCATCCCCGCCACCAAGGACGGGTGGTCAGCTGCCAGCTCGTTAAGTACCTCGTCTGGCTTCACCCTCCCCACCAGCCAGGGAGTGTGATTCTGCCTTCCCCGGGATCCAGAGAGCGAGTAATTAACAGGGCACAGAGTGCTAGGCCATTCCTGGACCATCCCCCCACCCCCACCCCCCCTCCCCGGCCCACACTGCCGGCCCACCTGCCCTCGCAGCTCCCCCTGGGGGCTCCCCTTGGTGGTGATCAGCAGGGAAGCCGTGCCCTGTGCCAGGTGCCGCAGCAGCTCGGGCTCCAGATCCTTCACCACACCCTGGGCCTGTGAGCAGATGAGATAAGGCACAGGAACGAGGCGCTCAGGGTTGAGCCTACCAGGCCCAATTCGCAGATATGGAAACTGAGGCCCCGGGGAGGTTAAGTAAGGACTCTAGGATAGCAAAGCCCATCAGCGGTGGTGTAGAGCTCAAAAGCTAGGTCTCTCTGGCCCCAAGTCCATGGCAACCCACCCCACCTCAGGAGCTTGATCCATCCCACCCACCCCCCTGCCAAGGTCCAGGATATGACATACTATCCACGGAATCCCCCTAGAGCAGAACACAGAAAGCAAAATGGATAATAAAGGGCTGAGTGAGGGAGTTCGCATCGTGGCTCAGTGGTTAACGAATCCGACTAGGAACCATGAGGTTGCGGGTTCGATCCCTGGCCTTGCTCAGTGGGTTAAGGATCCGGCGTTGCCGTGAGCTATGGTGTAGGTCGCAGACGCGGCTCGGATCCCACGTCGCTGTGGCTGTGGTGTAGGCCAGTGGCTACAGCTCTGATTAGACCCCTAGCCTGGGAACCTCCATATGCCACAAGCGTGGCCCTAGTAAAGGCAAAAAGACAAAAAAAGGGGGAGGGTCTGAGTCAGATTCATACCCAGGGCTGTCTGCTCCTGCTCTCTGCTTCCCCTGCGACACAGGTCCCCACAGCCTTTCACGTTCAACAGCAGATATTCTCCAAACTGCCTCCCACCATCACCTCCTCACCTCTGGGCCATAGAATCCCTTCAGCAGCCGCCGGGGCCCTGGCATCCCAGGGGGCCCAAGGAGGTGGGCCGTGATGGTGCCCTGTTCTGAGCCACCAAGCCCTGCCAGCAGCACTTCGTAGTGTAGGTGACAGTGGGTATCCAAGGAGAGCCAGGCGTGCCCTGCGGCCTGGCTCCGCACCGGGGGCAACACCAGAGCTCCTGCCAGGGGCACAGGTAGGGCTGGATCCAGACAGAGGAGAGGTGACAGATGAGAAGGCAGCCCAGAGGCATTCCCCATCTCCCCCAACGTGTGTAACTCCGCGAGCAGACAGGCATGGCCCACGGCCCGGGGCGGGGGGAGCAGCGAGTTAAAGGCCTGCATCACAGTAACGGGCGGGGGGGGTCTCCCAGTGGGGCCACCCTATATATCCCCTCCCCACCCTCTCCAGATGCCAACCTGGAGCTCAGGCACAGAGAAAGACACGCCAGGCCCTGGCCCTCCAGCACCATCCCTCACGTGCTTGAATCATGGGTTAGAGGACCCCCAGGGCACTCACTATCCTGGCGGGCACTGTGCCCGCTGTAGGGCAGGGCAGCCACGTGCCCCCGCAGCTCTCCATCTGGGAAGTCCTTGGTGGCCACGTTCAGGAACAGCTCATTCTGCAGCAGCATATGGGCCCCCCGGGCACCCAGCCCAGGGCAGACACCCACGGCCTGGGGAGGGGCAGGGAAGGGTAAGCCTTAAATGTAGGCTGCCAGGTCCCAGATGAACACACAGCCCAAGATTTTGCCCCCACGAAACCAAACACACTTCCCCACACCAGTAATACTAGATAAGAAACTGGCAGGCCCAGGTTCAAGTCCCTTCTCTGCCACTTCCTACCTATGCAACCATCTTGAGGAGTTACTTAAACTTTCTGATCCTTCACTCCATCATCTATTAAATGAGTAGTGTGAGGGCCAAAAATAACACAAGCAAGAAAACCAGGGCAGTACGTGGCACATAGAAAGGTTCAATAGGATTTCCCGTAGTGGCACAGAGGTTAATGAATCTGACTAGGAACCATGAGGTTGCAGGTTCGATCCCTGGCCTTGCTCAGTGTATTAACGATCTGGCATTGCCGTGAGCTGTGGTGTAGGTCACAGACACAGCTCAGATCTGGCATTGCTATGGCTGTGGCATAGGCCAGCAGCTGTAGCTCCAATTCGACCCCTATCCTGGGAACCTCCATATGCTGAGGGTGTGGCCCTAACATGCAAAAAAAACGGCTCAATAAATGGCAACTGTTGCTCTCACGTTTATTATTATACCATCTGCTGCACTGGTCTCCCTGTGTAACTCCTCCCACTTGACATAAGCTTGCTGAAAACAGGAGTCACATCTGATTTTCTTTGTACTTCAGTCCTTAGCCTGAGGCTCCCCAAAAAACGTGTCCCGTGAATCAATGTGTCAGTGACAGAGCCCGTGAGTGACCGAGTGAAGCTGAACATCCCTGCTCACCCAGCGTGGCTTCCCTCAGCCCCCGCACTGTCGGCTGCGATGCCTGGGCCCTGCGGCCCGGCTCTGCCCCGGGTACTCACTGTGTGTCCTCCCGGCTGGAATCCAGCCATGTGGCACAGGACAGTGTGCTGGTTCCTCCGCTGAGGCTTGGTCTCCAGCGTCATGGCCACCACCTCACTGCTTGTACCTACCACCTGTACCTGGCAGGCGGGGTCGGGGAGGGCAAAGCGGAGTAGAAGCGAAGGCCCGGGCCCCTGAACCATCGCAGGGCAAAGCCTTACCCCTCCTGCTGCCCTCCCACCTTCTGCATTCCCTCTTACTTGGTAGATAAGGGAGCCGTTTCCTAGCAGTGTGAGGCTGGCTGAGCCGGCTGCGCCCGTCTGGACTGGGATCAGGGCATCGGCCCCACAAAGGACACTTTGCAGGACTACGGAGGGCAAGACGGGCAGAGGCAGGGTTGCCCCCACAACCATTCACACCCCCAGCCCCCAGGATCCCTCCAAAACCCACCCTGGCCCCTCCTCTAGAACTCTGTGCCTCTCAGTCGTGCGTGCCCAAGGCTTCAGCCCGCCTCACCATCACAGCTCTGCCTGGCAGCAATGTGTCCACTGATGCGCAGCCCCGGCCCGCTTGCCCTCGCCAGGGCCATCTGCAGCTCCCCTAGCACCAGCCAGTCCATCTCCTGGGCTGTCAGGTTGGGCAGCACTTCAGCAAAGCCCAGCTCCTGGAGGCAGAGCAGGATATGGTGGGCACAGCGAGGGGCCAGAGCAGGTTGGCAGCAAGAGCGAGACCTCCCACACACACTCACCTGTGCCGAGGCGTTGGCCTGGAGCTCTCGCAGTACCTTCCCCTGGTGCAGAATCTGGAGCCGCAAGGGAACCTGGGCTGCTCCTACGATGGCCGCACATGTGGACTGTGCACCCCCGAAAGGCAGGTGTTCTCCCCAACCTCCTCACATGCGTGCCCCCATCCTGCCTACCTCCACTCCCGGATTCCAGCAGCCCACGGAAGAGCAGCAAAAAATGCAAGGAGTCCTCTGTGTCACTGAGAGTGAGGAGGGCAATGCCCCCTACGCCCTGCTGCGGGGGGCCTTCCAGGGTCAGGATGGCGCTGAAGGTCTCTGAGGGACGAAGCACCATGGGAGCCCACCAGAAATTCCCCTCCTCAGCAACTCCCCCCCATTCCTGGAGGGAGAAGACTCCCAACTTCACTTCCGGGGGGCTTGTTTGCTCCCCTCACCTGCAGCCAGGGCCCGGTGCCGGATGAGAGGCCCCCAGACCTCCCCTGAAGGATGAGTGGGTGTCACGAGGGCCACATGCAGCTGTTCTGCCCTAAGGAGACGCAGAGATGACCGAGGCACTGCCCGCCACACCCCACAGACCTGGAACAGAGAGACAAAAAGGCCCTACTCAGACAGTACGCAGGAAAGGCCTGCTGAGAGGCCCACCCCCCGGTGAGGAAGGAATATGGTAAGACGCCCCCCCCAGGCCCTCCTAGGAAGTTTAAGAAGGGACCCTGGAGCCAGATGCCAGGGTCCAAATCCTGGCTCTACCACTTACTAGCTGTGTGACCTTCAGCAAGTTACATTCTGCTATTGAGCCTCAGTTCCCTCATCTGTAAAATGGGCATCATGATGTCAGTGCCTTTCTCTTACTGGGCTGTTAGGAGGATCCAAGGAGGCAATGCAGACCATGCTCTCAGCACAGTGCCCAGACTGGATAAGCGCTTATAAAGGGCATCATCTCACCAGGCCATCTTGGGTAGGGGATGCGGGGTGTTCGAACAGGATGGTGCCAGTGGAGTCTGAGAAGCGGATTCGGGTAGGGCGGTCCAGCCTGGTAATGAGGTTCTGGTGAGCACGACTCTGAGCCTGGGCCAGAAGCAGCCCCTTCAGCCTCTCCCAAGTCTCCTTCCCTGGCCCCCAGCTGACCCCTCCCCGCCCCCTCTTCCCTTTTCTCACCGCTGGTAGGAGATGGAGAACCGCAGACTAGAGCGCAGCAGCGACACTCGGGCCCGGGCTGCTGCTTGCGAACTTGGCCCTGTCAGCAGCGCCACGAAGTCTGCGAGAGAAGAAGGTAGAGATCCCTAGTACCGCCACGCGCTGCTTTAGACCGGCCCCAACCAAGACCCGAGTCCTCGCCGGCCCCTGCCTACCCGTGTGGCCGTCTCCACGCGCACGATCCTCAGCGCCCGGCTCCCCGCGGTCGCTGTAGCTTCGGTGCTCTGGGTCCCGCGGATACTCGAAGGCCAGGCCCGGCGCCTGCTTTTCCAGACCGCTGCGCTCTGAGGGGCGGGCCGGAGGAGGAGGGATTGGGAAACGGGGGCTTCAGCTGGGCACTGGGAGGGCCACTTGGCCGCGCTCCGACCGCCCTTTCCGCGGGGCCCAGGTCCAAGCATCGCGACCCTGCTGCCCTCCGCTCACCACGGAGCAGGTCTTACCCGGGGGGCAGGTCTGACAGCAGTGTCCGGGCAGCTGGCGGGGTTGCCCGCAAGCCAGGGTTGGGCACTCAGGTTTAATGTTCTTGCAGCTGACCCTGGCCGCGCCCCTCGCGCGGCGACCCCACTGAGGCTGCTAACAGAGAAAACGGGAAAACAGAGGGAAGGCGAGATGCCAGTTGGTGGGGCTCAAAGGTGAGCCGGGAAGAGGAACGGATCCAGGGCAAGATATCCCACGGAATCAGACTGCTCTGCTACTTACGAGCTGCTGACTCTAGCCAAGTTATTTAACTTCCCTGGGCTTCGGGGTCCCTATCTGGAAAATGGGAATAAGGATGGTATTTATCTAGCACGGCTGTACTAGGAGTTAAGTGAGAGACGAAATGGAGTTGGCAAAGAGCCTGACACACAGTGGACGATCAATAATAGGCAACACCTGAGACTTGAAGGGGGCGCTTCCTACCCTCCTCCGCCGCCGGAAAAAATATTCTAAATATCTGCAGACTGGCTTCTTCAGCAGCTCCCAGTCCACTCCGACATCCCGAGACCCCAGCGCTCCCCAAACCCGCGAGGGCTCTGGCCACGGCCACTGGGTCCACTCACCGCCTCGCAGGCGCACAGCACGCAGCGCATCACCCCGAAGGGCTCCCCCAGGTCCGGGTGCCACGTCTCGTCCAAGGCATAGACCTTCCCGCCGAAGGAGCAGCCTGCGGGGACGGGCTTGGCTGGCAGCCGCTGTCCGGCTCCTGCCGCGTGCCCGCCCCGGGCGCTGCGGGCCGGCCCCGGGGCCCCGGGCACCACGCGCATCGCGGCCCCCGCCCACCCCTCCGGGCCGCCAGCCGCGCCGAACCACCTGCGCCCGGCGCCCCCTCCGGGCGGGCGCGGACTTGCCCCGAGCCGGACTCCCAGCCGGCGCCTCCCCCGGGGCGCCCACCTACCTGCCGCTCCCCGAATAGGCAGCGGCTCCTTCTCGGGCCGGATGGGCAGCGCAGGGGACTCGGGGCCGGCGCCTCGGGCCAGCGGGGAGCCGAGCAGCAGCAACCCGAGGAGCAGCAGCGGGGCCGGCGGGGCCAGGAGGCTCGGCATGACGCGAACGGGACAGCTGAGGAGGCGGGAGGGAGGAGGGGGCAGCAGAGGGAGGAGGGAGACGGGAGGAGGGCCGGGTCGGGGGCGGTACGGCGGGAGGGGGCCGGGGCCAGGGCCCGAGCGGCGCGGCGAGGGGCTCGTCGAGCGGCCGCGGAGTCGGCGCCGGGCCGGGCGGGGCAGGAGGAGCGGCCGGGAGGAGCGCGGGCGTGCGGGCGCTGACCCGGGCCGTACGCGACTCTAGTGCCCCGGGCGCCGGCTCTGGCCCGTTTTATGCCCCGCGCCCGGCGCCCCGGCCGGGGGCCTCCTCCTCAGCAAACGGGGCGGCGGCGGCGGCTCGGCGAGGGGCCGGGCTGAGCCCGGGGGGTCCGGCCCAGCAACAGCGGCCCGGATCGCGAGTGGGGGAGGGGAGGGAGGGGCTGGGACCGGGCAGGGGAGGAGGGAGGGGCTGTAGGGGAAGGGGGAGCGGAGGGGGGAGGGGGAGCGGAGGGGGAGGGGAGGGGAGGGACCAGGGGGCGCGAAGAGGGGAGGAGAGGCGGGTCTGCCCCCCCCCCTCGCTGCCGGCGGCCACAGGGCGGCTGGACCAGGAGGTGCGTGTCCGGCCCAGGATGGGAGTCCCAGGCCAGGGAGGGGCAGAGACTGGGCCTGAGGCCTGGGCCAGCCACTGAGCTAGGACCTAGTTCCTGCCGGAAGGATGAAGAATTGTCTTTAAGGATGACAACGTGCAGGAAAGGCCTGTCAACTCATCCTACCCTGCCTCTGGGCCCGCAACACCTCTCAAACCCCACACCACTCTCACTGTCCAGCCCGAGTCCCTATCTCTTCTCTGACACCTTTCCTCATTACACTGTTCCCCAGGATGAGGACTTAACCAGAAACAGACCTTGTCCCCTTTCTGTCTGGTGACAGTGTTTCTCTCCCTACTGTTACCTGTGCTCAGGCCCACCCAACCATCATCTTCTACAGCCTGACAGGCTTTCTCACCCTCTTTCCTCACCCAGGGGACCCTCTGGCTCTCCACCCCACCCACAACCTCTCTTGTCTTGGTTTCCTGGTCATGACAGCCTCCCTGCCCCCTCCCACCCCCACACTCCCACCGACCTCCCATCCATCCCAGCACCCTCCTTCCTAATCTTGGGAGGCATCTCGTCTGGCTGAACTGGAGAATTCCGGGATCTAGGCCATACTCCTTAGCAGACAGCCCCATCCTTGGGAGGAGGAGCAGGAGACGGCCTGAGGAAGAACTGGGGGGGTGGGGTGGGTGATGAGAACAAGGTCAGGCCAGGAGGCCCCTGAGGACAGACTGTGGGGAGATTGGGACCGAGGGGAAAGCAAAGGAACTAGAGCCAGGGCCAAAGGAAGAGGGGGGCCAGTGGGAGGTATTTGCGGGGGAGGTTCAGCAGCTGTCTTTCCTAAGACAGGGACACATGGGCCTGGTTATTCCTCTTGTCACATATGGAGTGGCAGGAGATGGAAGAGGGAGAAAGGGCAGGCATAGGAGGGCACCGGCACAGAGATAAGCAGGCTTAGCCGTTGGAGCCACTGAGCTCCGGCAGAGGGGCACCTGAGCCCAGCTTAATCCAGCACACACACCTCTCACCTTGAAGTCCTCTCAAACTGTCCAACCCTCCTGGTAGCACTGACCCCCTGCAGGGTCTTCTCTAATACAGGCGATACCCACATTCCCACTTACAATGGAGGAATAAGACGTGACCCCCCAGGAGAGTTATCAGAGAGGAAAGCAGGCATGCTAGAGCCCTACTAGATTTTAACAGCAGGTGTGGTGTCCAGGGAAAAGAAATTTGGACAGCCAGGAACCGAAAGACCCACCAATTTAAAACCAGACCTCTGTGCCTCTTCCTCAGGGACAAAAATGTCCTGCCAGATTCCTCCTGGAAAAAAAACCTGTTTCCCTTCCATCTCCTCCTCCAGCCAGGTCCCAGATTTCCCATCTCCTAGGAAAAGACAGATCCCCCTTTTCAAATCCTCCATGTGCTGTGCGTGGGTGGAGGAGCTGGGCTCTGCTGGTGGACCATGGTCCAGGCGGGGGCTCCAAGTCCTGCGCCGGTGGGAGGAGAAGGCGTCACTTCCGGGGGCCATCACCAGTGTCTGGTGGCTCCCTGCTCTCTGATTGGGCAGAAGTGGCCTGGGCAGGCGTGTGACCCCACTGCCCTGGAGGGGCTATGCCTCAACGCCACCTGTCTTCCTACCCATCTGCTCCCCAGAGTGCTGCCCGCTCTGCACCTGAGTCCTGGAGCCCTTCTCCACCCGGTGAGTGGCAAGCAAGGTTTGGAGTTAAGCGAGGGTAGGAAGGTCAGGAGAGAGGAATTGGGCTCCCTGTTGGGGGAGGGGCAGGCAAACTGGAACCTACATGCACTGACCTTTGTCGGGAAGAGTGTAGCCTTCCCAGAATGGGAGGAGCAGGACAGAGCAGGGTAGGGGGTGGGGTGCTGGTTCTCAGGGAGTGATCACAGACTTGGTGATCACAGACTGGCTGTAGCACAGTCCTGGCTGGCCCAAAGGAAAGGGGACATGGGCCCAGGGAGGAGATAAGAAAGGAGGTACATTTCGGGCTTAAGGAACGTAGACCCAAGCTGCACACAGCTTCGATCCCTATTCTCACCGAGTCACGCCTAGTTAGCTTATGGGGTTCCGAATCCTGGGACTGGGGAAGCTGGGCCAGGCAAGCCAGGAGAGGGTAATGGGAGGAGGGCTCATGCATGTTGACAGACCTACAGGAAATCCCAATATTGAATCAGGTGCAGCCCTCTTTGCACAACTTGTGAAAGAAGGAGGAAGCCACGTGGGGGGTCCTGCGAAGGAACCGGAAGGGGTCTGCGGAGGGGGCAGGGAGGAAGGTGCTGGCTCTAAGACAGACATGGTGGGTGTCTGAGGTGAGGTAAGCCCGGTGAGGGGGGTGTCACCTCACCCAGCAAGTGCTCATTCCTGGGCACCTGGCTTCAAGAAGGAAGTCCCAGCACGGTTGGCCCATCCCTTCACCTTGGATAACTCTTTCGAACTTCAGAGTGCAAAGAAAAATTCCAAGAGACTTTATGTGTCAGGGTAAATAGAAAAAGAAAGAAATTTCTCCCCCATCACCTTCTTCTCATCTCAAAGATAAAGAGGTTTTGTTTTGTTTTGGCTCCTTGCTGTCACCATGCAGGGCTTGATAGGGGATCTCAGTTCCCAGACCACGGATTGAACCTAACCCTGCTCTGGGAACTGAATCCTAATCACCAGACCAACAGGGAACTTTTTTTTTTTTGTCTTTTTGCCTTTTTCTAGGGCCGCACCCGAGGGCATGTGGCGGTCCCCAGGCTAGGGGTCTAACAGGAGCTGTAGCCGCCGGCCTTCGCCACAGCCACAGCAACGCGGGATCCGAGCCGCGTCTGCGGCCTACACCACAGCTCACGGCAACGCCAGATCCTTAACCCACTGAGCAACGCCGGGGATCGAACCTGCAACCTCATGGTTCTTAGTTGGATTCGTTAACCACTGAGCCACAACGGGAACTCCGTCCCTCTTTTTTTTAAGTCCGGTTTTACTTTTGCCCAATTCCCCACCTCAACCCCACTCCCCAAGCTACCCTTTAGCACACTGTGCATGTTTGCTCGGTCCCCATGCTGGCCCTTTATCCCATTTCTATATGCTGTTTCCAGTCTCCAGGCTTGTGCCACAGTATTTCCATTCCTTACCCCCATCCTAGATTTTTCTCCAACCAGATAACCAGGGTTGCTCAGGCCAATTAAGATGTGTGTGTACAGAGTTCCCATCGTGGCTCAGCGGAAACGAATCCGACTAGGAACCATGAGGTTGCGGGTTTGATCCCTGGCCTTGCTCAGTGGGTTAAGGATCCGACGTTGCCGTGAGCTGTGGTGTAGGTTGCAGACGCGGCTTGGATCCCGCGTTGCTGTGCTGTGGCGAAGGCCGGCGGCTACAGCTCCATTAGACCCCTAGCCTGGGAACCTCCATATGCCGCAGGTGCAGCCCTAAAAAAAAAAAAAAAGATGTGCCTGTACATATCCTGTCCTGCTGCTCTCAGCAGGGGGCAGGGGCACCTCAGTTATACTGAGGAATCCTGACAGATCAGAGAAACCATATGCTACAATCACAAGATGATATGGGAGATGTCTGAGCTTTAGCAGTTCTAGGCTGGTCAGCATCTCACACCCCCCAGCCAGGCAGAGTCTTTTCCTTGAATCTAGATTAAATGTTGCTTATTCCTGTCACTCGCAGGATAGATTCTAGACCCTCTTCCTCGCCCCACTTGTGCCCCACCCACTCTGCCCAGAAGTGCGAGAGCCCAAGCCGCCTCCATGGCCCCAGGAAGGATTCAGGGGAAAGGCCCCATTCAGGGAGCCACTGCAGCCAGACGGCCTGGCCAGAATGGAGCTGACTGGTAAGAATGCCCTTGAGAGACCCAGGGCCAGATGGGACCTTGGTCGAGGGGAAAGAGAAAGGAGATACGCTGCGGTGGGTGGAAAGGGGACGGGCGTGCCGAGACACCCAGTCTCCCAGGGACAGGGCCTCTGAGTGGGAGGCCCCCTGGATTCCAGGTCTGCGTCCTAAACGGGAATTCGCGCACCGCCACCCAACAGTGATTTCTTCCTTATCCACCCCTTTCAACCTCACCTCTCCTCATCTAAGAATTGCTCCTCGTGGTCATGCTTCTCCTAACTCCAAGACTAACTCTGTCCAGCCCGGCTCCTCCTGCCTGTGACCCCCGACTCCTAAATAAACTGCTTCGTGACTCCCACGTCCTTCGCGGCAGACTGGTGAGAATCCCTGAGCACCCTCCCCTCTCTCCACCTAACTGGTGAGACAGCCTCACTCCCGTCACTTCGCCTCCCTCCCTGATCCAGTTTCTACTCTTCCCATACCGTCTTTGGTCAGATCACCACCTCCCGATCACTACCCCTTGACAAGGATTATTGGGCGGCGATCAAACCCTCTTTTCAAAGCTCCACTCTGGCGATGTTACTCAGGGGAGCCCATCCCGGTCACTGGGCCGCCATACCCTCCTCTACTTCAGCACCCTCTCCACCACCTCCCCGCCCATCTTTTTCAACAGAGCCAGTGTCCAGACGTTAACCCTTTGTCCACACCCGTCCTGCTGCCTGCTGTGGACTTCAGCCTGGGAGAATGGAAAACCCAGACGGTAAGAAAGCCATCTTTCCCTTTGGTTTCCCTAAGCCCATCTTCATCCATTTCCTACTGCTTCCCATGGACTCTTCAAAATTCCTGAGCTCCCTAAAAAGATCTCACCTTCAGCTTGGCCTCCCTAACGCAATCTACATTCTGCTATGGGGCTATCCTCTGGACAAGATAATGGCTTGTGGTCCAGTGTGGTAAACAGAGGCAAAGCCGACCACAATGAAAAGCTGGATAGAAGTCTCTCATGGCGATGCCTTTGATCTATTTTCCATTCAATCTTGAGTCAGCATGAAGAAGCAAGACTGATCTGTCATCCACAGATGACACAAAACTGGGAAGCACAGCTAAAATAACAAAAAATAGAATTAAGCCTCAAATTGCTAAAAAGCTAGGTCAAAAATAAGCTGGAATTTAACAGAGAGGTATGTAAAATTCTACATGTGGAAAGTAATTGAATAAAGTCTTATTTCAGCTTTCAGGCCATAGTGCCACTGCTTCCCTCATATAAACTTCTAGCCCTCTTACTACGAAAAAGATCTGGGAGGGTTGGATTGACCCCAGACTTAGCCTTGTAACATTACTGAAGCAGCTACATTAGAAACTAGGGATTCTATGTAGGTTTTGTTTGTTTGTGGGTCTGTTTGCTTGCTTGCTTTTTAGGGTCGCACCTGCGGCATATGGAAATTCCCAGGCCAGGCTAGGGGTCTTATTGGAGCTACAGCTGCCAGCCACATCCACAGCCACAGCAACGCCAGATCCGAGCTGCATCTAAGAACTACACCACAGCTCATGGCAACACTGGATCCTTTACCCACTGAGCGAGGCCAGGGATCAAACCTGCATCCTAGATTTAGGAGATTAACGTCCACATTGTAGAAATACTCCTTAAAAACTCTGTTCCAAGTGGACTGCGTTTAAACTACTGCACTGAGTACTAGCTACACTCTTTTAGATACATGCTGATTTTTTCAGAGGGACCATATTAAACTAGCATGTTCCCAAAAGAAAGAAGCAACCTGAACAGTGAGAGGTTAGAAAATTTGTTATGTGAGGACTGGTTTTAAAAAATAACAAAGCTTGGAGTTCCCGTCATGGCGCAGCAGAAATGAATCTGACTAGGAACCGTGAGGTTGTGGGTTCGATCCCTGGCCTTGCTCAATGGGTCAAGAATCCGGCATTGCCGTGAGCTGTGGTGTAGGTCACAGATGCGGCTCGGATCTGGTATTGCTGCGGCTGTGGCATAGGCCAGCGGCTACAGCTCCGATCAGACTCCTAGCCTGGGAACCTCCATATGCCGCAAATGCGGCCCTAAAAAGACCAAAAAAAAAAAATTGTGTGATTAGCTTGGAGAAGAGTGGCAGTCTTATGGCCAAGCACAAAGTGCTTTAGTCTGAGACTCAGGAAACCTACTGGGAAGGTGCACTTCTTAGAAAGTCAGCTCTTCTACCCTCGAGATCCCTAGAATTCCCTCTCTTCCCTCAGGTTTTCTGGAAGGAAGGAAGGAAGGAAGGAAGGAGGGAAGGAGGGAAGGAAGGAAGGAAGGAAGGGCGGGCAATTGTTAGGAATCCCTTGTAGTTCCAGCTGTGCCATTTACCAGTAAGCCCCTTCCTTCCATCTTCATAATCTTTACAATAGTCTCATCTTTTAAAGTGTTTAAAAATCATATGATCCTAAGATTTTGTAGCAGAAAAAGTAGATTTACAGCACTAGAACCAAGAGGTAAAAACTGTAATAGATTTCACCATAATGCAAGGGAAAAAAGGACCTTTCTTACTGAAATTAAGTGTTAAGACCAGGCTGGGTTACTGGACACTGGAGTTATTGGAGTGGAGGCTGATGACCAATTGTCGGGAGACTGTGAAGGAATTCCTGTGCTGGGTGGGACCTAGGTCCTGTCCAGTTCTCAGCTCCTATGATTCATTCTGCTGGCTACTCCTACAGGCTCCCCACCCGCTACCAGCATACCCTTTGAAGCTGTCCGCCTCTTTCTTCCATCTCTTTCCCAGGAACAGAGCAAGGCACAGGACGTCCTGGGAGCCACGACCCTCCTGCTGGAGGCAGTGATGACAGCACGGGGACAAGTGGGTCCCACCTGCCTCTCATCCCTGCTGGTGCAGCTTTCTGGACAGGTTCGCCTCCTCCTTGGGGCCCTGCAGGACCTCCTTGGAACCCAGGTAAGTCCCCGGTCAAGGGAACTGGAGAAGCTGTCCTTCTTTACTGACTCGGTCCCCTCAGAAGACCTAAGAGAAGAAAGGGGAATTCTAGAAATCTTAGGGTGGAAGAGCTGACCTTCCTTCCAGCCACAAAGCCTGGGTGCTGGTACCTTGTCTTTCCTACATAGACCAGAAGGCATGATTTCTGGCCCAGGTCTCTGGCCTCAGGCCCATCCTCTGCCCGCAGCTTCCTCCACAGGGAAGGACCACAGCTCACAAGGATCCCAGTGCCATCTTCCTGAACTTCCAACAACTGCTCCGAGGAAAGGTGCGTTTCCTGCTACTTGTAGTGGGGCCCACCCTCTGTGCCAAGCGGGCCCCACCCGCCACAGCTGTCCCGAGCAGCACCTCTCTATTCCTCACCCTCAACAAGCTCCCAAACAGAACTTCCGGATTGTTGGAGATGAACTCTGGTATCTCAGCCAGAACTACTGGCTCTGGATTTCTCAAGAGGCTGCAGGCATTCAGAGCCAAGATTCCTGGTCTGCTGAACCAAACATCCAGGTCCCTAGCGCCAATCCTTGGACACCTGAATGGAACACACGGACCCTTGAGTGGAATTCACGGACTCTTTCCTGGACCCTCACCCAGGGTCCTCGGAGCTCCGGACATGCCTCCAGGAACTTCAGGCGTGGGCTCCCGGCCAGCCTACCTCCAGCCTGGGGAATCCCCCTCCCCAGCCCATCCTCCTCCTGGACGATACACTCTCTTCTCTCCTTCACCCACCTCGCCCTCCCCCACGGTCCGGCTCCGATCTCTGCTTCCTGACCCCTCAGTGATCACGCCCAACTCTACCGGTCCTCTTCAACCTGCAGCCCACCCTCACTTCCAGAATCTGTCTCAGGAAGAGTAAGGTACTCAGGCCCTGCCAACTTTAGCATCGCCACCCACGTACAACCCCCTTACTTGGAGGAGAGGCCCTGGAAGATCACTGCAGCTAAACGGGCATACCTCATTTTATTGTGCTTCATTTTATTGTGCTTTGCAGATACTGGATTTTTTTTTTTTTTTTTTTACAAATTGAAGGTTTGTGGCAACCCTGCCTGCATTGTCAGATAATGATTAGCATTTTTTAGCAATAAAGTATTTTTCTTTTTTTTTAGGGCCGCACCCGCGGCATGTGGAGATTCCCAGGCTAGGGGTATAACTGAAGCTACAGCCGCTGGCCTACACCAGAGCCACAGCAACGCAGGATTCGAGCTGCATCCGCGAACCACACCACAGCTCATGGCAACACCAGATCCTTAACCCACTGAGCAAGGCCAGGAATCGAACCTACAACCTTATGGTTCCTAGTTGGATTCGTTAACCACTGCGCCACGATGGGAACTCCAGAAATAAAACATTTTTTAATGAAGGCGTGTACATTGCTCTTTTAGACATAAGGCTATAAGCACACTTAAGAGATGACAGTATGCTGTAAACATAACTTTCATATGCACTGGAAACCAAAAAAAATTGTATGACTTGCTTTATTGTGATGTTCACTGGATTGCAGTGGTCTGGAACTGAACCCACATCTCCGAGGTATGCCTATATCAGATTTCCTGCTTCTACCTGAAACCCAAAGCCCTAGTGAAGGGGGACAGGCAGGGCAGAAAAAATATAATTTCTTACTATATGTCATAAAACTGGAAAACTTCAAAAGTTTTTTAAGTCATTAATAACATTCATTAGAGCAGTTAGTTATCATTGTTCTATTTTCTGCACAAATTTATAATTTACTAATTCTCTATATGTTCTTTTTCATATGCTAATTCTGCAAAGGCCTGAACTGGCCTGGCTCTGTTTAAGAGGTAGAGACCATTTTTATTTATTCATTTTTTTTGTCTTTTGTCTTTTTAGGGCCACACCCGCGGCATATGGAGGTTCCCAGTCTAGGGGTCTAATCAGAGCTGTAGCCGCCAGCCTACGCCACAGCCACAGCAACGCCAGATCCAAACCACATCTGTGACCTACACCACAGCTCACGGCAACACCGGATCCTTAACCCACTGAGCAAGCCCAGGGGTCGAACCCACAACCTCATGGTTCCTAGTCAGATTCGTTTCCACTGCGCCATTATGAGAACTCTGAGATGGAGTTTATGTCAGAGAAAACCGAGCTTTGGTTTTCTGCTCAGAATTAAGGTTAGTTTCTTTACCTCCTTTACTATTATTCTTAAAGGGGCTCTGATCTCCTTTTCTTAGGAGATCCTTACTCTTGAGAAATAAATGAGAAGTTATCAAAAAGAGTGATCCCACAACAGACAAAACGGAGCCTGTATAAATAAAGAATAAATAAGACCACCCAAAAGCTACCTGAAAAGCAAGGGGAAGACGTTCCTCTCAGGGACAATAGATCCCCCTTCCCTGAAAAAAAACTAACAGGAAGGCTTGGACAGCCTCGCACGCCAGGTAAGGCTGTGCAGATGGGTCAGTCAAGACAAGACCTAGATGTGACAGCTGAGCAAACAGCCAGTGCTTGAGCCGCTCAGCAGGAAGCTTCACCAGGCACGGGTTCCTGCCTCCCTCCTGTGGAGGTCAGGGGGAAGTGCAGGAAGTGACAAGAGTCAGTCTCCTAAGGCTCACACAGCAGGAGGGCCAAGTACAAGTTGAAGGTTCACCTCCCAGTCCCCAGAAGTGTATAGTATCTAAAATGCAACCCTGTGTAACCACCATAAACTCTGCCAGCGGATCTTTAGAAAAGAAGCCAGGCTTACAGGGCTTTGCAACTAAATGCCACCTTGGTGTTTAGGAAGAGGATATTTATACTGTCCCAAACAAAAACTCCATTGCAAAGGTCAATGCTACTTCTGGAGACTCTTGAAGGGAAACCAATGGAAGCTTTTCCTTTCCCACCTCAGTCCCTCAAAGGAGAGGAAAAGCTACCATGTAGGTAGAGGACCAGAAACCTAGGGTTCCAAACACTTCCATAAATCCCCCAGGATCCTTTTTTTTTTTTTTGCTTTTTTTTAGGGCCATACCCGCGGCATATGGAGGTTCCCAGGCCAGGGGTCAAATAAGAGCTATAGCCACCGGCCTACGCCACAGCCACAGCAACGCAGGATCCAAGCCACGTCTGCGACCTACACCACAGCTCATGGCAATGCCGGATCCTTAACCCACTGAGCGAGGCCTGGGATGGAACCCACAACCTCATGGCTCCTAGTAGGATTCCTTTCCACCGGGCCACAACAGGAACTCCCCCAGGACCATTAAAGTCATTCCAAAACAGCAGAATGAAAGCCAATGCGTCAGGAACCTTATGCACTTCACCGATTTTGACGCTCATACATCTCTATAAGATAGGTATTTATCATCTCTACTCTGCAAGTGAGGAAACAGGCTAAGAAGCCAGGGAAATTCCCAGTGGCTTCACAGACTGTGAACAGGAAAAGAAACACCCTAGTCTGACTTAGTCTGGAGCCACTGTGGTGCACTGTCCAATATATCAGTCAGTGACTCCATTTATTGGGGAAAATGTCCAAGTCCTTAGGGAGTAACCAAGTCAATAGTGAGAGTTCTGAGCAGACAACCATCGCTCTTGGTGGGGTGACCAATTCAGACATCTCCAGGTGTCCCTCTTTCCCCTCTTGGACAGAGCAGTTGCCATGGAGAAACAAAAAAAAAAAAAGGAAATCAACAAACACACAAAAGCTCTAAAGTGCTATCCAAATTTCGGATGGTGTCAGTTTCTGCATGGAAGTGAATCAGGTGATCCACACTACAAACTCCAGCACACAGTCAAGGTCAAGGAATGCTAAGTGGAGATCTGTAACTTACTGAAATACTAAAGTAGATTAAATCTAATCAAATGAAAAACTTTACGGCACACGAAAGCCAGCATCCAGGACAAGACATGCCAAAGGGACCAGAGACAAAGAATTAAGGGTTCTTAGTACAGCCAGATAGTGGCAAAGATGGTTGAAACTGCATGAAGTACGTAGACAGAAAGTTCCAGGCTCCCAGCATTGGCACTTGACTTATCATAGGACAAATGCAACAAACTCATGGGCTTCTCCAGTGTGAACTAAAATGCCCTTATTAAGAATCTAACCTTTTCCCAAATCATTCTGTCTGGCTAATTCTGTCCCTTCCTCCACAGAAAAGAGAAAAAACAAAAACAAACAAAAAAACACTGTTATAATAAAGACACTCCTATCTCTATTCAACCCTATGCCAGTTCTGTTTCTTCTGCCAGTTCTGTTTCTTCTGCTACCGCAGGGCAGCTAGGACAGTCTGCTACGTTACCCCACGAACTATTACTGGTAATTAGATTCTCCCACTCCAACCTAAATGTATCCTTCTCCAAGCCCTGCCAAAAAAAAAAAAAAAAAGTTTGATTGCACAGAAAGGTTCTAAGATTCCACAAAAATTCATCCCAACCCCCACTCCATCTCCTATTTCCCTGTCCCCTCACCTCCACCCCACAGTAAAGCAAAAGAAACAGCTCTTCCTCCCCCCTGCAGAGGCCATTCATTTTCAATCCATTTCCCTAAATACTATTTCTAACACCTTCCTAAAGACCTGAAAATGATGGGGAAGGAAATACCTTAGGCAACACAGCAGGAGGACCCACTCTCCTGGCAAAACCGGGAGATCAAAAGAGACAACTGCTGGCTACACACACTCACAATCTTTCTGGGTTGTTACCGAGAGGGGAAATCAGTCCCACACACTTTCGGAGACCTCAGATGCCTCGCTGAAGACCCAACTCCTTTGTTGGAGTCCTTGTCAGCGTCACCATTTCCTCAACTTTGTTCTTCCCCCACTGTTAAGTTAGTGACTGCAGTGAGGCTCCGGTATTGTCCCAGGCACTGGCACGGAACTGCCAGCCTCATTGGTATTGCTGCCCGGTCCACTTCACGGGTCTGTGCGGCAGCTCCCTGTTCAGCGTCACTGGTAAAATCCACCACCACCTATCCTCCGCCCAAGTTCCCACTAAAATGTAGAGCAGAGAGCTAGCTCCTCCACCTGCTTTCATGAGCACCAAATCGCTCTTCTGCTCTTCTTTAGGGTCACTTCCCAAGCCTGTGTCTAAAAGCCTCAACTCCAAGCTTCCATAAAAATGATAAACAGGCTATGCAAGCGGCTCATTCAAATAAACGTGATCTGACTTCCTAAGAGACTGCCAGGGTTGGAAGAACATGAGCAGGGCTCCTTGCCTTTTCAAAGTTCTATGCCAAATGGGTGGTATGTTCCGGGCCTGGGGTGCCCTCCAGACAAAAGCACAGCACTCTTTCCCAGACAGAAAATCACACTGGAGGATAAATGTTGAGGACAGTCAGTCAGGAAACTGAGATAACCCTGAGCCCAAATACTGACCGGCTGGGATAGATCCTACATTGACACGTGAGTATCTGGCTATGGGCCAGAAACATAAATGTACCATAGTAAAGTTGGAAAAAATAATTTTATTATTATTATTTTTTTTTTTTTACAACTGCACTTGCGTCATATGGAAGTTCTTGGACTAGGGGTCAAATTGAAGCTGCAGCTGAGGCCTATGCCACGGCCACAGCAACACCGGATCTGAGCCCTACGCTATAGCTTATGGCAATGCTGGCTCCTTAACCCACTGAACAAAGCCAAGGATCAAACCTGCATCCTCACAAAATACTATGGGCTCCCTAACCCACTGAGCCACAATGGAAAACTCCCAGAAAAAATAACTTTAAAGTAAATGGAAAAAAACTTTTTTTTTTTAAAGGAAAGAGAGGAGTTCCCTGGTGTCTCAGGGTTAAGGATCTGGTGGTGTCACTGCGTGGCTTGGGTCACTGCTGTGGTACAGGTTTGATCCCTGGCCCAAAACCTTCCGCAAGCTGTGGGAATGGCCAAAGGGGGGGGGAGAAATGAGGGGGAAAGAGTCTGAAAAAGTCAAGTTTAATTTAAAAAATCATATACACAAAACAACTTCCGATTCATTTTAAGCTTTCCAAAACACTGGGTCTTTCACAAACAGGTGTTTCCCACTGAGTCCAAACCTCCTAAAGATGCACGCACAGCAACACAGAGCCAGCCCTCCTGAACAGGTGACCAACAGCAACTGCTACTCAGGCTTGAATGAATGTCCATGACCTGAGTGAGTAAGCAACAAGGTTGGCTTCCTGGGTAGTTCAGAAGGCCAGTTTCTTCATCAGCAGATAAACTCTGGAATCCACTTCAAATCCATGCAGGTTGTTGGCGTCACCCTGCAACCTCATGAGCAGGCCACCGTAGGACACATAGGCAGAGCTGAAAAAGACCCAGTCTCATAAATCTGAGCTCCAGAGCTACTGCTGCAGTGGGTCTCCATCCCAGCCCAAGAAAAAGAGGCACTCTTTCAGAATTTTGCCATTAGGAACCAAAGTTCAGACAAAGATGAATGCACAGATACAGATATGTGCAAGGCAGTGTCCTTTACATTAGCAAGGGTAGAAAATACTCTATGACCAGAAGAAGGGAAACGATCAAATCAATTAAGATATATCCATTTATTGGAATGTTATATAGCTATAAAATGTTTAGTAATGTTTAAAGAGACATGAAGAAACATGTTTTACATAACATTAAACAAAAAGAACAGAAAACTGTAATAAACAACATGATCTCAAAGAAAAAGTACACAGTAAAAAAAAACCTAGAACATTCAAGAATGTTTATGTAAAAAATTCCCTCTGGGTATAGAATTATAGGTGACTTTTTTCCTTCTTCACATTACTTCTACGCTTTTCAAATTTCTCACAAAGGGCACATATTGTTTTAATAAGATTTTAAAGAAGAGAAAAAAATAGTTGGGCAGAGAAACCAAAGAACTACTAGGGATTGAATTGCAGAGTAGCAAAACACACACACACACACACACACGTGCGCACGCCTAGCAGTTTAATCACTTGTGCTGCATTTAGTTCTTGGAGAAGTAAACTTTCTTTGCATTTCACACAGCAAGATTACCAGTTTCCTCATTTGGACCAGCAGGCCCTGAGGTCCTGACAAGAGCGCAAAGTGCGCCTACATTTCACACTGAAAACTGGTCCCGGAACAGCTTCTTTCCAGGTCCTGCCTAGGTCTGAGGTGCTTGGGGAGAGAGACTGAAGAAGCCTGGGCATGGCCCAAATTTTCAGAGCACAGTCCAGACTCTCACAAAAGGGAAGGGGGAAAGGGTTCTCCCAAGACCATGGAACTTACAGGCGTGTTGCTGCTTCAGTAGAAGTTTCGTCTCCCTCAATCCTGTACACTTTCCCATACATTACATACTCAAATTGGTCAGCCCTGTGGAACAACAGTGGCAGTTACTGTTAAACACAGTTAACAATATTAAGAGGCCCTTTAAAAATGGTAACTGGTAACTAAAGGCCAACATCATAACAACAGGCACTTTCCAAACATGAGGTCATTTAGTCCCGAAAGCAACCCTGTGAGCTAGGTATGACCATATGTATTTTACCAATGAGAAAACTAAGGTTGAACGAAGTTAAAAATCATTCAACAAATAAGTGGTAGAGATGAGATGTGAACTGAGTGGGGCTCCAAAGCCTTTCCATCACACAAAACTCCCTCCCAAGACACAAGACCCACATAGCCTAGATCATTCAGTGGTCATTTCCTCAGCCATCAAAAAGCTACAACTCGAGGTTCCCTGGTGGCCTAATGATTAAGGATCTGGCGTTGTCACTGCTGTGGCACAGGTTCGATCCCTGGCCCGAGGACCTTCTGCATGCTGTGTGCATGGCCCCCCAACCAACCCCCCCAAAAGAGCTACAACTCACACTGTAATCACTGCTCTGGATAAATACACGGATGTTTGAACACACCTTTTTTTTTTTTTTTGGCCACACCCACAGCATGAGAAAGTTCCCAGGCCAGGGATCAAACCCAGGCCGCAGCAGCGACCCAAGCCACAGCAGTGACAACACCAGATTTTTAACCTGCTGAGCTCCCAGGGAACTCCCTGTTTGAATCCCTCATTGCTTTTTTTCTTGAAGGGCCACACCTGAGGCATATGGAAGCTCCCAGGCTAGGGGTCGAATCGGAGTTGCAGCTGCCAGCCTACACCACAGCCACAGCAATGCCAGATCTGAGCCACGTCTGCAACCTACACCACAGCTCATGGCAATGCCAGATCCTTAACCCACTGAGAGGAGTCAGGGATCAAACCTGCATCCTCATAGATACAGTCAGGTTCATTATCACTGAGGCACAACAGGAACTCTTGTTTGAATTAAGTGCAACAATCTTCTTAAGGTTACATAGATTCTGTTCATAAACATTTATTCTATGAAGTAACTATGGGTTTTTTTTTGGGGGGTTTTTTTTTTGGTCTTTTCTAGGGCCACACCCACAACATATGGAGGTTCCCAGGTGAGGGGTCTAGTCGGAGCTGTAGCCACAGGCCGATGCCACAGCCACAGCAACGCGGTATCCGAGACGTGTCTACGACCTACACCACAGCTCACGGCAACACCGGATCCTTAAGCCACTAAGCAATGCCGGGGATCGAACCTGCGACCTCATGGTTCCTAGTCAGATTCATTAACCACTGAGCCACAACGGGAGCTCTGCAATGGGTCTTTTTGTACCACTTATTTATTTAGTCCTCAGGCATATTTCAAGTACTTCCTCACCTGGAAGGCCTATCATCTGTGGGGTTGTATTCACCATCATCCAGAGTACCATCTTCATACAAAGTACTGGCTATGACCAACCGGAACTTGTCACCTAAAAATAACAGCAACATCAGAGTCTGAAATGGGAAAACACTTCTTGTTTTTATTTGTGTTCGATACTTACCCAAGTCAACAGGATAAATCTGAATGTTTACATCTAAGATGAGGTCCATCTTGAAAGATTCACTCTCACAATGCAGCCGAGACACTGGAGGGAAATAGGAAAAGAGTGGCAGAGATAACTGCCTGGCCCAGGGCAGACCCTAAAGAGCAGGGCAGACCATAACTTTGAGAATCGGTATGCACGGGATACTTAATCTGTATCCACTGGCCTCTCATCTGCTCTCACAGAAGTGCAAGCTCAATAAGAACCACATATACAAGACAGAAAAGGGGAAGAAAACTATGGCAAGTGGATAGACTGCCCAGAAAAGAATCAAAGGTCCTCTGGCAACAAATGATATCCAAGTTCTAAGCCTGTATGGGTGACTAAGAAACAACCTGATCTGGGGCCAGTCATTCATTCATCCAAAGGTTTTGCCTTTCTGGGCCAGGCGCTGTGCTAAGGAGGTTATCAAGAACTGCTATTTGGGGAGTTCCTGTCATGGCCCAGCAGTAACAAACCCCATGAGTAGCCATGATGACGGGGGTTCGATCCCTGGCCTCACTCTGTGGCTTAAGGATCTGCTCAGTGGGTTAAGGATCCAGTGTTGCCGTGAGCTGTGATGTAGGTCTCAGACGAGGCTGGTATCTGGCATCGCTGTAGTGTAGGTCTGCAGCTGCAGCTCTGATTTGACCCCTAGCCTGGGAACCTCTATATGCCCTCAAGTACGGCCCTAAAAAGACCAAAAAAAAAAGAATTGTTGTTTGTCCTGAAAAATATCTCAGTCTCTAGGCAAAGGAAGAGACACCAGGGACAAACAATTCTTGATCAATGTCAGAATAAAGCAGATCAAGTAGTCAGCTCTAACTTAGGGGGGATTTCACAAAGAGCTAAAGACTCTGAGGGCAATAGGCCCTGAGGTCGGATTATTTGCTGTACAGCCTTGGGTGGGTTGCTTAGCCTCTCAGAAAATGGGTAAGACGCCTCGGGAAGACTCTCGAAAGGAATAAGTAAGACGATGCGTGTAAAGTGCACAGCACAGCGCCTAGCAGAGTGGGGAGCGATTAGAAAGATGCCAAGGAGTTCACCAGCACCACGAAGAAAGGCCACCCAGGCACCGGGCACAGCATGTGTGCAGCCAGGGAGAGCTCGAAGTCTCCGTTTTCTCATGTATAGAACGTTTCCTGAGAGAGGTCCCTACGTCAGGATCTGCCGGTAGGGGAAGGCCACGTGAAACGGGTGGACAAGAGGCCCAGGGGCGTGTCCCTGAGATTAGCCGCTTCCCCCAAACCTCCCCTACAAACCTGACTTACCTCGGTCAAACTTCTTGCCCTCCGGGTCAATGTCTTTCACATCAAAAATATCCTCGAACAGAATGCCCGCCATGGTGAGGGGGCCACGAGAGAAGCAAAAGGGCTGAGCGCGTGACGAAGACTAGAGGTAAGTGCACACCCCCGCGTGGAGTAAAAAAAAGAGGAGAGAGGAAAAGGCAGCGCCTGAAGAGCGGCAGCAAAGGAACAGAAGGACGCATGCGCACGGACAAGCGGTAACGAGGCCACTTCCGTCGCGTAGTTCTCGGGGCTTCTTAACTTCCGCCCCGAACGATTGTTTCCGAGAGGCTCCAGTATTTAGGGCGGTCTCACGTCCAGGTAACTCCGCCCAGGGCGGGAACACGATAGGTCCCACCTCCAGCCGAGTTGGCTTGGTGTCCCGCTCTCTTCCAAGGCTCTACTGCGCCCTCTCCAGATGCCGCGTTAGGAAGACTGGAGTGCTTGGGGGCCTACCCCAGCCAGGGACCTTGATCCTTGGCCCAGAGAATCCCGGCCCTAGCCCTACCCTGCCGGCCGCGTGTCCGCCGAGGGCACAGTCCGCTCAAAGAGCTAGCGGAGTAGAACCACGCCCCCAGGGCGATGGCCAAGCAGGGCTCAGTACCCAGCCCCTCTAGCTGGCACCGAGGAATCCCAGGCTGGCCCAGGCCGGCTGGGCCCAGCTGGATGTCACCCGACCCGGGTCTATCCACTTTGGGAATTTGCCATGATGTCACCATGGGGAAGAGGAAAGTCTGCACTGTCTCCTCCCCTGATAGTGCAACCTCCCCATCGCTGATTTCTTCCCTTCAGCATGGTATTAACCCCATCACACTGCTCTCCTCAGTATTGCCCCTTCAGTTCGGTTCTGCCCTTTCCTCCACCATGGCCCTCACCTTCTGGACACGTTCTCCTGAGTGCTCCTTCATCCTGGCATGGTCCTCTCCTATGGATACCACCTCTTCCTTTGCATTGCCCCTTCCTCTAGGGTGCTTGTTCTCACACTGTCCCCTTCCTGGGTGCTGCTCCCTCCTGCTGGGAATCCCCTCTGCCTCCCACGTGCCCCTTCACCCTGGAACTGCCTCCTCCTGCACACTGCTGTTTTCCTGGGCACTGGCCTGTCCCCTGACTCTATCTGTGACTGTGCTCACCCCACCCTCTGCACTATTCTTCTCCGGAGCCTGATAGAGAATTCAGAGCCCCAAGCAGACTGTTCCCTCATGGCAGCTAGACGTCAGCAGCTACTCGGGTTTCTCCTTGGGCCCTGCCAAGGAGAAGCGACCTCTGTCCCCCCCACGCCCGCCTCACAGGAGCGGCCTCCCGGGCACCTAGCCCTCCCTTCCCTCTGGCCCCACCCCTTCCCATTCCCTCCCCGCCTCCACCCCCGCACAAGCCTCAGGCCAGCTAGCTCCAGGTGCACCTCCCTGCGGGATACGCAAAGAAAAGAAAGGGATGAGAGAGATCGACGGTTCCAGTTCCAAGCACCCCTCTTTTGGGCCTAGCGTTCCTCCCTCCAAATCCCCCCAGTTCTGTTTCTCACCCCCGACGGAGTAGAGGGGCCTTGCCAAGCCGGTCTGAGCCGTTGGCCCCTCTGGAAAAGCAAGTGAGGGCACCGCTCCTAAAAGAGAGATCGGGCCCGAAAGTCTGCTTTAGACGGCTCAGCAGCCCCCGGCCCCAGGCCCTACAGAGCCGCCGACCTCTTCAGCCCCTCCCGGCCCGACGCGGGGAGCCGCGGGCACTGCCCAGCCCCTCCACGTGCCAGCGGACCCGCCCCTACCCGGGCCGGGACGCCCCTCTCAGCCACCCGCCTCCGCGGAGAGGGGGCGCAGGCTCGCGCGTTCCAAGCGCCCCCTGCCGTCTCTCCGGAGCCCGGGAGGCGGCCCCAACGCGGACCCCAGGCGGGCTGGGCCGGCTCCTGTGGATGGGCCGGCGGGCGGAGCAGCGCGGAGGGCACCGCCCTCGGCCCGCCCGCCGAGGAGGGGACGCGAGCGGGAGGCTGCGCCGGCGGCGCCCGCTCGGGGCCCGCCGCACTCTGCACTCGGCCGCCCCGGCTGCGGGGACGGGACGGGACGGGACGGGACGCGTGTGGACGCGGGCTCCGCGGGCCTGGAGGAGAGTCCAGTTCAGACCCCGAGCCGCAGCGGGAGGCCAGAGGGCTGTGAGCGGAGATGGCGGCCTCGGCGGCGGCGGCGGCGGCGGCGGCAGCGGCCACGGAGGAAGGGATGGAGCCGCGGGCGCTGCAGTACGAGCAGACCCTGGTAAGTGGAGCTCTGAGGAGTGTGCTCCCGGAGCTCTGAGGAGTGTGCTCCGTGGAAGCGCGAGGAGCAGGGGCCTCCCTTAACCTTGCCCCAGCCCTCTGAGCTGGGGAAACTGAGGCTCGAGGGCCTGAGAGGCTGGAGGGCTGGGGGTGGAAGGCTGCATTCAGGTTTCTGGCCGAGGCTGGGGGCCTGCAGAAGACAGGACTTCGGGTGCTAATCCCAGGTGCCCTTCCGTTCACTCTCCCCACCAGCGTTTCCTTGCTCCCCACCAGCACCTGTGTCCAAGCCTCAGCACCCCACTACCCCTTAGCAGCACCACTCACATCCTTGAACTCCCTGTGTATTCCTATTCCCACCATCCAAGACATCCCCTGTGTCTCCACTGCATGCAGGGCCACTGTGCTAGAAAGATAAACCCAAACCCGGCCACGGCCCTTACTCCTGGGGGCTGGCACCCCAGCCTTGGCAGGAACCCCTCAGTCAATTTTCTGGAAGAATGTGGCCTGCCATCCTGGGGGACAGGGCCTTTACAGGAGGGTGGGTCAAGCAGGCAAAGGTGTGGGAATTGGGACCTTTGTCCGTGCTGACCCTGGGTATCCAGCCCCCACCCGCCCCAGGGCTGTCCCTTGACTTCACTAGAAGCAGGGGTCCTCAGGATCTGAGCTGACTCATGATCACCATTGTAACTTAGTGTTCGAGAAACCTTTTGCCTTTGTTTGTGTCACTGGGGTGGGGGAACCAGACTCTAGGGAAGGGAGTGGGCCCTGAAGCTCCTTTCCATCAGTGTGGCCTGAAATTTGCCCAGGAAAGAGGTGGGGGGGGGGAGCTCTCCAGGAAGATGGGGCCTGGGCTGTAACTGAAGCTAGGAGGTGCCCAGTTACGAGAAAGAGTGACTGGATGAAACAGGATGACAGGGAGAGGTAGCAAGGGTGGGCGTGGAGCAGGGGTAGAGGGGTGAGCCTTTGCCTAGGGTTAGACGCATCGGTCTGTCTGCATAGGCTGAGAATGGGCCATTGGTCAAGAAAGCCAGGCACCCGCCACCTCTCCATCTCCTTCTCCTGGGTCGCTATCTCTGGAATGACTTCTCAGGGTCAAGCTCACTTGAAGGCACTCTCTTCTCCAGCATCTCCTCCTCCTGGTCCTTCGGATCCTTTGTCTTTCTCTCAAACACTCACCTCCCCCTTCTGTGCTGTGTCTGCCTCTTTATACTCTCTCTTTCCTCTTCCCTTCTTCCCCCTGGTCTCCTTTCTCTTGTCTGCCCCATCCCCTGGTTTCTCTTTTCCCCTCTTTTTCCTCTCTCTGGTTCCCTCTCCTCTCTCTCTCTCTATCTTTCCCTCCCTCACCCCCCCACCCCAGCCCCAACAGGAGCCCTTTGTGTCCTGAGGCTCTGCGGGTGGCAGCCGGAATCTACTCCTCCCCACCCCCCAACACATGCCCAGCTTGGCAGGTCTAGCCATGGCTCAGCCACTCTCCCGTCCCATCACCCCGGCATCCACAGTCAGCCCAGCCGTCAGCTTCTGCTGTCCCCCAACCCACCACTGGTCTCAGGGCAGCTCCAGAGTGGGGCCAAGGCCACTCAGCACTCCCCGCCCACCCAGAGAGACTTTTCCACTCCCAGCTGGGCTGGCAGGCCGGTGGGGGGTGGGGGTGGAGAATGGGGACAAGGGGATTAGGGTGGGTGGGAGGGGTGCAGCTGAGTGGGTCACAGGCCAGAGGCCCAGCGGGAACGTGATAAGGATTGGGGCCCCGCCTGTTCCTAGGCTCGACTCAGCTGCCCCCAGTTCCGTGAGGCCCTTATTGTTACTCACATGCCCTTGACCATCCCTTATTCTCTGACCTTTCCTCCTCCCACTTTCAGACTGCCTTAGGTTTTTCCATCTTTTCCTCCTCTGAGGACTTCCTCCCACTCCTCCTCAGTGCTTCCCTCCCCCAACACCCCCCCACCCTGCCGGGCCTGTGAGAAGAGGACTGATTATTCTGCCACCCCCAGAGCTGTGTCCCTGTACCTTAGCTGTCCCCATCACTCTGGCCAGGACAGCCCCCACAGTCTGCAATGTGCATTGTTCCCACACCCCAAGCCAAAAAGGGAACTGTGGATTCGGGAGGGGGTATATAATGCGGGGGCTGGGAGGAGAGTTGAGGCCCCAGGAGCCCTCCCTGCACCCCCTCTCAGCCCACGTCTGCTAACCCCCATCTCCCTGTTGCTTAGATGTATGGCCGGTATACCCAGGACCTTGGGGCCTTTGCCAAAGAGGAAGCTGCTCGGATCCGCCTGGGAGGGCCCGAGCCCTGGAGGGGTCCGCCTTCCCCCCGGGCTCCCCCAGAACTCCTGGAATACGGACAGAGCCGTTGCGCCCAATGCCGCAGTGAGACCTGGGTTGGGGCGGGGGACTTGGCTGTGTGTGCTGAGGGGGACAGGACATTCGAGTTGCCCCATGGGGGCGGGGGACAGGGGGAGGAGCACTCTGGTGCCAGCCTCCCCTTCTTTCCTTCCCTGCTCCCAGTCTGTACCGTGCACTGCCATAAGTTCCTAGTGTCCAGGGTCGGTGAAGACTGGATCTTCCTGGTCCTGCTGGGGCTCCTCATGGCGCTGGTCAGCTGGGCCATGGACTATGCCATCGCTGCCTGTCTGCAGGGTGAGGACAAGGGCTGGTAGCGGGGGCACTGGGAAGAACCAGCCTGCTTCCTCCATGCCACACTCGTCCAAGTGTCTTGGCTACTTGGCCACTGACCACTTCCCCCAGCCAGTCGGACTGTCCCATGTTCAGGCGTAATCACGGCCACTTCCATAGGCCACAACTTCTTGCCAGCTGGCCCTGGTCACCATAGGTAGTATGGTGACCTCTGTGGCAGTGAAGGCCCTCTAGCCCCCTCCTCCCCCTCGCGCCCTGGCTCCGTACGGCACTCCCTGGGGTGGCTCGTCACCTCAGGATAGCCAGTGGCCAGGCAGGGACTGGGTGCGTGCGCCACGGAGCTCCAGTGGCACATCCTCTCCCCACAGCTCAGCAGTGGATGTCCCGGGGCTTGAACACTAACCTCTTGCTCCAGTACCTGGCCTGGGTCACCTACCCCGTCGTCCTCATCACTTTCTCGGCCGGATTCACACAGATCCTGGCTCCGCAGGCTGTCGGTACACTAGGAGAGAACCCGAGGGCGGAAACGGGACCTCCTGAAACGGGCGCGTCGAATGACTGTCCCGGGACTGTGGGTTTCCAGGGTCCGGCATCCCCGAGATGAAGACCATCCTGCGGGGAGTGGTGCTGAAGGAGTACCTCACCCTCAAGACCTTCGTAGCCAAGGTCATCGGACTGACCTGTGCCCTAGGCAGCGGGATGCCCCTGGGCAAAGAGGTGAGTGCAGGCTGGGGGATGAAGGAGAGCCTCCGCGTGGAGGAAGAAGCCAGGCCGAGGTCAGGGCGTGCGCCCTGTCCCTGCTCACCGCCTTCCCTCGCCCCCCAGGGTCCTTTTGTACATATCGCAAGCATGTGTGCTGCCCTCCTCAGCAAGTTCCTCTCCCTGTTTGGGGGCATCTATGAGGTAAGGGGCACCCTGGGTGGGGAAGGCAGAGGGGACGGGTGGGCTGCTGAGCTCATGTTGACTCCCCGCCTCCCACCACCCTCGCCAGAACGAATCCCGGAACACAGAGATGCTGGCCGCCGCCTGCGCCGTGGGAGTGGGCTGCTGCTTTGCGGCGCCCATTGGAGGTGGGCAGTCAGACCAGCCCCAGCCCTGCCCTTGGGTCTGAGACCACAGGCCAGGCCCAGGCCTCAAGGGACGCTCCCCTCTCCCTGCCCCCCCCCCGGCCCCACAGGCGTGCTGTTCAGCATCGAGGTCACCTCCACGTTCTTTGCTGTGCGTAACTACTGGCGCGGCTTCTTTGCTGCCACCTTCAGTGCCTTCATCTTCCGCGTCTTGGCAGTCTGGAACCGCGATGAAGGTGGGGAGACCTGGGGCAGGAGGGGAGCCTTGAGATGGCTCAGGTGGGGAGGCTACACCCCCTCCCTCTGCTTCTCTGCCTCCCTTCAGAGACCATCACGGCTCTCTTCAAGACCCGGTTCCGGCTTGACTTCCCCTTCGACCTCCAGGAGCTGCCGGCCTTTGCCGTCATTGGGTGAGGAACTGAGGGGGCCGGGGTGGGTCAGAGAGGAGGAGATAAAAGAGGGAGGACCTCCTTTTTTTTAATGACAAAGCCTTTATTTTAGCTTATTTATTTATTTGCTTATTTTTTTGTCTTTTTAGGGCCGCACCCGTGGCACCTGGAGGTTCCCAGGCTAGGGGTCTAATCGGAGCTGCAGCTGCCGGCCGATGCCACAGCCACAGCCACGCCAGATCCGAGCTGTATCTGCGACCTACACCACAGCTCGCGGCAACACCGGATCCTTAACCCACTGAGCGGGGCCAGGGATCGAACCTGCGTCCTCATGGACACTAGCCGGGTTCGTTAACCGCTGCACCATGACAGGAACTTCGGGAAGACCTTTTATCTGGGCACTTCTTCACTCTCTAGGATTGCTAGTGGCTTTGGGGGAGCGCTCTTTGTCTACCTGAACCGTAAGATTGTCCAGGTGATGCGGAAGCAGAAAACCATCAACCGTTTCCTCATGAAGAAGTGAGTGGATTCTGGGTTGTGTGAGGGTCATGGCCCCGGAGGAGGTGGGCGGGGGGAGGGAGACGACAGGTGAGGTGGCAACTAGGGGCCCAGTCCAAAAACGGGTTTTCGGTTGAGAAGATTAACCCCTGGTGTTTTCCAGGCTGATCGAACATTTGGTTTTTATTTAAATTACCTGAAAGTTGACACTTTTGAACTTTTAATCAGTGGCAGAGGGCATTTTGGATCAAAGACTAATACTTCCTGTGAGCCCTTGGCCCAGCCCAGATACCAGTGCTCCTTGGGGAGTATTTGAGCCTTAGTTCCTCTGCCATTCAGGACAGCTCTCTTGGTTGTAACCCCTAGGATTGGGAGTGGGGAGGTCGGAGCCATGACTTCTTTGGGGACTGATGTCCTTCAGGGAAAGGACAGTCGACTGAACCTGCTCTTTTGGCACCTTCACTCAACTTCAACTTCATGAGTGACTCCAGCTTCCTCCAACACTGACCTTCACTCTTAAGTCACCACAGAGAAACAGAGGGCTGCAGAGACCTCTCCACACTCTCACACAGTGCAGCCTTCAGCCTGGCTTCTGAGGGCAGGGGAGGAGTCAAGGCTTGGAGGTGTCCAAAGAGAGCTGGGGGGATGGGTTTTCTGTGGCTGCTACCTGCTTTAGGGAGCTAGGAGCCTACGCTCATTATAACCCTGGATGGCCATCGTCCTCAGAGTTATCATATCATGAATGGCAAAGGGGGCCTTCTCTCAGAACTGTGTTCTTTTATGGGCGTTCTTGTTGTGGCTCAGTGGTTCACGAACCTGACTAGCATCCATGGGGACTCCAGTTCGATCCCTGGCCTCGCTCAGTGGGTTAAGGATCCAGCGTTGCCGTGAGCTGTGGTGTAGGTCGCAGATGCAGCTCAGATCCAGTGTGGCTGTGACTGTGGTGTAGGCCGGTAGCTGTAGCTCCGATTCGAACCCTAGCCTGGGAACCTCCATATGCCGAGGATGTGGCACTAAAAAAAAAAAAAAAAAGAACTGTTCTTTTATGTAAGAGCCAAGGCTCTGCCGTGACCTCAGCCCATCACCAGTCTGCAGTAGGTGTTTGATGCTGTGAAACCTCCCCCTCTAGACGCCTGCTCTTCCCGGCTCTGGTGACCCTGCTCATCTCTACCTTGACCTTCCCCCCTGGCTTTGGACAGTTCATGGCTGGACAGGTAACCCCAGGCAGAACTGGAACCTGTACTTTCTCTTGGGATACATCTCCCCTAAAACCATCAGCCCCTGCTGTCCTGTGGGCCCCTGCCCTGCATCCTGTCTGTCCCCCAGCCTGAGGCACCCTGTTCACCAATAGCTCTCACAGAAAGAGACGCTGGTCACCCTGTTCGACAACCGGACGTGGGTCCGCCAAGGCCTGATGGAGGAGGTAGAGCCACCGGGAACCGCACAGGCATGGAGCCCACCACGCGCCAACGTCTTCCTCACCCTGGTCGTCTTCATTCTCATGAAGGTGGGGCTCCTCACACTTGTACGGGCAGAATAGGGTTACTAGGTGACGGCACTGCTCTAAGCGCTCTCCATGTATTAACTCCTTTAAGCCTCACAACAGCGCTCTCTGAGAAAGGTAGTGGTAGTGACCCTGGCTTTTTTTTTGGGGGGGTTGTTTTGCCTCTTTAGGGCCGCACCCATGGCATAAGGGGGTTCCCAGGCTAAGGGTCCAATGGGAGCTGTTGCTACCGGCCAGAGCCACAGCCACAACAACGCCAGGTCCAAGACGCGTATGCGACCTACGCCACAGCTCACGGCAACGCCGGATCCTTAACCCACTGAGCGAGGCCACACAGCTAGTTGGCAGAGTGAGGCTTTGAACCCGAGCCTCCCGCTTCTAGAGTCCTTCCCTTTCCTTCACCTCTACGGGACTCTGAGATAGCTGGGACGCTTGTGCCTGACTGATAAGCAAGGTAGGCTTCTTGGGTGGAGCTGGGGGCCGCCTGGGGCCGGGTGGCGCCTCCACCTGCTGGAACCACCTCCTGCCTGCAGTTCTGGATGTCTGCACTGGCCACCACCATCCCAGTGCCCTGCGGGGCCTTCATGCCTGTCTTTGTCATTGGTGAGTCTCAGCTGCCTCTTCTCCCAGCCTGCACCCTCTGGCCACCCGCTGGCCGTCCCCTCTCTGCCTGGGAGCGGGTTTTGGTCCAGCCCAGCCCCCATCCCCACCCCCGCAGGGCAGTCCCCTGCACTGAATGACCCACTGGCCCCCCTTCCCCACCCTCTGACCCTCTGTCTTCCTAGTGTCCCTGCCCTCCCCCTCCACTACCTGTTTCTCTTCCCACACCCCTCCCTGAAGGAGCAGCATTTGGGCGTCTGGTGGGCGAAAGCATGGCCGCCTGGTTCCCAGATGGGATTCACACAGACAGCAGCACTTACCGGATCGTGCCGGGAGGGTATGCGGTGGTAGGTGAGTGCTCCAGGTCCCTGTCTGTCTTGATAAACCCCGGCGGGCCGCAGGACCTGGGGCTCTGGTGCCCCCTGCTGGCAGAAAGTGGGCTTCCCTCAGATGCAGAAGCCCACTCCTCAGGATTATACTGGGCAGCCCTGAGGACTTCTGCGGGACTATGAGGGCTGAGGGGAGGGGGTCATCTGGGGCCTGGGCACCGTGAGGAGACCGAACGTGGCTGTCCCCAGGGGCGGCTGCGCTGGCAGGAGCAGTGACACACACAGTGTCCACGGCCGTGATCGTGTTCGAGCTCACGGGGCAGATCGCCCACATCCTGCCTGTTATGATCGCCGTCATCCTGGCCAACGCAGTTGCCCAGAGCCTACAGCCCTCACTCTATGACAGCATCATCCGAATCAAGAAACTGCCCTATCTGCCTGAGCTGGGCTGGGGCCGCCACCAGTACGGAGAACTGGGTGACGAAAGGGGGCTGTGGGTGAGGGGCAGAAGCCATCCCGTGAGCCCCGCCCCCCTCACGTCCACCTCCAGCACCGTTCTCAGCCAGTGAAGCTGGGAGACCAGCCATCCTGCTCCCTTTTGGCCACAGCCACCCTTGTCCACTCCCCGCGGGAGCAGTGGCTGGCCCGCCGACCTAGAACCAGGGCTGTGGGTACTCCCTGGCTCTCAGCCCTGGGTTCTGGGGCCTCCCTCATGGCCCTGGGTTGGGAGTGCTCCGGGCTACCCTCCCCGCGCTGACCGCGAGCCAAGTACCTCTCTCTGGCCTCAGGCAGTACCGGGTGCGAGTGGAAGACATCATGGTGCGGGACGTTCCGCACGTGGCCCTGAGCTGCACCTTCCGGGACCTGCGGTTGGCACTGCACAGAACCAAGGGCCGCATGTTGGCCCTAGTAGAGTCCCCTGGTGAGACCTGGAGGGGGGCCAGCCGCTAGGGTCATCTCCCAGGGTCGCGGCTCAGGAAGGGCAGGGGCGGGAGCCAGTCTCCAGGGTTCCAAGGGCGGTAAGCCAGCAATCGCAGCCAGGCTTCCCTCAGACGTGAGCTGTGTGTCCAGGGCCCCACACGGGGTGTGAGGGAAGGCCAGGGCGGGTAGGAGGGCTTCGTCCTCGGCTCCTGAGTCCCCCACCTGCTCTGTCCAGAGTCCATGATCCTCCTGGGCTCCATCGAGCGCTCACAGGTGGTGGCATTGCTGGGGGCCCAGCTGAGCCCAGCCCGCAGGCGGCAGTACATGCAGGAGCGTCGAGCTGCCCAGACCTCTTCACCCTCTGACCAGGAGAGTCCCTCTGGCCCTGAGACCTCCGTCCGCTTCCAGGTGAGGGGGAAAAAGCTCCAAAGCAGCGGGCGGACCTCTGAAATGTGGACTGAGCGGGAGAATATGACATTGGGTGGTCCAGAGCCACTGGCTCCCCAACCCCTTCCTGCCTGTGCAGGTGAACACAGAGGACTCAGGCTTCCCTGCGGCCCGGGGGGAGACTCACAAGCCCCTGAAGCCTGCTCTCAAGAGGGGGTCCAGCAGCACCATGAACCTCAAGGAGAGTCCTACGGGTGAGCCCATCTCCTGCCAGCGTGGCGCCTGGCCCCTGAGCCCGCCGGGGCCCCTGCCCAAACTCTCTACTGGAGCACGTCCCGGCTAAGAGGCTGCCCGGATGGGCCAGCGGTAGAACCAGGCAGTACATCTCTGCCCTTGCCTTCGTCACTTGTCCTGGTCCTCTCCAGCAGAGATGACCTTGCCCTCGGGGCCTTGTGTTTGGGAACACAGGGAACGTGGAGCAGGCAGGCATCGCCCTCAGAAGCCTCTTCTGTGGCAGTCCACCCCCCGAGGCTGCCTCGGAGGTGAGTGGTCGGAGCCTCTCCATCTGGCTGTCTCTTTGCAGCTCTGTCTCTCTGACGCTGAGACCACCTCTCCGTTAACCCTGAAGTGCCTGCCTCCATTCTCCCTGCCCTTCTGCCCTCCTGGATGTCAGCTCTGTCCCTGCAGCATGCCCTTCCTCCTGGCCCCACCACTCTCCCTCACCTCCCTCCTCCCTGTAACGTCAACTCCTCTTCTCTCTGGTTTGGCTCTAACAAAGCTGGAGACGTCGGGAAAGTGCGACAAGCGCAAGCCGAAGCGGGTCCGAATCTCCTTGGCAGTAAGTGCTCACTTCCTTCCCGCAGCTCAAGAGCGCTAGACAGGGAGAGCCAGGGTCCAGGCGGGGTAAGCGTCCCCTGCGCTGGGGAGATACACCCGCCTCCTCCCAGCCTCTGGCTGCCAACCTTCCCTCCTCTCTCCTAGAGCGACTCGGACCTAGAAGGCGAGATGACCCCTGAGGAGGTAAGGTGTGACCGGACTCTGGACTCTCGTTTCTTCCTGGGTGTGTTCAGTCATCATCTTGGCTGCTGTTCCCAGGAAAAAGGGCAGCTATTGGCACCTGCTCCTTAATCCTTCTGGTCTTTACCCCTCAGATTCTGGAGTGGGAGGAGCAGCAACTAGATGAGCCTGTCAACTTCAGTGACTGCAAAATCGACCCGGCGCCCTTCCAGCTGGTGGAGCGGACCTCATTGCACAAGGTAGGGCCAGAGGCCCAGGGCTGCCTGGGCTCTCAGGAGCACAGGGTGGGGAATCTACGTCCTCCCACAAGTCTGGACTCGGGCCAGTGGGGAAGAAAGAGACAGCAGAGAGTAGGCTCTGAGCTGTTTTCCAAACACACTGCTTCAAACGATGGGTGGTCTGGAGCCAGGGCCCCTTAGCCTGTTCCTGCCTACGGAGGAGCCAGGCCTCATTTTTCCCCTGCTCAGGCTTGCCCCCAGGGAACTCTGGACCAAAGCAGCAACAAAGACAGGGCTTGAGCTGGGTGGAGGCCAGAAGGCCTCTGACCCTCTAGAGTCGGACCTAAGCGGGAGGCTGCCAGTGCCCAACAGGGCTGATACACCCATGCTGAAAAAAACAGGCGAGAAACAGGCAGGCTAAGAAAAAATCGAATAAACAAGCTAACAAACATCCAAGTAGGGGTGGGGACACTGCAGAGAAGAGATAAACAAAGATGAGAAGTGCCTAGTGGGGGGCTTGGAATGTCAGACCCCAGAAAGTCTGACTTAATGTAGGCCAAAGGAAAGTTGTAGGGACATAGGAAAATAGCTCAGCAGAAGGGCAGGACAGCCTGTATCAAATATAAATGAGGAGAAAACTGGAGTGCAGATAAGTTGGTGGTGAGTGAGGCTGACGCTCACAGAGATGGGGACTCTCTTTGGAGGACGGCCTCGGGCTCCCCGGGATGGGGCGGCTGGCCTCAGTGGGCACCTTCAGGCCTCTAAGTAAGGGCAGGGAGTACAGGCACACCCAGCAGGCTGCTAGGGCAGAAACCAGGGGGTTTTAGCTAAATCATCGACAGAGTTAACATGCAAGCCTCTGAGGCGCGGGGGAAGGGGGGAACTCCCAAGGTCTGCAGCTTGGGCAGCTGGCTTAGATGCAAGCTATACCTAAGAGCAAGCCTAGCACAGACGAACAGGGGCCAGGGCAGGAAAGATAGGGAACAGAAACCAAAAAAAAGCCAAAGATAATAAAGATACTTATAAGCCTTTAGTTGAAGACCTCGGATCAAAGTGAGTGGGGAACTGCAGTGTAGTTGCAAGAAAAAAAAGATAGGCCTCTGAATAATACATTTGGCTTTTATTTAAAGCCTTTTCCGTAAGACCTCTAAAGCTTTCCCATCATCTTACTTAATCCTCAGACATCGCATGATGATGATGATAACACTGGCATTTTTTTTTAACTGCCTGCTATGTGCCAGGCAGTGGGCTAAGCTCTTCACATTTAATTTAATCCTCACAACCACCTTGTAAAATAGATATTGTGATACTCCCATTTTTACAGATAAGGACATTGAGATTCAGAGAGGTTAAGCAGGTTGCACAAGGTCACACAGCTAGTAAGTAGCAGAATCAGACCTGGAATCCAAGATGGACTGAGGCAAAAGCCTATGGATTTAACCATTTTAATACATGGGGAAACTGAGGCAGTGAGGAGGTCACTTACCCAAGTCAGGATAGCACCAGTCAGGCCCAGAGGCCAGATTTCCTGGCCCCAGTCCCAGGATTCTTTCTGAAGGCCACACTGTCTCTCTCCCCGTCAATTCACTGTTCCCAAGCCCCCAAAGTGCAGGCCTTCCAAAGGGCTCCCTGGTGTCTAATTAAATGAAAATGAAAAAGAACAAAGTAGGTGTTTGTTACAAACTTAAACAGCAGAGGAAGAAAAGAAGCCTTTGAGGTGCCCGCTAACAAAAGTACAAAGAATTGGAAGCGATAAGAACATAAAAAATGAGAATTCAGAATGTCCTTGCAGGCCTGAGGAGCCAGTAAGTAGTAGCCCAATTAAGTCCAGGAAAGGGACATTCAGAAGGTTGTGCAGCTGGACAGCCCTGTACCGGCTGAGTGCCTCATTCATTCAGGGGCCGCCTGCAGAGCAGACGTGTCTGGAGGAGGGAAGCTGGAGCGCCAATAGGAGGCCAGGGGGTTGAACCCGAATCCTCACTCTACCACGTGGTGGCTGGCTTTTTAACCTTGTCACACTTCTTAGCCTCTGTGTGCTTCACTTTCCTTAGCTGTAAAATGGGATAACTGTACCTACATCAGAGGTTTTTCTGAGGATTAAAGTTGATAAGCTCTGAAGCACTTAGAACAGTGCCTGGCACACAATTAGTATTTGATATATGTTAGGAATTATTATTACTACTTATGCTGAGAGGTGAACAACAGGGGACTTTTTTTTTTAGGGCTGCACGTGCAGCATATGGAAGGTCCCAGGCTAGGGGTCAAATTGGAGCTGCAGCTGCCAGCCTACACCACAGCCACAGCAACTCAGGATCCAAGCCACATCTGCGACCTACACCACAGCTCGCAGCAATGCCAGATCCTTAACCCACTGAGTGAGGTCAGGGATCAAACCCGCATCCTCATGGATACTGGTCAGGTTCATTACTGCTGAGCCACAACGGGGGACATTAGGAGACAGTGTCATGAGGGAAGGGCCAAAGTGTGGAAGAAATGGATGTTTTCAGCAAAGGATAATTATGTGAGGCTGGAAGCTAGGGTGCCTGGTGATGTCTGAGACTGGAAAAACAGGCTGGAATGGGCTTTGGGAGGGATTCTGGAGTCTAACTCAGATTTGTGGGGAAGCTCTTAGAATGGCAGGGCCAAGCTGGAGGGAAGGGAGGCTTAAAGCAGAACCTATTGGGATGCTGCAGCCCTGTCCTGGTGAGGATGGTGAGGGGGCTGGAGAGAACACCCAGGATGTTCAGAAAGTAGACCTGTAAGGCTTAGTGGGGCAAGTGGTTTCCAAACCTAAAAAGCGTATGGTCTCCCCGAAGCGCACTCTGATTAGGATTGTGGAGAACAGAAAATCAAGGGGAACTTATTTCATAGGATCCTTGGGAGATGAGAGGGACTATTAAACCATAAGCAAGCAAGGCTAAGGGATTATTGGCACAGGAAATCTTATAGCAATGATATGTTTCCCTCCAAAGTCAGATAAAGAAATTAAAGATAACTTGTAGCGCGTGGGATTCAAATTAGATATGAGGAGGAACTTGCTAACCACATTACGGTTATGACATAGTTATCAGAAAAGCTTATTCTGAAACTGAACTTCCAGTTCCTTTTATAAATACTGTCATGTCTTAGACAGAGAAAGTTAGCGAAGTTCTGGAAGTCCTGTCCTAAAGAATTTAGCAACTGGATAAGAAAGCTTTTTTTTTTCTTGGCCACACCTTCAACAATGTGGAAGTTGCTGGGTCAAGGATCCAACCTGCACTGCACTTGTGGCCTGCACCACAGCTGCAGCATCGGATCCTTAACCTGCTGCACAACAAGGGACTTTTCAAGGAAACATTTTTAAAATGTTAAGGTGATTACAATGAGTACTAACTTGTAAGCCAAAAGGCTTACAAGTAAACTCAAAATTGTGAGATAAAAACAATAGGCTTGGAGTTCCCGCTGTGGCACAGTGGGTTAAGGATCCAGTGTTGTCTCTGTGGTGGTGCGGGTCTGACCCCCGGCCCAGCGCAGTGGTTAAAGATCCAGCATTGTGGTGTAGGTTGCAGCTGCAGCTTAGATTCGATCCCTGGCCCGGGAACTTCCATATGCTGAGAGTACAGCCAGAAAAGGAGAAGGAAAAAAAAAAAGCCAAAAATTTCAGGAACTGCTGAGTCAGTAGTGTTTTTCAAGACATCTGGCCCCAGAAAATCCACTTAGAGCACAAGGGGAACTGGCTGACAATTTCTGATTTGAAAGCTTGGGGGAGGGCCCCAAACAAGAAAAACAAAGGGGGACAGGAGTGACTGGCAGACTGCAAACCACATCTCAGGACCCAGATGCTGCTTGGAACCCAGAAAAGGCAAAGTCTATGAGGGATGTAGGGGGCTGCAGAGTCAGGGTAAAGAGGCACCCAAACTGGCCAGCCAATGAGGGAAGCCTGCGTCAGCCACGGAGATGAGTTACAGGCAGGGGGTTCAGGGCCAGTACCCCTAAGGCAGAGTGGGGTGCATGTGAAACCTGGGTCCTGGATATATCGGACAGCTGCACAGGACAACCGGGGCTCTGCTTCCTCCTTCTAGAGTGTGATGAAAAGTGGGAGCAGCAAGGCCACGTCTTACTCATGCTCCTGAGCACTTCGGCTTTGAGCCTCGTGCTGCTTCTTCTGTAGAATGGGTATCAAACTCGCTTCTCAGGACACCAGTGAAATCAAATGCTAATGTGTGAAAGACCTAGCCTGGTGCCTAGCAGATCACCTACCACACGTCATATTTAACAGTTGTTCTCTCCTCTGTCCTCCTTTCTAACGTGAGACAGAGAAGCCTTCCCCTGTCCATTGCTTCATCAACATAAGCGACATAAAGATTCCCGCTATCAATTTTCTGAGGCCTGGTTACAGAAACATTCTCCTTCCTCTAGAGGTCCTGTCCCTTTCCCCTCACCATCCATAGCACCCCTCTACTCCCCACTACCACCTTGTTCTGGGTCCCTCTGGCCTGTCACCTAGAGCTGTCCCCTCACACCTCAAGACCAACGTGTTTTCTCCCCACCCCGCAGACTCACACCATCTTCTCACTGCTGGGAGTGGACCATGCTTATGTCACCAGCATTGGCAGACTCATTGGAATTGTCACCCTAAAGGAGGTGAGATGATAGTGCCCATCAAAGCCACTTCCACTCGCAAAAGGGCACAGAGGCTTATGTCCAGCTCACCTGGGGAGGAGTCTGGGCAGAGAGCTCAAGTCCACACGTCTGACCCTCTCACCTTTCCAGCTCCGGAAAGCTATCGAGGGCTCTGTCACAGCCCAGGGCGTGAAAGTCCGGCCGCCCCTTGCCAGCTTCCGTGACAGCGCCACCAGCAGCAGTGACACAGAGACCACCGAGGTGCATGCGCTCTGGGGGCCCCGCTCTCGCCATGGCCTCCCCCGGGAGGGCAGCCCTTCTGACAGCGACGACAAGTGCCAGTGAGCCCCTCGAGGACAGCCCTGGATGGCGGTGGCCATGGCTGTCGGCCCAGATCCTGTGGCTCTCCTGTTCTTCTGCCTTGGGAAGGCAGGAGCTCCAGCCCCGCTTCCAGACCTGGGGTGCTAGCTTCTCCTGGCTCATCCTACCTGGAATCTGACCCGGTGCCCACCTGCAGCAAGTATTCTAAGGGCAGGAAGGTCGGCACCGCCCTCGTAGGACGGGGGTGGGGTCGCCTGACCCCTGCTCCCCCTTTGAGGGGGTAAGGGGTAGGACTAAATGGGTTTATACTGGAATCTCCAATGACCAGATGTATATAGAGATTTACAAAGATTTTTATATTAATTTAATAAAACAAATTCTTATATAGAACAAAATAAACACCTAATGAGCCACTTATATATAGAATGCCTCTGCCCATCGGTTCTGTTCTTACCTTGGGCCCTCTCGCTGCTAAAGCCACGAGGCTCCAAACTCAGCAGCCACACACACACACACACACCCACCCCATGGCCATAAAACTCCAGAGCCTGCTGTCCATGGAATGCAGGATCTGCCGAGGCCGCCACCGCCACCGCCACCGCTTGCTCGCCAACACCCTGGCTGGGGCGCAGGCCCCCAGTAAGGTAGCTTTGCCCTTTCGTTCAGCCAAGAAAGGCACTACCCTCTTTCCTCCCCATGGAGAGCTCCCTCATGACTGCCACTCGGCACGATTCCTGCAGACAACTGCCCGGCCACCCGTGTGGCCCTCTCTGGAAGAACATCCAAATCACAGCTCTGTGGCAACCAGGGCCATCCCTTCCTCCAACTCTCCCCCAAAGAGATCTCTGAGTGAACGGGGGCAGCCACAGGCTGGGAGCCTCCGGGCCCCTGCCCACATGTCCTACAAGGGGGCTGGGAAAGGGCCAAGAGTACAGGCCTTCGTCACCCTGATGCCTCCCAGAGAAGATCCGACTGAAAGAACAGACCAAAACCCCTCTTTAGGAAAAACAAGATTTAGAGACGATGGAGAGGTGAAGCACAGCACGAGCCCAGCTGGGCAAGGGGCCGCTGGGGGACGGCTTGATCCAGAGGATCCGGAGGACCAGAGCCAGCCCCCTGGGCGGGGGCGATTCTGTCAAGCACTGCACGTGGACTCAGAGGTGAGGAGAAAAGCGGAGGAGAGGGAGGCGGTGGGGGGCGGGGGAGGCAGGGCTCCCTCCCACTCTACCCCACACAGCCCAGTCACAGCCACCCCCTTAGGGGTTCACGTCACCCGAGGAGGAAATGTGTACATGGTGTTTTTGATTGAAGAACATGAACATCACCGTCTGCCACAGCTGTAGCCATGCCCCAGGGGCCCCGGGCAACCCCCAGCAAACCCCAGGAGTGGGGGCAGGACATGCGCCCCCAGCCCGGCCCCCGCCTCCTCTGAACACTTTCATGCAAACACACAACGGAGGAGTGGGTGCTCCCGGGAGCCCTCCAGGCTGTGGGGCTCTGCTGGAAGCCTCGCTCGCGCTTGGGCGCGGAGGCTCTGCCCCCAGCAGCAGCCAGGGGACACATGCCACCACTGGGCATGATCTGGGTCACTGTTCCTCTGGCTCCACCTCATCCTCGTCTAAGGACACCACCCCAGAAGAAGCTACGTCAGAGGCTTGCCGCTGCCGTTCCCAGCTGCCCGCTGGTGGCGGGCAGAGCGGCTGGCAGTCCTTGCACGGGGCTGGCTCCTCCTCGGCGGGAGAAAGGCAGGACTCTGTGAGGGGCGAGTTGTAGAGCGAGTCCTGGGCCTCCAACGGGCCCAGGCTGCGGAAGGCACTTTCCCGGCTGGGGGGCAGTTTGGCGAGGAGCAGCTCGTCGCCCAGCAGCTGGGAAGCCAGGCGGGCTGGGGAGCCCAGCAACCCGTCCTCCAGGCTGCACAGACTGGAGCACAGGGTCTCTGGGGACACGGTCTGTGAGCAGTCGCTCTCAGGTTCCACGGAGCCCTGGCGCACAGGCCGGGAGAACCGGTGGCCAGTGAAGAGGTCCTGGAGGTGGGGCCCCAGGGGCAGCTGCCCAGCCATGTCTGCAAGGGGAGAGAAAGAAGACAGCCCTGCTGGCCTCATTTCAATTAGCCAAGTGTCCTCCTCACTCCACCCTCATAGGAGCTAGGTAACTTGGAGCAAGTCACTTAACCCCTCGATGCCTCTGTCTCTTTAAAGGTGAATTGGGGTTTCTGACGTTACAGGGTTGTTGAGAGAACAACAGAGTCTGGCACACAATAAGAAAGCACTAAGTACAGGGACGACATACATGGTCGTGCAGGTTGTCCACCGCACGAGCGAAGCCTGTCCAAGGCAGTGACTGAGGGCTGAAATTCAGCCCACACTGCTCACCAAGCAACATGCCCGAGCAGGGGGCGGTGCCCGCCAGAAAAAGAGGAGGCTTTCTCTGACTTGCACAAAGATTTCACATGGGCTAGTAGTGGCCTTGGATAAATGTTAGTTCTTATTATTTTACCAGGGGTCAAAGCAGGCCTGGAAGTCAAAACAAAAACGCTTGTGGTTTAGGGCTTCATCTTAGACTCCTACATCCAAATCAGTCCCCTCTAGACCACAGTAGCAGCCTCCAATCGGCTCTAATGTATCGCCCACCTTGGAGAACTTGTTAATTAGCTGGAGGGATCAGGGCGGGTGGAGACAATCTTCAAAGGTAAAGCGGTGGGTGTGGGGGGAGCCTGTGAGGCTTGAGCCCAGAAGCTACAAAGTCAGCCATGTGGTTCAGAGAGTAGAAGATGAAAGGAGGGCCTTTGCACAGCTGCACGGCCCCCGCAGGGTCCCCTCTGCAAGCCCCAGCCCAGAGAACGGCCCACAGGCAGGCCTCGGCTGGAAGGCAAGGATGCTGAGCTGGAGCCAGCAGCCCTGTAGGCGGCCGGAGCCCAGCAAGCCTTCCTGTTTGCCTGGGCCCCAGCCCTGTGATGAGCTGTGCTGCAACACTGCGCCTCCTCGGTGCTGCCAGAAGGCTGCCTTGAGAGCGAAAGGCAAGGCACAGACCCTCCCAGAGATCAGCCCCACAGAAGGTTATCACTGAGGTCTCTGATCTTTTTTTTCTTGGGGAGGACTGCAAGGTACAACTGCACAGATAGGCAGAGACGGCTCAGTGCCTGTGGAAAAGGAAGCACTCTATTTCCAACTGCTGACTGCCCACCCAGTGGACAGCCCACCCTGGAATGTCAAGGACCGCCTGGATAGAGCCTGTCCCTTTCCTCTTCCTCGAGCTGAGGACATCCTGGATCTCCCCTTCCGAAACAAAGGCTGAGCTCTGAACCACAAGGCCTATCAGGCAGTTCCAACCCAGCTGGCAGCACGAGCAGATGTCCCCTCACCTGAGTCAGTTCCCCCAACAAAGTCCTCATCGTAGGATTCATCAGTGGAGTCCTCACCATCCACCGAAGACCATGCCCGGAGCTTGGCTTCTGCAATGGCAAACTGCTCGGCCACTCCTGACAGGAAGGGCACAGGATTCATTTAGCAGAGAGGGTGAGTGAAGACCTGGGCTCAGCTTGGACACACAGGAGGGAAGACACAGGGGTGTAGAAAGACTCCAACCCCCACATCAGTCCGGAAGAGATGAGTGCAAGCATCCCTATGACAAATGTGTGGCTTGCCCTGTTTCTGTACCTACCTGCAGCAAAGCGAGCCTCTTGTTCACACTCACTGAGGTCTGAATAGGAGGAAAAGGCTGATTCCAGGGCAGCAGGAGAGTCACTGGGCTTGCTCCAGCCCTTCCACTCAATGAGGTGAGCCACGCGGCCCTGGGCCATAGCAGTGGGCTTGGTCACGTGGTCCTTCACCACCTGGGAAATACCTGGGGCGGGGGAGGGCAGAGTGAGGGCACCTGGTGAGGGCGCAGGCCAGGGAGCACCCAGGAGGGAAGGGGAAGGGTGGTGATAGTTAGGGACCGACCACATGTGACTTTGGGTGGAAGAAAGGGCCTGGGACTCGTCTGAAAAAGGGAGTGAAAGGGTGATCCCAGCAAGAGCTCGCAGGATACAGTCCCCAGAAGGGAGAAGAAAGGAGCAAATGGCTAGAAGCACGGGAGGGGGTGCCTACCATGCAGGGAGGATCTGGCCAGCGCAGCGATCTCCTGGATAGTTAGGGCTCTCCGGGACTTGGGCAGCATCGCGACTGTGTCTCCAACATTCACCTGGGGGACAGCATCAGAGGGTAAGTGCCCCCCTCCACATGCCCACACTCCACCCAAGGCATCACAGGAGTACAGGAGCTGGGATGAGATGCAAGGGCAGCACTTATGTCCCAGTGGCTGCTGGGACACGTAAGAGAGTAAGAAGCCAAGACTGGCAGACTGTGTCCTCCCCAGAAGCAATGGAGACTCAGGCAGGCCCAAAGGATCAGAGCTGCTGCTAACCCTCCACCATTCCAGCTTGCAGAGGGGAAGGAAGCAGGCGGGGCCTTGGAGAGAGAGAAGAGGAAGAGAAGCAGGAATGGCATCGGGCACTTCCTCCTGGTCCTCTCCCCCTTGTCCCTCTTCCTCTTCTCGGTCTTCAGAACCCCATTCTAGCTGTTGCTAGAGCCTACCAGGGCCACCAACTCAGCAGGACAAAAACCAAGCCCGACACCTTCTCCCCACATCTGGCCCTGCTTCCAAACTACCTTACTTGGCATCGCCCTACCCCTCTCCCATTCAGCCTGGCGCCACACCTCAGCATTGCCGTCAGCTGTCCCCTAAGCCTTGCTGACCTGCACCTGTTTTGGGGTTTTTTTGTTGTTTTTTTTGTTTTTTGGGTTTTTTTGCTTTTTAGGGCCGTACGTGCGGCATATGAAGATTCCCAGGCTAGGGCTCTAATCGGAGCTGTTACTGCTGGCCTATGCCACAGCCATGCCAGATCCGAGCCGCGTCTGCAACCTACACCACAACTCACGGAAACGTCGGATCATTAACCCACTGAGCGATGCCAGGGATCAAACCTGCAACCTCATGGTTCCTAGTCGGATCTGTTAACCGCTGCGCCACGACAGGAACTCCCGCACCTGTTGTTAAGACCTACTGATTCCACCTCCCAAGTGCCTTTTGTACCACCCTCCCCCCCTCCACTCCCACTGCCACTGCTCTTCCTCAAGGGCAAGCCCTCAGTGCCCTTCACCCGGATTAGGACAAGCGCTTGTCCCCCAGACTCCAATTCCGCACTGTTTTCTCAGAATGTTATATAAGGGTTCCCCTCCCCACTTCCCATGACCGCCTGGCTCTTTCTCATCTTTTGGGTCTTGGCTGAAGTAACATCCCCTCAGAGAGCCTTCCTGGCCAGCCTACCCGTCGTCCATTCTCCCTCTGTGATCTGTAATAAGTCACTATCCTCTATCAGCGTACCCTCTGTGGGCCATTATGGTCTCTTTCGTGTGTTTCCTTACTTCTTGTTGGTCTTTAGCTCTTAGAGGAATTCGGTCTCTTTGGGTCACTGTTGCAGCCTTGTGTTTAACACAGTGCATGGTACAAAGTAATCTCTCAAAATACACAGGCTGAATGAATGAGACAAAGTATAAATGTAAAAAAATAATTTCCCTGGAGTGCAACTGGTAACAACACGGCCCTATTTAGGATCTTTTCTGGGCTCCTCCAATACCCAATGAAGCGCAAGTTTCACGGTCAGGCACTGAAGGAACCCACTCGGTGAGGCCTCGGCCTCTCCAGGCCTGCTTGGAATCCACCACTGATCTTCTCTGCCCAATAAAAGCCCACTTCACCTTCCCTGTCAACAAGCAGCCCTACCCCCGACACCGGCCTCCAGGCAAAGGAACCCAGCTTTCCCCTAGGCTAAAAATGCTATCCTTGCCTAACAAAACACTCCCTACCGTTTAAGCCTTGACTCTCAAGTGCCACCTCCCATTACGTTTTCAATTCAGTTTCTCTATCTTCTTGGATGCCTGCACCCCCACCCCAGCAATGCCCTCGAATCTCTTCTGTGGGATCTTGGGATGGAGAGGCCTGGTTCCCACCTCCACCCTGCACCTGCCTCAGTGCTCCTTGGCAGCCCAGGCAAACATTTTCCTCAATGAATGAATGAAGTCAGAGGCACACGCCCCTTCCCCAGCATTGCCTAGCTCTCCCATATCACCTCCCCACCCTCAGAAGAGAGACTCCACCTGCCTCTTGACCTCAGACCCACCCACTGTCCCTCCCCTTCAGTACCTGGCTGACAGGGCCCCTAGGGTGGCACCAGCAGCTTCTAGCCAGGCCTGGGAGGAGAAGCACCTGCTGGGTGTTCCTGGCTCGCTCTCCCTCCCTCCCATCACTCCCCCCAGCCACTGCTATCCTTGCCTGCGCTCCGCGCAGCTGCGGCCCAGGCCCAGAGAAAAGGTGTATGTCTCCCTGGCAACCCATCACCATGCAACAGGGTCTCCTGGGATACGGCCCGGGATGCGCTGACGTCAGGGACCAAGGCGCAAGCCCGCCGCCGGCTGGCACCAAGCCGAGCAGAGCAGACCGGTGCGGGGGCGGCACTGTGCCCCCCCCACCCCAAGCCGGATAGCGCCTCCGCTAGCAGGAAAAGGGAGCCAGAAGCAGGCTGGGGAAGCGGAGGTGGGGCACACAAATCCCCTTCACGTGGATGCAGGTCCCCTTCCCCCTCCCAACACAGGGGCCCAGCACCTCTGGCAAGTCCTGGCTGTCCACGGAGGAAGGGCGAGAGGACCGGCTCCAGCCTCGGAGGGTCCGTGCAGAACCCAAAGAAGAGAGAGAGAGGCCCCGAGGAAGTTCGATCCACTCCACAGCCCAAGCAGGGTCCGAGGCCACTGAGGGTTGGGGAAAAGACTTTTCAGCTGGGCTCCCACTTCTGCCAAGATCCCCATTTTCACCAGATGTTGCCATATCACTCCTCCTCACCCCCTCTCCCACCTCCCAGATATAAGGACCCACCTGGTGCTCACCACAAGTCTGAAAGTCCCTACCTACACCACAGCCCTGGCCTGACCTTCAAGCCTCTGGGGCCGTTTTGTGGCAGCCACTTCCCACTGTCCTCCTCAAGATACATTCTGCCATCAAAACCCTAGGTATGAAACCTCTACTTTGATAAATTCTGAATTTTTCTGGGTTTCTCAGCCTCTCCTGGAAAGCACACCACATTCTTCCACTACCGTCGCCGCCTCCTCCCCACCGCCACCTTGGAGCCTTTGCAGGCTTGCTTTGGTTCTTTTCCTCTCGCCAGACTAGCTTTGTATGAGCTCTTTACTCTTCTGATAAACCGGTGATTTTTTTCCGACTTTTGCCCCAGTCCCCTAAGGCTTTTTCCAGATGCCCTGTCTGGCCCCAGCCTCACCGTTCCTGTTCAGCCTGGTTCCCAATATCTCAGCCAGAGTAATTTTCCTCTTGCCACTTGAGCACCATACTCCTCAGCTGCCCATCACCTCCCAGATCACATCTGTGTCCCCAGTCTCACCTCTGCGACTTGTCTGACAAGTCCATCGTCCTCCAGGCCCTTCACGCTGCCACAGAAACATTTTGCCCAGCACAGAAATCATAGGCATGCTGGCTGTGTTGATGCAGAGAAGCAAAAGCCCAGAACCGCTCCAGGCTCAGCTCCCAGTTCTATTCCTATTTTGGCTCCGGATGCTGAGCCAGTCCCCTCCCCACTTGGAACCTGTGCCTAGTCACATAAGGAGAACACTTCTGCCTCATGGCTTTGAGGAGGTGGGAGTGCTGGGGCCCAATCGAGCTCTCTGGAGCTCAGGGAGCTGAGGCCCAGCCCTTAGACAGTGTCAACAGGCAAGGTACATCACAACTGACCTTTAGCTGGAGCCGTCTCTGTCCCTGAGCCTCAGCCAGCTGGTGGTCCCCAGAAATGCTACCAACAAGAAGGAAGACACAAGGTTACAAGCCATCCCTGGCCCCTAGCTGGTACCTAATCAGGGCTCTCAAGGCCAATCATGAGGCCAGCTAAGCTCTCCTGACTACAGGAGAGAATGACTTCCTGAACTCCAAGCCTTAGCAGGGCCAGAAGGATCAGAGCAGCCTGCTGCTTCTCAGCTTCACCAGTCAGGAAATTAATTTGGGACTACAAATCCCAGAATTCCTCATGGGAACTCAAGTAAAGTGCAAATTTCAGGAGTTCCCACCACAGCGCAGTGGGTTAAGAATCTGGCTGCAGTGGCTTGGGTTGCTGTGGAGGCATGAGTTCGATCCCTAGCCAGGTCCAGTGGGTTAAAGTACCCAGCATTGCTGCAGCTGCAGGGTAGGTTGCAGCTGCAGCTTGGATTCAATCTCTGGCCCAGGAACTTCCACATGAAGCTGGTCCAGCCATAAAAAAACTTTTTTTAAAAAAAGGACAAATCTCAGCTAACGTCTCAGGGCCAAAGAATCTCAAGTAAAAACCATACCACAGCCTGTGTGGATTGACCACCTACCCTGAAAGCCCAGGACCCATTCCAAACCCAGCCTTCAGCATCACAAGTTCCTGCCTGGCCTTGAACTTGGGAAAATCCACAACACTAGAGTAAAGCAGGCTGGCCCACCTCAGACACACAGAACTAAGGCCAGGCAGGCCCCAGTGTGCACCACCATCCACGGGAACCAAGGCCCAAGCAGGGGTCTGCAGTTGTGGGAAGGATGCCTTGGAGGCCTCCCTCTGGGCTCCTGTTTCCCTCCACAGGGTATGGTGATGTTCTTTGGTGACAGTGGGGTAAAGAACTAAAACAGTTTTAAGAGGCGAGAGGTGTTCACAGGTGCTCACAATGGGGCTGCGGTCCCCTTCATCAACAGACTCTGAAGGAGTTAATGAAGCCAAAAACTCCGTGGAGGGATGCTTGGCCAGCGTTTGCAGGCTACCTCCTGAAGGGGGCTGGGACACTGCTGAGAGAGACAGGTTCCCAGCATAGGGCCACTCCCAGCACAGTGAGAGAAGTGGTGTAGGCTGAAGGGGGTGACTGAGTGGGCGTGCAAGGGCAGTCGCCACGGGCTGGAGAGGGTTAACCAGCCCCTCACTAAGCTGTGCGCCTCCTGCCACCCTCAGCAGTGGGGACGCAGGCAGAAAGACCACAAGTCCACCCTGCAAAGCCCAGAGGCAAGAAGGCCTTTGGAGCGAGCCCCACTCAGTTTAGCCCCCTCCCCGCTCGGGCCGCTCCCTCCTCCGGCCGGGTCCGCCTCCCCAGTGCAGGCTCCTCCCTCCCAACACCCCCTCCTCAAGCCCCCCTCCCCCACGGCCCGCACCCCTCGCAGCCGCAGCCCGACTGCCCAACCCCGGCCTCCGCCTCTTACCCTGACCCGCCGGGCTCCGAGAGCCGATACAGCCCATGGCCGGGGGTACCCAGGCACACTAGCCCGCACTCGAGGCCCGGTCCATCGCCTCGCAGAGGGTCGGGCCGCGGTCGCCACCGGGGAGGGGAGAGCCCGTGAGAGGGGAGGGGGTGGGAGCCGTTCGTCCGCCAACGCTCCCGGGAGAGGGAACCGGGCCAGTGACGTAAGTGCGGGGGCGTGGTCACTCACGTCACTACCCAGGGTGGGCGGGGCGGAGCCGACGTCACAGCCACGCAGAGGCTGCCTGGGGCAGAGTCCGGCAGAAAAACCGGTCCTCTGCTCCCAGACCCAAAGGCAGGGGGAGGTGGAGACCGGCAGGCTCGGACAAAGACTCACAGGATCCGGGCTGCCAGTCAAACTGCATGGGATCAGAAGCCATCGGTGCATCCAGGTCCCTCATTTCATAGATGAGACCTCGAAGCCAAAGAGCTTCGGCTGTAAACAGCTCGAAAACCAAGGCTTCCTCCACACACTGGGTCTGCATCACATTTTGATAGGAGACCAAGGCCAGGAAGTGTGTTCTATTTAGTACTCCACAGCTGTGTTCCCCTTCTCCCCTTAACAGGGAGCCCCCACAACGTCCACTTTGACTCCCTAGTCCTTGCAATCACGGGAAGAGGCAAGAGGGGGTGCCAAATTTCAGGGAACAGTGCTACCATGCCAGCTCTGGAAAGGAGGCTGCCCACCTATCCAGATCCCTTCTCCAGAGGGAGCAGGCCATAAAGCAGAGAGGCAGTGAGTTAATTGAATTCATGTTTAATAATTACAGGCACCGTGCCCCCCCCTTCCCCCTGCCCAGGCAGCAGCAGGGGTGGTGCAGGGGCTGGGGCATATGCCCCCAGCAGCGAGGACGGCAGTCCCAAGAGTGATTTTCAGAAAATAAAAAAGGACCCCAGGGGCAGGCGGTGGTGCCCCCCCCAAGACACACCAAATTTCAAGACTTTATATATAATATATCTCTGTGCCCCAGGGGGAGGAGAGGGACACCTGGCAGCATCCTGGAGGGGGGCCCCAGGCAGCCCCGAGCCATCCTGCCTCTTCAGCCACTTTATTAGCTCAGACACATCGCACTACAGGCACCCACTGCCGCCACCGCTGCTGCCGCCCCCCCTTGCAGTCCGGGCGGCTGGCCTGGCCATCCGAGTGTCCATGGGGCTCTGAGGCCCCAGCCCCACCCGCCCTCAGTTGTGGTCAGACTCCTCCTCCTCCGCCTCACGAAGCCACTTGAAGAAAGCTGTGACAGATTTAAGGGCCACACCCTTGCCCTGCTGCTCAGCGGGGTCCTTGCTACTCTCCCAGCTATAGAAGGCGTCCTCCTTCACCACGTCCTCATCATACAGCGCATCAAAGAACGTCCGAAGCAAGTCTGTAAGCAGGCAGGACAGTAGTTAGAGGCATGCTGCCCACAACCAGCCCATCCCAACCCGCAGGGATCCTTCCCCTTATCACTGTTATCACTGTTGAGATAAGGCCCTGACCCACTGTGCTGATATTTGTGTCTGGCCATACCAGAGTGACTAGGTTCTCTGACAGGACGCTAATCTCATGATCTAAGAGATGGTGCACAAGAATGAGTCACTTGGCCAAAACTTTAGAAACCTGCCCAGTCTCATTTCAGCAACTTCAAACTTCTCCGTTCATGATATATTTAATGGGGAAAACTGAAGAGTTGGTACGCCTGAATTTAGGAAATCACAAAGACCTCAGATGTATCTCTTAATAAAAGTCAAGGGTACAACCTGGAACATTCACTGGCCCCCACTACAGATCCTAACAAACTCCCATTTTTCTCTTTACTTTCCCATATCTCCTAAACCCGCTTCTCTGGCCTTGACACTTAATGTGTGCTGTATCCACTGCCAGGAACACCCTTTCTCTTTCATCTTTTATCACCTTCCTAGTGAATTCCTTCAGGCTCAACTCAAGCACCCCTTGCTCTGACCCTCTTTCTCCTTCACCCCTACCTACTCCAAGTTCCGAAGCTCCTGAATATAATCTATCCCACTACCCACATGGCACTGCCAGTCCTTCCAAAGCAAACATGACATTCTTAAAAGCAAAGGGAGGCTGAGTAGTGGATGCATTTCCTCTAAATAAAGCAGATGACCTAGAGTCCATGTCTGGGTGAAAAACTGACTGAGCTGTCTAAGAGAAGCTGCAATCCTGGATTGCTCCTCGGGGCACACACATCCTCAAATCCACAACCCCTGTCTATGGATAGCCTCCCACCCTCATTCTGCAGCAATGGCAGCAACAGATTATTTATCCCAAACCTGTTCTCCAAAGACCATGCACACCAACACCAGAGACCCTATATAATCATTTATCCACTCCACCGTGTATCCTCAAGCCCAAGTTTCTCCCATCTAAACACAAAAGACCTCCTTTACAACCTCTTTAGAGCCAAACAAGACTGGTCACAGATTCTGTCTACACTTGTTTTTTCTTGTTGATTCAGCGAGTATTACACTGTCCTTTCCAATCCAGGTTCTGCCCCCTACTCCACCAAATACTGTTCCTGCCAGGGTGGCCTCCATGTTTTCACATTCTAGAGGCCCTAAATTACGTTGTCCTGTGGAACTCAAGCAGCATCTACCATTACTGACCACCCCTCCCTCCTAAAATCACTGTCCGTTGTTCATAGGGTCTTGTCCTCCTTTGGTCCCTACCTGTGGGACCAGTCCCTTTTCAAGGCTCTATTCCTCGGACAATCCTATACTCTCGTGTGTTTTTTTCTTTCTTTTTAGGACCACGGTGCAGCACAGGGAAGTTCCCAGGCTAGGATCGGGTGAATCGGAGCTGCGGCTGCCGGCCTATGCCATAGCCACAGCCACACAGTATCTGAGGCACGTCTGTGACCTACACCACAGCTCACGGCAATGCCAGATCCTTAATTCACTGAGAGGCCAGGAATCAAACCCGAATCCTCATGGACACTAGTTGGGTTCATTACCGCTGAGCCTCATCACGAATACCCCTATACCCTCTTGTGACTTGTACATGTTTTGTCCTGTGCCAGCAACTCAAGACGGACTTCCAGCCCTGACCTTTTCCTCTTCCATGAATTCAGGTACCACGTTGCCTGCCTAACATCTCCCATCACCCTCACCAACTGCAAACAACTCAACCTGACCCAGTATTCCCTTCCCACCAGTGAATGGCACTGCACCTGCTCAAACTCTCCTGGGAGTCATACGGCTGCCAATTGCACATCGCCCCCTCCCCAGGCCAGTGCACTGTATGCCCTGAGTCTGCCCACTCCTCTTCCCATCTCCACTGCCACCAGTGAGGCTGAGCCATTACCAGCATCCTCCCTGATCTGCAGATCCTACCATATTCACTCAGCCCACTCCAAACCACCCCTCCCACTAATGGCCAAGATGACCTCAAAACTAAAAAAGGGAGTTCCCATTGTGGCTCAGTTGTTGACAAACCCAACTAGTGTCCATGAGGATGCGGGTTCTATCCCTGGCCTCACTCAGTGGGTTGAGAATCTGGCACTGCTGTGAGCTCTGGTGTAGGTCGCAGATGCAGCTTGGATCCCACGTTGCTGTGGCTGTGGGTGTGGGCCGGCGGCTGGAGCTCCGATTGGACCCCTAGCCTGGGAACCTCCATATGCCACAGGTGCGATCCTGCAGAAAAAAAAAAAAAAATCCCACAAAGGCCTTTCTTGTCCTTAGGCTAAAGCCCAAAATCTGTCCCATGGCTTACACAGCCCTGTGAGCCCTGACCATGTTCATCTCGCTACCCATCCTGCCTCACATTCACTAGCTGCTGTGCTTCCCACACTGGTCTTCCTCCTTCAACAGTTTTTACCTTGTGTCCTATCTTCCACCTCAGGGACCTCTTTAAACACAGTTTTTTCTTGTCAAGTCTCCCCCTCCCATCTGCCATGTAGCTCCCATGTGTCAATTCCCACTATTCTCTCTGACTTTGGTGTATTCTCCCAGAGAGTACCCTACAGGACACATCTTGCGACATCCACCCGATTCGCGCCAACAGGAGAAATATGCTTGACTTAATCACTGCTACCATCGCAATGCCTTGACACATGCCTATTTGCTGAATACACAATCTCAGGCATGTTACACTAACCCTCAGCTTCCCAAAATGGAAAAGGGGGGCAACACCATCTACACTAAACAACAGTTCTGAGGATTAACTGAGGCAAAGAAAGAAAAGCAGCTCAGCCCTACTGTCAGGCAGAGGGCGCACACTATACTTAGAAAACGTTACCATTTATCACCTCTGCACGCCTGGGCACAAAATGGATGGTCAACTAAACTTCAAGGCTGAGTCTGACTCCTTCCACTTGTTGGTAAGGAAACCAACGTTGCAGGGGAAAGGACTCAACTCTCAGGGTATTTTGCTCCAACGACCACCCTCCTTTCTCGAACTGAGGCCCTTTCACAACTATCCCCTCCTGTCTGGCAGTTCCTCCAGCCCCACCCCCATTCCTGTGGCCTGGCTCTTACTGGCGGGCTGTTCTAAGGTCACTACAAGGGCCTGGAGAGCATAGAGCGCCTGCAGCTCCTTCTGCTCGTCACACAGGTATTTCTGTAGCAGTTTCGCTCGTGCTTTCAGCACTGCAACATCCACCCGGAGAGGCGTCTCAACTAGAGGAAGCAAGACACGGATAAGTGGAATAATGCACTCTGCCTCATTCAGAACTGGAGGCAAAGACCAAAACCTCCCTCCCTCCATGTGGCTGCTGGGCCCACCCTTGCCCCACCAACTCCCTGGCTTCTCTTACAGATAATTGCAGAATAGCAGACAGTTGTCATGAGGGCTCGAACCAATGTGTTGGATGCTACCTGCTGCTCACTCAGGTTGGCCTGTGCAGGAGAAAAACAAACACGGATGTAAGTTAATTATGCCAGAAGGATCCATTTTTGCTGCCCCCCACCCACACATCAATAACCACCTCTCCTTCATCCACGAAAAATATACCTCTATCCAGTCAAACACCCGCTGGTTACTGCTCCCCTCCTTCAGCAGCTTCTCCAGCTGCCTGCTCAGCTCCTCAGAGGAGAGTAACCTCTGGCCAGGGGCTTCTGACTCCTCTCCCAGGGTATACTCCACCTTCTGCAAGCAAAAAAGCCCAGTTGGGGGAAGGTAAGTGCATCTGTGACATGAGAGAAGAGATGTGGACTGGCTGGCCCCAGATGCGGGAGAGAACCTAACTCCAGCCACAAACCTGTGCAGTGATGAAGGCACTGACGTCCTGGCCTTCAGGTAGGAATTCCTTCCAGCTGAGTCCAGCCTCTCGCCACAGTGATCCCACCTTTTTGGGACCCTGGAAAACATAAAACCAACTCAGCAACTCTTTTTCTCTCCAAGAATACAACAGCTCCACAAACGTCATCGAATAAATACACTCTGGAAGCCCACTAGGAGCCTGGATGCCACAGAGGCACTGAATGAGAACAGATCCTCCATGCCTACCGACAGTCTAGTATTGGGCACGGACATCAGTCAAATAAGAACCAAGAGTCACAAGAACGCATGCACTACAGTGTTATGAGACCTGGGGGATGGCCTAAGAGCCTCTAGAAAACTGTCAATTAGCTGTCACAGGATTCTCAAAGAATTAATAGACCACAAAAGATGAACGACCAAATCCAAGTATCATCCTAGTCTCCCACACTTCTTTTTCTAAAATAGCTTTGTTTTGGAGTTCCTGTCGTGGCTCAGTGGTTAACGAATCCAATTAGGAACCATGAGCTTGCGGGTTCGATCCCTGGCCTTGCTCAGTGGGTTAAGGATCCAGTGTTGCCGTGAGCTGTGGTGTAGGTTGCAGATGCGGCTCAGATCCTGTGTGGCTGTGGCTGTGGCGAAGGCCGGCAGCTACGGCTCCTGTTAGACCCCTAGCCTGGGAACCTCCATATGCCGGGGGTACGGCTCTAGATAAGGCAAAAAGACAAAAAAAAAAAAAAAAACTTTGTTTTCCATTATTCAAGTAACAAACACTTATGGGAGAGAATAACCCCCACCCCCCACCCCCGATTCTTAGGGTCACACCTGCAGCTTATGGAGGTGGTCCAATCAGAGCTACAGTCGCTGGCCTATGCCACAGCCACAGCAATGCCAGATCCAAGCTGTATCCGTGACAAACACCACAGCTCACTGCAGCGCCAGATCCTTAACCCACTAAGTGAGGCCAGGGATCGAACCCGCATTCTCATGGATACTAGTTGGGCTCGTTACCACTGAGCCACAATGGGAACTGGGAAAGAACAACTTACAAGTATGCTTATTTCGTTCTCAAATCCAGAAAATTTTAGCAGCAGATATAACTTCCACCCCAACACAAATCAGAAAATCTTCACATAAACAGAAGTCTGAGTTCATTTTCTGTAAGGGGCACGAGATTCTGAAGAAATCACTGTTGTACAATAACAGATATTCAAACCTTGACAAAACTACTGTAATTCATGGGTTTTAAGAATGCCCATTCTGGAGTTCCTGTCATAGTGTAGCAGAAACAAATCTGACTAGGAACCATACGGTTGCGGGTTCGATCCCTGGCCTCACTCAGTGGGTTAAGGATCCAAGCATTGCCGTGAGCTGTGTATGGTGTAGGTCAAAGAGTGGTTTCGGATCCTGTGTTGCTGTAGGCCTGCAGCCGTAGCTCCGATTTGACTCCTAGCCTGGGAACCTCCATATGCTGTGGATTCAGCAAAAAAAAAAAAAAAAAAAGCCCATTTTTAACACCACTAAAATTGAATTGTCTCACAGTTGACAAATTGTCACATTAAAAATTTTTTTTAAGTTTTATTGACATGTTGATTTATAAATGCTGTGATAAGTTCTGCTGTACAAAACATAATTCCGGAGTTCCTGTTGTGCTGCAAGGAAAATGAAATCTGATTAGGAACCATGAGGGTTCAATCCCTGGCCTCGCTCAGCAGGTTAAGGATCCAGTGTTGCCGTGAGCTGTGGTGTAGGTCACAGACGTGGCTCAGATCTGGCATTGCTGTGGCTGTGGCGTAGGCCGGTAGCTGTAGCTCCAACTGGACTCCTAGCCTGGGAGCCTCCATATGCCGTAGGCTTTTTAGGTGCAGCCCTAAATAGCCAAAAGCCAAAAGCCAAAAAAAAAAACCCGCGTAACTCAGTTACATAGTTTTTATTTATTTTCTATTTTGGCTGCACCTGTATGTGTAGAAGTTCTAGGCCAATGACCAAACCGACGTCACAGCAGGAACCCAGGCCACTGCAGTGACAATGCCAGATCCTTAACCCACACTGCACCACAAGGGAGCTCCTCACATTAAAAAAAAAAAAAAAAAAGATGACCATAAGTCTTTTCTTAATAGTGCATAAATGTGACATCGTACAATCTGTAGTACCTCAGGGTCAATGAGAAACATAAGTAGTTCAAAAAGTTTTTTTTCTTTTAAACAGAAATTACCCTGGCATGTGTTTCTACCTAAAAGAACTAACATGATGCTAAAAAGACAATTCCTCTCAATTCCAAGACTCATTCCTCTAAGTTCCATGTAGCTGAACTCCTTTTTTCTTTTTAGGGCTGTACCTGCGGCATACACCACAGCTTGCTTGCAGCAACGTCAGATACTTAACGCACTGAGCAAGGCCAGGGATAGAACCTGCATCCTCGCAGAGACAATGTCAGGTCCTTAATTCGCCAAGCCACAATGGGAACTCCTAGCTGAACTCCTTTAAAACTACTTCCCAACAGCTCACAGCCAAGCACCACACCCAACTTGCCTTTCCCATCATTTCACCTTGCTACTTGCTAGTCAAAATTAACTTTCACAACACAGTTTGTCATGAACATTACCAAACAGACATCCCTTTGCAACCTCACAATACTTAAGGCACTCCATTTCAACTATTTTATTTCACACTTTACTTCACACTGTTGTTTTTATTAAGCCGTCATTTATTTCTCACGTTTTTCTTTTCTAACTTGTTTCCTGTTTTATTCACTGCTTTGTTTCCAGTGCCTAGAATGTGGTAAATGTTTTTAAAAAGTGCTAGCTGAATCAATCAATCAATCAATCAAGGACCTAGGTTCCCATTTTCCTCCAGCCTTGGCCAGAATATATGACAGGAACTGGTCTGAGAGTGTGTGCTAGCTTCGACATTTCCTCTCCCAGGTACCAACGTAGCACTACCATCACCAGCAACCCCATCCCACCAAAGCGTCATGGGGCTCCAGGGTCACCGCCAGGAGCCCAAAGCACACAGTGGGAAAAGAAGTCCTCAACACATCACCTCTGAAAGGCTCTCACTCACCATACTTTTGCATAGGAGCCCCAGGATCTCCAGCAACAGAGAAGTAGCTTTGCCCAGGGGTCTGAGAGGTTTTGTAATTTCCCTACAAGAGAAAAATTCAGCGTTGATAGCCTCCCACACCTTCTCAAGGCACTAGGCTACCGCTCCCTAAATCTAGGGGTCTAACCTGCCACACCTCCCTTCCCTCTGCCTGGCTTTTCCGGTCTTTACCTCCCCTGAATTCCACCCAGGGGGCCTTACCTGAACAGCTCCCCCATGGGCACCCCACCTTCCTGCAGAATGGGCGTTACCAGTTCTGCTAGGTAGAGCCACACGTGAGGGATATCAATTTCCATGTCTTCGGCCAATTCTAGGATTTCATATAGCCTGTAAAGAGAGTTCAAAGTCAGGGCAGGGAGTTCCCGTCGTGGCTCAGTGGTTAACGAATTCGACTAAGAACCATGAGGTTGTGGGTTCGATCCCTGCCCTTGCTCAGTGGGTTAGGGATCCAGCGTTGCCGTGAGCTGTGGTGTAGGTTGCAGATGCGGCTCGGATCCCGCGTTGCTGTGGCTGTGGCGAAGGCCGGCGGCTATAGCTCCTGTTAGACCCCTAGCCTGGGAACCTCCATATGCCGCGGGTGCAGCCCTAGATAAGGCAAAAAGACACAAAAAAAAAAGAAAAAAGAAAAAAAATAAAATAAAGTCAGGGCAATCTACGAAATATAAGCTGCACTCCTATCCTCCTTGTGGGACAACCACGGCATGGCTAAAGGATCAACCACCGAGCCCCTCAAGAACATTTCCCAAACTTGGGGCAATTATCTCAGGCAAAGGCCACATTCTCATTTTTTTTTTTTTCCTTTCAACAGTCACACCTGGGGCATATGGAAGTTCCCTGGCTAGGGGCTGAATCGAAGCTGCAGCTGCCGGCCTTCACCACAGCCACAGCAAATGCTGGATCTGAGCAGCAACTTCGACCTACACCGCAGCTTGGGGCAACACCGGATCCTTAATCCACTAAGAAAGACCAGGAACTGAACCTGCATCCTCGGACACTATGTCGGGTTCTCAACCCTCTGAGTCACAACAGGAACTCCAAAGGCCACCTTTTCCTTAGATGGCTCATCCCCCAAAATAGCATTGACCAGGATGGCTGAGGAGCCTACACTCTTATCCAAGGTTCCACGGTGCTATGAAGGAGGGCAATTAGTGGGCGTGTGAAAGTGGTCCTACCCTTGGTAGTACTGAGCAGTGGAGAGGTGTCCAACACAGAGCAGCTGGTGCAGCAGCCGTCCCATATGCTCACGGGCGATGGCGCTTCGCTCTAGCGTGGACTCGATGCCGTGCCGCACAAAGATGAAGAGCAGGGAGGGTGAGGCCAGCTCCTGCACGCACTGCACTGCCTCCTACAGGGCACAGGAGGGAGAACAGTCACTACCGGGCCCAGATCCTACATCCACCCGTCTGCACAGGCCCCTCCCCACCCACCCTGCCATCACTCAGACCACTCCCCCACTCCCACTGCCTACCTTCATGTCATTGAGATGGAGGTACTCCTCAATGATGGCCTTGGATTTCTTCTCCAGCTCCTCTTCAGACAGTGCTGCCTTCGGGGGGCTCACAGGGGGCAAGGTGGCTTCTCGCTTCACTGAGCAGGGGGAAAAGATTCAAGATTCTTCAGATCAGATTTTTCCAGCCAAGAGGATCTAGAGCTCTGAAGACACTGACTGTCTGGGGACCGGCTGGCCCCCAAACAGCCCACACCCTTCCCTTCCCCTTCCCGCCCCTTACCAGCATCCCGCCCCCGGTCCCGGTCCTCCGTGAGGCTAGCTGCCTTGCGCAGTCCCTCAGGCTGGGAGGGCCGCTCTCTGCTCCGCTCCTCCACTTCCTTGCTGAAGCTCCGCTTGGTGGCAGGCGTCCGTGCGCGATCAAGCCGGTCCCCACGGTCACCTCCCCGTTCACTCCGCTCTAGGCGGTCTCCTCGGTCCCCAGCTTTCTCACCTCGTTCCCGGCTCAAGCTACTCCTAGAAGACAGACAGGCACATCCTTTCTTACCTGCACTGCCCAGGTACCCTCTTACTTAACTATCCAACAAGCTGAGCAACCGTTAGGCCTTGTTCTTGGTATCAGGAATATGCCCCAATCTCAGTCAGGAGCTCTGAGCATTACAGGTGTGAGGATTCCTATGGCAACAGTCAAAACCCAATCAGTAGTCAGTGTGAGAAACAAAGACACCGAGGAAACCTCACCTCTGTACCACACGTCTGTTATCTGTGCTTTCTGTAGGTGCTGCTTGTTGAAGGGCTGAGAAACGGTTCAGGGTACTAGTAGCTGGACGAGCAGCTTCTGATGCTGGGGAGGCAGAAAACCCAAATTAAAATCTCTATTTCTTTATACCCCCCATCCCACTGGCCAGTTTAGGATACTTGGTCCTAGTCCTGACACTAAAGCAGTGCAGTCCCTAGTTCCAAGTATCTACTTTGTCCTGAAAGCCTCCTGCATAGACAAGGCTCTGCTCTCTAAAGCGCTGATTAATAACCACCCAGATCCCCCTTTTACTGGGCGGCAGAGGGGGTTGGGGGGGTTTCTGCAGCATATAGTGGCTTGACGTGGAATCTCAGTTCCCAGAACAGGGACTGAACCCGGGCCACAGCACGAAAAGCACCCGAGTCTTTACCACTAGACCACCACGGAACCCCCAGGAACCACCCGGCTCTTTACAGTGGCCTCCATACCTGCGTCAGAGGGCTTGGCTCCTGAGCCTCCACTGCTGCCCTTGCCCCAGCTCAGTCGCCCTCCAGGTGCAAAGAGCTGGTTGTTAGAATCAATGGAGCCAGGCTGAGGAAGAAAAGGGAGTGGAGAGTGGGTCTAATCTAACCAAAGCCCCCAGCCAGCCCCTAGCATACATAGCTGCAAGTGGCCTGGACTGGGACCAAGCAAACTTTTTCTGTAAAGGGCCAGACGATAAGTATCTTAAGCTTTACAGGTCACCCAGTTTCAACGACTCAACTTTGCTGCTATAGCACAAGGGTAATCAATCACAGACAGCACTTAAAAGGAATGAGTGTGGTTATTATGTCCCCAATAAAATTATGGACAGCGAAATTCAAATTTTACGTAATTTCTTGTCTCACGATATCATTTCGTTTTTTGATTTTTCTCAACCATTAAAAGATGTAGCAGGAGTTCCCATCATGGCTCAGTGGTTAACGAATCCAACTAGGAACCATGAGGTTGCAGGTTCGATCCCTGGCATCACTCAGTGGGTTAACGATCCGGCGTTGCCGTGAGCTGTGGTGTAGGTGGCAGCCGCAGCTCAGAACTGGCATCGCTGTGGCTGTGGCGCAGGCTGGCAGCTACAGCTCCGATTAGACCCCTAGCCTAGGAACCTCCATATACCGTGAGGGTGGCCCTAGAAAAGGCAAAAAGCCAAAAAAAAAAAAAAAAAGATGTAGCAAACTTTCATTCTTAGCTGGCGGGCTGTACAGAAGCAGGGAATGGCTGGATCTGGTGGGCATGCCGGGGTGCTGACCACTGCTCCAGACCAATGTGAATACACCCCTTAAAAAGTCGGCAGTCCTGTCTCCAGCAATCTAAAGATCAGTCTAAAGGGGAAAACTCAGCTGTCACCTTCCCAACCTCAAAAAGTGAGGGGACACAGATCCAAACCTGTGCTTAAGGCCCACCTGACTCCTCTTTATCCTCCCACCACTGACATCATCCCCTCCAATACACACACAACACCTCCCTACCTTTGTGATCTTGGTGAGTCGTGAGGTGTCAATAGGGCGGCTACCCTTGCTGATGGGGACTGTGTTCCAGCCACCATCATCCACAAGTGGAAGGCCACGGTCTGGGGGAAAAAAAGGAAAGCACACTGGAATGATGAGCAACTCCCAGCAACCCTGTTCCTCTGGGCTGTCCCCAGTCTCCCTTCCTCAGATCCTCAGTTCCATCATGGGGTCTCAGTGGCCCAGACACGTGGCACTAACAAGAAGTCATCAGTGGAAAGCACAACCCCTCACACTGGCCCCTCCCCAGTCCCAGCCTCAAACTCACTGATGGGTGGGCCTGGAGGGCCACCCCGACGCTTGTCGCTGCCCTTGGCCATTAGCTGCTGCACTTTTATGTGCTCCCGATGCTCCTCCATCTCAGCTTCCTTGTGGATCTGGTCGATGGTCTTGGGACCCTGGTCCCCTCGGCGCGGGACCCAATTGCTCTGTGGGGACAGGCCAGTCACAAGGTAGGTAATGACATCAGAGTAGGCTGTACGAAACAGTGTCGGGAGCTGTGACTGCCGCGTCAAAGGCAGTAGGCTAACAGCGGGATAAAGGGGACACATACTCGTCGCAGATCCAGCACATCTTGCAGCATAAAGCGGATTCTGGATGAAGTCTTCTTTTCCTTAATGATTTTCTCCATCTGGTTGAAATACTGATCCATTCGGGGCTAGCAAGAAACAAAGGAATCAGGTCAGGGACTTCAAAACCTCGCCTCCAGCTGTAGGCCCTGCTCCTCCTCTGACCCTCAGCTCCGCCACTGCGCCAGAGTAGACCACACAGCACCACTCAGAGTAGACCCCAGGCGCTTCAGCCTGTTCTCTCCCATATCCCAGGACCCCTACCTTGGCCTTTTCAAAGTCCAGGTCTTTGCCAATGGTGGTGAGCAGACGGCAAAGGCATTCAAGGGACTCTTCATCATGGTTCTTAAGTAGTTTAACCACACAGTCGTGCATGATTGCCTCTGTTAACATCTTCAGTTTGAATAACTCCCCGATAAATTTGATATTCCCTAAAGAGCGCCGGCGGGCTATGTCTCGAGCCTCTTCCAACTCTTCCTTCAGGCGCCCCCGTTCTTCTGCCTGCCGGTCATGGGACAAGGATCACATCGAAGGCACCCAGCCACTCAGCTCAAATCCTTCTCTCCTCCACTATCTAGATCCTAAACCTAGCAGCAAGCACTCCTGTCCAAAAGCAGAACTCTCCAAACGCCACTATCCCCACCCCCAACTTCTGCAGCTGAATGGCATCTGGGTGAGCAGTGCTGTTTTTTTCTCACCGTGGCAGCTTCATCCATCTCTTTTTGCTTCTTCTCAAAAACCTCATCATCATCTTTGTCTTTTTCAAACTCCTTCTGACATCGATTCAACAACAGTTTTCGAAAGTTCACAGTCACTGTTGGCTTTTCTGTAGTGGGCACTTTGAGCTGTTGTGTCAAAGAGAATGTCACATTCAGACCAGTTGAGGACAGGGGAAAACCCTCCAAGAGTCTTCACCTCCTGACCCAGCAACACCTCTGGCTCTTGCTCTGCCTCCTTCTGGCTGCCCCCAACAGCACAGGCTGGAGGAGAACCAAGTAACTAGACTCAAAAGAATCTCAGGAAGACAAGTGGGAAGCTAAACCACAAGGTTTAGAAAACAGTGGAAACTAACCGCCATGAGGCAGCGGCACATGTTGGCATAGGCCACGGAGAAGTTGGGCTCTGAGATGGCCTTCTCAAAGATGAGGTCAATGACACCCTTGAGCCGTTCCTCAGTGTCGATGGCCAGCTGCGTCACCTGCTTCATCAGCTGCTGGAACATCTGGGGCGTCAGCTTATTTAAGATGGAGCGTACCCTGCGGAACAGGTCCTGGAGGAGAAAGGAGACAGAGAAGACACAGGATCCAGTTTCAGTTCTCAGAAGAACAAAGAGGGGCTACTGGGAAAGATGAAGAGGGTGGTAGGGACTTGGGTAGCAGGGATGAGAATGGACAGACGCAAAGAGGGCAGACCCTGAAGAGAAGGAATGAAGACTCGCAGGACTTGCAGGTACCTGGGTTTTACTGCCATCAGCATCCTCTTCCCCTCGGTCCTTATCAGCTGCCGTCCGCTTGCTGCTGGGTTTCCAGGCCTTCTCTGCTTTGTTCAGCTTTATATCTTCAGTCATTGACACTGTGGCAATGATCTTGCGTGGCTCCTTTCGGGGACCCTGCTGAGAGCGCCGGGGTCCCAGGCCAGCCTGCTAAGCAAGGAGCAGGGACAAGAAAAGACACAGAATGAGTGAGCCAACCTGTGACACCATCACCATATCTCCAGGGCCGACTTCTCCCTACCCCACTACGAGAAACGGGGAGCCAGCACCTTCACTCCCCCTGCCAGTCCCACTCACCGGCCCTCGGGACAGCTCCCCACCTGGCCCACCCCTTGTGGGCCCACGGTTGCTAGGGGTTGGTCGGCCAAGGTTGGCAAAGGACGGAGTGAAGTCGGGGCCAGGGTTTATGCCTTGAAGTCGAGTGGGATCCAGCGGTCGCAATGGTGTTTTATTGGCCTGCGAAAAGGACACGAAAGGTGTCAGAAACAGGCTAGCCAGGGCCACAGACTACTCTTTCAGGACCTCTGGCTCCTCCCCAGCCAGCCAACCAGCCCAAACTTACCCTCCCCATCAAGCCTACCAACCTTATCCAACACCACATCACTGATATGGGGCAATCCCTCAGGCTTCTGCATACTGGCAAAGATGAACTGAAAGCCAAGCAGGAACTCACGGTCATAACGCTTTTTCTCTTCAAGGTTTAGAGGCTTCCACTGATCTGCAAGGGAAACAGGATGAACTAATCCCAGTGCTCTCTCCTGAGGCCCTGACCGGAGTACTCAGCCCTTTCCATCCCTTCCTTCGGCATACCTGACTTATATTCATACTTCTGTTCAGCTGGCTGGATGTTCTCGGCATTTTGAATCTTGTCCTCCTTTGAGTCCCAGGTCTCGTCTGTTTCCGCAGGCTGCAGGGGCGCACTGTTGCCCTCAGGTTCTGGGCTGGGATTATTGTCTGGAGGAGGCTGGTTTTCCACCTCTGGTACTCCTGGGTTCACCTGTAACAGTTGTTGGACATTCCTTTTTGGCTGCAGCGAGACCACTATTCCATACCCAAGCTTAGCCCTTCTCCCTCCGCTACTTTGTTTCCTTACCTCCTTGAAGGCATCTAGAAGGTCTCCTACGGTCTCCTTCTTATTGAGCTCCTTAATTTTCCGTCTCCTCTTTGGCACAGATACTGCCACTATTTGGGGGGAGGGGAGTGAGAATAACTTAAGTAGTAGTTCTAACCCCTGGGAGAAAGAAAAGGCAGCCACTGTACAGTATTTCTTTCATCACACCCTCTTTAGACTTAAAATTCCTAAATCTAGCCCTTAGGTTCCATTACAGGGCCTTAAGGATCCAGACACAATGGCACGAACAGGAGGTCAACCAGTGAAGAATAAGAACCACACCCTCCCAGCCGGGCCCCACCTCTACCGCTCAGCCACACCTTACCTTGGGTGGCTGCTGCCGCCTCCGAAGTCTGGGACAGGTGGGCTGGGACAAGGGTGCTCTCTAGAGGGAGTGGTTCCTCTCCTCCCTTCTCACCCTCAGCTTCTCCTGCTTCTCCTTCCTCTTCCTCTTCTTCCTCTTCCTCCATGTTCTCTTCCTGAGCAAGGGAAGCAGCTGGAGGAGACACAGCCGAAGTGGCAGAAAGGATGGTGGGGGGGGCCACCGATGCTGCAGCCTCCTTGGCCTGTTCCTCCGGCTCACTGACTGGGCTTAAGTCCACAGCTGGTGGCGAGGGGGCTCCGTTGAGCAGTTCCTCGGGCTGGGCAGTTGGAGCAAGGGGCGTGGGGGACTCGGAGGGGCAAGCCAAGGAAGGGAGAGGGGCAAGTTCCGGGCTCGACTCCACCTCTGGTTCCAAATTCTCAGATGGGACTGTGCCATTAGGCTCAGGAAGAATTTCCACCTTGTGAGATGCCAGGGGGGTGGGAACCTGGAGAGGACTGGAAGAGAACTCAGATTCCGGAACCGGTTTGCTAAGCGTCACTTCTACTTCCAGTATGGGTTCAGCCAGGGGAGTGGGTTCTGGAGAGAGGCAGTACGACTCCCCAGTTTCACGGGTTATGGGGGTCGACTCTTCTACAGACATCTGTATCATCCCCGTCGTCAGAGTGTCACCAGGAATAGATAGGACTGTAAGATTAGGCTCAGACCCCGGTTCCAAGATTGGAGGTGGTGACGGGGTCGGCGAAGGTGATGAAGGCTGGGATTCCGAAGGGCTGTGCTCTGGGCCAGGCAGCCCTGACCGGTCCCCAGTGCTTGCTCCCTGCGACCGGTCATCTGCATCACAGGAAGAACAAGTAATTAGAGGCAAGTCCTTCACCGCTGTTGTTCTTCCTCCTCCCAGCCTAGCATTCCCAGCCTAATACCCTGCTGCCGAGATCGCAATCACCACCACACCACCCATCTTCTCCTACCCAGGTCTTTTCCAGTCCTAGACAAAATGTGACTACCCTAAAACCTAAGTCATCCTCCTGACACCCATTTCAATTAAGTCACTCCACTTCCGTGGCACACTTTTACCCCCCGCCCAGGGTATGCAGAAGTTCCTGGGCCAGGGATCAAATTCACGCCACAACAGTGACCAGAGCCACAGCAGTGACGACGCTGGACCCTTAACCAGCTACACCACGAGGAAACTCTTTCCTCAGCATTTTAAAGTCACACTCCTTTTCCCGGTAAAAGCTCTGCCCCCACTTACTTACCTGGCCGGACAACGACAGCAACCTGGGGTGTCTCCCCATTAGCCTGAGGCTCCAGACCACCTCCCATCTGCAGGACACAAAGGGTTACCAAGTTTGCTCCAAAAAGTCCCACACTCCTTTTTTACTAGAGCCATTTCTACATTAGCTGCCTAGAAATCCAGGAAAGCAACTAAGCAATCCCTTAGCTGAAGAAAAGATCAGGGGACCTAGGAGTCCAGGACATCACTCAAAGAACAGACAGTACCTGCGGAGGGGTGGGTGTGGAGGCAGTTCGGGCCCCAGACATGATTTCCTCTGTGATATCCTTCCCTCCTTGGTTTGGGTCTCGAATTCGGATCTGGGGAAAGAAAGCTACGGGATGAGTGGGAAGCTGGAGGAGCCCACCTCTCCACCCTGCCTCACTCCTAAGACTCCAGGCCAAGCCCCCACCCCCCACTGGGAAGCAGGTGGGTGGGTGCCAGAAATCCCATGAGTTCTACTGTCAACCCATCTGGCGGCTCTTGTAGTCCCTGCCCTGGCCCCCATCCCTAAAACACCCTTGACCTCACAGAGCAGCCATGTACATCACAATGCCCCTCCCTCCCTCATCCCTGCCCCACCAGCAGTCCCCAAGGCCGTGGCTACAAGCCCTGGGGCCTAAGACCCCCATCTAGCACCCATCCTGCTCACTTGTGGTTAGTCTGCCTGATCGCTGGGGGCAGGGCCCAGATCCAGTGGGTGGAGCCAGGGTGACTCAGCGGCTTCCCCAGCCCTGGCACCCTATTCTGGGCACCACGCCCAAGGCTTGAGGATTGAGCAGAGGCGGAGGCCTCAAGAGCTTCCAGGACTGGGGGGTGGGGCCGCAGAAAACAAACCATTTCCAAGGCAAGCCACCAGAAACCCAAAACCCAGCTTCTATCTCATGGACTACAGAACCCAGGTCTCTCAGGAATTCCCCCAGCAGGCACTTCGGTCTTTCCTATGAGCTTTTTTACACTGATATCTTTATACCTTATAAAGAACCTGAGCACTTCACAGATCCCCACAGATCTCTGCCTTCTCCCAGCTGAAGATCTCCTTCAACTTCTGCTCCCGGACCCACAACATGCCTGACCTTGACTCTCCCTTTCCCAGATGTCCTAAAGCCCCCTTGTTATTACTCACAGTCTTCCGCTCCCTCTTGGGAGCAATCTGCGGTGGCTGGTTCATCAAAACCGGGGCGGGGGCCACGCCAGTGGGAAATTGCTGCACACCCTGGGCTGGGTAGTAGGCGCCAGCTTGAGGAGGGGGGAAACACACACACACACAGGGAAAGGAAGAAGAGTGGCAGGGTTAGGGCCCAACCACATAACAAATGTCTGCCTGAACATCTCCCACCCCCTCCCCACCCACCTCTCATCATCCATAGCCCGCCCCTTAGCCCTGCCCCACCCTGCTCCCCAAGGGAATTAGGTGTCTGTCAAAGCTGGGGAACCAGTCTGAACTGCGTTTACAAGAATTCCTGACACTGACACACACACACCCCGTGTAGGCAGGCACTTGTTCCCCACCACACTCCAGCGACCAGGACTATGTCTGTTCCTCTTCCACCCCATAAGGTACCACGTACGCACCCCACCAAAACATACACATACACTCAGAGAGCAGCAACTACTTAACCTGAAACAGAATCAGGTCTTTGGCTGGGAATGACAAAAAACATCTGCCAGCCCTGTTCCATTCAACCTGAGTCCAGTTCCAGTCTCCAGCCCTTTGCTAAGGGGCAAGGAAACAAAAAGTCACATTATGAACTGGGCCCAGGATGCGGAAAATTCCTTAAAGCAATGGTCTCCAAAATGCGATGCATTCTTTAATATCATCCTCAACTTCCTGTTGTTTTTGACAAGCAACATAAGTGTTATTTGTTTAAATGATGCATACATATAAACAAACAGAAACATACCCGTATTAGAGGTACACACTCAAAATTTTTCCTGATGATCAAAAAATTTTGGAAACCACTGCCATAAAGAACAGACTAATCCTTTCCTAGAATATAAATGAAAAACAGCTACAACAACTTCCCAAATCCATGTTACATGGGCTTCCCCCCAAGCATGGAATGAGTGTCACGGGGAATATTTACTAAAAGGCCCTCAAACTGGTGCCTGAACTATACCCCTTGACGTGGGGAGAACTCCAACTCTCAGCAATACTATAAAATACTCTTCCGCCACCCCCCACCCCCAACACCAATTACATATTAAGCACCAATCCCCACTAGCTCTATCATTTTTAGACCAAGAGACAAACCTGGGAAGGGTCTTAGGAATCAGTTAGCAAGTTTAGATGTTCCCTGGGACTCACTCTCACCTAACTCCCTCCCCTGCTTACCGTAGGTCCCAAACTCTGTAGGGTTTGCACCTGGATAGAAGCTTGGGGCTCCCGGCTGCACAGGATACTGCTGTGTCGGGACAACATATGTGGAACGCCCCTGGTAGAGGGGAAGGGGGAGAATGAGAATGAAGGAGTTGAGGGAGCTACGAAGACCATGTCAGACTACAAAGAGAATGTAGGACAAGACAGGACAGGCCAACTCCAGGCAATGACCAGAAGGAAGTCCCACCTCTGGAGAAGAGAGGGGACTGGAGGGTCAGGGTGGGGGAGGTGAGGGTGAGGGTACAAGGTTCTGTGGCTTCCAGCCCCCAAGCCTCCAGCCTCACCTGTCCAGGGATGTAGTAGGCCCCCTGGGAGGCTGGGTAGGAGATCTGGGAAGGGATCATCATTACTTGGGATCCAGCAGGGTAGACATGGGCAGCTGGGCCAGGGCGGGCGGGGGCTGCACTCTGCACTCGGGAGGCTGCACTGCTCGGGGGCTGGGCCCGGCTAGGGTAGAAGTGCTGTCAGGAGGGAGGAAGGCAGTTGGCATTGGGAAGGGGAGGAAGTGGACAGCAAAAGGGCCATTCCACCATGTCTCTAGTCAGGAGAGAAGCACCAGGGGCTTTGGAGCATGAGGGCCAACGCTTCCAAGACTCACTTGACCAACGGATGGCTAAGTGGCCTCCTGTACTCACATATGCCCACCAAACTCAGGTATACACTTAGCGCTCTGTGTACTTACTCCCTCCCTGCCATGCATTCGCAGGTCACCTCACCAGGCTATCCCTCAGCAGAGGCTTCCTAACACCCAGATGCATCATGCCTAAGTAAAGCCTTTTTCAGCAACGTACTCCCCAGCATGCACTGCTCCACCCTATGGTACTGAGGAGCTAACCGCTAACATGCAACAGTCTCCCAGTTCCCCAGATATGAGCTACACAAGATTTAGCCCCTAACATGCATCAGTCAGCCTCAGGCTGAGGACCCAGACTGAGTCTAGCCCCTGACTAGGGCAGAGTGTAAGGGTGAGACCCGGAGAGAGTTCAGGATTAGCAATGGGGTATTACCTGCAGAGACCTGAATCCTCCCTGAGAGCACATGGGGACAGGAAAGAAAAGAATTATCCCCAAGGTGATGACGGGGGAGGAAAATGAAGGAAGCAGGACAAGAATCCTCTCCCACTTAGTGAGGAAGAATTTAGGGAACAGAGGAAGGCAAGAACTAGCCGGAGTGTTTATCTTGCCATAGTCCAAAAGAGAAAGAAGGATGGGGAATGGAGCAATGGCAACCTCCCAGTAAAAGAAGGAAATAGGAAAGCAGGAGTTGGCAGCGGGCCCAAAGCACTGCCCCCGATTCTCAAGGCACCAGGGCCCCTAGGAACACCATCCCCACCAACTACATACTCCAAGGGGTCAGCCACCGTAAGTAATCAACAGTGCAAAGTGCAGAACCGCACGAAAGAACACACAGCAACTGTCAGGAAGTTGGGGCAGGTACAAGGCCTCCATAGTTTCCATCCTAGGCCCGAGCTGGCCTAAGCTTTACATGGTTCCCACCCAGGCCCCCTACTCCCCTCCCCACAGCCCCTCACCTGGCGGGGCTGAGAAGGCGTGTTCATTTGTGTCGCTTGAGGCGTACTGAACACCACCGGTGCTGTCTGCCCCGGGGGAAACGCTGGCTGAAGGGGGGGAGACCAGAATTCAGCAAGAGGGGAAACCCAGGTGGGGCAGAAACTCAAGCTGGCGAAGTAAGGGGAGCAGAGCTGTGGCAAGAGCCTCAACAGTCCACATATACCCTCCCCAAGACAGCCCCTAGGAACAGCCCGGGGGCCCTGTCTCAATTTGGCAGCAGGAAGCTGCACTTTGCCCTGACACAGAAGGGGGTGGGAAAATCCAGAGGTTGGAACCTGTTCCTGACCCGGCTGCCTGGTCTCCCCCACCCCCACCCCAGTTGCTGCTAATTCCTCCCTAATTACCTGTGGGAGTCCAGGGGATGGGGCAGGTGGGGGGCCTGTGGGCTGTGGAGCTTTGTTCATTTCATTTGGTGCCACATCAGGGTCCCCCCAGCACCTGTTGGGAAAGAGCGGAGCTCGGAAAGGGGAAGGGACCCAAGCTTAAGGCAAATGCAGTGGGGGAGAGATGAAGCAAGGTTTGGGTCCCACAACAAGCCCCGGAGTCGCCAAGAAGGTGAAGGAGCATGAAACCCAGTCTATATCCCCACCGACACCTTGTCAAACCCGCATCTCCAACCACCCCCCTGATCTGCTGAAACAGCCCCTCACTCACCCCCTCGGTTAAGAATAAATCCACGGTGCGGCCTACAGGTTCTGGGCATCCGAGGGCCTGGGGTTGGGAGGTGGGGGGTATCAACCTGGCTCCGCGGGGCCCAAGACCAACCAGACCGGAAATTCCAGGTCTCGCTGGCACCAGGCTCCCGGATCACAAACGGAGCTAGCAGCTTCGGCCGTGGTGTCCCCACCCCCCACCCGGGGACACCGGGTTCGGGGCCTGGCCCAGGGGCACACAGGGCACGCCTGCCGCGGGTGGCCGCGGGTGCACCCGCGCGGGGCTGGAGGCGAGGCCTGCCGCCGCCCAGGAGCGGAGGCCAGGAAAGGCGGCAGTCGGGCCGTAAAAGGCCAGGCGGGCGGCGGCCGAAAAGGAGCCGGTTTGAAGCAAGTGAGGGTCGGCCTGGAGGGCGGGCGGGGCCGGGGGCTCCTCCCTGCCTGCCGCCGCCGCCTCCCTCCCCTGCGCCCTCCCTGCGCAGCGCCGGCCAGTGCCAAAGAACAACGTGTCACTTCCCGGCGGCCGGGCCGCAAAGGGGGGAGGGGGCGCCGGGCCGGGAGCCGCGGTGCCTGCGCCCGCAGGGCCTCCTCGGGTCGGACCGAGGTGGCACTTAGCAGCCGGGAAACCCGGCGCCCTCCCAGCCCGCGGAGACCGCACATTCCGGCCCCGCGCTCCCCCACCCCCACCCAGCAGCCAGGCCGGGCCAGGCCGGGCACACGTGGGCCGGGGATCGGGCCCTGGAGGCCCGGGGCCCGGACTTGGGCCGCGGAGCTAGGGCGCCGGGGAGGCGGCGCAGGGTAGCCGGTCCCGGCCCGGATGGCGGCGGATGCGGGGGGAGGGGATGGGGGGGCCGGGTCGGGCCCGGACATGGCGGCTTTACCTTCAGTCTCCTTCAGTCCGCGCGGCCGAGCCCCACGCAGCCGCACAGACGTAGTCCACAACCATTTCCGGCTCCCCGCACGGATCCCGCTCGGCGGCCACCGCTTCTCCGCAGGCGCAGCCGGCGCCCCCACGTGACCGGCGCAGAGGGCGGAGCCCTGCCCGGCGCCGCGAAGCACATGGGATTTGCCCCGCCTAGTCATGTGACAGCCACTGCCCGCCCCCGTGTCCCCTCCCGAACTTTGGAATTCCCAGGCCGACCCCCCTCTGCGAGTCTGTTCCGCGATTCTTTAGTTCATTCATACTTTGAGCAAGCATTTATTGAGTGCATACTGAATGCTAGGCTAAGTGCTGGCGGGGGGCTAAGAATACTGAAATTAAAAGACTCAGTCCTGCTGAAGTAAAGCATGGTGCAAACGCGGAAAGAAACACGTTAGGCAGCCTTTGAAAGTAATGTAGGTTAGATCAATAAAAGACCTTTTAAACTGAATGTTTATATGTTTAATAAGGATTGAAACATTCTAACTAGGGAATTAGTAAACTTGTCTCTCTCTCTCTCTTTTTTTTTTTTGCCACATCTTCCGGCATATAGAAGTCCTCTGGCCGCGGTTGGAACCCGTGCCAGAGTAACAGCCCGAGCCGCTACAGTGACAACGTGGGATCTTTAATCGGCTGTGCCAAAAGAGAACTCCTAGATTTGTCTTTTCTAAAGAGTAAATATTGGCCACTCCCAGGGAGGAACTAAAATCAGTTATACAAACTTCAAATGGTGGTGGAACGAGTAATGCCAAGACCCCTCCCGGCCGGGTAGCCAAGAGATTTTAAACCGCCTGAAGGGACATAGTAGAGTCAAACCTACTTACTCAAAGGCAGCCTGGATTTTAATCCAAACTCTACTACTTACTTCTGATGATGTACCTACTCCCCACCACCTAATCAATAGGTTGTAAAAGGGAACTATTTGGAGTTCCTGTGTGGCTCAGCGGGGATCCAGTGTTGTCACTGCGGTGGCTCAGGTCACTTGCTGTGGCACAGGTTTGATCCCTAGCTTGGAAACTGTGGCAAGCCATGAGCATGACCAAAAACAAAAGGAAATACTTGAAACTAGGCAGTCTAGCTCAAGTTTGAGCTTTTATTGTGAGGATTAAAGGAGTTAATTTGTGTGAAAGTACTTAAAACAGTGCCTAGGTCCCTAGTTAAGGCTATTTTCTGTCTCTCCTCCACACCTGCCCCCTCTGTATCCAAACACATATAATCTTCATTGTTTCCCCAATGAAACAATTAATAATAATTGTTTCATTGGGGAAACAATTTCTTTGCCCCAATGATGAACTGGTCACTCTGCATATATGACCTTTGTGATCTCACTTAATCCTCACAACTTCCTATAAAATGGATTGTATCATTATTCCCATTGGATGAGTAACTGATGCTCCAAAGAAAGGAGAGCAGCATAGAGGCATAGAGGAGGAACCATAGAAAAATGAAAGATCTAGGGTCTCTGTGACACTCTTCATTTGAGTTCTGTGATTTTATCATGTGTGACTGGCTGGCTCCCTTCTCTAGTTTTCTCATTTCTCTTTCTCCCTAAGAAAACTAATAAATAAAGATCAGTTACTGCCTACATGCCAATTCGTTCCCAGCTCAGAAATCACTCTTGAACTCCACTCAGAACAAGGTACTATCAGAGTTCCCTTGTGGCACAGTGGATTAAGGACCCAGTGTTGTCACTTCAGTGGTTTGGGTTGCTGCTGTGGTGAGAATTTGATCCCTGGCCCAGGAATTTCCACATGTGGCGAATGGGCGGGGCCTAACCAGAAAAGTCTCACCCCTACATTCTTTCCCATCTATATGTTACATCATCTCAGCAGACATCAGGTCCTATTGATGTTTGGATCAAAATCAAGTCCTGTTGATTTCGTCTTTAAAAACTCTTCTGGGGAGTTCCCATCGTTGCGCAGCAGAAATGAATCCGACTAGGAACCATGACGTTGCAGTTTGATCCATGGCTTTCCTCAGTGGGTTAAGGATCGGCATTGCCATGAGCTGTGGTGTAGGTCACAGACGCGGCTCGGATCTGGCATTGCTGTGGCTCTGGCATAGGCTGGCAGTTGTAGCTCCTATTAGACCCTTAGCCTGGGAAACTCCATGTGCCGCAAGTGCAGCCCTAAAAAGACAAAAAAAAAAAAAAAAAAACCCTCGGAGTTCCCGTCGTGGCTCAGTGGTTAACGAATCCGACTAGGAACCATGAGGTTGCAGGTTTGATCCCTGCCCTTGCTCAGTGGGTTAAGGATCTGGCGTTGCCGTGAGCTGTGGTGTAGGTTGCAGACGCGGCTCGGATCCCGCATTGCTGTGGCTGTGGCGTAGGCCGGCGGCTATAACTCCTGTTAGACCCCTAGCCTGGGAACCTCCATATGCCGCGAATGCAGCCCTAGAAAAGGCAAAAAGACAAAAAGAAAAAAGAAAAAACTCTTCTGGGAGCTTCCTCTGTGGCGCAGCAGAAATGAATCCAACTAGGAACAAGGAGGTTGCAAGTTTGATCCCTGGCCTCGCTCAGTAGGTTAAGTATCCAGCGTTGCCGTGAGCTGTGGTATAGGTCGCAGACACAGCTTGGAGCTGGTGTTGCTGTGGCTGTGGCGTAGGCTGGCAGCTGTAGCTCCAATTAGACCCTTAGTCTGGGAACATCCATACGCCATGGGTGTGGTCCTAAAAAAAGCAAAGAAAAAAAAACCTCTTCTGATGAGGGCACTATATCAAATCACTTGTGATGGAAGATATTATGAGAAAAAGAATGTGTGTGTGTGTGTGTGTATATATATATATATATATATATATATATATATATATATATATATATATATATATCTGGGTCACTTTGCTGTACAGCAAGAATTGACAGAACATCGTAAATCAACTATAATAAAAAATCATTTAAAAAATTGAAAAAAAAAACTTCTTCTGCCCTTCTCCATCTCTCTATTTCTACTGCCCTAGTATAATCCATTTCCCTTGCCTGGTCTCCAGGTCACTAGATAACCATGTCAATTTCCTGCTCTCATACATTGGTTCCCATTGAGAGACACTATCAATTTCTTGGCACAACAAAGCTCTTCTAAACCTGATTTCAACCTGTGTCTCTTTCTCTTACCATTTTCCCCCTAGCTCTATGCAGACAAACCAAACGTCCATGGTTTCTGAAAACAAATAGCTTTTTGCTTTTGCTACTCCTTTAGCTATATCCTACCCTCTTTTCCTCTAGATAAACTCATCTTTCTCCAAGAATCAGTTTGGGCAAAACTCTCCCCTCACTTACCCAGGCACTTAGGCCCTATTTCAATGATCTCAGAGTATCTCGTTCACACTCCACTACAGAACTGATCACAATGTACTACAATTGTTTTCTTTTCCATTGTGTAAGCTTTTGAGGATAGGATTCATTTTTCTATATTTGCATACCCACAAACTAGAAAGAATAATGTCCAATGCAGAATAAGTCTCCATTGATATTTGTTGTTCAATGACTAAATGTGAACGGTTAAGAGCTATGATGAAAATTTCTTTCCCTAAAGCACAATCACTGACTCAGAAAGAGAATTATCCTTTCATTTATTTCATTTTTTAGTTTAAAATCACTTTCAAATCTTTTGTTTTTGTTTGTTTTGCTTGCCCCTGTGTATGCAGAAGTTCCCAGGCCAGGGATCAAACTGGAGCCACAGCAGTGACCCGAGCCACAGCATGAACACCACCAGATCATTAACCCACTGCCCACCAGGGAATTCCTTTTTTTTTGGGGGGGTGCTGCCTTGAGGCATATGGAGTTCCCAGGCCAGGGATCAGAGCCGCAGTTGCAACCTAAGCCACAGCCACGGCAATGCCAGATCCTTAAACCACTGTGTCAGGCTGGAGATCAAACCTGAATCCCAGCACCACCAAGACACCCCCAATCATATTGCACCACGGCAGGACCTCCTTTTTTTTTTCATGTTTTAAAACTTTAGATATGTTACATAGAGTAAACTGTACATATTTAAAACGTACAACTTGGAGTTCCCGTTGTGGCACAGAGGAAACAAATCTGACTAGGAACCATGAGGTTGCAGGTTCGATCACTGGCCTCGCTCAGTGGGTTAAGGATCCAGCATTGCTGTGAGCTGTGGTGTAAGTTGAAGACACGACCCATAACTGGAGTTGCTGTGGCTGTGGTGTAGGCCAGCAGCTGTAGCTCCAATCAGACCCTTAGCCTGGGAACCTCCATACGCTGCGGTGCGGCCCTAAAAAGCAAATATATATATAAATTTGATGAGTTTTGAGATATATATATCATCACTACCACTACCACTACCACTGCAATCAAGATACTAATTCCATCACTCTCGACTTTTACTCCTTTGGAATCATCTTTCTCTCCACTGGCATCTACAGATAACCACTGACCTTGTCACTAGAGATTGTAAAAATGTAATTTCATATAAATTAACTCCTACTGTGCTTTAAAAAAAAAAAACCTGGATTCTTTCATGCAGAATAATAAATTTGAAATTCATTTGTTACTTTTTATTGTTGACAAATGTTCCGTCAGATGGAAGTCACTTTCTAATTTGTCTTAACATCACCACCGTTAGAAATCAGGTAAGGCAGTTACTATATATATTCTATGAGTCTCACCTTTTTTTTTTTTTTTTTTTGTCTTTTTAGGGCTACACCTGTGGCATATGAAGGTTCCCAGACTAGGGGTCTAACAGGAGCTGTAGCCGCCGGCCTTCGCCACAGCCACAGCAACGCGGGATCCAAGCCGCGTCTGCAACCTATACCACGGCTCACGGCAATGCCAGATCCTTAACCCACTGAGCAATGCCAGGGATCGAACCTGCAACCTCATGGTTCCTAGTCGGATTCGTTAACCACTACAGGCTCATCATTCTTAAGTGCTAAAACTATGGCAGTTTCCATTAAAGGGGCTTTACCTGTCTGTTGAGTCCCAAGTCCAGCATTTCCACCTTTTACAAAGGTTTTTACATGGGCTGCCAAGTGAGAGCAGAGAGAAGGCAAAGGAGACACTCAATCCAAAACCACTGTTTCTTCAGCTAGCCAAGAGCTTAGACTGCGATAGTGTCTGCAACTCTTCAAGGCTACAAAAGGCTGATTAACACAGTGAATAAGGGCATGGGTTTTGAAGTCAGATGGACTTAGATTGCTATCCTGGCTCTACTACTCACTATGTGACCTTGAATAAGTTATTGAACCTCTCCAAACTTTACGTTCCTCACCAAAACACAGGGATAATACCGACCTCTCAAAGTTGTTGTGAGATCTCAGAAGTATGCAGAACTATTCATTCAACATTTATTGATGATCTATTAAGTACCAGTCACTGTTCAGAGGTTAAACCCACAGTGTTAGATAAATGCCAGCAATTATCTGACAGGGCCACATGTTCTCCTCTGCTGCATGGAGGGTCCAGGTCCCCAGGGGCAATGTAGCTATACTCACACTAGCCCCACCAGGAAGGAGCACTACAGAACAAGAGTGATCACATTCCAGGAATGAGGCCATTTCTTTCCCATCACTCTACTAAGAGAAAGGTCAGGGTCAAGCTTTCTTGCACCTTTTCTGCAAGAAATGTAGATGTTAACATGACCAAATCTCTCAAATTGCAGCCTCCCCAAAAGGACAAGAGGGTCATAAGAGGTAAAGATGTCCCTTTCACTCAGCACCACAGAAGTTAGAAAGAGTGGGGCTAACTCTGCTGCCCTGTAAGAACACAGTCTAAAGTCAAGAATGAGAGGCTTGAGGAAGTTGTGCACTAGCAGGTGGGAATGCGGGGTGTATGGGACCCACAAGCCCCTTGGAAAGTTGTTCCTAAGAGTTTCTGTAAAAACCTGTGTACACGGAGTTCCCCTTATGGGTCAGTGGAAACGAATCCAACTAGTATCCATGGGGATGCAGGTTTGATCGCTGGCCTCGCCCAGTGGGTTAAGAATCCAGTGTTGCCATGAGCTGTGGTGTAGGTCACAGACGCAGCTTGGATCCCACGTTGCTGAGGCTGTGGCGCAGGGCAGCAGCTGCAGCTCCAATTCAACCCCTAGCCTGGGAACCTCCACATGCCGCAGATGTGGCACTAAAAAGACAAAAAATAAAATAAAATGAAAATAAAATCTATGTATATACATCTCCTAGAAAGATCTGTTATATTCATCAGTTTCATTTCTCAAGGGTTCATGCCTCTAAAGATGAACCAGTTTTTATGATTAGAAGGAGGGGAGAAGGGAAAGGGGCTTAGTTTTTTCCATTCAGGGCAGCCTCCCTGCTAGCCCAGGATCAGAGTTGCTACAAACAATACCCTCTAACATCTACTCCCCACCCCAGTCTGGCCTCCAGCCACAACGCCCCAGAAAACTGACACAGAGGAACCTCGGGGATAAAGGTCTTTATTCAACAAATTTATCTCACCCAGTAACAAAAGAACAGGAGGTAACAATTCACCCCAAGGTCTGAAGCAGAATCCACCCGTGGCAACAGGAAGCATGACACGCTGACATACCAGCTGCAGCTCTGAGTCTTTGGTGGTCATTTAGAGGTCATAGTTGGGGTTCTTACGAAGGATAACAAAACCTTCCAGAATGGGGGTGACGGGAAGAAACTCCTCAGTGGCCAATTCTGCCCGCTCCCCATGAGCCAACAACACTGGGGTTGTGTGTGTCTGGAACCCTGTGATGGTCTTAGGCTTGCCGGCCTGGCCCACCACATCTACTGCCTGTAGGATAAGAAAACTAAGATGAAGGGATTCTGAACTGAAGTGCAGCAGGAATCTAGTGCCCACACCAGTTTCAGAGAAACAGGTATACACACATTCTAGAAGTTCTAAAGTACAGCCTAAGCCTTCCCCTCTGCTCAGCCTCTCACCTGGCCCACACGGACAGACACTGGCAGTGGCCGCAGCTCCTCATCAAATGTGACCAGCATTCGGGGCTGCATGGCAGCCACCAGCCCATATAATACATAGTGTGACTTGCCTAGAATGACTGAGGGAAGAACAAAGGACAAGTATCGTTAGAGGCATCAGGGCAGGCCTGGCTTGAACCTTAGGACCCCACTCCAGCCCTGACTTTTTTTTTTGACTGTGCTGGGAGCATGCAGAAGTTCCCCCCAGGGACCGAACCAATGTCAAAGCAGAGACCCAAGTTTCTGCAATGACAATGCTGAATCCTTAAGCCACTGTGCCACAAGAGTCCCAGCCCTGCCTTTTTTTTTTTTTTTTGGACTTTTTGTCGTTTTAGGACCGCACCTGCAGCATACGGAGATTCCCAGGCTAGAGGTCTAATCGTACTATAGCTGTCAGCCTACACCACAGCCACAGCAACACAGGATCCAAACCACAACTGCAACCTACACCACAGCTCACAGCAACGCCGGATTCTTAACCCACTGAGCAAAGCCAGGGATCGAACCTGCATCCTCATGGTGCCAAGCGCACCATGAAGAGGTTGTTGGGGTCCTCATGGATGCTAGTCAGGTTCGTTAACCGACGAGCCATGATGGGAACCTCCCAGCCCAGACTCTCTAACCGCTCAGTTACGAAGCTGACCCCACACCCCTTCCCTCAAATAGCCTACTACAAACTGGAGATGCCACCACCTTACTCTGCCTACAGCCTACAGACTTTTCTTTTTATGGCTGCACCTGCAGCATATGAATGTTCCTAGGCTAGGTGTCGAATCAGAGCTGCAGCTGCCGACCTATGCCCCAGCCACAGCAATACTGGATCCAAACCACATCTGCAACCTACTCCACAGCTCACAGCAACACTGGATCCTTAACCCACTGAGCAAGGCCAGGGATCGAACCCACATCCTCATGGATACTAGTCAGGTCCTTAACTCACTTGAGCCATGATGGGAACTCTCAGCCTGTAGACTTGATAATCACTTTTCCCCAGTCAGTCAAGGACAGAAACTGGGCTCAATTCCTCATCTTCAAAAGAAAATCTCTTTGGGTCAGATCAAAAGTGTGGGAGATGTAAGTCTCGTGACACCCAAAGAACCTCAGGAACCCAGAGTGATACAGAGTTAATTTGGAGTCTGGCTCCCAAATCACCAAGGAGGCCCTGGTAGGGGTGGAGAGAGGGCACCACACGCCACCACGTAAGAGCCCTGACAGGAACTCACTGTTGCGGACATCCAGGAAAGAGACAAGTACGGTGAGCAACCCAGCCACAGCCACTTGACTCATAAGCTGCCGGTCACTGTGGTAGGGGCAAAGGGTGAGTGTGCCCTTCCCCAGATGTGTCAGGCCCTGGAAAAAAAAAAAAGCAAGAGAAGTGGAAGTGAGGAGCTGCATCTGAGAAGAAATAACCTAACCCAGCCACAGGGAAATCCCACAACTCGTTCACATCCTCCCTTCTAGGCTAACGGCCCCCTTCACGGAGCGTCAGGTGTCCTCCCTTCCACCACGCAGACACTCCCCTTGGCACACTCGCTCTAAGGAGGAGAGCTGTATTCTTTACCTGTGCCAAGCGCACCATGAAGAGGTTGTTGGGGTCCTTGGCATGATACTGGGCTAATTGGCGCAGCATTGCAGCCAGACGGGCATTATTGGTACCTGGAAATGTTAACCATTACAGAGGCTTGAAAAAGGGAACTCAACTTTTCCCCTAAGATGCTCATGATGGCCTTCTGACTGACACTCACCACTGCCCACCATGCCCATAGCAAAGATGGAGTTATAGGAGACCTCTGGGTCAGCATCATGAGAGAATTTGCTCAGGGTATCCAGGATGTTGAGTCGTGGATTTGAAACAGAGATTAAAGCCAGCGCTAAAGGCACAGCCCTTCGCAGTGTTGGCTCCCCGTATCTCAGCTGGAGATTAAAGAAGATAACAAAGGTATCACAGAAAACAGGAAAAACAAGATCGGTTTCAGGAATAGACTACTAAGCAGAAGGAGCTTTAATCTCCTTTCTGTAGAAAGAGCACAGCAAAAAGACCATTTCTCCACCAAAAAGAAACTCATCGGGGAAGTCTCTTAGGGGAACCCCAGTCATCCAAACCAATATATTCCAATTTCTCCATGCAATACTTACCAGGTGACCAAAGGTTCGTAGTGCCATCTCTGCACCAATCTCCTCTCCCATAGCAATAAGGGCAATGCCCAGCACAGCCACTCCCTGAGAGTGAAGAGGCAGCAGAACTCAATAAGCTCAAGGAACAAAAAACTCACCCTTGACTCAAGTTCCACTTAAGAAGAAAAAGCTGTCCTGCGAGGCACACCTCGACCTCTCAGTACTAAACCCAGTCTCATGCTACTTCAATACATAGTGATACCCAGATGGGCTCTAAACCAAAGCCAAAGCATGCTTATCTTCTCTCCCTCGGAGTGTACCCAGCCACCCACAGAACCTGATGTGCTCCCATGTCGGCAGGGGCTTCCTTCTTGTCCTTGTCCTTCTTTTCCTTCTTGTCTTTGTCTTCCTCCTTTTCCTTGGAGTCAAAGTGTTCACTGCAAATATGGAGCAGCTGCTGCACCTTGAGTACATTCCCAGAGCCTGGGACAGGGTGGTAAGGGTGAGAAAGGGTAGAAATGAGAAGACACCAAGGAAAAGCCTACTTTAGAAACAGAGACAAAAGAATCTAAGGCAGTTCATAGAGTCTGAGAAAGGAGAAATGATCTGAAGCATGGTCCAGGAGAGAAGTGAAGAGTCACTGGAGAAGATCAAAGACACAGACCTGCATAAGCACACACATCCACCAGTGTGTTGGCAAAACTGCGGAATGGCTCTGACACAACCTCTAGCGCAGCCAGGATGGCCTCGATGGCCTCTCCCTTCCCTACAGGACAGATTCAAGAGATCAGAGGGTACATAGTCCCTTCTAGCACAGCCTGACACATTAACTCTCCCTGTTGCATCCAGTTACTACCAGCCTTTTACCCAAATAGACATTTGCTCACCCAGGTGGTTGAGGCCAAGTCCAAGAGGAAGCCAACGGGCATAAGTGTCCTTAAGCTCAGTCTCTGACTTCTCCATGATGGTCTGAAGGATAGTGGAAGTGACGTCTCCATTGCAAGATCCTACTGCTATCATTCCACAGGCTAGAGCTGTCACACCTGCCACCTAAAAATAGGAACAGCAGTATTACACGTGTAAGTTATTAAAATAGTTATTTACTTGAGTAAACAAGTAAAGATAGCCAATTGAGTCAAGACAGCCAATTCCTATAGTCCACTGGAAATCACATTAGGTGATTCTTTCTAAGGGTAGGTCAAAATAACAAGAGCAGCATTGGGCAGTTCCCATTGTAGCTCAGCAGGTTAAGAACCCAAAATAGTATCTATGAGGATGTGGGTTTGATCCCTGGCTTCACTCAGTGGGTTAAGGATCTTGCATGGCAGCAAGTTGCAGTGTAGGTCAACAGCTACAGCTCCAATTCAGCCCCTAGCCTAGGAACCTCCACATGCTGTATGTGCAACCCTTAAAAGCAGAACAACAACAACAAAAAACAACAGCAGCATGGCCAAGGTGCAGTGGATTAAGAATCCAACTGCTGGAGCTCCCGTCATGGCTCAGCAGAAAGGAATCCAATTGGTATCCATGAGGACGCGGCTTCGATCCCTGGCTCCACTCAGTGGCGTAAGGATCCAGTGTTGCTGTGAGCCATGGTGTAGGTTGCAGACATGGCTTGGATCCCACCTTGTGGCTGTGGTATAGGCCAGCAGTTGCAGCTCTAATTTGACCCCTTGCCTGGGAACTTGTATATGCTGCAGGTGTGGCCCTAAACAGAAGAAAAAAAAAAAATCTGACTGCTGTACCTTGGGTCGCTGCAGAGGAGCTTGTTCAATCCCCGGCCCAGCACAGTGGGTTAAAGGATCTGGTGTTAGTTATTGCAGCTGCGGCATATATAGTACCTGTGGCTCAGATTCAATCCCTAGCCTAGGAGCTTCCATATGTAAGTGGGTATAGCCATAAAATAAACATAAAAATTAAAAATAACAATAGCGGAGTTCCCGTCGTGGCTCATAGGTAACGAATCCGACTAGGAACCATGAGGTTGCGGGTTCGATCCCTGGCCTTGCTCAGTGGGTTAACGATCTGGCATTGCCGTGAGCTGTGGTGTAGGTTGCAGACAGGGCGTGGATCCCACACTGCTGTGGCTGTGGTGTAGACCGGCAGCTGTAGCTCTGATTAGACCCCTAGCCTGGGATCCTCCATATGCCGCGGGTGCGGCCCTAAAACGACAAAAGACAAAAAAATAAATAAATAATAACAATAGCAGCAACCATTCACTGAATACTTACTACATGTCAGCCACTATGCCAACTGCTTTGTGTACCACCAACATTTAATCCTCAAAACAATGTCACGAAACAGGTCCTGTTGTTATTGCCCTTTTACTGAAGAGAAAAATGATGCCTCAAGAGATTCTGTTATGTGTCCTAGATCACATTGCTTGTAAGGAGTGGTGGCAGGATTTGAACTGAGGTCTTTCTTACACAAGTCTGTGCTTTTAGCCACTATACTATATTTATCCATCACTAAAACGATTTTGCACAAGTAAGAAAATTTAAAGTTGGCTAATGACTCAGAATTCCCATTGTGGCTCAGTGGTAATGAACCCGCCTGGTATCCACGAGGACACGGGTTTGATCCCTGGCCTTGCTCAGTGGGTTAAGGATCTGGCGTTGCCATGAGCTGTGGTGTAGGTCACAGATGCAGCTCAAATCCCGCGTTGCTGTGGCCGTGGGGTAGGCTGACAGCTTTACCTCCATTTAGACCCCTAGCCTGGGAACTTCCATATGCTGTGGGTACAGCCCCAAAAAGACAAAAAAATAAAGTTGGCTAATGAGTAAAACAGTGAGTGAGAATAATCCACCCCAAGCCAGGTTAAGTTACTCCCCACTCTAATTTGGTACTTTCTCATGAATCCCACAGGGTGGAACTCAATACCAAAATCACCTGAGGCTGAAAAGCCCAATTCCAAGCAATTTCACGGAAATGATACACCTCCTCCTCACACACACACATTTTTCCCCACTATTTATCACAGACTGTTAGGACTCAGAACACCTCCCACTCTCCCCTAAATGACCAACAGCCTCTACTCACCTCCATACTAGATTTGGAATCTCCCATCACAGGTAGCAGCAGTGTTAGAACATCTTCACGATTGGAGCCGGCATAGGCCAGGCCAAGACTGCAAGCCAGGGAGAGGCAGTCCCCGACACACATCCAAGGATAGACAAGGAGAAAACAAAAAGAGGACTGGTCACTTCAACAACCACCAAGAACCAAATACTCACAAGCACAGTGGTAGTCTTGTGCAGCACAAAGGGAAAGGGGTCTGATTCCGTCTTCACAGAGCTTACAGGTTGAGCACTACCAGAAGGAGAAGCAAGAAGCCTTACCCAAAGATGGAACCAAGTCTCATGGTGTTGCTATTGTGGAGGACATAATCTGAGAGCAGTGCTAGAGCAGGGTCGCACTCATTCCGGACACCAGAGTTCACGATGCCACAGGCCAGAAGGGCTCCTGACTACAAAATGCAAACAGATTCTTCACTCAGGCTGCTCTACCTTCCTCACCACAAAGGCTGCAACCAACATGGGCCTCACGATAGTACCTGCCTTAACTGGAGCTAAACCCAGGTGGACCTTACGGGTGTGGAAGGGAGACCCTGAGGGCCCTAAAACATGGAAGACGGATGTCTGCATTGGCAGGCTGTGCCCAGACCAACCTTGATATAGTCCTCGGAAGAGTACAGGTACTTGTCAATCTGGGTAAGGCCACCATCCACATCCCACAGCAGAATCATGCCAAGAGATGCAGCTGCGCTCAACATTCCTATACCAAGGGAAAAAAAATCCATCAGTCTTAAAATGGCCCTACCATGAGAAAACTTACAAAGAGCTCTCCAAGAAAAAGAATGTACATGTATGCATGACGGGGTCTCTTTGCTGTATAGCAAAAACTGACAGAACACTGTAAATCAACTGAGATTATTAAAAAAAAAAAAAAGAGCCCTCCAAAGAACTGCTGTGGGGACTGTCAGGTAACATATGAACCTACAAAGGGAACAAGAGTGTCTAAAGCTACATAAAGGTAGAATAGGAACAGGATTATACCGTGGTCCTTGTTCTTATAAAGCCATTTGTTGCCATCATCAGTCAGCAGTTTGTCTTGGCCAAAGGCTGCGTTCACGAAGCCGTTCACGAAAGAGGAGGCCAGGTTCATACGGGCAGAGTCCACTTGAGAGCCACTGCCCCCAAACCCTGCAAAGGAGGGAAAGGAGGAAAGGGAGGTTTAGAGTACACAAGAAAGGAACACAGCATGGCCGCTGGACTCTGATTCTGAGCTGTCCCCTTAAGATCCTCTATCTACGACCCCAACAGTGACCAGAGAAAAGATACATAGGAATTTGAGCTCTTACAGGACAAGCATGTTTGGGCCAAGCCACCACTCCCAATACAAGGAGCGTAATTAACAATCCTCCAATCCCCACACACACAGAGACGGCTACTTACTGTTGTTCTCTAGGTGGGTTTTATAGATGTCATCAGGCACCTTGGGCTCCATGATGTCCAGCTGAAGAGAAGTCAGAGGGTCAATAACTGCTCCCCCAGTCCTCCCCTAGCTGTCCCTTCCGTTATCCCACTGAACGGCAACTCTAACCAAGGAGAGTTTAATCAAAGGCATAATCAGGAAAGTGAAATGCCAGGCAGAATCACAACCAAAAACCCTTGATGGAAAAGGGCCGAGAATCTCACCTCCCGAGCTAAAGCCAAGAAGTTGCTGTTGAGCTGCACATTGGACATGATCTCCGTCAGGTCCTCATACTCCTCCACATCTTCACTCAGCTCTAAAAACACTCCATGCCGGCCTAGCATGAATGCCATTTGCTTCTGTACAACCCTGAAGGAGAAAGCCAACACATCTGCTCAGCCCCCATCTACTAAGGGTGCAGAAAAGCCCTTCGAGCCCTAGTCAGAAACCACAAGTCCTAGCACTTCATGTCAATGTCCCATCCATGAGCTTAGCTCTTTCTTTGCCAACTTTTTCTTTTACATACACATCCTTGCAGGAGGTGAAAATATCTTCTACCAGCTCCATGTCATTGAGCATCAGTGCCAATCTCAGAGCTTCAGGGAAGCGACTGAACTTTCGGAACACACCCAAGGCGCAACGTAGTAGGGCAGAGTTCTCAGGCTCGGGCACATAATTCACACAACTACAAAGATGAGAATAATACAGGAATCAGAAAGTAGTAGACCTTCATTTGTCCAGTTTAATTTACTTACCCAAAATTAAACACTGAATGCCTATTATATATCAGGCATTACGCTAGTTTTTGGGACCACTAGGTAAAGATGATGTCTCTGATCTCAAGAAACTCACAGATGTTGGGAGTTCCCTTTGTGGCTCCACAGTAATAAACCCAACTAGTATCCATGAGGACACGGGTTCAATCCCTGGCCTCACTCAGTGGGTTAAGGATCTGGCGTTGCCGTGAGCTGCAGTGTAGGCTGCAGGCACGGCTCGGAACTGGCGTTGCTGTGGCTGCGGCATAGGCCAGCAGCTACAGCTCTGATTTGACCCCTAGCCTGGGAACTTCCACATGCCGTGGGTATGGACCTGAAAATACCAAAAGAAAAGAAAAAAAAAAACGCATGTGCATGCATGCACGCACACACAAGAAACTCACAGGTGTCAACAAATTAACTACAGCCTAATTGACTGCTACCTTTGAAGCAGATTCTCTCAGAGTATAAAGAAGACACAATCGAGAAAGAAGTGCTGGGAAAGGTGAGCCTGCCACCATTCCCTATCTTGCTCACTCACCTAGTGAGATACAGGCAGACCTTTGCATATGCATTCTCATCAATGTCTTTCTCCAGCATATCCACCTGCTCAATTTCCATAAGCAGGTCACAGGCCTCATGCTCTGCATTGTGCGCCATGTTGTAGGGGACAATCTCCTTCACCAGGGTCAGCAGTGGCTCCCGCTGTGTCTTCTCCGCATCATCTAGCTCCTGCCACTCCTTAGCCACTTCTCCTGCCAAATGCCTACGGATAAGCCCAGACTATTAGAGGAGCACAGCTTTATGGGAAGCATTTCTCTAGGGGTCAAGCAATTCACTGTATGGAAACTCAACATGCTAGTACTCCACGACAGAACTCAGAACTATACCTCAGAACCTCTTCAGATTCCCAAGAAGAAAAGGTCTTACCTGACATATTCATGACCCCATGATGCCAATTCCTCCTGGGAGCCCACTAGACGATATTTGAGGCACTCTCGCTCCCCGCTCATGGTCATGGCCAAAACAGAGATGATGTCAGCAGCAAAACGCTATAAACAAAGCAGTCCTTTTAAGTCAAATCCAAGGTAAGAGGAATGCTGGATTACGGAATCAAGATCGCCGTCGCGGAGTTCCCGTCGTGGCGCAGTGGTTAACAAACCCGACCAGGAACCATGAGGTTGCGGGTTGGATCCCTGGCCTTGTTCAGTGGCTCTGATCCTGCGTTGCTGTGGCTGTGGCGTAGGCCAGTGGCTACAGCTCCGATTAGACCCCCAGCCTGGGAACCTCCACATGCCGCGGGTGCAGCCCTAAAATGACAAAAAGGGGAAAAAAAAAATCACTGTCGCTATCCTCCAAATTAAATGTTAATTACATTACCAGCCTCTGTACTTAAAATTCAAACATGTTATCTCAGCTAAGCTTCATTATAACCCTAAGGTTAGCACTGCAATCTCCCTTTGAACCAACATGGCTGAAGGGTGATACCGAGAGGAAAGTGGAGAAAGATGGGAGACTTTGATGTCTTTTTTTGGCTGCACCCACGGCATATGGCCAGGGATCAAATCCAAGGCACAGCTGTGGCAATGCTGACCCTTAACCTACTACACCACAGCAGGAACTCTGAATTTTTTGGGGTGGGAGGCTGTGCCCACGGCATGTGCAAGTTTCTGGGCCAGGGACAGAACCTGCGCCACAGCAGCAACCCAAACTGCTGCAGTTAACCCACTGCACCAAAAGAGAACTCCGAGACTTTGAATTTTACTCCAATTACAATAACAAATGATTAAAAGCTTTTAAGCAGAAAAGAGTCACACTCTAGAAAGATCACTATGGCTGCTCTATGGAAAACAAACTGTGTGGGAGTCACAGACAAAAGGAAGAGGACCAATTAGGAGGCTGCTGAAGTAGTTTAGGTGAAAATTGAAAATTTCTTGGATAATAGTTGAACCAATAGGCAGAAGTTATTGAACTGGAGCTGTATTTTAGAGTTAAAACAAATGAAAGTACAGGCGATATAAAGAAAAAAGTTAATTAAGTTCTTCATAAATGACAAAAACAATGTCTTTTCTTTCTTTCCTTTTTTGTCTTTTCTAGGGCCGCACCCGTGGCATATGGAGGTTCCCAGGCTAGTTGGAGCTGTTGCTGCCGGCCTATACCACGCCCACAGCAACACAGAATCTGAGCCGAGTCTACAACCACAGCTCCCGGCAACACCGGATACTTAACCCACTGAGCAAGGGCAGGGATCAAACCCGCAACCTCATGGTTCCTAGTCGGATTCGTTTCCGCTGAGCCACAACAGGAACTCCAACAATGTCTTTTCTGAAGACAATCCTCCTACCAGCTCTTATGTGAGCATTTTGATTATGAGCTCTGTTCAACTAGCTCAGATCTCACGTCATCAGGCTTCCTGAGACTCACCATGAGCTCCACTGTCCAGATAGAAAGGAATTCCTAAACTAGGCTTCCATCAGCTTCCAAAAAGTTTTACCTTATTCTCTCCAGGGGCCATGTTCTCATAGATCTCCTTCAGTTTGCCATAGTGTGGACGCAGAAATTTGAGAGGCTTAGGTACTGAAGTCATGGAAGTTGTAGAAGAACGAATCTGCCTCCGAAGTTCCTCCAGGGCTGGTCGGTACAGGGACGTGTCCTTCTCCTGATCAGGAGATGTTAGGGCTCAGACAAAAGGAGTCTCATCCCTTAAGTCATAATACAGAAGTGTTTAACAACTCCCTTAAGAAAGTAACTGAGTCTTACTCATCTGTGATTGACCACATACCTGCACACAGCCTTGCACAAAAACAAATGTTCCCAGGTAAGAGTTCAACAATGGCTTCTCCCAGAAGACAGCTATCAAACCTTTCAATTATCTTTTTATATTCCCTTTCCTCACAACATGGTTCTAACACCGACCCTAAAATATGGTCCCTCATTCCCTATACCTCACCTATGAGTTGTGGCCCCAAAATGGAATAAAGCATACAAGTGAGAAAGATCCATCTATACACCCAGTCTTATTAACATTCCCACTCACCCCAAGTCGTTCCACGAGCATCTCCAGTTCATCCTGAAGTTGTTTGTCCTCCTCAGACTGGAAGATTGGGGGAAGATGCTCATCAAGAGAAGGAATCCCAAACACATCCTCCTCCCATTCACCTTGGGGCAGGTGGACTGTGAGCTTGACTCCTTAGGAGGCATCAGGTGGACAAGGGAAGAGAGCGGAATGGGAAGCCCTGGTGGGAAGGCAGCCTGGCTTCTGGGCCAGGCTCTGCTGGAACGCCGTTCTGAGAAGCGGGGGTGACAGTGACACGCCCGGGCCCACAAGAGATGGTGGTGAGGACAGGTAGGAGCAGAGGAGGTAACAGCGCGGAATGAAGGATGGGGGGCAGAGAGGCAGGGGGCTGGGGGCCCCGAGGGTCGCCCTATCCGCCCTCTCCCGGGCGCTGTGCTGCCGTTGGGAGACGAGCCCAAGGCCTGAGGAGCCGCCGTGACTCAGCCCGCCGCGGTCTCCTCCGCCGGCTCCCGGGGCCGCGCCTCACCAGCTCCTGCTCTTTGTCCTTGTCTCCGGCATCTCGCCGCTCCTTGCTGCTCGGCTTCTCGTCCCCGCCGCCGGGGGACGCCGCTGGTGGCTGCTGAGTCTGCAGCAGCGACTTGTCCCGGCCGCCCTCCTCCATCTCTGCTGCCACTGCCGGCCGGCTGCGCGCGCACCGTGCGCACCGCCCGGTTTCCCAGAGGGCCTCGCGCGCGTCGCCCACGGCGCCCCTCCTTCTCCAGAGCCCGCCTGCGACCGGAAACGCCGAGGCGCCCCACCTACCCCGCGGCCTGGGAGCCCTTGCCCTCGGACCCCGCCCTCCAAAGCTGCACGGAAACTACAATTCCCAGGTTCCTCGGCGCCGGCTCAAACCTGGAGTTTCTGGAGCTGTCTGGGATTTGGGGCGCCTGCTGCCGTAGGGATTGAGACGGCTGCTAGCCGAGACTGCCCCTAGGGTCCCTCATAGCGGTGTGAATAGTACGCACAGTGATACCCCGGTTTGCAACGTGGTGGGATAAACGGACAGGATTCTTGAAATCCAAGACGCTTGAATGCCCTCTGTATGAAGTCTGTGTAATCGAAGTGTTGGTGTAAACGCTTGAATGCCCTCTGTGTGAAGTCTGTAATCTTAAGTGTGTGTGTAAACCCACAGCACTGTGGAACATTAACCTCATAACATTTCCCCCTCCCCCGCCCTTCAGGAGAGTGCTGTAATATTACCATATGTGGGTACCATCTTAAATCCACCGGGGGTGCCACATGTAGTAGAAATGAATACGTAAAGTCTTATGCACTAATGCGAAGTCCTGGAACTGAAAACGAAGCAAGATGTCTGTCTTTTTGGCTTGTCCTCAGACTTTCTTTTTTTTTTTTAAGGTTTGCACCTGTAACATATGAAAGTTCCCAGGTTAGGGGTTGAATAAGAGCTGCAGCTGCCGGCCTAAGCAACAGTCATGGCAAGACCAGATGGGAGCTAAGCAGCTTTTAGTGCCAGATCCTTAACCCACTGAGCAAGGCCAGGGATAGAACTCTCATCCTCATGGATACTAGTCCAGTTCTTAACTCACTGAGCCACAATGGGAACTCCCTTTTTTTTTTTTTTTTTTTTTTTTTTTTTGCTTTTTTAGGGTCACAGCCGCAGCATATGGAGGTTCCTAGGCTAGGGGTCCAATCCGAGCTACAGCTGCCGGCCTACAGCACTGCCACAACAACATCAGAACCGAGTAGCATCTGTGAACTACACCACAGCTCATGGCAACACCAGATCCTTAACCCACTGAGCGAGGCCGGGGATCGAACCCACAACCTCATGGTTCCTAGTCGGATTCGTTTCCACTGCACCATGATGGGAACTCCCGAACTCCTGATATTGTTTTATTTTATTATTTATCTTATTTATTTTTTGCTTTTTAGGGCCACACCCGTGGTCCTTGGAGGTTCCCAGGCTAGGGGTCAACTTGGAATGTTAGCTGCCGCCCTACGCCAGAGCCACAGCAACGCCAGATCTGAGCAGCGTCTGCAACCTACACCACAGCTCCCAGCAACACTGGATCCTTAACCCACTGAGTAAGGCCAGGGATCAAATCCGCAACCTCATGTTTCCTAGTCGGATTCGTCTCTGCTGAGCCATGACAGGAACTCCCGGAACCCTGATTTTAAATGACATATATTTTTCACTAAACCTTTTGAGTCTGGTAGGATTGTGTCCATTTTATAGAGGAAATATGAAGTAAGTAGTAGAATCAGGATATGAATCTTGATCTATCAGTCTCCCAAGCTCTTGACTACTTCAGCAAACCTCGAAGTTCTTCAGTTAGGGCTATGTATATGTATCTGGAAGGTGAGAAAAGAGCAAGTAACTCTTCTCCCCTTCATCTGGTGGGATCATTCACCATTTGGCCTGGAGTCTTATTTTATGGCATTAAAGAATGCAGAAAGTGTTGAAAACAAAACAAAACAAAAAAACCTGGCCCAGCACAGTTAGCACTGAATGAATGTTGGCTAAATATCTGTATAGATATTGATATAAAGATCTGATGCCTCTCCCCGTTTGTTTTCCAGCCACGCCTGCAGCATGTGGAAATTCCCAGGCCAGGGATCAAACCCTCACCACAGCAGCAGCCGGGGCCACTGACCAGTGACAGCTGCTAGGTCCTTAACCCACTGCACCATAAGAGAATTAATGCCCACTTTAAAACTTGTTCCTCTTTTTCACTCAGTGCTTGGATTCTAGGGATGACCTTGCACGGTCAGCTAACAGAAATTGGGTGATCCATAGCTGTTCTGCCTATTCTACATCTGGCTTCAAGATGTCCAGACTTTGTCATGGTTTTTTTCAGTCATCTGCAAAGGTATTTCTTCTAAATTTCTCTTTTTTTCTGTGACTTCCTTCTATCAGATATCAGGTTTCATCTTTTATATGGGACCTATCTCCACCAGCGCCTTATAAGAGATAAGGTTATACTGTGGCTGGCAGGTATTGAATGTTTCTTGTACTATGTTTCTTGTACTATGCTTTTTTGGAGGTTTAAAATGTTTCAAAATATTTGAAAGAAAAAATCAAATGTTTCAAAATAAAAGGCTGGGTGGGGGTGGTGTTTACACTGAGGATTTGGGATGGAAATGCTATAAAATTTGGTTGTGATGATTTCTGTATACCTATAAATGAAATAAAATTCATTAAGTAATTTAAAAAATACATAAAAGGTTGGGGATGGGTGAGAGAACATGAGCTTTAGAGAGGACAGATCTGGTGTTTAAAACCAAATCCTGGAGTTCTTTGGTGGCACAGCAGGTTAAAGATCCAGTGTTGTCACTGCAGCAGCTTGAGTAGCTGCTGTGGTGTAGGTTTGATCCTTGACCCAGGAGGTGAACCTCTACATGCCCCAGATCCACCGAAAAAAAACAAAAAAACAAGTCACACACACACACACACACACACCAATTCTGGGAGTTCCTATTGTAGCTCAGCAGGTTAAGAACCCGATTTAGTGTCTGTGCGGATGCAGATTCGATCCCTGGCCTCGCTCAGTGGGTTAAAGATCCAGCATTGCCACAAGCTGTGTTGTAGGGCACAGATATGGCTCGGATCCAGCTTTGCTGTGACTGTGGCATAGGCCAGCAGCTGCAGCTCTGATTTGACCCCTAGCCTGGGAACTTCCATATGCCACAAATGTGGCCCTAAAAAGCAAAAAAATAAAATAAAATAAAAATTCTGCCCTTCGGAGTTCCCATTATGGCACAGCGGAAACGAATCCAACTAGGAGCCATGAGGTTGCGGGTTCGATGCCTGGCCTTGCTCAGTGGGTTAAGGATCCAGTGGTGCCATGAACTGTGGTGTAGTTTGAAGACGCAGCTCAGATCCCGCGTTGCTGTGGCTCTGGTGTAGGCCAGCGGCTACAGCTCCAATTAGACCCCTAGCCTGGGAACCTACATATGCCTTCATATTTATGTTTTTCTGCCCTTCACCAGCTGTAATACTTGAGCAAGCTTCCTAACATCTCAGCTTGGTGTCTCCTATGAAATATGGGTAATAAAGTATCTCCCTCATCAGTTTTTATGAGAATGAAACAAGACAGTGTATACAAAGTGCCTAGCTGGGTGCCTGGCAACTGGAGAGGAGGCAGCTGTAATTTTCCAGCTTCCTCAGATTTGCAGGGCTGCTGCTTGCTCCGCACCTCCAAGCCCTCAAGCCCCAAGCCTCCCTGGCCAAATGCAAATGCCTAACAGTTATTTTCAAGGCCTCATGATAACACTGATATCCTGCCTGAAGTTTTATTTCAGTCCAGTTGCTCTCCCAGAAGAACCTCTTCCTATCGTTTGGCCAAACTCCCAGCCTTGTGACCAAAGTGCTCTCCAGTCGGGGGCAGACCATCACCTGTCCCTTCCCACCAGCTTCCTTCCAATTGTATCCACTAGCCAGTCATGCTTCCCCCAAACTTCTGGCCTGAACTCTAGAGCTATATGTTTTATGGGTGGCTCTACTCATTTGAGAATCACTCAACCCAAAGTATCATTTATGTATGGAGTTCCCGTCGTGGCGCAGTGGTTAACGAATCCGACTAGGAACCATGAGGTTGCAGGTTCGATCCCTGCCCTTGCTCAGTGGGTTAAGGATCCGGCGTTGCCGTGAGCTGTGGTGTAGGTTGCAGACGCGGCTCGGATCCTGCGTTGCTGTGGCTGCGGCGCAGGCCAGTGGCTACAGCTCTGATTAGACCCCTAGCCTGGGAACCTCCACATGCCGCGGGTGCGGCCATAAAATGACAAAAGGCAAAAAAAAAACAAAGTATCATTTATGTAATACCAGAAATGCTCTAGGCAGGACACAGAATTGCACTGTTCCCACTGGGTTGCTACTTTCTTTGTGTGGTATTTTTCAAAAACGGATTGCATTGTGGTCCTTTTTACTGTTAATTCCCAGGACGGAAAGCAGTTGTTACAGTCCCCTCTTTTTCATACCAACTGTTCCAATTTCCCTTCTAAAGACTGTCACCTGCCTCCTTCTGATCAGCCAAAACATTTCACCATTTTTCGTTTTTTTTGTTGTTGTTGTTGTTATCTTTTTAGGGCCACACTCACGGTATATGGAGGTTCCCAGGCTAGGGGTCTAATTGGAGCTGTAGCTGCCAGCCTTCGCCACAGCCACAGCAACACCAGATTGGAGCCACATCTGCGACCTACACCTCAGAGCAACACCAGATCCTTAACCCACTGAGAGAGGCCAGGGATCGAACCCTCAACCTCTTGGTTCCTAGTCGGATTTGTTTCCGCTGCGCCACAACGGGAACTCCACATTTCACCATTTTTGAACATGCCCGCTGCCCCTTTGAGATAATAAGCCTTTTCACGTTGCTATTCCTTCAGTATGGAATGCCCTTCACTGTTTTCAGCTAGCAAATTCTCCCATCCTCTGTACTTCAGCTCAGTATCCCCTGTCTAGGAAGCATTCCCTGTTTCGTTTTGTTTTGTTTTTTTAGGGCTGTACCCACAACATATGGAGGTTCCCAGGCTAGGGGTCAAATCGGAGCTACAGCTGCCGGCCTATGCCACAGCCACAGCAATGCAGGATCTGAGCTGCATCTGCAACCTACACCACAGCTCACGGCAACACTGGATCCTTAACCTGCTGAGTGGCGCCAGGGATCGAACCCACAACCTCATGGTTCCTAGTTGGATTCTTTTCCACTGTGCTACAACGGGAACTTCACCCTTTCCTGTTTTATCCTTCAAGTTATTCATTCCTTTCCTCTGCTCCTATCATGCTTGGTACATACCTCTCCCTCCCTCCACTGTGTTCTCAGAGGACAGGCACTGTGTCTTATTTATCTTTGTGCCTCTAGTACTCAGCTTAACACATGGCTCATGGTAGGCCTTGACAAATATTTACTGAATAAATGACTGGATTTGTATCTATCTTCAGGTCGTCTTTGTGTATAATAACAACCTATTGGGTGCTCCCTTTGGAGCCCAGAGCCCAGCATTTGGAAACTATCAGGAGTCTCCATTTGTGAGTCATGATAGGTCTACTGAAACTGTACTTATTTTAGGGGAGACTCTATTCCAACTTGACACTTCCAGAGCACTTCCAAGTGTGAAATCATATTGTTTGGCATATGGTACCTTATTGTGCATGGGAATTAGTCAAACTTCCAATGGGATGGTGCGGGGTATAGCTTAGAACCTTACTAATAACCCTTGTGTCCACCCAGGAGCACCATCCTTTATTCCTCCTTCTGCCTTAATACACCAGAATATATCACAGATGCATATTTATCAGCTTGGGAGGCTACTAAGGGTGAAGGTCACATCTGTCACTTGATATTCACCTTGCCTTGCCTCTGAAACCAAGCACCTGCAGAGTGCTCAACAAACAGTGCTACCTGGCTTAATTTCAGCTCAACATGTGCCTAGGTTTCCTGAAGCTTCCTGGTTGCATGTGTATCTGGCCCAGGTGAGCTTGGTGCCATGGAAATACACCTGCTGGTGATGACCTCACTTGGAAGCATGATAAAATTGCCCAGAAGACAGATGTACATGTTCAACTCTAAACTCTGTCATGGGAGTTTCTGCTGTGGTGCAGTAGGTTAAGAATCCAACTGTAGTGACTTGGGTTGCTGCAGAGGCACGGGTTTAACCCCCAGCCTGGCACAGTGGATTAAAGGATCCCGTGTTGCCGCTGCTGTGGCATAAGCTGCAGCTGTGGCTCGAATTCAGTCCCTGGCCCGGGAACTTCCAAAGGCTGCGGGTGTGGCCGTTGAAAATAAATAAATAAATAATAAACTCTCTCATAACTTAGAAGACTAAATAGTGGTGATTAAGAGCAACTGAGTTCCAGATCTGAGAATCTGCTTTCCAAATTTGACTTTAACGTGTTGTAGCTGACACTGGAAGTTATATAATCTTTTTCCTGAGTTTCTCCACTTGTAAAAGAGAAACAATGATAGAACCTCTTTACAAGTTGTCGTGGGAATTTAATGAGGTGATTGGGGTGGGGGGGCACACCCATGGCATGGGGAAGTTCCCGGGTCAGGGATCAAACCCATGCCGCAGTTGTGGCCTGCACCACAGCTGCGGCAAGGCTGGAACCTTAACCCACTGCACCGCAGGAATTTCTATTAGGTAATGTTTTAAAAGTGCTTCACACAGACCTAAGCATAAAAGGGACTTGATAAATGAGGGGTGCTTATTATTACTGGCATCATCATCATTATTTGACATTTTGACCTTTTATAAATACGGAATTTTAATGCCACAGTGTCCTAAGCTGGCCTCTGAAGTCAGGTGTCAGGGGAAGGGCAAAGCTTTATGATGCCAAGCCTCTTTCTTCCACCGTTACACTGACATTATAAATCTCATTTTCTGTGCAATGCCCAAACTTCGCACGCCATTTCTAAATGTTGTTTTGGGTTCTGGAAATTGCTAAGCTCACTTCTTAAAACACTAAAGCTGATTTAGTCCTCAGACACCAACTCATCCAACCCACTCATTTTAGAAACCGCTAAGGTTACTGAGGTCTGAAGAGGGGCTAAGCCATGCCGAGTGTAACAGCTAGGGGATGGCAGAGCTGGAGCCAGAACCAGGTTTCCAGACGTGATGGTCCTTATCTTTCTAGCACACTTTGTTGTCCCTCCTAGAGCTGGGCTCTCAGAGCAGAGACTCAAGCCACGCTTTCCCTTGATCTTAAAGTTCCCAAGGCTACTTTGCTCCTTTCCTAGTAGCCAGCGATTTCCGTCCCTTGGTGAGCAGCACTTCCAAGTAACTTGATAGAGACCCACATACAGCTCTTCGTGGGGACAGTCTGATACTGGGACAGGATACAGTCTGTGGGACACACACTGGTAACATCTCCCAGCAACCAAGGACCCCAGAAGCAATCACTGCCAAAGCTTCACCCTTTCACCTCCAAACTTTATAATTTTTTTTTGTCTTTTTGCCTTATCTAGGTCCGCACCCGCGGCATACAGAGGTTCCCAGGCTAGGGATCTAACAGGAGCTGCGGCTGCCGGCCATCGCCACAGCCACAGCAACGCCAGATCCGAGCCACGTCTGCAACCTTCACCACAGCTCACGGCAACACCGGATCCTTAACCCACTGAGCAAGGCCAGGGATCGAACCACAACCTCATGGTTCCTAGTTGGATTCGTTAACCACTGAGCCATGACGAGAACTCCCCCTCCAAACTTTATAAACCCACCCCTACTTATACCTTGGGGAACACTGCGTTTTAAAGGGAATTGAGACCAGGCTCTTTCCATTGTTTTCCTCTGGTTCTTATTTTACTGATAAAAAAAAAACGGAGGCTCATCAAGGTTAGGGGACAGCCTCAAAATTACACAGCTATCAGACCTGCAGGTTCAGTCCAGATCCCTGACTGCATCGAAGTGATTAGGTTTAGAGCTGTAGATTGGAAACTGGGGCACTTATACAATATGCTTCTGTGGGGATTAGATAGCCCATGAAGGCAAAAGTGCCAACAGAAGAAGAGTCACCTGAGGGAGGGTACCACCTTATTTGTTTGTGCATTACCAGTCCCTGGTATATTATCAATACACTCCAAGAAAAATAAATCAGAGTTCCCTGGTGGCTCAGTGGGTTAAAGAGCCAGCACTGTCACTGCCGTAGCTCTGCTTACGGCTGTGGCATGGGTTCAATCCCTGCCCTGGAAATTTCTTCATGCATGGGCAAGATCAAAAAAATTTTTTAAAAAATCTACGAATATATAAGTGAATAAATCAAGAAATGAGCCACGTAGCAGAGGTGCCTGGAACACAAGAGGTATTCAATAAACACTCCTTTTCCCTCCCTCCTTCTGGAGGGTGGCAGCCATACCACAGTCTGTGCCTGGCACGTGGTAGGCCTCGATGAGTGTGTGTAGGTGCGATTAGTGGCTCTCAGGTGCGCTAAGACCTTGAAGACATGGAGAGCCGCGTGTCTTCTCAGCCACAAGCAGAGGCCGGTACGCTGAGCTCCAGGGAGTGAAGTGCTACCTTAGCCAAGGCTGCCCTCCACTGCAAGGTAAGGGCCACCCATCTTCCAAGCTGACCCTGGCCAGGCAGTCACCCAGACTCAGTGTCAGGCCCAGTGGCATGCACCAGTGGAAGGCTGTGGCCAATGCTTCCAGCTGTGGAACAGCTAGTGATGGGGACCTGGCCTCCCATCAGTGGAGGATGTACTCCACCCAGCCAGACCCAACCTCATACCATCCCTCTCTCCTGCCCCGCTTTCTCTGTCTCCTTGGGGCTTCAAATTTCAGTGCCCTTTGTCTGGTGAGTGGGTAAATGAATATCTAGAAGAGTACCTTGGAGTTCCCATCGTGGCACGGCAGAAACGATGCCAACTAGGAACCGTGAGGTTGTGGGTTCAATCCCTGGCCTTGCTCAGTGGGTTAAGGATCCAGCGTTGCTGTGAGCTGTGGTGTAGGTCACAGACGCGGCTCGGATCCAGAGTTGCTGTGCCTGTGGTGAAGGCCAGCAGCTGCAGCTCTGATTCTGCGCCTAGCCTGGAAACCGCCATAGGCCGCAGGTGCAGCCCTAAAAAGCAAAACAAACAAACCAACAAAGTATTTGGCATACAGTAGGTACTAGTACATACAGGTGGGATGAGTAAAAAGAGTAAATGGAAACAGGACTGAAGGAAGAGACAGGCTGACTGATGCGTGTCTATTTATTGGCACAGGGTCCTACAAGGCCAAGACCATGCCCTTCCCACCCTCTTCACTGTAAAAATAAACTCTCTCCTTCCCTCTCCGTGCTCTCCTGCGTGGTCCAGGGAGAATCATCACCCTCTAAGGCTTATAGCCCGGGTCACTCACGGGAACTAGCCCTCCAGACGCATACACACTTCCCGTCTGAGCCCAGGGAACCCGGGAGGGGGCAGGAAGGCTCCTAAAGGCCCTCGGCTTCCACTAAGAAAGAGCACAGCTGGTCTGGCAGCAGCGGCAGGAACAGCAGCAGGAGGATCACTGAGGCGGAGGCGCAGGGGCTGCCCCCAAGGGCGGGGCTGAAAGGAGCTCCTGAGGACGCCTCGTGGAGAAGGGTGGGAGGCACGCCAGCCGGGCCCTGCGCAGTCAGGGTGCGACAGGCACAGCAGGCCCCATGGCCACCAAGCCCAGGGAGCTTGGGACCAGAAGAGGTGGACTCCTTCCAGTGGGAGCTGGTACCCCCCTCCCCCACCCAGGCATCCTCCAGGCAGGGTGACACAGAAGAATGTCACAGTGAATGGTGGGGGCTCTGCTGGAGGCAGGGATGCCCCCAAAGCAGAGCCACGATGTGGTGGCCGAGGAGGTGCGGTGTGGAGGGGCTGGGCGCAGCACGGCTGGCATTTACCTTCTCCAAACCCCAGAGCAGACGGCTTTGCCGAGCCAGCCGCCCCGGCCCTGGCAACAGCCAGCCGTCCCCCCCACCCCCGACCCGGGGTCTACCACACCTCGCACAGCTGCCCGGAGTTCATGGGGGAGCCGACAGGGCAGCCGAAGTGCCGCAGGAAGTCGCGGGAGTTGGAGAGAGTGCCCAGCACGCGGAAACGGGCAGGGCTGTGGGGGTCGGTCACCAGCCCCTCGTGAGAGCTCTCGGGTGTACGGACCGAGCACCACACCTGCGGGGCCAGGACAGACACGGGGAACACACGGTGCGGGCATGGCCACCGGCCCAGCTGCAGCAGAGCCATCCCGGAGACACACAGCGCCTGCCTGGCCCCTTGGCTCAGGGGGCCTCGGGGACACAGGAGGGGACTTAGGCAGCATCTCAGCCCCAACCCTTCGCTCTCAGCACCTAGGCAGGGGAAATGTGCCCTTCCTCCCAGATTCCTTGAAGGCCTTTCTTTTTTTTCCTTTTTTTAGGGCCGCACCCACGGCACATGGAGGTTCCCAGATTAGGGGTCTAATTGGAGCTGCAGCTGCCGGCCTTCGCCACAGCCACAGCAACGCAGGATCCGAGCCGCGTCTGCGACCTTCACCACAGCTCATGGCAACGCCGGATCGTTAACCCACTGAGCGAGGCCAGGGATCGAACCCGCAACCTCATGGTTCTTAGTCGGATTCGTTAACCGCTGAGCCACGACGGGAACTCCCTTGAAGGCATTTCAAAGCTGTCCTGGGCCCTGCGTTGCCCAGGGTGGACATGTCTGAGGGGAAGAAGCTGCTTGCTGCAGTGCAGAGCACCTGGAGGAGGCCCTGATGAGTCTGTCACGTACTTTATTCCTCAGTAGCCTCAGACGAGCCACTTTGTCCCAGAGCTTCCTCCTCCACAGCCACCTCACAGGAGCATCATGAGCAGCAATCCTGCTCCCCACCCCGGGCCCCCTCAGCAGGGCCGCCCTGCCCTTCAAGGTCTGCAGAAGACTCCTGAAGCTTCTCCCTCCCCAGGCCTCCTCTCACGCCTTCGTGGACGCCACTGAGAGGCTGACCACGGGGCCTTCCCAGACCACTCTCCACACTCCAGCTTCAGCCCCACTTCCCAGTCCCTGTCCTGCCTGCCCCAGACCACTAATGACATGCCCGGGAGGGGGCAGGAGAAGGACAGACACCCCACCCCCACCCCCACGCCCTGGCCTCCCAGGAGGGCAATACCTGGGCAAATCCCACGAAGAAGAGCTGGTGGTTGGTGAGCCCCACGGCTGGCAGCTGCTGCTCCGCCCCGTGCTTTTTCAGCCACGCTTTGTAAGCCTGGGGTTGGGGACAGGAGTGGCAAGACCTTGGGTCCCTGCCTGCCACCTCCACCCAGAGACCTACCCCCCCCCCAGGGCACATAAGCCTCAGCCGCTGGAGGGGCGCTCACGTTGTAGGCAGCTTTAAGCCCCCCGTTGTCAGCGATGTTTTCCCCCAGCGTCTGGCGGCCGTTGAGCTTCTCCCCGTTGACCTGGTACTGGCTGTACTGCTCTTCCATGCAGGCCGTGTGATGCCGGAAGGCCGCCAGGGACTCGTTCTGCCACCAGGGCCGCAGGTTCCCTTCCTTGTCATACTCGCGCCCTGAGGAGAACTAACCTTTGCACCCCGCCGAGAACAGAACTCAACCTTTGGGGGCACTCGTGCCCCCATCGGCCCTAGTCCACAGACCCCGGGGTCCTTGGGGGCCTGCTCCCAACATCCCAAGGCTTTGCAGGAGCTGCTGGGAATTCTAGGCTGGAGGAGACAACGGCATGGACCTCTACCTTGGTCATCAAAGGCATGTGTCAGCTCGTGGCCCATCACCACGCCGATGCCACCAAAGTTCAGGGCCCTGGTAGGTGAGGAAGGCTGAGTGAGGACGTGGCAGGGGGCACTTCTAGATCCTACTTCCAGCCCTGCTCCCGGCTCACCCGCAGGCCCAGGCCCCAGTACCCAGCCCCTCCTGCCTCAGACACACTTGGGGTGGTTGCGGGCGTAGAAGGGGGCCTGCAGGATGCCGGCAGGGAAGACGATTTCATTCTTGGTCGGCAGGTAGTAGGCATTGACAGTCTGGGGGGTCATGCTCCACCTGGGGGAGGGAAAGGCTGAGGTGGAGCCTGATGCTCCTGATGCCCAGTGGCCCTGACCGACGTCCTACGAAAACCTGGGGCCTCATCTGGGATCCGTCTTGCCCTCCCTTCCCCCAGCCCTGGAAGATGCCCCCACCTCTCCTGCTGCCCCAAGTGTCTGCGGGCCCCGTTCTTACTGGTCCCGGCTGGGAGGCTTGCGAAGCTGGTCAGCCATCACCTTAGC
>PVHT021183693.1:39990427-40012345 GCA_004024745.2 Catagonus wagneri | reverse complement strand
TTTTTTTTTTTTTTTTTTTTTGTCTTTTCAGGGCCACACCCGCGGCATATGGAGGTTCCCAGGCTAGGGGTCGAATCAGAGCTGTAGCTGCCGGCCTACGTCACAGCCACAGCAACGCCAGATCCAAGCTGCGTCTGCAAACTACACCACAGCTCATGGCAATGCCGGATCCTTAACCCACTGAGCAAGGCCAGGGAGTGAACCCACAACCTCATGGTTCCTAGTCGATTCGTTAACCACTGAGCCACGACAGGAACTCCCGTAGTTTCTTTAACTGTAAAATGGGAGTGAAATACCTAATAAATGATAAATACCAATATTATGTTATAGCCGCTTTTTAAAAAATATATTACCTGCTTTTATTCTCACAACGAACATATTAAGTAGGTGCTGATAGGACCCCATTTTACGGATGAAGAAACTGAGGCCCAGAGAGGTTATATAACTTGGCCAAAGTTACAGTTAGGTAGAAATAGAATTTGAATCATGTTTGACTGCAAATCCCTGCTTTTGAACACTGAATTTTACCGCTTGTGGGGCTTGCAGCCTGGCACAGAGCCAGCACCCAAGTGATGACAGTTGCCTGTACTTGCCTCTGAAGGGAACTCACAAGCTCTTCCCTTCCCTCCTGCGACTGAGCCCTGGGCTCCCAACCCACCCACCCCCAGGGCTGAAGTTCAGTACTGATGGGCAAGGTACTCACCCCATCGTAAACATCATCCAGTTCCTTGGGTTCCAGGATGAAATCCGGGAAACCAATCATGTCATAGATGGCATCTGCCTAGAGAGACCAGGTTAAGGGCTTCCCTCCCCAGGTTCCCCCCCAAACTGTATTCTCCATCCTCACCTCCAGGTGGCGCCCCAACCCCGACCACTGCTCACTTTCTCCTTGGCTGCCTGGCGGGTCTTCTCATCCATCCAAACCAACTGTCCCAGGGCCTCTTCAAAGGCAGTCCGGATTGCGCTGATCATCCCCTCTGCCTGGGAAGAAGGAGGGACAAGTCGGCCTCCCACTTGCATTAATGCATCCTTTCTCCCCATCTGCCCTAGTTGCCCATCCCTGTCCTTCCTGGGGAGCACGTGGGAGTACCCAGACTCTTGAAAAAAGGCTGAGCATCTGGGGAGGACGAGAAGGAAAGATGATTTGTGAAGGTACTGGGACTGGGGTGGCTTTTTTCTAATTAACAAAAAAACTGACAATAAGTTAACTGAATTAACATAATTTAATACGGTACACTGATTTTTTTTTCTGATTATGAAAGGAAGGCATTAATAGCAGAAAATTTGGAAAATTGAGGGGAGTTGCAGAAGAAAACAGACCATTTAAAATCCTCTCCAGGAGTTCTCCTGGTGGCACAGTGTGTTAAAGATCTGGTGCTGCCACTGCTCCACATGCTGCAGGCATGGCCAAAAAGAAAAAAAAATCCTATCCCTCAGAGAGAAGTCTTTTTAGGGCTGCACCCATGGCACAAGGAAGTTCCCAGGCTAGGGGTTGAATCAGAGCTATACCTGCTGTCCTATACCATAGCCAGAGCAAAGCAGGATCTATGCTGCGTCTGTGACCTATACCAGAGCTCACGGCAATGCCACATCCTTTAACCTACTGAGAGAAGCCAGGGATCGAACCTGCATCCTCATAGATACTTTCTGGGTTCATTACCACTGAGCCACAACGGGAACTCCTATGATCATCAGTGTTTTTTTTTTTTTTTTTTTGTCTTTTATTTATTTATTTATTTTTAGGGCTGCACCCTCGGCACATGGAAGTTCCCAGCTAGGAGCAAATCCTAGCTAAAGCTGCTGGCCTACACTACAGCCACAGCAATGTGGGATCCGAGTCGTGTCTGCAACCTACATCACAGTTCACGGCAACGCCGGATCCTTAACCCACTGAGCGAGGCCAGGGATCGAACCCTTGTCCTCATGATTACTAGTCAGGTTCATTAACCACTAGGCCATGACGAGAACTCCTGAATGACGAATTTTAACATAAGACAAGGGGTAGTATTGGAAGGACCTTGAGGACTCACAATTTCCTTGCTCTGCCGGTCGAACGTGGCCTTCACAAAGAGGGAGCCCAGAGCGAAGCCAAGGGCGTCATCCGTGTTGGAGATGCAGGTCTGCCACCTTGGCGTGCAGGACTGGAAGGGGTAAAGAGCCAGGCCTCCCAGAGATGGCTCTGCCCTCCGGTCCAAGGGCCAGCCCCTCTCAGCTCTGCACAGAGGAGGCCTGGGTTTGGAGTGCCACCTCTCCCTCGGACTCCAGGGAAAATGAAGGGCGACATGGCAAAGCGTGCTGACCCCAGCAGCCAAACTCGGGGTGTGCCGCCCCTCTGTTCTCAGCACTCTCCTCCTCTGATGTTTCTCCGAGGCCCTCTGGGGTCGAGACGTTTCTTTGCCCAGCTCCACATCTCAGACTTACATTCATTCAGTCAGTCCCTTATGCCAGAAACCTGGGAGTCATCAGCTTCCTCCCTCTCCCTACCCCCACAATCAGTCTATCACCAGATTCTACTAACCCTGCTTCTTCTTCCTTTTTTTTTTTGTCTTTTTTTAGGGCTGCTCTGACGGCACATGGAGGTTCCCAGGCTAGGGGTCTAACAGGAACTGTAGCTGCTGGCCTTCACCACAGCCACAGCAACGCGGGATCTGAGCCGCGTATGTGACCTACACCACAGCTCACGGCAAAACGAGATCCTTAACCCACTGAGTGACGCCAGGGATTGAACGCGCGTCCTCACGTATGCTAGTCGGATTCGTTAACCACTGAGCCACAACGGGAACCCCATCTACTAACCATGCTGCTTAATCATCTCCTCGGTCCAGCCCATTGCCACCTCCCTGCCCTATAACACTATCATCTCTTGCCTGAAGATTTCAGTGACCTCCTCTAGGACACCCGTACTCCACTCTCATACCCTCCCCTGTCACTCCCCTCCATCCAGCTTCCATCGAGCTGCAGAAAGATGATCTAATACATAAATCTAGCCAGGTTACTTTCTCTGCTTAAAAACATCCCAGATTCTCCATCCCTGAAGGAATTCTTAGGCGTGGCATTCGGGTCCCTCTATGGATTGCCCCAGGCCCTCCTCACCAGCCTCTCGGGTGCCCTATCCTCAAACTCATGCCAGAACACCTGCCAAACCACCACGCTGGCCGCTGGGAATCTGTACATCCTGTTCCTTTGCTCTGGAATGCCCTTCTCCCCGGCTTCCTTGATGAACTCATTCTTCCAATGTCCCCTCTTCAGAGAAGTCTTTCCTAGGGCTCCCCATCCCCCAGGTAAAATGTGCTGTCCCCACCTCTGTCCTACAGCACAAAGAAGGTCTTTCACTCAACGTGAGCACTTATCACTCCTAAATATCATGTTTGTTTACACGTCCCCTTCCCCCGCTTATCTTGAAACTAAGAACTGCACTTAGTGATTTTCTTCTTCACTCTCATTATCAAAGCTGCGTACCCACCCATATCAGGCACTGGGTAGGTGGCTTCACTTCAGTCCCCATAGCAACCCCACAAGAAATTCCTGTTTTACAGGCCAGCAAATGGAGAGTCAGAGAGGCCGGGGGATATGCTCAAGGCCCCAAAGGCCAAGAAATGGAGGAGTTGAGACTAGAACCCAAGTCAGCTTGATTCCTAATCCTGCGCTCCGTACCACACCATGAGGCAGATGGGGCCTGACGCAGAGTGGGTGTGAAGCTTCAGCCTGCCTGCATTGGAAGGAGGGAGCAGGATCAGAAAGCCCACCTTCTTGGTGCCATAGAGGGTCTCCAGCAGCTTCTCCTGTGCAGACTCAAAGCGGCGATCCAGGCTTGACGTCGTCTTCTGTACCAGGTTCCAGATCAGGTAATTGTTCAGGACGCTGGCGTGCAGGTGGCCGGAATACAAGGAAAAGCCAAGTGAGGAACCATTTCCACCCCAAACTAGCTCCACCAGTGTAGACAGCAGGGCAGTCCTGAGAGGCACATGTGGGACTTGTCCCAGAGTGCCTTTCTCATACGCCTGTCTGCAAAAGTCAGGTTGGAGCAAGGTGTAGAAACACAGACAACAAGTGAGCCCCCTGAAGCCCCAGCCTAGGGGCATAGCCCGTACAGAGTCCTGAACCCCACCTCCGACACCTTGGGCTCCCCGCTACCTTGGCTCTGTGCGATTGATGAGCTCTGACACCTGCTGCAGATAATCCGTCCCATACACCACCACAGGCTCCGAGTCACCCAGCTCCAGGGGTGACAGCAAGAAGGACAGGAACTCCAGCCAGTCTATGGAGGGCGCCAGGGCCTGCGAACAACAAAAAATCTCAAGCCTCCCTGCCTGCTTGGCTCCCAAGAGGCCCCTCCCCCCTTGATCAGCTGGAGCTGGGAGCCCTTTCCATTGCCATGGCAACAGCCACTAGCTGGCTGGTAGCCCCTTCCTACAATAAACCCGTTTTCAGTCTTAAGTGCTCCTCAATCTGGGAACCCAACTACTTATTACACAAGGAAAACCACCACGTGTGATAGCTGGGGTGCAGATATTCACTTATTTCCCAAACAGCTGATAAATTCCGCAGACACCACCCAGGGTCCCTACATACCTGGTCTCTCCTTCGGAACCCCCCCTTACCCAACTGCTCCATAATCCAGCGACTAAGAGGCTGATGCCTGGCACAGTAAGGGCCCTCCAGGAGATGCTTCCATTTCTCTTCTGATTGTTTTGCAGACATCTTGTACAAGTTATCATAGGTTTTTTTTTTTTTAACATAATTCCTCTATGCATCCCCAGGCCACAGGGAAAGGGACCAAGGGATGGCCCTGTGGAAGGTGCCCTAAAACAGGCACTGCTTTTCCTTCCAAGATAGCAACTGTGCAGCTGGGGAGCTCAGAAAAGGCAAGGAAATGAGGAGAGGACTGGCCACCTCTCCTAGATGGCATGAAGGGAAGCCGGGTGGCCTGTGAGGGCTGGGGGTGCGGGTCGGCCCCTCCCAGCTGTCTCGAGTCCCGCCTGCCCCACCTGCAGCTCCGCGATGCTCATCTTGTGATAGATCTTCTCCTCGTCCCGCCGCTGGTCCTGGGGCACTGTGATGTTGGCCAGCTGTATCTCCAGCTCCAGAACCTGCCGCATCTGTTCCCGCGTGGAGGCTGGCTGTCCGCCCAGCAGCATCCCCAGCTCCTCCATGTAGTCCAGGTAGGCGGTAAGCACCTGTCACGGCCCCGAGTCATCCTCAGAGCCCAGCAACAAGTCTTGCCCGAGGTTGAGAGGACTGTTCTGGCCGCTACCTCTGCTCACCACCTCTTCTGCGGACCCTCCTCATAGAAGCCTCATTTCTGTCACACTGCTTATCACCGTCTGCTAGGATCTTGCTTTTTTTTTATTTGTGTATTTGGTCATCATCTGTTTCCCCAAAGAGAAGGTAAGTTCCAGGAGAGCACTGTGCCAAGTTCCAGTGGCTTATTCACCGCTATGTCCCAAGCCCAGCACAGAACAGGAGCCCCATACATATTTGTCCAGTGGATGGAACTGCTTCCTGTACCACTGGGCCTTCTCATTTCCGAAAGCCCTCCTGCTTTTCCCAGCCCATCAGTGACCAGGTGCCTTCACTTATCAGCGGAGTGGACCCCATGGGGCTTTTGGTCCACGATGGCTTCAATTTCCTTCTCTCTCCCACCCAGCCAGGCCTCCAACTTGCTGCCCTGACCCCGACTCCCAAAGGGGGAGAAAAGAACAGAAAAGAAATATTGAGTAACCACATGGATACACATATATCAAATTCTCCCCTGGGGCTTTACATAGAATGTGCTTTCCCCTCCTCAGCACAGCTCCTCAGCACAACTCCGTAAAGTGGGTGTCAGTTCCACTTTACAGAGGAGGAGACAAGCCTGGCAAGATTACAGGACTTGACTCATACCACAGACTAGCAGATGGCAGAGCCAAAATGTGTCCCGGGCCTGATAACTCCGGGGCCACGGCCCCAGGGCCCCAGCACTACCTGGGCCTAGAACAAACTGAGGCACTTGAGCTGTACGGGAGCAGGGGCTGTTTGCTCTGTCCTCCACCGGGGTCTCAGGCTCTGGCGCTGCACCTGGCACATAGTAGGACCGCAATAAATATCTAGCGACCGATGGAAGACTAACTGTGAACAGACCTTCAGCTCTGCTTGGTGCCAGCTTCCTGTGGTTCTCCTCCCAGGGACCGTTCTCACTCTCGCCCTGAAACCCCACTCTGGGCTCCTTTAATTGCCAAAGGCCATCTCCTCTTCCATTCTACTGTAGATCCCTTAATATCCACCACCTGCACTTCCAATTTTCTCCTTTTTCCCACCTCTCCTCTTCCTTGCTTCTGATGTCGGAGGAAGGAGGTACGAGTACCAGTTCAAGTCACCCCAGCTTTTAAGGAGCGGGGCTGGTTCAACCAGTGACCTTGCCCCACCCCCAGTTCACGTATGCCTTTCTATCTCCTTACCTTCAGCTTAAGACTTCTGTGTGTGTGTGTGTGTGTGTGTGTGTGTGTGTGTGTGACGTTTTAGGGCCGCACTCACGGCATGTGGAGGCTCCCAGGCTAGGGGTCTAATCGGAGGTACAGCTGCCAGTCTACACCATAGCCACAGCAACACGGGATCTGAGCCGCATCTGCAACCTACACCACAGCTCACGGCAACACTGGATCCTTAACCCACTGAGTGAGGCCAGGGATCGAACCCGCAACTTCGTGGTTCCTAGTCAGATTCATTTCCGCTGCGCCATGACGGGAACGTCTTAAGACTTACTTTTGAGACTTTCCTGAACCTTGCTTTACTCCTCAGGTATTTATCCCGTCTGAACCTTTTGCATTGCAGCTTCCCCTAGATGCCAACACAGGAGAATTCCTGCCCGGCGACACACTGAGAGCTGAACTGAGGTTTCTCCTGCCCTTTCCAGAGGTCAGAGCTTTGGTTCTTTCCTGCATTCTCAAAATTTTCTCTGCCCTCCTGACTCAGGGGATCTCAAAAGCACACATCTGCTCACACCGTTCCCCACTCTGGGGTTTCTACGTGTTCAGAAGGGCTTGGCCCACTCTCCCTTCCCACTGCCCTCTCTCACCCATCAGCAAGTCACACCCTGTCCCAGCTCGAAACCTTTGCATAAGCTGTTCCCTTCTCTGTGCACTGGGCCATTTCATGCCTTCTCCCCACTGAGTGGCAGTGTCTTGTCACCACCTCCTAGAGGATGACTGAGGGATGCTCAGTAAGTGTCAGGGAGCGAATGGGAGAAGGACAGCCCCCGCTCCTGGTTTGGTTGTCCTGCTCCATAGAAGTCTTATCTTCCTCACTCTGCTTTTGAAACACAAAGATCTCCCTCTTCCCCTCCCCTTTTTTTGGGCTTTTTAGGGCCGCACCCGCGGCATATGGAGGTTCCCAGGCTAGGGGTCGAATCAGAGCTGTTAGCCACAGCCACAGCAACGCAGGATTCGAGCCGCGTCTGTGACCTACACCACAGCTCACAGCAATGCCAGATCCTTAATCCACTGAGCAAGGTCAAGGATCGAACCCACAACCTCATGGTTCCCAGTCAGATTCGTTTCTTCTGTGCCACGAAGGGAACTCCATCCTCCTTTCCCTTTTCTAGTCTTGCCCTTTCTCGCACTTCTCCTAAGCCTCTATCTAGGCATTTAAGGAGACGCCCCTCAAGCCTTCAGCTCCCTCCAGGCCCATGCTCTCTCCAGGACGCTACCCAGCTTTCACTACTGCCTGTTGAACTCTCCACAGAGCTGGTGCCCAGGTCCCTCACACTTGCGTGTCTGAAACGAGTGGCCCCCACTCCCTGAGTGTCTGCCACGTGTAGAAGCATAAACTTGTATCCTCCCCCTGCCTCCAAGCATTGAAGCAGACAGATGCTATGAGCCCCACTTTGCAGATAAAGAAACGGCCTCAGAGAGCTTAATCAACTTGCAGCAAGCCACAGAGCTGGGACTAAAATCAAGGTCTGACTCTAAAGTCCACCCTAGTCTTATGATATCCCCTTGTCTCCTCTTCCCCAGTGTGTTCTAGACTGGTTCTCCCCGCAGGCACCCTGGGCTCCCCGAGGACCCCTCCATTGCACCATCATTCAGGTGCACGACCTCCACTCTCTTTACCTGTCCCTCCTTCTGCTTCTCTCTTTGAACAGCCGGTTGTCGACAGTTCATGATTCAGACTTGATCGTGTCTCTTGCATCCTCCCCTTCCTGACCTTCCCTCTGCCACTTCCCTATTTGGGTCCTTATACAGACTCAGAGATCAGAGTACTGCAGACCCTCCTGACTGACCTCCAGGCTCCCTCTGTTGCATCTTCTTTTCACACGTGGCCAAACTGGCTTCCCAAAGCACTGCTCACTGGGGCGCTCCCTCTCGGCTCTGCAATGCAATGGCTCTCTGAGACCTACACAGTACACTCCATGTGGCCTTGCAGGTCTCCATAACTGGTCCCTACACACCTTTCCACCCTCTCAGCTGCTTTGAGCTCTACATTTTGCCAAATTGGAGCAACTGGACCATCGGTTCTGGTCCAAACATTCCTCCGCTTTTCCTTCTTCGACACTTTCGTTTACAGTCCGAGCATGCCCTCACTCAGTCCTACATATTCTACAGGGCCTGGCTCAAATGCAGCCTCCTTAGGAAAACCTCTCTGGCGGCCTGGGTCTCTCCTAAGTCCTAGAGGCCCTCTTCTGAGCCTCGTTCTCAGCTATCCAGGTCCACGAACCCATCTACACTGAAAGCTTCCTATGACAGTGGCTCGGAAAGACACATTTCACCGTAGGTCCCTATAACATGTTTTCTTGGAAAAGAGAAAACAAGGAAGGAAAGGAGAGGTGAGGAAGGAAAGGAAAGGGAAGAATTCAGGGAGGGGAGAATGAAGAGAGGAAGAGTAGTCAGAAGGCAGAGGAGTCGGCTCACTAGGTAGAGGGATCCTAGGCAAAGAGGAAAGTAACCAGGGATCAGCCCAGCTCAACAGGGAGGCTGGGTGGATATTCTGAGGATGCTTCTTACTTTCTCATTGGCAGTCCTGTTTAGGTAGTAATCTCGGGAGGGTAGAAAGAGCCCAGACTGGTCCACCTGCAATGGCAAGGTAAGGAGTGAGCCCTCGCCCCACAAACCCTGGACTCGTGCAGGAAGTACTTCCCCAGCCAGCCCATCCCAGGGGAGGGGAGTCTGGTCTCAGCAAACAGTCCGTACGTCCCTCTGCACCCTTCCCCAGCCCGGTACCTGGATAACATTGCTGTTGGAACTCTTAGAGTCAGCACTGATGTAGACAGTGAAGAAGGGGGTGGCCCTGTAGGTCCCTGCTACTGCCTTCAGCACCTCCATGAAGTTGCCCTGGTCCCAGGGCCCCGTAACGTTCCAGCCGCCGATCTGAGCAGAGACCACAGTGGCACCTCTGGCACGGGGGCCTCCGGTGCCTTCTGGGGCCCCATCCTCTCCCAAGGCCTGTCCCGAGCTCCCCTGCTCACAGCCCACCTGGGGGCCCTACTTTGTCAATGAGGTCACGCAGCGGCTGGGCCCCCAGCTCCTCAATGTGCTCCACCTGCAGGCAGGAGAGGTAGAAGCGCTGTGTCTTCCGCTCAGCTTCACTGCTGGAGTTGAAGGTGGTGTTCTCTGCGGGAGAGAACACAGGTCTGAGCGGCCACTATGCTGACTACTGAGGGGGGTTCCAGACCCTTGGAGCGTCTTCTTGCCTCCTCAGGGGGCGACCCTAACATAGCCCTAGGCTTCGCCTGCAAAAAGCAAAGCAGAGTTTCTCTCCCTTGTCCAGGGAGACCCTCAAAAATCGCTAAGCACTACGAACTCCGCGGTGCTTCCCACACCTCAGCAGTGCCCCAGGGCCCAGAGACGAGTCCCTTCATTATCCTCAGAGGTCTGCCCCCTCAGACCCATCTACCCCTCAGGAGTCACCCCCCCACCCCCCCGCTCTCTGCATCCCCCATCCCAGGAGTGTTGGCACTCATCCTTTTATTCTTTCATTCGTGGACATTTATTTTTATTTATTTATTTGGTCTTTTGGGGGCCGCACCTGCGGCATATGGAGGTTCTCAGGCTAGGGGTTCAATTGGAGCTGTAGCTGCCGGCCTACACCACAGCCACAGCAACGCCAGATCCGAGCTGCATCTACAACCTACACCACAGCTCACGGCAACGTCGGATCCTTAACCCACTGAGCGAGGCCAGGGATCGAACCCGCAACCTCATGGTTCCCAGTCAGATTCGTCTCTGCTGTGCCACGAAGGGAACTCCATTCGTGGACATTTATTGAACACCTACTAAGTGCCAAGGCCTGTGTTGGGCACGAGGCATATACTTGGCACAGCGCCTCCCTGTCAGGCCCACTCACCTAGCAGGTGCTTCAGTATGGCCTGGTTCTGGTCCCAGAGACTGTTGAAGGTGTTCCAGCGAGAACGCCCGTCAGGCAGAGGATTTCTCTGAATCCAGCCTCCACAGGAGAACTGGTAAAAGTCCTCACAGGGGCTCACCCCACGGTCTAGGGACTCCAGGATTTTTCCAGCCACTCGAATGCAGGCCTCTGTGAGGCAAGTGCTGTGAGATGGGTCTGCGGGCAGGGGACATGGGGTGGGGGGGCGTCGGTCAGTCTGGGAGAGGTGAAGGCTTTGGGATGGCCATGGCAACAGGAAGGCTGGAGGAGAGAGAACAGATGGGGGGCGGGGAGGCTGGCCCCACCCAGAGAGAATCTTAGCAGCCCCTTCAGCCTCCAGAGCCCCCAGGGCCCCTGTCACCTGGTGACAGGACTGGGCCCACCTACCTCTGTGGTACTGGACTCCCAGGGCCACGAAGCAGCCCAGAAGCAGTGCAGCCAGCAGTAGAGAGACACCAGCCAGGACCAGCTCCAGCCGCGTGTGTGAGCCCAGGAGGTGTCTTGCCCTTTTCGCGAATCCCACCTGGGGAACACAGGAGGACCTAGAGCTAGCAGGCTGCAGGTGGGTGCTCCAGTCACGGAGGTCCTCCCAGAGGGTGAAGGCACAGGCAGTTTCCAGAGCCTCGAAGCAAAAACGCTAGTGGGGTTCACTTGGGGGCACAGGGGCAACGAGGCAGGCTGAGTTGAGCCCTGAGCCTGTTTTGTGCAGCGTCATGGCTTAGAATCTCCTCACCGTAGTCCCAGCGCAGAGGCCAGAGATGGAGCAGAGGTGGGGGCAGGTGACCCTCCAGGGCAACCCAGAGCTCCAGGGTGTGCCAGGCGTCATGCCAGGGCGGGGGCCTGCTGATATAGGGAGGACCCCCTTGCCCACCTCCACGGCGTCCGGGGAGGCCCCGCCCTCTACGGGGGTCTCGGGTGCGTCTTCATCCCGCAGCGTGGCGCGTTTGTACTCCACCATCTGCCAGACAGTCGGGGCGCCCACCCAGGTCAGGCAGAGAGGGCTGCGTGCCCCTGGGCCCTGCCCCGGCGCCCCTCGCCTCCCTGCGGCGCGGGCCCCTTCCCTCTGGCCGGCCGGGCTCTCTGGCCTGGGTCCCTCCGACCCTCTGCCGGTCAAGTTCGTCGTCTCTTCTCCGCGAGCCGGACGCCCTTGCCCGACGCCGCCTGCCCCTCCGCCTGCCCCCCTTTCACCGGTCCTCTCCCCGGGAGCCCGGGGCCCCCACTCACGTTGCCGCCGCCGCCGCCCAGCTCCTGCAGCGCAAGGCTCATGGTGGAGTCAGGGCCCGCGGCACCTTAGGGCTCCCAGCGGCTGGCCCTCGCCCAGGCCGCGGCCTCGGCCCCCGGCCCAGCCCAGCTGCCGCCGCCGCCGCCGCCGCCGCCGCCGCCAGCCATCGCAGCTGCACCGGAGCCCCTCGCTCGGCCGCCGCCGCCGCCCCCGCCCTCCCGCGCCCCCCTCCTCCCCCCGCGGCGCCGCGCCCGGGGTGGGGGGACGTGGGGGAGGGGGAGGAGCGCTCCTGTCGCGCCCCGCCATCCGCCCGGCGGCGCCCAGACCTAGCTCCGAGTGCCCGAGGCCCGCCCCGCAGAACTGCGCCCAGGCTGCTGCCCCAGCCGTAGCGAGCCGACCTCCAGAAACGCGGGAAGACACCCTTTCCGCCTCATGGTCAGCACCCCATCCAGCAACACCCTCTTGCAAAGCCATCGTAATTTTTTACATTCCTCTGACCCGGGCCCAAACCCTGCTGATAGTTCTTGGCCCAGTTGCAGGCCTTCCCCATCTCCTTTAACCACCTTTGAGAAATTATGTTCTCATGGGTTCTATCATCCCCCAGCTGTCCCCACAGCCCCTTTTCAGCCAGCATACACAGAGCAGCTCGCAGGAGGTGACTCACATTCAGGGTGTTGGCACCGTATCTACACGGGGAGACTGTAGACCCAAAGCACACAGGCAGGCACTCAGCCGCACACACTGTCCACACACGCGCATGCACAGACACACACACTCCCAGAAGGAATGCTGTGTGCTCACACACAGGGTATACAGCCCTAGGCACCCAGAGCCAACATGTGTTCTACACTGAGGTTCTGGACACACATACACAATACACACGTGACACACACAGAGTGCTCGGACAGCATGCACACACAGTTCACACTCTTGATTCCATCCTTCCATGTTGCTTCAACACTGCACTTTTACTCTCCAAGATAATTGTTGTCATCAGATCATCTCACAAAGGGAGGGTTACAGATGGTGACAAATCGGCAGGGAAAAAAACAGCTATGCACAGATATTTAAAGAAAAGACATGCTAACACTTCTAACTTGAGGAAAGCAAAGCACTTTATTTGGGTGGTTTACAAAAAAAAAAAAAACCCAAGCAGTATTTAACTGAAAGGCAATAGTGTGGCATCTATGCATCTGCCATCTGCCTTCCATATTGTCATTCCTTAATCAGGCCTGGTGGCTTTGCAGTCTGCTTCACTGTAGAGTGCCTAGTGGTTTTATTTTTCCCCCCACAATTTTTTTTTAAAAAGTGCCTCATCCACTTCCCTCCTCTCTTTTGTAAAAGAGTATATGGCTTTGACCTGAGGAGTCTTGGAATGTCAGCAAATCCATCCCCTATTTCTTGACTCTCCCCTCAGTTCTCAAACATCTTGCTGCCGGTGGTTCTAACATGGAATGCTCCTGTGGCTGAGAAAGGGAAGATGATGAATGGATCAGGCTGAGAAATGTTGGATTGCTTTCTTTAGGCATCTTCCATCCCAAAATGGCATGTTCTCAATAAGGAGACAGTACGGTGTCATGGTTAGGATGAAAGATTCTGGATTCAGACCCAATTTCCTCACTTGTAAAATGGGAATGAGAACAGTACCTATTTCAAAGGATGGTTGTGAGGATGCAATGAAATAATACTTGTTAAAGGCTTAAAACAATGTCTGGTGCATAACAGCTACTCTAGCTGCTATTATTATTGTTGTTGTTATTCTTAAAATCCTGTAGGTAGAAATGAGAATTATATGGCTGGAGGAAGCCTGCTCTGTTTCCCAGAGGGTAGAGCAGGCACATGGGTTCAAGGATTCCCTGAACAAAGAAACTTTCACGTCTAGCTGCACTGTGGTCTGCAGTCTCCTGGCCTTGGGGTAGCCACAGAGAACAAGTCTCTGGAGTTGTTCATGTTCATTCTGATGCCGTGCCATCGCATCACTCGCCTCTATCCCCTCTCCCCGCAGGCTTGGATAAAGGGAAACATGGCAGCAGGGTCAGTTCTGCCAGGTGGGAAATTCCACGTTAGTATAAGCAAAGCTACTTTATAAGGCCTCCCTGGCCACAGGCTCATTAGAAATAGTCCCATGTTCATTCTCATTAGAAATAGTTCTCTCATGGTGCAGTGGGTTAAGGATCTGGCATTGTCACTGCAGCGGCTTGGGTTGCTGCTGTGGCACGGGTTCAGCTCCTGGCCTGGGAACTTCCATATGATGTGGGCATGCTCAAAAAAAAAAAAAAAAGAAAAAGAAAAAAGGAAATAATCCCATCCTATTGCTGCTGCAATGCCATGCTGGAGGTAGCAAGCTTGTATAGCACTTCGCCATATGCCAGCCACTGTTCCAGGTGCTTTACATCAATGTACTCGTTTATCCTTATGGCACTTATGAAGCCATTTTACAGATGAGGAAAGTGAGGCATAGAGAGGCACACAGCTAGTAAGCAGTAGAGCTGGGATTCAAATCCAGGCAATCTGACTCCTTTCTAGAGATCAGTCTGGCAATATGATTCAAAAGGAGGGTATACTACTTCCCAACATTAGTTGCTAGTCTTCTGCCACATTGTCTAGGGAAGAATAAGGGAAAGCACACAGTTTTTTTTTCTTTCTTTCATTTTTCTTTTTAGGGCTGCACCTGCGGTATATGGAGGTTCCCAGGCTAGGGGTCTAACAGGAGCTACAGCTGCTGACCTACACCACAACCACAGCAAAGCCAGATCCGAGCTGCATCTGCGACCTACACCACAGCTCACGGCAACGCCAAATCCTTAACCCACTGAGTGAGGCCAGGGATTAAACCCGCAACCTCATGTTTCCTTGTCGGATTCATTTCCACTGAGCCACGACAGGAACTCCCTCTGAAGCACAGTTTTCAACTGAGACAGACCTGGACTCAAATCTGGACTCAGTTCTTTATCAGCTGTATAATCTTTATTAAGTAGTTTGAAAGCTCTGACCTTTCCTTTTTCTCCATCTGTAAAACTGGAACGATCATTCCGATCTCAGAGAGTCGCTGTGAGGATTAAATGCAATATGTAACAAAGAAGCTGGTCCCCACTCTTACAGTGTTCCCAGCTTCACTGGGTTTGGCCTAAATGGGCATTTCCTTTCCATGCCTCTTTCAAGACCCAATTCATTTATTAGGTTCACAACTATTCCTCACTAGAGGATAAGTACCGTATATATAGGAGGCTTGGAGGTTGCTCTGTTCTATAATTCTGTTTTCTTTCCTTTGTGTTTATAACCTTTGATTCTGTTTTAGTTTCTCATTCTATCATTTTCTCTCTCTTTTCTGCTCTTCTTTTCCTATAAGAGTAATTTTGATCTACCTTTCTCTAAAAGGATTGTGAATGGAGAGGGAACGGAAAAATGTTTTATATGTTCATCTACAAGAACATTATAGTCATGAAGATATTAACAAACATTAATATCCAGTGTTGACAAAGACAGGGAATGTGGGCACCTTCATATACCGCTGGTGGCTTATAAACTGATAGTCTTTTTGGCAATATGAATCAAAAGGTGTGCATGTGTGTGTATGTGTCTGTGTGTGTATATATATATATATCAATTTATGTATGTATATGTATAAATTTTTTAATGGCCACACCTACAGCATGTAGAAGTTAGCAGGCCAGAGGTCGAATCCAAGTCCCAGCTTCAGCAACACTGGATCCTTTAACCCACTGTGCTGGGCTGGAGATCAAACCCATGCCTCTGAAGTGACCCTAGCCACTGCAGTTGGATTCTCAACCCACTGCCCCACAGTGCAAACTCCCATATGTACATATTTTTGAACCCAGAAAGTCAAATTCTAGGCAGTTGTTCCAGGACATAATCATTATCTATAGCATGTTTGTAGCAATTAGCTTTGGCTGCATAACAAACCTCCCTAAACTTCATGGATTTGAATAGCAAATATTTAGTTCAGTAGGTTGATTGGGTGGTTCTTTAAGTCTGGGTGAGCTCACCAGGAACTGAATGGTCTAACTGAATGACTTTATCTACATGCTTGGATCTCAGCTGAGATGACTGGGCCCTGTCATTATGTGTTTTCTCCTTCCCCTGGAGGCTAGCCCAGGCTTCTTCATACAGTGGTCTCAGGGTTCCCAGCAACACACAGTGGGGCAAGCCCCAGTACATGCATACTTTTCAAGCCTCTGCTGGCATCACATTTGCTAATGTCCCTAATTGAGTAAAGTAAGTCAGACGGTCAAACCCAGATTCAGGGATGGAGAAATAGGTTCTACTTCTGATTAGAGGAACTACAAAATACTTGGGCTATTTTTCTCCTACAACATTTGTTCATCACAGCACTGTCAATAATGACAACATATGGGGTGGGGGAACTATACTTAACATTTTGTGATAAACCTATAAGGGAAAATAATCTGGAAAAAAAAAGTATATATATCTGAATCACTCTGCTATACACCTGAACTAACACAACATTGTAAATCTACTATATTTCAATTTATGTGTATATATATATTTCAGAGCTTCCTTGCCTGCCTGCTTGCATCTCTCACAAGCGTCCTATCCTAATAAATCTATTTCTTGTCTATCAAAAAAATATATATATACATATTTGGAAGTTGTGGCACAGTGGTTAAAGATCCAGTGTTGCCGCAGCTATGGTGCAGGTCACAACTGTGGCTCGTGTTCCGTCCCTGGCCTGGGAACTTCCACATGCCTCAAGTGTGGCCAAAAATATGTATATTTTTTTAATGTATAAAATTTATACATATACGGAGTTCCTATCGTGGCTCAGTGGTTAACGAATCTGACTAGGAACCATGAGGTTGCAGGTTCGATCCCTGGCCTCGCTCAGTGGGTTAAGGATCCGGAGTTGCCGTGAGCTGGTGAGCTGTGGTGTAGGTTGCAAACGCGGCTTGGATCCCGCTTTGCTGTGGCTGTGGCGAAGGCCAGCAGCTGTAGCTCCGATTAGACCCCTAGCCTGGGAACCTCCATGTGCTGCGGGTGCGGCCCTAGATAAGGCAAAAAGCCAAAAAAAAATTATACATACATATACATATATATATATATACACACACACACACACACACACACACATATATATATATATTTATTTATTTATTTATATAGATGGGAGGGATTCAATGTCCCAGAGCAGAGGGTTTGTTAAATAAATCAAATATCCACACAGTGGGATACAATGCAACATTTACAAATAATGGAAGAGTTAATACTATCAGAAAATGTTCTCCATATAAATTAAGTAGGGGGAAAAAAGAATTATAAAATCTCATTTTTTGTTGTTGTTCTTTTTAGAGCCACACTGGTGGCATATGGAGGTTCCTAGGCTAGGGGTCGAATTGGAGCTACAGCTGCCGGCCTACACCACAACCACAGCAACACCAGATCCTTAACCCACTGAGAGAGGCCAGGGATCAAACCTGCAACCCCACAGTTCCTAGTCAGATTCGTTTCAGCTGTGCCACGACAGAAACTCCCAAAGTCTCATTTTTGTGAAGCAAAAATTATAAAAGTATAGGTTAAAGAAAGGCGACTGGGAGTTCCCATCGTGGCTCAGAGGAAACTAATCCAACTAGAAACCATGAGGTTGTGGGTTTGGTCCCTGGCCTCGCTCAGTGGGTTAAGGATCTGGCGTTGCTGTGAGCTGTGGTGTAGGTCACAGATGCAGCTTGGATCCCGTGTTGCTGTGGCTGTGGCGAAGGCCGGCAGCTGTAGCTCCAATTAGACCCCTAGCCTGGGAACCTCCACATGCTGCACGTGCAGCCCTAAAACGATGAGACAAAAAAAAAAAAGAAAGAAAAGAAAAGAAAAAGAAAAAGAAAGGAGATTGGAAAGACATGCAACAAAATGTTATGAATATATCTAACGATGAGGTTACTTTTAACTTCTTTATGCTTTCCTGTGTAATAGCTAACAATTCTATTGTCTAGCATTTACCTAAGCGCTTTATGTATGTTCATTTATTTAATCCTTGCAATGATCAGAGAAGATAGATTCTACCAGTATCATTGTCCTATTTATAGATGAGGAATGTAAGATGCAGGGAAGCTTAATGACGTATCCAAAAGTCACACATCAGGGAAAAGGCAGATACTTGATTTGAATCTAAACTCCATGCTCTTAACTACTAATCTCCTTTCTTTCTTTTTCTTTCTTTCCTTTTTTTTTTTTTTTTTTTTTGTCTTTTTAGGGCCACACCCATGGCATAGGGCAGTTCCCAGGCTAGGGGTCCTAACCACAGCTCAGCAATGCCAGATCCTTAAGCCACTGAGCAAGGCCAGGGATAGAACCAGCATCCCCATGGATACTAGTCAGGTTCTTAACCTGCTGAGCCACAGTGGGAACTCCTGTAGACTTATTAATGACAGCTATTCTGACTGGTGGGAGGTGGTACCTCATTGTAGTTTTGACTTGCTTTTCTCTAATAATTAGTGATGGTGAGCATTTTTTCATGTGCCTACTGGCCATCCGTATGTCTTCTTTGGAAAAATGTCTATTTAGGTCTTCTGCTCTTTTTTTTTAATTAAAGTATAGTTGATCTACAGTGTTGTGCCAGTTTCTGCTGTGTAGTAATGTGACCCACTCACACATATACATATTCTTTTTCTTACATTGTCTCTTATCATAGTTTATCGCAAGAGATTGACTGTAGTTCCCAGTGCTATACAGTAAGAACTACAGTTTCCATTTGAATGAAAGTGTCAGTAATAAACAATTGTCAGAGTTCCCAAGTGATACAGTGGGTTAAGGATCCAGCATTGTCACTGCTGTGCATGGGTTCGATTCTTGGCCAGGGAACTTACACATGCCACAGGTGAGGCAAAAAAACAAAACAAAACAAACAAACAAAAAAAACCCTCAAGTGTCAAAAGATATAATATGCTGGGAATTCCTGTTGTGGCTCAGCGGGTTAAGAACTCAGCTAGTATCTATGAGGGTATGGGTTCAATCCCCGGCCTCGCTCAGTGGGTTAAGGATCTGGCATTGGCATTAGCTGCAGTGTAGGTGGCAGATGTGGATGGGATCTGGTGTTGCTGTGGCTGTGGCGAAGGCCAGCAGCTACAGCTCTGATTCAATCCCTAGACTGGAACCACCATATGCCATGGGTGTGGCCCTAAAAAGACACACACACACAAAAAAGACATAATATTCTGTTGAGGAAATATGGATCAATTCCTCTAGGCTTTGAGAGGCTTTCAAAAGAAATTCAATGCATTGCCACAAAAATGCAAAGAAACTTTAATTTTAGCTGTGAAATGAATTTTCACTTCATGGGCAGGGATGTAGGACATCAGAATTTTGGAGTTCCAGTTGTGGTGCATAGGAAACAAATCTGACTAGGAACCATGAGGTTGTGGGTTCAATCCCTGGCCTTTCTCAGTGAGTTAAGGATCAGGCATTGCGGTGAGCTGTGGTGTAGGTCACAGATGAGGCTTGGATCTGGCACTGCTGTGGCTGTGATGTAGGCTGATAGCTGTAGCTCAGATTAGAGCCCTAACTGGGAAACTCCATATGCCATGGGTGTGGCCCTAAACAGCAAAAAAAAAAAAAAAAAAAAAAAGAAAGAAAGAAAGAATTTTAAGTAGAGGATCACAATTTTAAAAACTTCCTCCAAGGATTTCCCCTTGTGACTGAGAGGGTTAAGAACCCAACTAGTATCCATGAGTATTTGAGTTCGATCCCTAGCCTCACTCAGTGGGTTAAGGATCTGGTGTTACCAAAAACTGAGGCATAGGTCAAAGATGTGACTTGGACCCAGTGTCGCTGTGGCTGTGGTGCTGGCCTCAGCTGCAGCTCAGATTCGACCCCTAGACTGGGAATTTCCATATGTCGCAGGTGTGTCCCTAAAAACAGAAAAAATTAAACATTAAAAAAAAATGTCCTCAATATTTCACAGCATAGCTGAAGCTTATATATTACCATATCTTTACGATTTTGCAGTTGTGTCTTTTGCACCAATCGTGGTCCAGCATACATCTTAAATCTATTTAAGAAGGAGCTAACCAAATGAACTCCAGGTTAAACTGTTGTTCCTCCAGTCTCCCTCAGTCTGGGAGGAGAAAAAAGAATTGTATCAATAATTACCCACCCAGTGCTCTCATCTTATTCTTGGCAAGATGCCTGATGGTCTCTTTAGTGCTTTTGATCAGGGGCAGCTCCTTACCTCCTGAAACAACTCACACCTCCTGAAACAACTCACTTCACCTCAGTACATGTTCATCTACAAAACTGCCCTTAACATAGGCTCTGTCACCACTAGGCTTTACATTAGAATATGGAGACTCAGAGAGGTTCCATGATAAAAGATTGGAAGGATTTTATATATATATGTGTGTGAAAGGTTTTATGTGATTTTCTGTATTTTCCTAAAATGTTAAGTGCAAACGAACTACTTTTTCGGCCGTGCCCTCGGAAGTTATGGGGCCAAAGATGGAACCTATGTCACAGAGGCAACACAAGCCACGGCAGTGACAACACCAGGTCCTTAACCGGCTGAGCCACAAGGGCACTCCAAAATTCACTATTTTTTTTTTTTAACTATAATTGTGGGGCCATCAGTTCAAGGTCACAAAGGAAATGACAGAGCCTGGATTGGAACCCATTTTAGACAGCTTCCCATGGCGGTGAAATTTTCTGGACTCTCTCCCAGTGACCCTGAGCTCCAGTTCTTGTCTTTTCGGGTTTGGAGGCTCCTCTCACTCCAGCTGCCCCTCCACCTCCAATTTTTGTGCTCATCCCAGAGACTAGGACACAGCCCAGGAGGGTTTGATAGAGATAGGCTTCTTCCGTGATCTTGAGTGAGGCTTGTACAGAGGCGTCCTCTGTCACTACTTTTTCTGGCCTTGAGCGCCATTGCATTCGCCTTCGTGTCCGAGACTAACACTTGCAGAGGTGTTGCTGAAGGGAGACCCAGCACCAGGAACCTCACTAGCTATGTGATTTAGAAGGAAGGAGGAAGATCGCTTCAGGGACGGTTAAGAACCCGCTCCTGAAATCCAGATGATTATTGCCCTTATCATTGCCGTCGTCACTGACGTCGAATATGAGACATCCCCTTCCCGCAAGGCCAGAGATTGCGCCAGAGCCCCTGCGCGCTAGCGAGCAGGTGACCAAGCCGCTAACGGCCAGCGGGGGCTGGAGGCTGGGGGCGGAAGAGAAGAGAGAGTGTTAAGGTCTGGGTGGCGAGAACTTTCACGTGATCCCTGGCACCCAGGGCTGGGGCATCCTCTATCCCTCCTCCTCCGGACACACACCGGCGCGCGCCGCGTCCTCAGGCGCTCCGGGTTTCCCCGCGTCACCTGCAGCCAGGGTGCCCCCCGCGACGCAGTCATTCATTCCTCCTACAGTGCTGGCGCTGCGCGGGTCTCGGGGGGGGGGGGGGGGGGGACGACGACCTCAGAGCGCGGCGGGCGCTTTGAGCCCGAGTTTCCAAGTCCATCTCGGTCTCTCCTAGGAAGGGTCTCCGTAACTGGCTCGATGCGCTCTCACCAAGGCAGACTTCCAACCCCAGCCCTGTTGCTAGCGCCGAAATTCGGGCTCAAAGCGCCCGACGCGCCATGCGGTTCTCCCAGCCCCTGAGATCCCTATGTGCCACCGTGGAACACAGAAGCCAAGCATGGAGACAGATACAGAAGGGCAGAGACACTTAAGAGACAGACGTAGACAGAGACTACGACACAAAGCAATACTGGGCACAGAGACGGAGATACAGACACATAGAGATAGCCTGACATAAAATAGACGTGCAGAAACACAGACTCTAGATGAACAGTTTAAGACCTGAAAAGCAACCCCAGGCAAGCGCGCGCCAACAGCAGGGACACCACCCATTGGCCTGAGCGATTCCCGCGTCCTGCGGGTTCCCGCACACCTCCCCCGGTACCCGATCCTTCCCCCGCCGAGCTTCCGGTGTCCCCCCCCCCCTTCCCGAATGCTGGCCCTCCTCTAGCCTTGTGGCCCAGACCCGCCCCTCGATTCCCAGCCCCCTCGCAAGTCTCTCAGAGCCTGTGTGCTTAAACTCTCCTCCTGCCCCTCGGCTACAGGGTTCTCTCCCGCCTCCCGCAGTCCCGCCTCTCCCCGCCAGATCCTGCACCCGTACGCCAGTACTATTCGCCTAGCCACCACTCCCGCCACCGTGCAGTACCCTCCCGTTTTCGCTCCTTTCCCTCCGCAGAGAACTGGGCACGCTCCTGTCCCCACCACCCACCCCCCGCCTCCCTCCCTCCCCTGGCCAGTGTCCTCTCCATCTCCACTGCGCCCCGCCCGCCGCGCTCTGCGGCAGTCGGGCGCTCATCGTCATTCCGCTC
>PVHT021183693.1:39958875-39981998 GCA_004024745.2 Catagonus wagneri | reverse complement strand
TCATGCAGAAGATACTATTATAACAACCATTATCATTTTCTAGTTGTGACAGAAAATGTATAGCCCGCAAAGCCTAAAATAGTTACTATTTAGCCTTTTTCAGAAAAAATTTACTGACCTCTAACCTAGACTAGGTCTGTAATACTTATCACTATCCTGGATAAGATTAGTGGGGGTTGTCATGATGATTAAATAAGTTAGAAAGAGCCCACCACAATCCCTAGCACCTTAACCAGGTGTTTAATTAGTTTGTTGAGGTGTAATGCAACATAAGCTGCTCCCGAGCTGTGGGTCCTGTTCTTAGATCTTGGGGATCCCATCTGGAAAGTTTTTCTTTTCGATTTTTAGACATTTCTCTGCTCTATCCAGGAAAGGATACTTCCTAGCCAGCCAGATTTTTAAGGCAGTGTTACTCTGCCAGTTATTGGCATGAGAATCAACCTGTGGGCTTGGTGAAAATACAGACCCGTGGATAACACCTTAGACCATCCTTGGGGGTCAAGTGGGGTCCAGTTTTCCAAGTTATTCTGATGCACACTAAAACTTGAAATACAGAGATCTATGGTAAATCTATGAATAAATGCTATAGTTTAAAACCACAAAATTCAAGAGTTTTTACCCCTGGGGTGACAGGGTTTGGGGGACCACACAGAAAAACCTTGAATATGCATGGCATTTAATTTTGTCAGGCTTTTTCTAGGAGTCTTTCATACTCACTCAATCATCTTAAAAACCTGATGAATGGAGTTCCCATCGTGGTGCAGTGGTTAACGAATCCGACTAAGAACCATGAGGTTGCGGGTTCGACCCCTGGCCTTGCTCAGTGGGTTAACAATCCGGCGTTGCTGTGAGCTGTGGTGTAGGTTGCAGACACGGCTCGGATCCTGCGTTGCTATGGCTGCGGTGTAGGCTGGCGGCTAAGAGCTCCGATTAGACCCCTAGCCTGGGAACCTCCACATGCCGTGGGTATGGCCCTAAAATGACAAAATGGCAAAAAAAAAACTGATATATAAGTATGTACTATTTTTTTTCTAAAGGCTAAGAAAATTGAGACATGGAAATTTATTTTGTCAAGGATTCCACAGCTAAGGGTCTACTTTTTTTTTTTTTTTTAATGCTTTTTAGGGCCGCACCTGCAGCATATGGAAGTTCCCAGGCTAGGGGTTGAATTGGAGCTGCAGCTGCCAGCCTACACCACAGCCACAGCAACGCCAGATCTGATCCGCATCTGCGACCTATACTGCAGCTTGCAGCAACACCATCCTTAACCCACTGAACGAGGCCAGGGATCAAACCTGCATCCTCATGGATGTAGTCAGGTTCTTAACCCACCGAGCCACAACAAGAACTCTTTTTAAGATTTTAGGATTTTGCCACGATTCCACAGCTAAGATTACGTGTGCCAAGATCCCAAAATAATTAGCTGCCTCCAGCATTCCAGTTCTTGAGCACTAGATTATACTTCCTTTCTAGTCCTAGAAATGTCCTATTTTTCAAACCAAGTAAGGTATACACACACATTCGAGTTATTATTGATGCCTTACATATATGTGAAATATTTCACTTAAACATATACATGCTTTTAAAAACATCAAAATGAAAACTACACTTAGAAGGAAATCCGTTGCTTAATCAAACTTCACTAGAGTCCCCAAGGCTCAAAGCGGGAGAGAACCCCAGTATGGGCAAGTGGACCTCTCGGAGCCCACTTTACATCACACTATTTGTTCCTTTGGGAAAAAATATCACACCATTCTCCGCAGCAATCTCCCCTTGGAGGATGCTGCCCCTATCCTCACTGCACACGGGGCGGGTGCATAGGACCAGGTTTGTTTAGAGTTTAGAGAGTGAAAAGATCATTCTCTAGGTGACAGTGGCTCCCGGTGCCCAACCGGGCAAAAGGAAAAAGCGCTAGGCATTGCGCTCGAGGTGCCTGCACGTGCCCTATCCGACTTGAATTCCCAGTTCCATTTCTGGAAGTGAACCAAAGGCTCAGAACTGGTTTACGATTCGTCCTATCTTACGGTCAGCTAGCTCAGGGGCTTGAAGTAAGTCCTCTGAGCTCTCTAGTGCTCGCGGCTGCCTCCCTAGGGTCCGGAACAGGGTTATGGGTCACCTACCCACTTTTAACACTCAGATTCAGAGAGACTTTCCCCGGACTTTCCCTGTTTGCCCTGGCAACTACTGCAGAGATTCTGAAGGTACTTGGTCTTCGCTTTCCACTGGGGCATCTTCTGAGAGGGGCAGGCAGAAGCGAGGGGCGGGACCAGTACACTTGGGCCGGGCAGTCCCGGGACTACCCACCTAGCACCAGGATACGGTCCTCGGGCCGCAGCTCCGGCTCTAGGAGGTCACGGAAGGAGGAGAAGTCCCCGAACCACTCGTAGGGGGCAGAGTCGGCCGCGCCTAGGTAGCGCTGGTCCCAGTACTGGACTTCGCAGTATCCGCTGTTCTTTTCTGGTAACTCGGGCAGGAGCGTGGAGGCCCCTGGAGAGGCCATGCTTGCAGCTCCTGGGCTCTCAGGGCTGCCGGTTTCCACATCTGGGCGGGGCTTGGCGCTCCTATGTAACCAATCGGAATGGTAGCATGTAGGAGGCGAGGCCTTTGTGCCTCCGCCCAGCACCAGCCTTTGCTCAACAGAAACACGTGGAACTTCCGTTCTCTGTTAAGTGCGCTGGGAAGAATCCTCCGGATGGGAAAGTCATATGGTCCAGACCCTGAGTCCTCCAGCTGCACTGCTAACTTCTGAGCCACTCTCCTGGTGTCACACTCACTCGGGCTCGTCACTCACCCTCTCATAGTTTCAGTTTGACTGGCTCCTTCCATTGAGAATTCTGAAAATTAATGAAAGATTTATTTCTTCCCATATTTGAGCATCCAGAGAACTCTGAGGGATGGCGGAAGTAGCTCAGGTCTTATCCTCCAGGAAAGACTGGCATGTACGCCGATATTAACGACACAGGCTGTGTTATACTGTGCCGGGGAGATGGAAGGAGAGACAGGGCGCAGGCAGGAATGTTCCTTTTCTGGGCAAAATTCGACCCACATTTGCCCCTGTGTGTCCAGGGCTAAGTAGGTACTGAAGAGTTGACATCGAGTGTGCAGTCCATAGGGGAGTCAGATATAGAAGTAAATTTTGGAGTAAGTAAGGACTCTCGACAACTCCAGCCGGCGCTCAGTCCGTTGGGACATGCAGCGCGGGAAGCGGAACCTAAATACCCAAGGGTAGGGCTTCCGAGGTAGCCGGCCCATAGGAACGGCGCACCATCAAGATGGCGGCGAGCGTGCGGAAACGCGGCCGGGCAGGTCCCGCAGTCCAGGCGGCGGGACTGTGCGGGCAATGGCTGCGGCGCGCCTGGCAAGAGCGGCGCCTACTACTGCTGGAGCCGCGTTACACGCTGCTGGTGGCCGCCTGCCTCTGCCTGGCGGAGGTGGGCATCACCTTCTGGGTCATTCACAGGGTGGCATGTGAGTGCGTCGAGGGGGAGGGGAGGGTGGGGAGGGTGGGGAGGGTAGGGAGGGGGATCGAACCCCCGACCCAAACTGGGACCCAGAGTTAGAGCTCTAACTTAGACCCCTCATCCACTCGGTCTTCCATTGCAGACCATAATTTTTCACCCCAGTAAAAATTAAAGCCTGCTCCACTGAAAACGAAACCCGATCTTAATCCCTCCCAGAAAATTTGGGTCCAATTTAATGTACTGCTGCTGCTGCTGCTGCTTGTCTCTGTGGCTTTGGACACGTCACTTCTCTTGCTGGGTCTCAGTCCTCTCATCTGTTCAATTCTGAGGTCTCGAATTCTCTTCTCAGCGATGGCATTTTGCGATCGCTTGAGTCATTTGGCATTATTGGCGGCTCCTTTCCAGACTGAAAACACTAGACTTAAGGCTTTCTTGCTGAAGATAGTTAATTCAGTACATATTTATGGAGTGCTTATTATATGGCTAACACTATGCCAGGTGCCAGGAGTATAGTTTGAAAAAGATAGACGTATTTCCTACTTGGTTGTGTGGGCCTGGACAAAGATATATTAGTAGAAAATTGCAATGCTGTCATATTCATCATGATAGTAAGACAGTGCTATAAAGGACACAAGAGGGCACTTAACCCAGGCTTTGAGGAGTCAGAGAAAGCTTCCTTGAGTCTCCCTTAGAAGAACTAGTTAGTTGAAGAAAAGAGAAAAGGGGAGGGGGAAGAGAGAATCCTGTATCAAAAATCTTCAGTTGAAAGAGAAAGAGTTCCTGTGGTGGCGCAGCTGTAATGAACCTGACTAGTGTCCATGAGGATGCGGGTTTGATCTCTGGCCCTTGCTGGGTTAAGGATCCAGAAAGCTGAGAGCTGTGGTATAGGTCCCAGTTTCAACTTGGATCCTGCATTGCTGTGGCTGTGGCGCAGGCTAGTAGCTATAGCTCCAATTCAACCCCCTAGCCTGGGAACTTCCATATGCCTTGGGTGACGCCCAGAAAAGACAAAGAAGGGGGGGAAAGAAAGTCTACTTTGAGAAACTGAAAGAATTTATTTAGAGCTGAAACATAAAATCAAGGAAAGGTAATGCACACAGGTAAGACTGCAAAAGTTGAGGCCAGATCATGAAGGAATCTGTAAGCCTGTTAAGGAGATAGATAGCAAAGTGACTGAGAATTTAGGACTCCCCGAGTTCCAGTCTCAACTCTACCCTTCTTAGCTCACCGATCTTGAGCTAGTCACTTAACCTTATTAATTCATAATTTCCTCTTCTAAAAATGGGAATAATAAAATTTGGTCTTGGAGTTCCCACTGTGGTGCAATGGGATCGGCAGCATCTTGGGAATGCTGGGTTGAAGGTTTGAACTCCTGGCCTGCACAGTGGGTTGAGGATCCAGCGTTGCTGCAGCTGCAGCTTGGGTCATGACTGAAGCTCGGATCTGATTCCTGGCCCAGGAACTCCATATGCCAAAAATAAAAAAGAAAAGAAAAGAAAATTTGGTCTTCATCCTAAGGAATCACTGAGGCTTTTAAGCAGAGAAACGTGATATAGTTTCTATTATAGGAAGAGCTCTCTGGTTGCAGGGTGGAAAATGTATTGCAGCGGGGTGAAAGTGGAATTTGGGAGCCTAATTAGGGAGCTGTTGCATCACTGAAGCTAGACACTATGTTTGACCCAAATTCGAGTGTGTGATAGTAGAGAAGGATTAGATAGTAGAGATATTGAGGTTGAGGGATAGGCAGGACTTGGGGACTGGGGTTTGCAAATGAAAGGGAAGGAAGTATCAAAGATGGTTCCCAGGTTTGTGACCTGGGCAGCTGAGAGGTTAATGGTGCCATTCATTGAGCCCAGAAAAAGGAACAGATTTGAAGTGGAAGCTAATGAGTTCCATTCCGGACATGTTTGAGTTTGACCTGAGAATGTGAATGACATTCACCCAGAGGACGTGAGATAGGCAGTTAAGAGAAAGCGTTGTGATAGAGGTCCTGAGAATGAGCCAGAACTACGTGCTTTGATAGCCTGGGGCAGACAAGTTCTGAACTTGAAGTAACCACACCATCCTGTCCTTTTCCAGATACAGAGATTGATTGGAAGGCCTACATGGCTGAGGTGGAGGGCGTCATCAACGGCACCTATGACTATACTCAACTGCAGGGTGACACTGGACCTCTTGTGTGAGTGGGGATAGGAGGTTCAGTGAGGATGTGAGGGGCCAACTGGATGCTGGGCTGGCTAGCTTCACCCGGATTCACGTTCGTTCTCCTCTTCCCAGGTACCCAGCCGGCTTTGTGTATATCTTTATGGGGCTATACTATGCCACTGGCCGGGGCACTGACATCCGCACGGCCCAGCACATCTTTGCTGTGCTCTACTTGGCCACCTTGCTGCTTGTCTTCTTGATTTACCACCAGACCTGCAAAGTGAGTCCTCACCTACCAGGAACAGGGGGCCCCAGACTGGGAGGGCTGGGGAATGGGGCTGGCTCAGGGTTGGTGAGCTGACCTTGTTCCCCACTGTGCCTACCTCTTAGGTACCTCCCTTCGTCTTTTTCTTCATGTGCTGTGCCTCTTACCGTGTCCACTCCATCTTTGTGCTGCGGCTCTTCAATGACCCAGTGGCCATGGCGCTGCTCTTCCTCAGTATCAACCTCCTGCTGGCCCGGCGCTGGGGCTGGGGCTGCTGCTGTTTCAGGTCAACACCCTTCCCTTCTGGCCCCGCTCTCACTTTCCGTGTTTCCATCACCTTCCCCCCAGATTTCTGCATCAGAGGACGTAAGGGAGTGACCACACAGTGTGGGTCAGTTAGGGCCGCATTAGGAGAGTCCAGGATCTATAAAAAGTTCCCCCCTCCCCAGGCCCCCAACACGCACACCTTCCTCCCGTCCTCCTGTCCTCCATTCCCTCCAGACAGCATCCGATGTTGGGGTTGGTCATGTTGGGGTTGGTCGCTGCGCATTCTAAATCCTCAGGGTATATTTGCTCACTCCATCTGAGTGTTGAGACAAGGTATCAGCTCCCTCCCCCTAGCCTCCTCCCAGGCTGCCTGTCCTCCCTCCAGCAGTGCTGAGTGCGAGCACCCCTGAGCCATCTCCATGGGGAGATGTTGAGCTTGTGGGGTGAGTCTAGCAGGGGCGGGGAGGAGGTGCTGTGGTGATGGGGGCTGTCCGTTTCGGGGTAGGGTACACGGCCCTGGAGCTGACCTCCACCCTTCCCGTCCCTTGCCCACTCCAGCCTGGCGGTGTCTGTGAAGATGAACGTGCTCCTCTTCGCCCCTGGGTTACTGTTCCTTCTCCTCACACAATTTGGCCTCCGTGGGGCCCTCCCCAAGCTGGGCATCTGCGCTGTCCTTCAGGTATCCCTTTCTTACCCCTTCCCCTTTCTAATGAAGGGAGGCCACCCTGTCTGGCCTCCTTTCATCCTTGAGATTTCCTCAAAACCAGGAGACAGGGTTGATTCTGGGCTGGGCAGCCGCTACCTCTGGGCTTTGGTTTCATTACCTGTAAAACAAGGGAGTTGAACTTGATGGTCTCTGAGAACCCTTCTAGGCCTGCCCATTTATAACCTGGAGAATCCAAACCTCACGCGCTATTATTACCTGCTTCCTTGACTTCTCTGGCCCAAGGCTCTGGCCTTGGTGGGTGGGCTGGCTTTCCTGCTATTCCTGGTGGGAATTAGGAAACCTCTGAGACCTGTACCCTGTTCCCACTCCTTCAGTGATTAACATGAGGCTGAGGGTGAGCCTGGGCAGCTCTGCTGACATCACACCATCCTCAGGTAGTGCTGGGGCTACCCTTCCTGCTGGAGAACCCCGTCGGCTACCTATCCCGCTCCTTTGACCTTGGCCGCCAGTTTCTCTTCCGCTGGACCGTGAACTGGCGTTTCCTCCCCGAGGCGCTTTTCCTGCATCGTGCCTTCCACCTGGCACTTTTGGCCGCCCACCTCACCCTGCTCTTGCTCTTTGCCCTCTGCAGGTGGCACAGGTGAGAAGGGGGAGTAGTGCCGTGGGCAGAGGTCGGGGAAGGTGTGAAGGGCCTAGGCCTCTGGGGCTCCTCCAGGAGATGTTGAGCTCATGGGGTGAGTCTAGAGCTTGGCCCACGATGGGAGCTTGCTTAACGTCTCCATGGCTTCTCCCCAGGACAGGGGAAAGTATCCTGTCGCTGCTGAAGGATCCCTCCAAAAGGAAGGTTCCACCCCAGCCCCTCACTCCCAATCATATCCTTTAAGTCAATGGGAAGGTAAGTCCTGCTCTCTCCAGGCGCAGATGGGGTCCTGGTCAGCTGGGCTGGCGATCCGGGGGAGGGGAAAGAAGGTACCAGTAATAGCTACAGGGCCCATCTCTACAGCTCCTACTCTACTGAACATTGTGCTGAGCACCGTACATATTTAAGCATATTTTATTCTTTAATTCTGTTATTGAGTTAGCATTATAAGTGCCCCCCACCCCACCCCATGCCATCCTAAGATGCCATTCTAACATTTAAAGCTCACAAGCAACCTTGAGATAGGGAGATTTCTTTTTTTTTTTTAGGGCCACATCCGTGGCATATGGAGCTTCCAAGGCTAGGGGTCGAACCGGAGCTACAGCAGTCGGCCTTCGCCACAGTCACAGCAACGCGGGATCCGAGCCACATCTGTGACCTGCACCACAGCTCACGGCAATGCCAGATCCTTAATCTACTGGATGAGGCCAGGGATTGAACCTGCAACCTCATGGTTACTAGCTGGATTTGCTTCTGCTGAGCCACTACAGGAACTCCAATAGGGAGATATTTTCATTCTCATTTTATAGACAGCAAAATTAGGGCTTTAAGAAGTTAAGTCATTTGCTAAGTTCACATAGCTTTAGTTAGTAAGTGATGGACTCACCAGGCCTTGCAGTCCTAGGTATTATTGCCTCCACATCAGGTTGAGGAACAGGTGCGAAACTTGTCAAAAGCGTGCATCTAGGAACAGCAGAGCCAAGGGGCTATCTTTTTTTTTTTTGTCTTTTTGCCTTTTATCTAGAGCCGCACCTGCAGCACATGGAGGTTCCCAGGCTAGGGGTCTAACAGGAGCTGTAGCTGCCTGCCTTCGCCACAGCCACAGCAATGCGGGGTCCGAGCAGCGTCTGCAACCTACACCATAGCTCACGGCAACGCTGGGTCTTTAACCCACTGAGCAAGGCCAGGGATCGAACCCTCCACCTCATGGTTCTTGGTCGGATTCGTTAACCACTGAGCCACGAAGGGAACTCCCCAAGGGGCTATCTGACTGCAGAACTTTTGCCCCTCTGCTTTGAAACATCCCTGCCCTTTCTGCTCTTGGCCTTGACTACCATATACAGATTGTTTGTACCCTCTTCACCTCCAACTTCATTGGCATCTGCTTCAGCCGGTCACTTCACTACCAGTTTTATGTCTGGTATTTCCACACACTGCCCTACCTCCTGTGGGCCACACCTGCACGCTGGCTCACACATCTGCTCAGGTACTGGCCGGGACCTCCTGAGGAGTGGGCAGGGCTAGGGAGCTCCTCCCATGACTGAGCGTGGAGGGGCAGGGGGTGAGCTGAAGGGCTGCGGGTCTAGAAACTGGACGTGACCTAGAACTTATTTCCCATCTCCAGGTTGCTGGTGCTGGGGCTCATTGAGCTCTCCTGGAACACATACCCATCCACATCCTGCAGCTCTGCTGCCCTGCACATGTGCCATGCTGTCATCCTGCTGCAGCTCTGGCTGGGCCCCCAGCCTTTCCCCAAGACCACCCAGCATAGCAAGAAAGCCCACTGAGATCCACCTCTTCCCCTCCAGCCCATTCTCGGAACCCTGGATGGGGATGGACTCTGCACCCTTCCCAATAAACCTTAACGAAGTCAACTTCTGTGCAGCCTACATGGAGGTGCCTGGACCAAGCTGAGAGGGGTGGGCGTGCGGCAGAGAAAGAACTCACTTGGGCAGTCCTAAGAGGCACTTTATTGCATAGGGTTTGGGGACTGTGGCTCTCTCCCCTTCCGCTGCACTGCACAGAGCTCAGAGGGGAAGGGGCATGGGGAGGGAGGAGCGGGAGAGAGCACAGGCAGGCACTTTCTGTGGGGCAAGAGGATTCTGTGAAGGGGATGAGAAGCGGTGGGGGCAGGCCGTCGCCAGCCTACCCTTCCCAGCACCGAGAAGCCAGCCCTGGGTGGCAGTGACTTGAGTTTGTTGGGGTGGGGGAGGGTGCCAACCCCAGCAGAGGCGACCACCCTCACATGTTTGCTGGGCTGTAGCACAGCAGGTGCAGCTGTAGATTCTGGTCCCAGTGGCGCAGGAGCAAGAAGAGACCCCGGGCAGCAGCCTTGAGGTTGGCCAGGTCGAGGCCCTCCGGCAGGTGCTGGGCTCGCAGCCAATGGTCAGCCTTAGCTGCCGCCAGTTCCCACTCGCCAAAGGCAGCTGCACAGCGGTGCTCCAGCCACGCAAGCGCCACGGCAGTGGCCCAAGTCCGGCCTCGCAGGTCTGCACCACCAGGCCCTTCCGCCCCCTCTGAGGCCTCGGTGTCTGAGCCCCGCCCACTGTCCGCCTGGCCTGGCCCCTCGGAGCCTGAGCTGGGAGACGGGCTGCAGGAGGCTGTAGCACTGTCACCCTGGCCGACACCGTGCCCTAGAAGTGCCCAGGGAGAGGAGGCCGAGGTGGGGCTGAGGCTGGCGCGATGCGCAGCGAAGGGCGAGGCGCGGCACAGGCGCTCCTGCGAGATGCGCACTGCGGCGCAGAAGGGCGCGTCCAGGCGGAAGGAGCCCGGCGCCTCCTGCAACCGCACCTGAGGAGAGAGGAGGTGGGGGGAGAAGTGAGCTGAGACAGCGCCCTGGCCCTGGCAGCGCCACCCTCCACCTCCCGAGTCCTCACCAAGGGTAGGTAGTCATGGTCGCTGCCTTCACTGTTGCCGTCACCGGCCTGGCCCGAGTTGGGGCTGCAGAGTCTATGGCTGTCTGGACCTCGGGGCTTCCGACGGCCCAGGCTGAGCCGAGATGGAGGCTGGGGGGTCAGGCGATCAGGCCCTTCGGTGGGGGCTGCGTGGCCCCCCAAAGCAGAATTGGAGTTGCCTATTTGGTCCGGGTCCCAGCCGCCTGCCAGAGAGCCTCCCTGAAGTTCTGCACTGGGAGCCATTCAGTGCCAGCGGTGGTCCCAAAGCCAGGGTGCTCCCTACCATTTCCCCGGATTCAAGTGTTACCTTTAGAGTGGACGATTGTGGGCAGAGGAGCAGCGTTTGGATGGCCCTGAGAAGCAGGAGGGGCGCCTGGGGGCTCTGCTGGCTCTGCAGGGGCACAGAGACAGGGGTGAGGTGTGTCTGGAAGGGAGGCCAGTGCGGTGAGAACCAGCACCTGGAATGGACCTTACCTGAGCTCCGCACCTGCAGGGCTAAGGGCAAGATCTCCCTAGTGGTAGCATCCACAGCTACGGGGCAGGTGAAGTAGGAGGGGGCAGAGCTGACCTTGCTTGTCTGAAGGGCTCGAAGCCAGGACCTCCGGGCGTGGCCTGTGAAACCAAGGAGCAGCATGCTGAACAGGAGGCGTGTGCTCCCAGCACCTACCCTCAGAGGGCTTTATGGCAAAAAACCTCAGTGCTCCCATAGCTTCTCCCTCTGTCCACTTTTGAATACAGTGGAGTTCCTTCTTGGGGCCACCTCACACTCTTCAACTCTGACAAGAAGTGGTTAGGCTGAACCCTCAATCACCTTGTAGCAAGGCTAGGCCCCCCCGGCCACTCACAAATTCAACATCCTGTACGCAACCCAAAGAAAGCACTGACTGTGGTGTGTTTTCCATCCATTCCTCTCAGCACCGTCCAAGAAAACTGTATGCAATGATGGAAATGTTCTGTATCTGCCTGATCCAATATGGTAGCCACTAGTCACATGTCACATGTGACTACTAAGCACCTGATGTGTACCTAGTGCAACTGAAGAGCTGGCATTTTAACTATTTCATTTTAACAATCCTCGTTTTGTTTTTTTTTTTTCAGGGCCGCACCTGCAGCATATGGAAATTCTTAGGCTAGGGGTGGAATTAGAGCCGCATCTGCAACCTACGCCACCACTTGTGGCAACGCCAGATTATTATTTTTTTTTTTTTTGCCTTATCTAGGCCCGCATCCGTGGCATATGGAGGTTCCCAGGCTAGGGGTCTAATCGGAGCTGTAGCCGCCGGCCTTCGCCACAACCACAGCAATGTGGGATCCGAGCGGCGTCTGCAGCCTACACCACATCTCACGGCAACGCCGGATCCTTAACCCACTGAGCAAGGCCAGGGATCGAACCCACATCTTCATGGATACTAGTCAGGTTCTTAATCCAGTAAGCCACAATGGGAACTCCTCGTTTTAATAATCTTAATGACAGGTTGGTTTTTATGTTATGGGCACTGTGAATCATTACAAGATGACATTGTCTCTCTGATGACTGCTAAGAAGCTTGCCAGTTTGGTGTCCCATGCTTGCAAGGGCACATAACCTCATGTGACATGCATCTTTAATATAAACTCATTCTCTGCTTCCTTTGATTATCCCCCTTTTTCCCATTGCTCTGCTTAATTTTTTTTTTTTCCTTATCAATGTGGGTGAGCTGCCTCTTCATTTGTGAGCAAGGTGAGATGCAGAGAGTGATCACACAGACCTGTGCCTCTGCCACTCTCTGCCCCATACAGGCTCCTTGAGCCTCGACTGGGCCCATCAGCAACTCACCCCGGTCAGCCACAGTCTCGCCCCCTCCTCGGAGAGCCAGCTGCTCATTGTCCCGGACCACGGAAGCTGCTGTCAGTCGATGGAGTGCTTGATCCCAAGCATTTTCTCTTTCAGGGGGTGACAGAGGCAGTGAGCCATCATCCCCAGGCCCCCATAATGTCTCCAGCCCAAGGCCCACCTCCCAGCACATAGGCTGCTCCCCACACAGGGCCCGGATCACCACATGGCAGCGTGGAGGCTGGGGAGGCGGTGGTACTGCCGGAGGGACCAGCTCCCCACCGGGAGGAACAGCCGTGAACAAGAAGGGTGGTTCCATCAGCATGTCCCAGTCCATGGGGGCTGGGGAGAGCAGGTTTCCTGGGGAGAGACAGTGGTAGGAGCAGGGCCCGTGTGGTGCCTGGTGTTCCACCTCCCCAAGACCTCCTTGGTAGCAGAAGCCAGCTCCCCATCCAACCCTTACCTGAGTCATCCAGGCCCTGTCCCAGCTGCCGCCCTGGCTCAGAGCCTGGCCCATCTGGTGCTACACCCACAGAGGGGTGGCGGGGGCGGCCAGGGGCTGGATTCACCTGGCCTGGTGGGGATGAGAGACTTCGGCCAGCCAGAGCCACTCTGTGTCGACGGCCCAGCACCTCAGCACTCGAGGCCCCAGTCTGCACATGAGAAGTGGGGTTCACTGGCCAAGGAATACAGAGCTCCTGGCCATCAGACATACATACACAACTGGCCACATGCCCCTTTGAGCCCCAGGATGGCTGCTCACCACCCTTAGGGGGAGGCCAGGCTCCTATGGCCCCTGGCCACCTTCCCAGTGTCATCTCTCTCCATGCCCCACTTCTCAATCATCTCTGTTTTTTTTTTGTTTTGTTTTGTTTTTTTCTGGCCGCACTATGGCATGTGAAAATTCCCAGGTCAGGGGTCAACCCATGCCACAGCAGCAAGCTGAGCTGCTGCCATGACAACACCAGATCCCCAATCCTCTGAGCCACAAGAGAACTCATCTCTGTTTTTATCATGTCTTCTCCCATTTTGCCTAGCTAACTTCTTATTCTTCCAGAGGTGGCTCTTGCTTTCCCTACTCCCTCAGACAGAGTTAGTCACCTTGACTCTGAACTCCGATAATACCATGTCTCTGTGCCTGTCAATGTATGTTGCATAGTACTGTGATTATAGATTTACCCATCTCTCCCTCCCTCCCTTCCTCCTTCCCTCTCTTTCTTTCTTCCTTTTCTTTCTTCCCTTCCTTCCTTCCTTCTTTTGTTCTTTCTTTCCTTCCTTCTTTCTTTCTTTTCTTTCTTCTTTCTCTCTTCCTCTCTTTCCCTCCCTCCTTCCTTCTCTCTTCCTTTCTTTCCTCCCTCCTTCTTTCTTCCTTTTCTTTCCTTCTTTTTTTCCACAGTGTGCAGCAGCTTGATGTGGGATATCGGTTCCCAGACAGCGATCAAACCCAGGTCACATTAGGGAAAGCATCAAATCCCAACAACTATGAGATCAGGGAACTCTCCATATATTTTTTTTAAACTATACTTACTAGTAACCACTGCATAATTTATAGCATGTAGCAGATGGCCAATAAACATTTGCTAGATACATGGCAGGCGGATGTGGACTGAATCTCACCTTGACTGTCGCCAGTGGGGGTGGAGGCAGCGGGCAGGAGCGGGATCCTGCAGGTTCTCCCCAGGCCAGGCTGCGGCAGCCCTGCTGAGAAGGGGGGTCCAGGGGAGCGCTGCCTTCAGGGGAACCAGGGCCCTGAGAGATGGGGGACTCGCTGCTGCCTGTCGAACCTGGGCCCGGCTCTGGGCTGGCAGAGCAGTGGGTCAGCACATACTGCTCCCGGATGTATGAGGACTGGAAGATGCGGCGCCATATGGCTGTGTCAGAGCAGGGGTTAGGTCCAGGGTCCGTGACTGGGTCTGTCAGAGCATCAGTACCTATTGGAGGCAGGAGAATAGATCCCAGCCCTGGCCTCTCCCACTGCCCACGCCTCCTCTAACACACACACCTGGACACTCACTCTGCTCTGAGTCCCCAGCAGCCCATGGGCTGGACAGCTCTGCTGACACAGTGCCTGTTCCCAGTGGCTCCGAGGTGCCGGTGGGCTCAGTGCCAGGGCTGGTGGCAGATGGTGCTTCCTCTGGAGATGGGAACACAGAGCCGCCCAGGCTCTGCCAGCCGGGCTCCTGGCCCTGGAGAGGGATAGACACCGGAGAAAAACTGATTGTGGTTATATGCTACTTCTTTCCAAACAAGATTTAAGATGGCTCACTGCAAGAGGCAATAAAGTTAATAAGCCAGAAATGAAAGCCCAGTATGAAGGAAGGAGGAAGCACACGTGCTGACCGTGAGGTTACTAGAGCTGCTGTGGCTGGGCTTCAGGCTTGGCCCTAAGCTTCCTGGCAGCCAGGCAAAAAGGCAAACAGTCCCTTATACAGCTCTCTGGATCAAAAATGAGGAAGCAAGTTTGGTTCTTCTAGAGAGATAGAGCTTTTCATGACAAAAAAACAGGAGTTCCCATTGTGGTGCAGTGGAAACGAATCCGACTGGGAACCATGAGGTTGCCGGTTCGATCCCTCAGTGGGTTAAGGATCCAGCGTTGTTGTGAGCTGTGGTGTAGGTCGCAGACGCAGCTTGGATCTGGCGTTGCTGTGCCTGTAGCGTAGGCGGGCAGCTATAGCTCCAATTAAACCTCTAGCCTGGGAACCTCCATATGCCGCAGGTGCAGACCTAAAAGGACAAAAGACAAAGAAATCAATTAATAGCAATCATTTCTCTAATTCCTACCAGGAGCGCACATGTTATGACCTCTAATTACAACCCTCTGGAAAAAATCAGTACCAGGAGATGGGCTCAGAGAGATTAAGTGACTTGCCCCCAAATGGCTAGTACGCAGCAGAACTGGGACCTGAGATTTTATCTAGACGATGCTCCGTCTGTCCCTGAATGCTACAAGAAATTATCTGGATGGTGCCTTTTGTAGGGTGCAGTGTGAAGTAATGAGCAAGTTTTGTGCTTGCTGTTCTCTGTGGCCATGCATGTAGTGACCAAGGGCAGCACGTGAGAGGTGCAGGCTGCAGTCACCTTAGGGGGGCCCAGCAAACCCTCTAGGTGGGGGGGTGGGGGTCTGCGGGCGGAAGTAGGAGAGCTCAGCAGAGGGAGCCACAGGGAATAGGAAACGGTTTTTGAGGAGATGAGGGGCTCCAGCCAACCCAGGCCCAGCTCCCGCACCCCAGCCCAGGCCTACCCCTGGGGGACGGGACCGGAAGCCGTCCACTCTGAAGAGTGAGCAGTAGCCAAGCAGCTGGTCCCCGGGATAGAGCGCCGGGATCTCCCGGGGCGTCAGCAGTGCCTCCACCGCATCGGGCACAAACCAGTCCACGGAGATGTCGCTCAACGCGGGCTCCAGTGCCTTCCGCAGAGCCTGCACCAGCTGGAAGGAGCGGCCGGGGGTGCGGGGGGCCGGGGAGAGAGGGGGGTCGCACAGCCGACAGAGTGGGAGGGCTGGTCTCCCACAGAAGCCACCCACCCAGCCCCGGGCTGAGGGGAGCGGGGTCAGGCGAGGGTCCGGGAAAGGCAGGGGGTAGGAAGAAGCAAGGCCACCGAGCGTTCGGGGCTCAGGGCTTGGCGCGCCTCCTGGCCTGAGCCATGCCGTACGGATGAGGCAAGGCTTTTCGAGGATACAGCTCAGTACCGGGACAAAACCAAGGGCAAGATCTGGGGAGCAGTCAGAGGCCATGTCCCACCTGACACCTTTAGCCCCCCGGGGCACCCCACAGCAGGGCGCCTGGAGACCCTGGGACCAGACCAGGTTCTGTTTCAGACTCAGTGCGACTTGGGAGGTGGACTTTGAGGAATAGGGGACAGGGCCCAGGTTCCAGCTCACCATGGGCTGCAGCCTTTCCCCGGGCCTCGGGAAGTACGCCTGGCCCCTGCTGAGGGCAGACAGACCCTGGATCAGCTGGCGGCAGGCAGGCCCCAGCCCAAAGGAAAAGCACCTGATGAGAGAAGGGGGAGCAGCTGTGACCTCCGGGAGCCTCTTTTTTTTTTGGGGGGGGGTGCCTATCTCAGGAGCCTGACTCTGCCCGCTCCATCCTACCTGGCTGCCCCCCTGTGCCACCTCATGAGCTCCAGGGTTTGGTGGGTGGCAGTGGCCATGGGCGAGGCGGCAGTGAGCAGGAACAGCTGCCGAGGGTGGGCCTTGTGCTGGGGCTGCCCCAGGGCCCAGTCCAGCACAGCCCGCACGTCCGGGGAGCCGCCCGCAGCCTGCAGCATCTCGAGGCTCTCACAGATCAGCTGCACGGTGTCCTGGAGGAAGAAGGCACAGGCTGGGCCACGCTGGGCTGAAACGTCTCTACTAGGCCCCCACCTCCCGGGGCCACACTCACATCACTGCAAGGCCGGCTCCCCGGGAAGAGGGGCTGCACCGACGTGCCAAACGTGGCCAGGTTGATGAGTGTCTGGGGCGGGAGTGACTTCACCGCCAAAATGATGGCATCCTAGGGAGAGCCGGGGAGGGCAGGGTGAGGCAGGCCCAGTGGCACAGGTAGAGAACAAGGAACTCCAGGTCGCCTGCCTTCTCCGGCCCAGGTGTAAAAGGAGGCGCCAGATGAGGTCATCTGTGAGGGGCCCCGTGTGGGGGACTGTGCGTGAAGACTCCGAAAGACCCTGGAGTGTGGGAGTTCCCATCGTGGCGCAGCGGAAACGAATCCGACTGGGAACCATGAGGTTGCGGGTTTGATCCCTGGTCAAGGATCCGGTGTTGCCGTGAGCTGCAGTGCAGGTTGCAGACGCAGCTCGGATCCCGCGTTGCTGTGGCTGTGGCGAAGGCCGGCAGCTACAGCTCCGATTAGACCCCTAGCCTGGGAACCTCCATATGCCGCGGGTGTGGCCCTAAAAAGACAAAAAAAAAAAGAAAGAAAGAAAGAAAGAGACAAAAAAAAAAAGATCCTGGAGTGTGAGGGAGACAGTGAGTTCCTGTGATAGACGTTCATCTTTGTGACCCCAGAAGTACATGTGAATTCTTGGGTTTGGGATTCGGTGCGGCTGAACGTATCTATACACGAGAGAGGCTCTCGGGACCCAGGAGGAGCGCAGGTGTGTGCGAGCAGGAGAATGAGAGAGAGGCTGCCTCCAGCCCACCTCAGGCCCACCCAACCCCAGGTCCGCCCACACCACGCCCCACAGGCCTTGTGTGCCACGCCGCCGCCGTCCAACAGGAAGAGGAGCTCCCGCGTAGCTGTGCCCGGGTGTCCAGGCCTGGAGCTCAAGTCCGGGCAGAAGCTCAGCACCAGCACGGGGTTCAGCAGGATGTCCTTGTGGAAGCGCCGCTGCAGGAACCACACCTGAGCCCGGGAGCCCTGAGTTATCCTGGGCCAGGGTATGGCAACGCCCGACCTGGGCTGGCAGCAGGACCTTGCCCTGGGGCCTTTATCAATCCGATCCACCCAGAGGGGGCACCCTTTTGCAGTCGTCTGAATACAGGTAAGCGCGGTGGCAAGTGGCTGTCCTCTGCCTATGTCAGTGCTAGTCCCCGTCCTTTGAAACATCCCAGGGAGACTTTCTGGGCCCTCTTGTGACAGTACTCATCAGCCCTCTGGCATGGTGGTGGCAGCTACTGAGAACTCCTGCTGAGAGCAAAGGCCCCCTGCCCATCTCCACAAAAGCCTGCTCGCCTGCTCCTCATGCACTAACGCAGCCAGCAGTGAGGCCAGAGGCCAAGCCAGGCCCCTTGGGCAGCCATACCTGCCGGTCCCCGTCACTGTCCCTTCGCAGCAGCCTCTGGAAATCCCGGCGGGCCCTCACCCGGGCCTCATATTCTGCTGAGCTCAGGCTGCCGGCCTCCAGCATCAGGTGTGGCTGGTGGGGCTCTGGGGTGGGGAGGGGCCACAGCTCTGTCAGTCAGGGGCACCCCTGGCTCTAGATCCCAGCTGCTCAGTCCCACTGTCCTGGGGGAGCCTTGCAGGTCCGGCCTCCTTACATGACCAGACCCACCTGCACAAACGACTCACAGTCCATCCAGCTTGGGGCCCAGGGATCTATACTTGAAAAATGCTACCCAGATGATCCTGAAGCAGGTCAGAGCTGGCCCACTGTGTGCCCCAGTCTCTCACCACTGGGGTGCAGCAGGATCTCCAAGGCCCGGTCACAGCGGTGGCCCTCTGCCAGTGTGACACAGATGGTGGCTGCAGAGCTGGCGTGAGGCGGGGCATCTGCCCGCAGAGCATGAGACGGGCTCTCCAGGCCTGAGGGACAGAGAGGCAGGCAGAGGCGATGATCGCCCCGTCCCGAGCCAGCACTAAGAACACAAACATCACCTTCCCAGACAAAGTGGTGGGGGCCAGGGCATGACTGATTCAGCTCAGCGCTCAGAGTCCAACCTACAAGGTAGACAAAGGGGGAATCTGCCTGCTTTCATGGACCGGGAGGTGAACTCCCACGTGTATTCCTGGTTGGCCAAAGAGCTATATGTCAACCAGCTCCTGATTTAACAACCTCCTCCACCTCTTGTGCAAGGAAACACCACTTCATCACTCGGACCAGTCTCATCGCAAGCCTCTCTCTTGTCACGAGTGAGTGGAGTGGGATATGAATCAATGACACTGTCAAACTTAGGGGGGTGGCTGTGTGTTCTGTAGAAGTGGCCAGGGGGTGAGTCTGCTGTGAGACTGGAGGTTCCTAAGGCTTAGGTCCCCATCTTCTTTTTGTCCTGTGTGCATCCCATCCCTGAGCCTTGAGTTATTTCCCAGTGAGCTCTGCTGGGAGGGGCACCCACCTGCCAGCAGGCATGGCCCAGTAACCAGCATCTCGAAGGAGAAGGTGTACGGGGCAGGGCAGCGGGCAGGGCCTGAGAACACGTCCCGCGGGGCAGCTGGTTCCTCCCAGGCTGGCCCTGCCCGCTCAGGGCTGCCCACCCCGAAGCAGCTGGTGGGGCTGGAAGGGAACATGAGGAGAGTCACTGGGCCACTACCAAGGTCCCTAGCCCCTCTGGCTGACTGGCCTCAGCCCTTCCCCACCCTGTCCATCCCCCAGGGCACCCTGCCGAAGCCCCCTCACCCGCACTAGACCCAGAGAAGCCGAGGGAGGGACGAAGAGAATCACCATAGGCCCAACCTGTCGTCACAGAGCCCCGGAGGCCTGGGGGGCCCCAGCGGGCCTGGCGGGGCCAGAGGGGTGAGCACAGAGGGCAGAGCCACGCGCAGCACCCCATCAGGCCTGGAGGGCAGCTCCCGGCTGCTGCGCAGGGTCACTGTCACGGTGCCGGCCGCGGCGATGAGGCCTGTGGGCAGCACCAGCGTGGACCGGGCCTGGGCCAGATCCAAGACAAGATGACCTATTATGAGTGAGGAAAGGGGTCAGAGGGGGCTGGAAGCAGAGGAGATGAGGGCAGTAGGGGTGGGAACAGGCACTGAGTCAGGGGAGCTTGGGCAGGGGGCACTTTGTGAGGCTGGAGGGAAGCCGGGCTGATGCACTGGTGATGCAGGATAGAGACATGAGATGAATGCAGTAGGAGAGGTGAGATGATGGTAGAAGGATCTGTCACCAGGAAGGACAGCAGTGACATCACTGCTAAGGGAGGGCCGAGGAAGAGAAGGGGGCATGGCCATGCCACCCCCAAGGTCCTGGGGGAACCATACCTTCTGCCCCTCTTCCTTTACCTGCTCCAGCCTATTCAACCCAAGGGCATCATCTTCCAAAGCCTGGGATTCACCTTGCTGATAAATCCCCTACTCATGAGTGGTCAGGGGCTGCTCACTGCCCACTAGGAGTGGCTCCAGAATTTTCTACCCAAAAGGAGTTCAGGAACAGTGGTTTACTTGGAAGCTGGCTGCAGGACATTGGCACACCCAGCACACAATTCTACTTAGATCGGAGGTTGGTTTGGGGACTGGTAAAGTCATGGGTGTCTCTGCTGCTAAAGGAGAAATGGCCAAGAGTACACAGTGGTGGTCCAAGCCCTGCACGACCTGGCCCGACTACCTTTACAGCCCTACTTCACCTCGCTGCCCCACATTCTTTTGAAAACTACTTGCTGAATAAATGAAGGGAAGAAAAAAAAATGGAAGGAAAGAAGAAAGGAAGAAGAAAGAAAGGGGGGAGTTCCCTGGCGGTCTGGTGGTTAGGATTTGGCAATTTCCCTGCTGTGGCCTGGGTTCGACCCCTGCTCTGGGAACTGAGATCCCACGTCAAGCTCTTCCAACCCAGGCAGGGATTTTTGAGTCAGGTTTTGAGTCTCTGTTCTGTGACTTCTAATTCTGTCCTTTGGTACCTCTCTTGTTTAGAGGAGTCTCAGTTTCCTCATTCAGAAAGAGCAGTTCATAACTATGTTTAAAGACTGGTGAGGAATGAATGACATAACATACACAAAGTATCCAACACATAAGAAGCTGCTGCTGTTATTTTCGTCACCTATAAGAGCTGGAAGGAGAACAACATTTGCATTACAACCTCTCTAGATTCAAGTGAGGTGACACCAGTGACTGGGCTTTGTCAACTGTGACTCGCTAGAAACATGAGGTATTTTATTACCATCACCCAGTATAACCTACTTCCAAACCTTTGCTTCCACACCTCTGCCCCTGCCTGGAGAGCCTTTCCTCTCCTCTCCATTACCATTCTGTCCCACTCTTCCTTTCAGTCAAATGCTGGCTCCACTTACTTCTGGAATATTCCTGGGGCTTCAGCTTCTGGGAGCTCTGGCTCCCTCTGGCCTCTAGCTACCTGCTGGGCTTATGCCAACTCTCTACACCCCTGGATTCTGTCCCTCTTCTTACCCAGATGCTAAATCCCATGTGCAGGAATCAGATACATGTATAAAAAAAAATAAGGGAAAGAATGAAGTACGAGCCAAGAAACAGCAGAGGGGCAGGCTTCCATCCCCTGACCCGGCACTCACTGAGCCCCTTTGGGACACGTTCTGTGGGAAAGGCTAGACTCAGAGATGACCAAAACCCTGTCCCAGGCTCAGGAGCCAAAGCTCCAGAGGAGAGGAGCGGAGAGGGATGTGCCTACCGCCTGCTGTGTTTGTCTACCTGACTGCGAGCCTGGGGTCAGGCCTGGCTTACATTCCCCCAGCACCTGGCGCACATCATTGGCCAGCCCTGGACTGTTGAATAAAGGGATGAATTAATGAAAACAAACAAAGAAACAAACAAACAAACACAGTGACTGGATTGGGGACAGGGAGGGATGGGATGCAGAGCGGGTGCAGGGACTAGTGTGCGGCTGACTTTCCGGGAGACAGGGCAGGGGGCGCCCTGGACTCACCCTGCGCGCAGCGGCGGGGCGTTAAGGCCCCCAGCGCGGGACCCAGCGCGCGGCAGCAGGCCGCCTGCGAGCGGCGCCTGCTCTGCATCTGGAAGGAGACGCGCCGTCCCGCCGCCTCCGCCTCGAAGCCCGAAACCACTTCGGCCTCGGCCAGCGGGTACACGAACACACCTGGGATAGGATGGGAACACAGGTGATGTTAGATCTTTTCAGGCGCGCGCAACCCCACCACCCGGCGACCCCGCCCAGGCCTCACCGTCCACCGGCTGCGGCTGCGGGTTGTGGTAGGTGAGTCGTGCCCTCAGGCTGAGGCAGGGTCCGTTGGCGCAGGCCCGGACCCAGGAGTCCGTGAGGGGCAGCGGCGTCCAGCTGGAGGGGCAGTACAGGCCGGGCATGGTGCTCCTGGGGAAGCGGGTGCTCAATGAGGGGTGCGCAGGGTGAGTCCAGAGCGCCCCACCCCGCCTTCCGGAAGGCCGGCGGGGAGAACCGAACACGGGCACTGGGACGCAGACCTGCAGGGGGCGCGAGGCTGAGCCGAGGGCTTGGGCCAGACAGACAGGTGGCGCGGGGAGGGAGGCAGGGGGTGGTGACGAGATGGGCCTCCTCGCTGGTTACCTGGGAAGCCAGGGCGGAGCGCAGCTCCAAGCAGCGCGGGGTCCCGGAGAGCGGAGGGTTAATGTTTAACTGGCGCTCCGAGCGCCCAGTAGTCCCGCCGCTGGCTCCTCTAGGGGCGGAGGGGAAGAGGGGGGTCACAGCTGTTCCATCACCTTCTCCCAGGCCTCACCGCCACCCCCGTACCTGCCAGCCCCCCGGGGCTCCCCGCGGCTGCCAGCTGTTGCAAGTGGCGCGGGTGGAGAGACGGAAGATGCTCTGGGTGGGGAGCAAGGGTTTAAAGGGCCAGCATCCTTCTGGGTGCCCCCAGCCCAGCAAAAGACAGCAGGGGAGGGCTGGGATGGGGAGTCGAAGGGCCGCGGTCTTTTTCTCTCTGGAGCCTCAGTTGACAGGAACGCTGATAGAGGGCCTGGGGGAGTGGAGGGAGGTTGCGTTGGCAGGAACGAAATGGGAAGAGATAGGAGGGGATCTTTCAGAGGCAAAACCCAGAGAGGTGTTGGGGCAGGGGGATTCCGTGGATCGGTCCACGGCACCTCTCCTCATCCTGGCAGAACCGGTCTGGGAATGGTCGCCGCCGCCCGCCACAGCAGAACTGTCAGGGGATGCTCTGGGCTGGGTCTAGGTCCTCCCCCTCCCCACCGGGAGCCCCAGCCTCACCTTCTCGTCCTCTGCGGAGTTCTGGGAGCTACGACGCGACCAGGCGGTGGTGCCGCCTCTGCGCCCCGGGCCACACCGAAGTCTAGGCACCTGAGGGGCGCCTGCTCTCGACTCCCGCTGCGGTCGCTCTGAGTCCGCTCCGGGGCGTCGGCCCTGCGGGTACTGGTCCCGCCCCCGCTCGGAGGGCCGCCCCTCCAGCTCGCCTCGGCCCCGCCTGCTGCTGCGGCGCGGCGGCCGCTCCCCGCCCCCTTCCGGCGAGGTACCGCCTCCGCGCCAGCCCTGGCCGCTCGAGCCAGACTGGGCACCGCAGTGCGGGGACTGCGTCCCCGCCGCCGCACAGCCCCCCATCAGCGCTGGGCCGAGGCCTTTGAAACCCCACCCTTTCCGTCCTTCAGGGAGTGAGGCGTCCTGCAAGGGTAGCAGAGGGGTTCAGCCTGCAGCC
>PVHT021183693.1:39879185-39957875 GCA_004024745.2 Catagonus wagneri | reverse complement strand
GTCCCAGCAGGTGTCTTCAGTTAGTGTGATCAGTGACCACTCACCCTGACCAGGGAGCCCTATCACTGCAGTGATTCCACCCCTCAAATAGCCAGCCTTTCCACCACTGCAGTGCCATCTCCCGACTTTTTCTGGGGGTGGGGAGAATAGGCAGGATACCCCCTCAGGCTATAACTTCCTGGTACCTTCAGTTGCCCGCCACCCTGGAAGTGAGACCTTCCAGCTTGCAGAGCCTTCTGGTGGCTGCAGACTGCTCCCACCATGGCAGTGCCCCCCTCCCGTGGCATCACTGCAGCACCTGCAGGAGAAAAACATTTCTGCTTGTGAACAGTTTCGTTTGTTATTGGCAGAATTTTCACGCGCTTGACAGTGCTATGCTGCAAAAGATTAGGTAGTTCCATGAAATTTCTCCCAGGATCCCTGAGGGATAGTTGGGGAGCCCTGGGGAAGTGGCCATATTGGGGGTCACCATGTAAGCTATCTTGCAGAGGCTACACTCAGATTCTGCAAAGACAGGGGATCCCCTGCCTCCTTGAGCACCTGAATTCTCCAATGCAAACTTTTTCCTTGCTCAAACCACTTAGCGTGGTGGAAATAGCTTGGCCTTTTCCCAGGGAACGTCATGGGTAGAAATGCACAAAGGTGATTATAGGAGGCACAGACACCAGTATAATGATCTACCCCACGGGGAGCTCCAGCTGGGTCCCAGCCCTGTTCTTTTCACACTCTGTGCCATGGTTCCATTCACCCTTTTCCTCCCTTCTCTGCTGAACCCTCCCCCAAAGTCTTATTTAGAGCGAACGTTCCTCTAACAGGCTTGGGGAGAAACAGAGGGTGAATGGGTGCATGGGCCCTCCAGGTGCTATAGGTCTCCAGACGGGACCAGCCTTGGCTCTGAGGGCTCCATGGAAGTCCAGGCAGTGACCACCTCCCCATGGGTGTTTTGTGCTCTGCCTCTTTTGCAAATGAACCAAAAGCTACGTAGGGCCCTCAGACCAAACACGAAGCTGCAGGGAGCAGTCATTAAGGGGCCTTACACGTGGAAATGGAAAAAGAGGTCCCTGTCTTAGGACCTGAGGAGAGCTTGGTTGTAAAACCCCGGGAAGACGGTGTCTGTCAGAGACTAGACAACGCATTGATAAAAGCCAAGCTTTGTTGGGAAGCTGGACCAGCTCTGAGATCCTGCTGGGAAGGCTTCAGTCTTAGCTGAAGCATACGGAGAGAGAGATAGGTCAGCAGCTGGGCCAGAGGTGTAAAGCCTCCTGCAGGATGGAGCAGGGCAGTGCAGGCTCCCGCTCTGGGGAGGAGGAGTATCTGGCTGCTGCCCGGGCGGGTGGGCGGTGCTCTGAGGCCCAGCTGGGAGGCAGTCTGGTGATGGGGCTACACAGCATGGCAGGCAGCTGAGGGAAGGAAGGGACAGCACAGACCCAAAGGATCCCAGAACCAGGTTATGGGAAGTCAAGGAGATCCTAGGCAGGGCTAAGGGATGGCCTGGAGCCTGGGTGCTCTCCCACGTGCCAGGCTGTGTGTGTGTGTGTGTGTGTGTGTGTGCAGGATTCAGAGTTAGAAAGGCGTAGCTCCCACTCTGGTGAAGAAGGCAAACGCACAGTTAGAGTAGACAAAGATGAGGGCTCTGTTACAGGGATGTCATTGGTATTATAAAAGCTGGTGACCTGGAGCTTTTAGGAGAGGCACCTAACCTGGTGGGGTGGTGGTGAGATGCCATTTAAGCGGAGTTCTAAATGGGAGTTGAACAGTGAAAAGAAATATTCAAGCAGAGGGATTAGCTTGTCAAAAGTGAAAGAGGAGTTCCCGTCGTGGCTCAGTGGCTAACAAATTCGACTAGGAACCATGAGGTTGCGGGTTCGATCCCTGGCCTTGCTCAGTGAGTTAAGGATCTGGTGTTGCCGTGAGCTGTGTAGGTTGCAGACGCGGCTCGGATCCCGTGTTGCTGTGGCTGTGGTGAAGGCCGGCGGCTATAGCTCCTGTTAGACTCCTAGCCTGGGAACCTCCATGTGCCGAGGGTGTGGCCCTAGATAAGGCAAAATGACAAAAAAAAAGTGAAAGAGCCTGGAGTTCCTGTTGTGGCTCAGTAGTTAACGATTCCGACTAGGAACCATGAGGTTGTGGGTTCGATCCCTGACATTGCTAAGTGGGTTAAGCATCTAGCATTGCCGTGAGCTGTGTAGGTTGCAGACGCGACTCGGATCCTGTGTTGCTGTGGCTGTGGCATAGGCCGGTGGCTACAGCTCCTGTTAGACCCCTAGCCTGGGAACCTCCATATGCCGTGGGTGTGGCCCTAGAAAAGGCAAAAAGACAAAAAAAAAAAAGGTGAAAGAGCCAGAGGGACTAAGGAAAGGATAAGAGGGTGTGGCGCTTTTTTTTTTTTTCCTCTTAGTTAATATTTGTCAAGCATTAACTATAGGCCAGGCGCTGCGCTAATGTGGATCACCTCCTTTAATGATTAAAACAGCCCAAGAGATGAGCACTATTATTATCTTACAGGTGAGAAAACCAAAGCCCAGACAAGGTAACTTGATCATGATAAGCCAGTAAAGTGATAAGAGCCAAGATGTTGAACTCAGACGGTCAGAGCTCAGAACCCTTGAATCTTTGTCTATTTTTTATCCTTTTTATGGCCCCACCTGTGGCATATGGATGTTCCTGGGGCCAGAGGTCAAATCAGAGCTGCAGCTTAGGCCACAGCAACGCCAGATCTGAGCCAGATCTGTGACCCATGCCACAGCTTGAGGCAACACTGGATCCTTAACCCACTGAGCGAGGCCAGGGATCGAACCCTCATCCTCATAGACACTATGTGGGGTTCTTAACCTACTGAGCCACAATAGGAACTCCTTGAATCTTTGTTTTTAAACCACTATCATAGGCAATATGATTTTCTTTATTTTTAATTTTGATTTTAAATGATTTGAGGTGAAAAAATGACTCAGTTATGGCATTTCTGTATACAGACACATATTTGCATGCAAATATAATAATTAAAGTTATAAATACAATTTTGCATAAATATGTATTCACTTTCTATTTATTTTCTGTATGGCATAGATTGCTAACTAATCACCAAACTGCTTCTTTCTCCTTGTCACACAGCTGGACCTCTATTTTTCAGCCACATTTGTGGTTGTTTGTGGTCATGTGACTATTCTAGCCAACAGAATGTAAGGAAGCAAAAGTGACATGTACCTCTTGGAAACTTGATCCTGAAATCTTCTATGCTCTTTCCTCCCAACTGACAAGTCTGTATTTCTGTGTCAGTTTTCTATCTATCTACCTATCTATCATCTATCAATCATCTATCATCTTTTTTAAACAGTTTTTTGTTTTTTTTATTTTATACTTTTTAAATTTAGTTGATTTACAAGGTGGTGCCAATTTCTGCTGTACAGCAAAGTGACCCAGTCAAATATATATATCTATATATACATTCTTTTTTAAAATATTATTTTCCATCATAGTCTATCCCAGGAGACTGGATATATTTCCCTGGGCTGTACAGTAGATCCTCATTGCTTATCTATTCTAAATGTAATAGTTTGCATCTACTAACTGCAAACTCCCCGTTCATCCCACTCCCTCCCCCCTCCCCCTTGGCAACCACAAATCTGTTCTCTGTGTCTGTGAGTCAGTTTCTCTTTTGTAAATAGGTTCATTTGTGCCACATGTAAAGATTCCACATGTAAGGGATATCCTGTGATATTTGTCATTCTGTTTCTGACATTTCACTTAGTATGAGAATCTCTATTTGCATCCATGTTGCTGCAAATGCCATTATTTTGTTCTTTTTTATGACTGAGTAGATATGTACCATATCTTCTTAATCTGAGTAGATATGTACCATATCTTCTTAATCTTTTCATCTGTCAATGGGTATTTAGGTTGTTTCCATGTCTTGGATGTTGTGAATAGTGTTGCTATAAATATAGGGTGCATGTATCTTTTCGAATAAGTTTTTTCCAGATATATGCTCAGGAATGGGATTGCTAGATCATATGGTAGTTCTATACTTAGTTTTCTGAGGAAACTCCATTCTGTTTTCCATAGTGGTTGTACAAATTTACATTCCTACCAACACTGCAGAAGGGTTCCCTCTTCTCCATACCCTCTCCAGCATTTGTTATTTGTAGACTTATTATCACCATTCTGACTGATGTGAGGTATTACCTCATTGTAGTTTTGATTTACATTTCTCTAATAATTAGTGATGCTGAGCATCTTTTCATGTGCCTACTGGCCATCTGTATGTCTTCTTGGAAAAATGTCTAGTTAGGTCTTCTGCCCATTTTTCAACTGGATTGTTTGTTTTTCCATCATTGACTTGATGAGTTGTTTGTATATTTCGGAGATTAAGTCCTTGTCAGTTGCATCATTTGCACTATTTTCTCCCATTCCATAGGTTTTTTTTTTTTTTTTTTTTAGTGGTTTCTTTTGCTGTGCAAAAGCTTGTAAGTTTGATTAGGCCCCATTGGTTTATTTTTGGTTTTATTTCTATTGCCTTGGGAGACTAACCTAAGAAAACATTTGTATGGTTTATGTCAGAGAATGTTTTGCCTATGTACTCTTCTAGTTTTATGGTGTCATGATTTATATTTAATTCCTTAAACCATTTTGAGTTTATTTTTGTGCATGGTGTGAGGGTATGTTCTAGTTTCATTGATTTATATGCAACTCTCCAGTTTTCCCAACACCACTTGCTGAAGAGACTATCTTTTTCCCATTTTAAACTCTTGTCTCCTTGTTGAAGATTAATTGACTGTAGGTATCTGGAACGATACAGTTTTTTTCTTCTTTTTTGGCCGCACCCGTGGCATATGGAAGTTCCCAGGTTAGGGCTCCAATTGGAGCTGTGGCTGCCAGCCTACTTCCATATTCTGTGGGTGTGGTGCTAAAAAGACAAAAAAAAAATAAAGTTTTTTTCACAGAGGTCTCATATAATCTTGGTTAAGTAAATTGCCTAGACAAGTTGTACCCTTTTCCTCTTACCTTTTTTTTTTTTTTGATCTTTTTAGGGCTGCACCCATGGCATATGGGATTCCCAGGCTAGGGGTCAAATTGGAGCAACATAGCCACAGCAATGTCAGTTCTGAAGCATATCTGCAACCTATGATGAGGCTTAAATGCTGGATCCTTAACCCACTGAGTGAGGCTGGGGATAGAACCCGACTCCTCATGGATACTAGTCAGGTTTATTTTCTTTATTGCTGAGCCATAAAGGGAACTCCGAAGAAAACTTTGAATGTCGAAGGACACAGAAGATGATGCAAATAACTAGAAAGACATTCCATTGTCCTGAGTGAAATGGCTAAAAAACTAACAATGTTAGTTAATCTGTACTTTCAATGCAATCCCAGTTAAAATCCATGAAGATTTTTGTAATACACTTACTCCAGTATATACACAGAGAAATAAAGTTTCAACATTAGCGAAGTCAATATAGAAAAACAGTTCCTCTGTATAGTTCAGTGGGTTAAAGACGTTGCTCTGGCTTGAGTCACTGCCGTGGTGCAGGTCTGATCCCTGGCCCAGGAAATTCCACATGCCTCGGGCATGGCCAAAAAATAAATAAAAATAAAAAGAAGAAAGAGTGGGGCTTACTCTACCAGACATCAAGATATACTACAAGGAGTTCCCTTTGTGGCTTAGCAGTTAACAAACCTGACTAGGATCCATGAGGATGCAGGTTCAATCCCTAGCCTCACTCACTGGGTTAAGGATCCGGGGTTCCTGTGAGCTGTGGTGTATGTCACAGACATGGCTCAGATCCCACTTTGCTATGGCTGTGACTGTGGCTGGCAGCTGTAGCTCTGATTCGACCCCTAGCCTGGGAACCTCTATATGTCACGGGTGCAGCCCTCTAAGCAAAAAAAAGAAAAAAAAAGATACACTACAAGACTACAGTAATCAAAACAGTATGGCAGTGTTACAAGAACAAGTAGGTCAAGGAGTTCCTGTTGTGGCACAGCAAACCCGACTAGTATCCATGAGGATGAGGGTTTGATCTCTGGCCTCACTCAGTGGGTTGAGGATCTGGCATTGCTCTGAGCTGTGGTGTAGGTTGCAGACGTAGCTCGGATCCTGTATTGCTGTGGCTGTGGTGTAGGTGGTAGCTGTAGCTCTGACTAGACCCCTAGCCTGGGAACTTCCACATGCCACAGGTGCTGCCCTAAAAAGAAAAAAGAAAAAACAAGTAGGCCAGTAGAGAATCTGACCCTTGTGTGTGATGGGAGATCATTGAGGACATAATATGCAACAAATACAGCATCATCACCACAAAAGAAGGGGTAGGTTGTTTGGTAGATAATGTTGGAAAAATTGGTTCATTACATGAAGAAAGGTTCATTACAACATTATACAGAGTGAATTCTAGAGGATTCAACCTAAGTAAGAAAAATAAAACTATAAATTAGTAGAAAAAATAATGTTGCAGAAAGTCTCTGTCACCTAGGGATGGCGGGGAAGGACTCAAATATTTCAAAAGAACAAATCATTGTTGCAAAACATGACTTTGATTATATAAAAATTAATCTTCGTCTCCACAAGATACTTATTAATTACAAAGGGAAAAATAGCAATTTAAAGCATAGAAACCTTGCAGACACCACCTTAACCAGGTAATCAAAGTTAAGATCACCAGTAATGGGACAAATTGATATCACATGCCTCCTGATAAGATGTACTGAAAAGGCACAGCCTCACTTCTATGATATTCCTGCCAAAAATACACAGCCTGAATCTAATCATGAGGAAACACCAGACTAACCCAAATTGAGGGACATTCTCAAAATGAATGTCCTGTACTCCTCCAAAATGAAAAGACAAAGAAAGGTCATGAAAGATAAAGAACACTGAAGAACTGTGCCAAATTAAAGGAGGCTAAAGAGACAGAACAGCTAAATGCAGTCTGTGATCCTGGGTCGAATATACTGTTTTCTTTTCATATATATAAAAGAAATTGCTGGCACAATTGGCAAAATTGGAATAGATTCTATAGATTAAATAATATTGCAGTAACAATGTTTATTTCACAATTTTGATAATTGTACTGTGGTTATGTAAGTAAAGTCTTGTTTTTAGAAAACAGCATATTGAGCACTTAGAAATAAAGGAACATAATGGTTTATGATAAAATACACACAGAGAAGGATAAAGCAAATGTGGGAAAATGTTAACATTTAGGAATCTGGCTGAAAGAAAGAGCTGAATTCTTTGTAATATTTTGCAACATTTCTCTGTGTCTGAAATTATTCTATGTGTGTGTGTGTAAAATTTTTGGCCATGACCACAACATGCAGAAGTTCCTGGGCCAGGGATCTAACTCGTGCCACTGAGTCACAGCAGTGACAATGCCAGATCCTTAACTTGCTGAGCCACCAGGGAACTCCAGGATCTTTTTTGGCTGTACCTGCAGCATATGGAAGTTCTGGGCCAGGGATAAAAATGTGAGTCGCCGCTGCAGCAACACCACAGCTATGGCAAGGCCAGATCATTAACCCACTGCATCATGGCAGAAACTCATTTTTTCTTTTTTTTTCCTTTTTGGCGACCCATTGGCATATGAAGTTCCTGGGCCAGGGATCAGAATCGAGCTGCAGTTTCAACATACGCCACAGCTGTGCAGGATCCTTTATTTATATTTGTTTATTTTTATTATAGCTTATTTACAATGTTCTGTCCGTTTCTGCCATAGGATCGTTTAACCCACTATGGCAAGCCGGGGGTCAAACCTGTGTCCTGGCGCTGCAGAGATGCTGCTGATCCTATTGCACCACAGCAGGAATTCCCAATTTTGTTTTGTTTTGTTTCTTTTCTTTTTAGGGTCACACCTGCAGTATATGGAGGTTCCCGGGCCAGGGGTTAAATTGGAGCTGCAGTTGCCAGCCTAAGCCACAGCCACAGGTACACCAGATCTGAGCCACACCTGTGACCTGCACTGCAACTTGAGACAGCAGCCAGATCCCTAACCCACTGAGCAAGTCCAGGGATTGAATCCGCATCCTCACGGATACTAGTTGGGTTCTTAACCTGTGAGCCACAACAGGAACTCCCCAGTTTTGGTTTTTAAAACATTTCTGGATTTCCATTTACTCAGCTATATGTAAATGTGGAAGTTCTGTGGTACAGTGGGTTAAGGACACAGTGTTTTCACTGCAGCAGCTTAGGTTGCTGCTGTGGCATATGTTCAATCCCTGGTCCGGAAACTTTCATGTGCTGAGGGCTCGGCCAAAATAAAGGGGTTGATAATCCACACTTCCATCAATTTGTTGTGAGGACTAAAAGAGTGAATTCATGTAAAATTCTTAGGGTAATGCTTGAAACAGTGTCCAGTAAATTATGATGATGGTTGAATCAAGCCATGGATTTCTGTCTCACACTGTTGAAACTTAGAAGAGACTGATGTATAAACCAGATGTCAGTCATAATTAAAAATATATAAAGGGACCAAAAATCCATTTTTGCTGGTCAGTGTTCCTCGCTGGGTGAGAAAGGTCGCACAAATCAAGTCACAAGCCCAAGAAACCAGATGAGCGCAGAATGGAGTGGGGGAATTAGTGGATGGAGCTCAGGGGCCTGTGGTGTCAAACTCTGATGGACTAAGGAAGGCATCCAGCACCTTTGAAGGGCAAGACCTAAACCACTGACCAATGCTTGTTTCCTCCATTGCAGGATTCTGGAATTCTTTTTTTTTTTTTTAGTTTGGGTGCTGCATATGGAGGTTACCAGGCTAGGGATCGAATGGGAGCTTTAGCTGCTGCTGTGTCCAGCCATAGCAACGCAGGATCCCAGTCGCGTCTGCAACCTACACCATAGCTCCAGGATTGCTGGATCCTTAACTCACCGAGCGAGGCCAGGGATCAAACCTGCGTCCTCATGGATGCTGGTCAGGTTCGTTAACTGCTGAGCCATGATGGGAACTCCGATTTTGGCGTTCTTGATTTGAATCACACATCATGCGCTCTTTCATCATTTGTGTTCTTCCTTGGCTAAATGTACTCCCATCAACCTGATGGTTATTATTTTTTTTTTTTGTCGGCACCAGTGGCATGCAGAAATTCCCAGGCCAGGGATCAAACCCGTTTCACAGCAGTGACCTGAGCCACTGCAGTGACAACACAAGACTCAACACATTGAGCCACCAGGGGACTCCTTTTCCTTTTGTTTTTAACCTGATGGTTCTTAAGTATCCCCTCAACTTAGAAACACATAAACCCCAGCAAAACACAATTTACGAACTCTTGAATGACTTCTACATCTCAGCCTTTGTTTGTTGGTTCTTACTAGTTCTTTCATTTTTGGTTGTGCCCCCATCATGCCAAAGTCCCCAGGTCAGGGATCCAACCTGCACCACAGCAGCAACTTGAGACACAGCAGTGACAATGACAGATCCTTAACCCACTAGGCCACCAGGGAACTCCTGGTCTTAGTAATTTTACTCTAAGATAACTCAACTCCCATATTCTGGGTGTGCCAGACCTGTGATCTGACTGTAGATTTCATACAGGAGGAAGAGTAAAGAACTCCGGTGGTGAGAAGGTTCAGAATGGCTAGACGCAAAAGTCTCCAGCAGTCAAGAAAAACCTAGACCCCTACACTGATAATCACTAACCTGGAACAAAGTATTGAGTGATAGAACAGATCGAGTAGAGAACATTCAGAAAGAACTGGAGGGCCATGTGAATGTTTGCTAAAGAATCCAAAGAATATGTCTCTGCAGTGGGAGAAGATTCCAAGAAGGGGTCCTTTCTAGGCCCTAGAACACAAAACATGAGCTGTAGGTAACTTTTTGGTTGAGGCACCATGACTAAACAGTGGGTTTCACTCATGGGTCACTGTAAGCGATATCTCACTAAAAATCAAAGCAGTGAAGGTCGCAAGAAATACTAATCATCATCATAATGGCTAACAATTATGGAACTACCAGGAAACATGATGAGAGTTTTGCTTATATTATCTGATTGAATATTCACCATAACCCCACAATGTAAGGACCATTATTATTCTCGTTTTGCAGATAAGGAAACAGAGGCACTAAGAGGCTTAATTTGCCAAGGTCACATAGCTATTGAATAATAGGATCCAGACTCAAATGCAGTTCTGACTCCAGAGCTGGCTCTCTAATTTACAAGTTTATGACAAATTAAAACAGGTTCACAGATTGTCCCCCTCATTTTGGGTTCAAAGTACTTTCCTAAAAGGACAGAGGAGCACATGATCCTGGGCATGTGTGACAGGAGAATGTCACCCATTGTATGAATAGCAGAGGAACAAAGTTGAGAACAGCTGATCTGAGAAGATGTAAGACAAGGGATCCAAATGCCTGGCTCTCGCCTCATCTCTGCATGCACAGAGGTATCTGAACCCAAGCGAGACATTTAACATCTTTCTGCTTCAAGCTTCTGTTCTATGAAATGGAAATAACTCAGCAGGAGCCGTGTATCGCAAGATTATGGGGGAGACAAGACAAGGAGAACATTTGTGAAAGCATTCCTCCGTGTTAAAGTGCCGCAGCATGGGTTGACAAATATTTATTCTAATTTAGGGTTTCAAAGGTCTCTCTCTCTATACAGTACAGCAGAAATCACTTCCAAACCACCCATCTACTTAACATAAAGAAAAGAGAAGCCTAGAATTACTGACAGGGCATGACCTATACATGTTATTAGAATGGGATTAAATTGCATTGTGATTTCTGCCTCACTTCATGTACCTCAGCAGGTGCCAGGCAGAGCCTCATGCTGCGTTCCAGGATTCGTGCTTTCTGATGCCTGGCTCAGCAGATGAGGCGGGCTAAGGGGTGGCCCTCCTGGGGCTATCAACTTGATGATGGCCTGGAGTGCCTGCATGTGTGCAAGTCTGTGTGTCTCCGGAGGAGACTCTAGGCTGCTGTCCTATCACTCCTCCCATGAAATGACACCCTTTGGAACCATGGCACTTTAAAGTTTACAACAAAATTCAGTTTACACAGGGTTTGTCTCATATAATCCTTCCTATAACCCAAGAAGCAGGCAAGACAGACTGCATTACGCCCATTTTATGGATAAGTATAATCTACCCAGGAGTGGATTTGCCTAAGATGTAGTCAGTGGTAGAGCTGGGCTAATCCCAGTGTGTGACTTTCCCACCATACCACACGTCTCGAGTAATTTCATAAACAACTATTCAGTGAACGCCCAGTGCGTGTCAGCCACCACACCTCATCAGCTTGCTCCCCTGAGAGAAGCTTCTTCAAATCCCCCACCTCCTACCCACCACCTAACGCAATTAATGATGAATTTTAGTTAATGGAATTCACAGATTCTCACTGTCCAGCATGTTATCCTAGGCACTCAGTGGTAGGGTGGCATGGCTGTCAAGAGCTGCATTCTAGAGCCAGAGTATCCTGAATCTCTCCATGTTAACTCTGTTTCCTCATCTGTAAAATGGGGATAGGAATTCCCATGTGGTACAGCGGGTTAAGCACCCAGTGTTCTCACAGCTGTGGAGCAGGTTAAAGTTGTGGTGTGGGTTTGACCCCTGGTCCAGGAACTTCCACATGCCATGGGTGTGGCCAAAAATAAACAAAACAAAATGGGGCTAATAACTGTGCCATTCATAGGGTTGTAAGGATTGATTTAGTGCAGGTAAAGCACTTACAACAGTGCCTATTGCATAAAAAGAACCCAATAACTATTAACTGTCATTATTTTCCACAACATTGACTTGAAATAAAATGAGAGGTTTAAAAACAAATAGAACTGGCCCCTTTAATCTGTCTCTTATGCCCCAAAGCTTTTTTTCTTTTTTGGCTGTGCCTATGGCATGCCAAAGTTCCTGAGCCAGGGATTAAACTTGTGTTACAGCAGTGGCAACACTGGATCCTTAACCAGATGAGCCACCAGGGAACTCCCTTATGCCCCAAAGTTTTTGTTTCAAGATTCTGGCCCAGAAAAAGGACTTTTCATGTTTGGGCTGAGCCCTTGTACCTTCACCTCCACTGTTCCCAACCCCATGTTTTAGTGCTGGATTTCAGGATTGGAGTCAATTCTCCAATGTCATTCTTCACTTTTTCTCAAATAATTCCCCCCAAATATCCACTCTGCAAGCACTTTTACTGAGCATTCTATTTATGTGCCAATCCTCTCCAAGCCGCTTCCCAGGCATGGTAGTTGTTGCTCGGGTGAGCTTTCAGGAACGAAGGGCAGGCTGTACTAACTGCAGAGTGCTGACCAGAGCAGGTCCTTGGGCCAAGAAAACTTGCTCTCTCAATGTCCTTACAGCTCCTTCTGGGGGCAGCCAGCATCCAAAGACAGATTAACTCCATGGAGTAAGACCTGACTCATTGCCTCAACTCACAACTCTTCTAGTTCCAGAATGTGAGGCTGACTGAGGCCTCCCCGCTGCTCAACTTCTCCCTGTTTAACCCACCTGTTGGTCTCAGAAGCACCCTCTAATAAATGTGCCAGTCCTCTCCAAGCTGCTTCCCAGGGAACCTCACCTGCAACGGGGATACAGGGGCAGAGGATGCAAAGATGAGCAAGCCAAGGTCTGGCCTTTAGCAATATCAGGGCAAGGCAAAAAAAAAAAAAAAAAAAAAAAAAAATCAAGGCAAAGTGGCAACTACAGTGAGAACTGCAACCCTAATAATGGCAAGCAGGGACACACAAACTACACTGAAGCCCACTTGGAGGTTGAGGTTCAACTAGGTTTTGGACTCACCCTGCTAGCCTGTGGGATTTCCCAGACTCCTGGTGTTATCTAGTTTGTACACTTGGGCTGGTGCTGAACAATCAGGCTCTGATATTGGCATTGTTTTGTATCTGCGGGTACACCAGACTCAGGTCTGGGGAGTGGCTCTTAGTAGAACGTTCTAAATGACAAACTAGGAATTCCCGTATGGCTTAGTGGGTTTAGAATCCAGTGTTGTCACTGCAGCAGCTCAGGGTGCTGTGGGGGTATGGGCTTGATCCCTGGCCTAGAAACAAGGGATCAAGGAAGAAGGAAAAAAAGACAGCTCAGGTTAGGGCATGGCCAAGGGAGGGTAAAAGGTAAATGGCCCCTTCTCCCCAAGTTCATTAAAATGTGAGAACTTTGCTAAATGTCTGTGTCCAACAAATCTCAGGACCAAAACTCCATATTGAAACAACCAACTCTGTCACGACCCCTCTGTACTTTGCCTCCCACGGGACCAGCCGGGTTGCCCGAGGCGGCCTCGGTGAGTACGGCTAAGGCCAGCAGAAGCAGGGAGACCAGGGTTTCAATGAAGACCCTGCTGACAGACCTTTCAACCTGGCCAGCTCGCGACTGGCTGTAAGACTGATGTCAGCAGGGCAGCTCCAGTCAAAGGACCAACTTCCCAGTGGTTGGGGTTGGATAGGCTCTCTACAGTGAGAAAGGGGTGGAGTTCCCTACTCTGTATCAGGTTCCCCTCTTGCCCTGTGCTTTCTGAATGGAGCCGGCTGATACTGCCTATGTTTTCTACCCCTCAGGACCACCATCTTCTCCCCATTCTCCTCCTCTAATCCCTAATTCACCTTGCACGCTTACTGTCACATCTTTCACAATCGCTGTAATCCATTCATCCTAATGTTCTGAAGGCCTGCAGCAGAGGCCTGTATTGTCATATACACAGGCTTATTTACTGGGATCACAAAATTGGGAGCCAGCCTAGAGGCCATCCAGTGCAGCCTCCTGCCTGAAAGAGCCTTTAGAGGGCGGATAGGCTGAACAGTCCCAGAGGCTGGGAACTCACTATTAGAAGGCAGCCTGAGCTATTAAGAAAAGTCTTTCCTTTCTTTGAGCCCAAACTGGCCTACTTCTGGAGTCCTCAGAGAAAAATTACTTCTTTTTCACATGACGGTCCTCCAAATCACAGACTGGTCACAAAGAAATCACTTTGTGTGCTTACGTAGTATGTCAAGGAGATGTTCAAAAGATTTGTGGCATTCCTGCTGTGGGACAGTGGGTTAAGGATCCAGTGTTGTCTCTGGGGTGGCATGGGTCTGATCCTTGCCCTGGTGCAGTGGGTTAAGGATCTGGCTTTGCCACAGCTGTGGCATAGGTTGCTGCTGCGGCTCAGATTCAACCCTTGGCCCAGGGACTTCCACGTATCAAAGGTGTGACTGAAAAAAAAGAAAACGTCGATTTGTTGTGGTTACTCAGCTAGTACTGGTGATCTCTCCTACTACCAGTAATAGAGCTGGGATCCGATCATAGATCCAACTCCAGTGCTCTTCATACACAAAGCCACCTCCAAAGAAGCAAATTCCATCACAGAACCTTCAGCTGCACTTCCTAAAGAACTGGCAGAACTTATACAGGGACCACAAACTGGTGAGGGGTGAAGGGGCCGAGAGTCTGGCAAACAGGCAGGCACAGACGCTACACCAGATGGCCCTGACTAAGGCAAGAAGAGAGTGATGCAGCTGTGAGAAGATTCTCAGAACTGATAGTGCACGTGGCCATGGCTGCACCGGGAAGAACACTTTCTGTGCACAGGGGAGGGAGGGTGAAGAGGTGGGAAGATTAGTGACCCTTTTGCTGGATTTACAGTCCATCACTGCAGAACCTTCCCAGCCTTATGCTCCTTTACTCCTAAGCACATATCTCCTCCCCAGCTACCTATTTATTAGCACAATTCCCTCAGCACCTGGGTTAAGATTCCTTGGTTCAGCTTTGTGACAATTCTCCATGAAGCAGATAGGTTCCCTCTGTTAATGCTGGTTTCTCCATTAAAGGTAAAGCAACGTCTCTATTTCTGCGTAACAGTGACATATAGCAGCTGAGTACCCAAGAAATAACATTTATAAATCATACTACTTCTGGTATGTGTGCTACTACTCTTTAAATGCTGGTTAATTTGAAACCAAAGTGTTCTCTTCGCCTTAGACCCCATTCTCAATTCCTTACTTCCCAGGCACCTATGTGGCCAGTGGAAAAATAAAGAACATGGAGCCACCCCAGCAAAATAGGGACGAGGACAGTCTCAGTTTCTCTTTTGCCCCGAAGGGTCCAGATCAGAGAAGCAGGGTGAGTCTGAGCCAGAGACCACTGGAGAAAAGCAGCTGGCAAACCATGTTTGAGGCCAGGTTACAGAATCAGTTTACTCTCCCAAGCAGTGGGGCTGAGAGAGCAGAACCAAGGTGCCCTCAGCTGAGGCTGAGCCTGGGCTGGAGGGACGGCACTGCAGTGATACAGCACGCTGCCCTTCGTTTCACCAGCTCGGTCCACCACAAGGTCAAGCTTCAGCGGCTTTAACGACACCTCTGCCCAGGGGCTAGGCTGATGCTGCCATGCCTCCTCTGTGTGACTGACACGAGTCTCACGGGATAATGCCAGATCAGAGTCCACATTCCTCATCAGTGGGCAGACACTGCAGCCCTGCACCACGGAGCAGGTGAGGCAAGGGAGATACAGGGAGATTTAATTTACACAGCAGCCACTCAGAGCCCAGTCGCAGCTGGGGCAGCACAGGGGACCTAGAGGGCACCCCCCACTCCCTTCCCCCCTTGGAAGACCAGTCCTCAAAGACCCTTAGGTGGGGCTCCCTGGGTTGCACAGAGGATGCTCCAGTCAAAAGGAGAGATTTGGGAATAAGGCTGTCCCCAAAGTTGGGGGGAGTCCGTGGCCTGGAGATGGTTGCCTATGTGGTAGCCCAGGGGTCTGGGAGACCAGTCCAGGTCCTGGGCACAGTCCTCAGCCTGGTGGCCCTAGAGGAAGCCCTCACGGCGGAACTGTTCCTGGAGAAGGGCTCGGTACTGGTCAAATCCCCCCTCGACCCGGGTGACGCCGCCTCCTTCGCACACCCACAGCTCCCGGCACACCAGCCTGATGAAGCGCTCATCGTGGGACACCAGAATCACACCACCCTGAAAGACAGGAGACCGGGGGCACTCGGGCAGGCCCTAAGGGGTGCAGAGCCCTGGGGGAGAGGGCACAGTGTGAAGGCACACTCACCCTGAAGTTGTTGAGAGCACGGCCCAGAGCCTCAATTGTCTCCATATCCAGGTGGTTTGTGGGCTCGTCCAGAATGTAGAAGTTGGGGCTGGAAGGGAGAACCCAGGAACGCAGGCAGTTATGGGGTCTGGGAGAAAATGAACTCTGATACGAAGGCAAAACAATCATTCTCCATTAGGCAAAAGTGGGAAAGGGGAGGGCAAAACTCTAGAAAATGAGGCCTCACCAGGGCATGGTCATCTGAGCAAACGCTACCCGGCTCTTCTGGCCCCCAGACAAACTGGCAACAGGGCGCACGGCCAGCTCTCCAGAGATGCCGTACCGGCCCAGCTGGTGACGGTACTCCTCCTCAGGCCGTCCTGGAACAGGCCCCACCCCATCTTGTGGGTTCTTGGCCCAAACCCCTCCCTTCACCTTCCCCAAGCCCCACCCCCAGTGCCCACGACCTTACACCCAGACCCGGTGGGCTGCTCAGCAACCCAAGGGAGGCCTAGTTGTAGGAACCAGGCCTGGCCCCGTTTCCTCAACTCAAATCCCTAACGCACCGGGGAATTTGCGTGCCAGCAGTTCCACAGCACTAACATTCAGGTCCAGCTGCTCCACGTGGTGCTGGCTGAAATAGCCAATCTTCAGATTCCTGTAGGCAGACGTGAAGGTGGAGAGAGGTGATGGAAGGCAATGACCATAAAGAAGTGTAGCCACAGCGTAAGTGTATGGAGAGCGGACGTGTGGGCCCTACCTGTGAGCATGTCTGATGCCCCGAACAGGGGCCAGGTCCCCCATAAGCAGCTTCAGCATGGTAGACTTCCCAGCCCCATTCTCCCCAACCTGTGAGAAGAAACATGAGAATGCGAAGACCGTACGTGGGCAGGACACAAAGGGCAAGGAGGTGAGAATGGCTCGCGGGTTGTCTCAGTGACTCTAACAGCTAAAAAAATATTTTTAAGCAACTGTGGAGAAAAACAAGGGAAGTAGTAAGATATAAAAGGACTGATATCCAAGTACCCACTAAGTGCAGGGGGATTAATTTTCTCAATAGCCAACTGGGCTGGATGTGATCTCCACTTTAAGGATGAGGAAACTGCTTAGTAACCAAGACAGGAAACAGCAGAGCTGGGGTCTGAAGTCTGATCCTGAAGGCCATGCTCTCTCCTCTGTGTTCCATGGTTTGAGAAACTCAGAGCCGACACCAGTAAGACAAAGCACTAGTCCAAGTATTGCTAAAATGCCACATGCCAGGCTCTCCATCTGTGCTGCAGAGCGGCCCCGTGAGGCTGGAGGAGGGGCCAGTATTAGTGCGGTAAAGTCCTCAGCCCAGACTCCTGCTCCTGCAGACCGCCTCCCTTTGTAGCCCATGTGGCTAATCCACTCCACGTCCTCCAGTGCGACAGTCCAGCCCCAGCTCACAGAACAGAAAAACAGCAACCATACCACACAGATGCGGGATTCGAGATCAGCAGAGACGGAGAGACGGCTGAAGATAACGTGCTTAGGATCGTAGTAGAAATCCACCTCATCTAGTTGCAGAATTGGTGGTGAGAACTTCTCAAACCCATCGGGAAACCTGCGGGAGGTGGGGGTGAGGAGCATGAGGGCGGCCAGAAACAAAACTTCCCACCTGCCCCTCCGGCCCAGCACTCACTTCATCACTACCTCCAACTCCTTGTCCACGGGTTTCAGCTCTGGTCTGAGGAGAGAGGGGATGGACTAGATTTGTGACTTTAAAAAATACTGTTCTTATCACACAAGTAACATATATACTGAAAATACAGGATTATCTTCTTTGTAGTTTTTTGTCCTCCCAGTTAATACATTATGATATAGGAGTTCCTGTTGTGGTGCAGCGGTAACGAATCCGACTAGGAACCATGAGGTCACAGGTTCGATCTCTGGCCTTGCTCAGTGGGTTAAGGATCCAGCATTGCCATGAGCTGTGGTGTAGGCCGCAGATGTGGCTCGGATCTGGCATTGCTGTGGCTGTGGTGTAGGCTGGCAGCTGTTGCTCCGACTGGACCTGCAGCCTGGGAACCTCCATATGCTGTGGCTGTGGGCCTAAAAGGACCAAAAAAAAAAAAAAAAATAGTGATATTTTTAGTGATATATGTCTCACCGTCACAAAATCCTAAAGCATTATGATTTTAAGCTACTCTACCACCAGCATGTCTAGAATGGTTACTTCAAGATTTAAACCCTCAATGCTCTCCTGGGTATACAGTCGAAAAAAATGAAAACACTTATTCTGAAAGATACAGGCACCCCAATGTTCATAGCAGCGTTAATTACAACAGCCAAGATAGCGAAGTGACCTAAGTATCCATCGACAGATGAATGGGTGAAGATATGTGTGTACACATACATACACACACACACACACACACACACACACAATGGACTATTATTCAGCCATTAAAAAGAATGAAAATTTGCCATTTGCAATAAGGATGGACTTGGAGAATATTATGCTAAGTGAAATACATCAGACAGAGAAAGATACATACTATATGATATTACTGACATGTGAAATATGAAAAAAATAAAACGAATTAATGCCTGTTAGCAAAAAAAGAAACAGGGAGTTCCTGTTGTGGCTCAGTGGGTTAAGAACCCAGTGCAGAGTCCATGAGAATTTGGGTTTGATCCCTGGTCTTGCTCAGTGGGTTAAAGATCTGGCATTGCTGTGGCTGTGGTGTAGGTCAGCAGGTCAACTCTGATTTGACCCCTAGCCCAGGAACTTCCATATGCCACAGGCATAGCCCTAAAAAGCAAAAAATAAAAAAAAAAATAAAAAAGTTTGGCAGTTTCTCAAAAATTTAAACTCAGAATAACCATGTAACCCAGCAATGCCACTCCCAGGTATGTACCCAAGAGAACAGAAAACCTATGTCCACACAAAAACTTGTACACAAATGTTCACAGCAGCATTGCTCATAAAATCCAAAAAAGAAGAACTCTCATCCGATGAAAGTCAATAAACAAAACGTGGAATATCCACATGATGGAATATCATCTGGCCATAAATATGAATGAAGTACTGATTCAAGCTACAACATGGATGAACCTGGAAAACATTATGCGAAGCAAAAGAAGCTGGACATATAAGGTCACATGCATGATTCCATTCCGTTGCTTCCAAAATAAACAAATATATAGAGAGCAAAAGTAGACTGACGGTTGCCTAACCCCGGGCGGGGGCGGGGGGTGGGGGGAGCAAGATCTGCTTTCCAAGAGCAGTACAGAATACTGTATTTTCCTGCAGGGAAGGCAGTTGAAGTCGGTTTCTAAAAAAGGGGAGACCTAGAGTGGGAGGGCAAGGGGTGGCCTACCAAACGAGGGAAAAAAGTAAAAGACAGGAGTCAGGGCCTGGTCAGCAGCAGTGTACTCACAGCTTCTCCAGCATCTTGAGTTTACTCTGCACTTGAGAGGCTCTGTTGGCATTGTAGCGAAACCGGTCGATGAAAACCTGCAGGTGGACAAGTTCAGGCACTGTTGAGGCTCCCTCACTCCCCACAGCTCTAATACCCATGGGAGAGAGCAGGTCCCCAGCCCGGCCTGCCCCCACACCTGGATATGCTGGCGATACTGCTGCTGGGCCTCGTATTCACGCTGCTGGTTGAGCAGCCGCTCCTGCTTGCTCTTGATGAAGGTCTCAAAGTCTCCCCGGTAACCGTCCAGCCGCTGGCTATGCAGGTGGATGATGTCTGTGGCTATGGCATTCAGGAAGTTGCGGTCATGGGAGACGACCAGGATTGTGGAGGGCCATGTCTGAGGGGTCACAGGATGGCAGGCCCAGTTTGGGAGGGCAGTCAGCTCCCAAACCCCAGTGGCCTCAGAGGCAGATGTTCCCCTGACCTACTTCAGCACCTGTAGGCACTCACCTGCAGATAATTCTCCAGCCACAGGATGGCCCTTACATCCAGCATGTTTGTCGGTTCTGGAAAGGGCGGGGAGGACACATTTGGGATTGAAGGACTAGAAAACTAGGAACTTGGATGATGCTGCTCTTCTACATCCCAAAGTCAGGGTACTTCATTTCAAACTCACCATCTAACAGCAGCAGATCTGGTCTACGGAAGAGAATGTAAGGTTCGAGGTTTTAGGTCAGTGACTTGTTGCCACCTCCCAAGAGCCAAGCCCACCCTCCACAGTATCTATACACAGGCCCAGAAGTCTCACCTAGCAAACAGTGCCCGCGCCAGGGCCAGTCTCATCCTCCAGCCACCTGAGAACTCCCTAAAAGAGAGAGCCACATAACAGACAGGGGAAGAGCCAATAGTGTTCAGAGCCAAGAATGGTAGGAGCCGCTTACCGGGTGGGCTGCTGCTGCATTTTAGGGGTAAAGCCAAGCCCAGCAAGAATGACTGATGCCCTAGGAGCGAAGAAATTAAAGAACCTGGTTGGACAGGTAATTCAAAAGGAAAAGATGAAATCTAAAGGAAGGAAGGGAATTTTAAATACCTGGCAGGTGCTTTGTCAGCCTCAATCTCCTCCAACTTGGCATAGACTTCTGCCAGCTGCGCAGCTTCTGAGCCCTCAGCCCTAAGAATGGGAGGAAGAGCAATCAGCCTGAGTGGGGGCAGTCCACAAGATATCCCGCACCCTAGAACAGCTGGAGAGCTGGCCACTGGCTGCCTTGTTGCTGGGACAGGAACAGAGGACAGGAAGGATGTGAGGGCAGTGGGCACTGGGCAGGAACAAGGAATTTACAGCCCCATGGTGCCAAGTTCTAAACTCTGCTGCATATTAGGATGGGCGAATGAACTGTGGATTGTGCCAGCAAGGCAGGTACTCTGTTGGGCACAGCTGCTGCCAGTCAATCCCTTGCCTGAAGCCCTCACCTGCCAGCAGCAATCTGGGCACTGAGCTCCCGCTCCCGCCGCAGGAGATCTTCTCGCACAGTGTCACTCTCCAGGACACTCTGCAGGGCTGGGGTGTCGTCTCCGGCAACCTCCTGCTCTACATGCAGCAGGGAAATGTGGGCTGGAACCCGCAGGCTCCGGGTGGCCAGCATCTTCAGCAGTGTCGTCTTCCCCAGGCCATTACGACCCACCAGCCCATAGCGGCGGCCCCACGCCAGGTTCACATCTGCTCCAGCCAGCAGTACCCTGCAGGTGTAGCAAGAAGATGACAAAGGGTGCTCCAGAAATAGGTGCATAGCAAGTTTAACTACAGAAGTCTAGTTTTAGCCCTTTTTGGTCTCTCCAAATTGGAAAAAGAAAACCATCATCCCCTTCCCCACACTGCCACTCCCTCACCTATCGCCAAAGGACACATCAAAGTTCTCAATTCGCACATCATAGGATTTGTTCTTGCCAGACGATTCCAATCGACTCTCCTTTCTGCTGCCTGCCTGGCTGGCTGATGCCTCTTCCAAGACTCTTTTAAACAAAGAAAAGGATGGCTTTTAGCACTACCAAACACCCTTCCATCCCAGCAGACTGCTCTGCTCTCTTCTCAGCCCTTCTCGCTAAACTCACAGAGGGTTACTGGTCTTGAATGTGTCCTTCTCTGAGCGCTTCTCCTGCTTTGCCTTCAGTCGAGCTTCAGCTTTTTCTAGCTTCTTCGCATTCACTGTCTAAGGATTCAAACACAACCATTTCATCTGAGGGTGTGGGCTCAAAGATTCAGAAAGAGACAATCAGAAATCTCCGAGAAAGACACTCCAATGTGTACACAGTCAACTCCCACCCCACCATAGACACAGCCCTCTCCCTTTCTTCCTTCTCCCCCTTCCTCACCGACGACTGTTCCCTCTTTAGCAGGCCTGGAAGTTTGGTGCCGCAGTCTGTAAGCGATAAGAAAAGTAGTCACCTTCTCTCTGAGGGAAGGGAAACTAACATTCTGAGTGACTAAAATGACCCAGAGATAGGCTCATACATTTAAAGGAAGGCCTCACAAATTCTGGACATAGGTATCATCCTACTAACATTTAAAACAAAAGCCTAATTCACAGATTAAGGATACTGAGCCTAGAGCAGATAAGCAACTCTGATAAGATTATGCAGTTGGTTAGTAAATTGCAAAATAGGGGAGTAAACCTCAGTCTGTCCAGCTCCAAGGTCCATATACTTCCTACTATACCCAGGAGCTCAGAGAACTCTCCAATCCTAATGCCTTCATTAACTGGCTCATTTGGCCTCAGTAAAGACATCAACTAGTTCCTGCAACCCTGCCCTGTGGAAAAGAGCTACCAAGAGTCCAGGGCTCCAGTGGGGCAGGAGGCCAGGGGGTGGAGACCGAGAAAAGGACAGAGGGTAGAGCAGCTAATTCAATCTTCCCTCATCTCACCGTAGTTCTCTGTTATCTTTGACAACTGGATGGGCGCGTCTAGTAGCACCTGGCTGTTTCCCTGGGTCTGTGGCTCAGCCCTTGAGGGTAGGATAGAGAGCAAAGAGTTAGAGGCTGAGCAAAAAGCTTTATGGCCATCGCACCGTCTTCCCTCAGGTCATTTCCTGACCGTCCGCCCTCCCGTCACCTCCACGAATCCCCCTGCCCTGGCACGTACAGGCGCAGAGTGTTGTACATGCGCTGACACACGGCCCTGATGCCCGCGTCATCCTTGCTGTCCCCGGACACCTCTTGCAACAGTTCCCCCACAGCTTCCACCAGGTCATCCACAGACTCGAAATCCGCACTGCCGCTGTGCAAGACGCCTAGGCCGGGCGTGGCAAGACGGGAAGATGCCGGATAGAGTGGACATACAAGCGGTTTTAGTCCCCGAACCGGAGCCCCTATCCGGGCTCCAGACCCAGCCGGCCCTCGGGACAAGAGGTCACGCAGAGGCGAGGCCTAGTAGCGGTCCTCGGCATTGCCCTCCCTTAAGCCTCCCCTCCCCTCCCCAGACTTCCACTTCGGCATCCCCAGCGCGTTGATTCGGTTCCGCTTACCCGTCACGTAGTCGAAGACTTGTCCGTCAATTTCGGGGAACTCGCTCCGCAGGATTTCAGCGCAAGTCGCCATGTTTCAGCCGGGAACCCGTCCGCGCAGTCGCCGCGGGACCTCAGCCAAGGCCCGCCCCATGCCAGTCCCCCCGAAAACTCTCCCTTCCTTCCAAAGCGCATGCGTAGCGGTGACGTAAGAAAGGCCGCGGACTGCGCAGACTCCGGCAGGCGGTGTGAAAGGCACTAGAGGAATTGTGCGCAAGCGCCGCTTAGAGTCTACGTCAGAGGTGCACTCTGCGCTTGCGCAACCTTTTCCACTGAAAAATTAGCCACAAGTACGGTTCTCGCTGCTTCCAGGGAGGTGGAGATAGTGAAGGCTGCGGGGGAGGGGTGGAGAGGAGCTCTCAGTTTATCAGGACCGGAAATGCTGATGGCCTGGCGTGGGGAAACCTCCCGGGAAGGGCGGTTGATAAAGCGTATTGACCTTGCTAGGTTCTGTACGCTCTATTAAGGCGCGCCAGCTGCTGCTCGCCCCTCCGGGTCCATCCTGGAGCCCGCGGAGAGCCCTGCTGACTCACGCTAGCGCCTGAGTTCTCAGAAGCCCTTGGCGCCGTTCATTGCGGCCGCGGATTTCGTTCTTGTTCCCAGACCTTTTGGGATGTTTGTCTTGGTTAGATAGCCAGCCCTCCCGCGACCTGCACTCTGTCCACACTTGACAGCTCTGCGTACCTAAGCGAATTGGGCCCTTTGGTCCTTCCAACACCCCGGGGGCACGACCTCACCGACTGCCAGAAGGCAAGAAAACCAGAGCCACAAGGTCTATGTAAATTCATTAATATTTATTCCCTACCTACACCTAAAGCAGACCTCGCATCCTGAGTCTCAATAAATTACTGTAAAAGGCTTTTTCCTTTCACTGACTCCCTCAGGTAGAAGTTAAGGGTTTGCCCAAAACGCTACTGCCTCACATTTAACGTGAATACTCCAAAATTGTCACCTAAAATTACATCATTATCCATTCATTCTTCTGTCATTGCGAGGAATCAAGCCTGATATTTGAAATAAAGTTTCAAAAATTACCATCAAGCTTCTTGGAGTTCCCGTTGTGGCTCAGGGGAAACGAACCTAACTAGCATCCGTGAGGATGAATGTTTGATCCCTGGCCTCGGAATGTTCGATGTGACTCAGATCCCGCGTTGCTGTGGCCGTGATGTAGGCCAGCAGCTGTAGTTCCAATTTTTTTTTTTGTCTTTTGTTATTTTAGGGCCGCACCTGCGGCATACGGAGGTTCCCAGGCTAGGGGTCTAATCGGAGCTGTAGCCCCCGGTCTAGTCACAGCCACAGCAACGCTAGATCCGAGCCGCGTCCGCAACCTACAGCACAGCTCACAGCAACGCTAGATCCTTAACCCACTAAGCGAGGCCAGGGGGTCAAACCCGCAACCTCATGGTTCCTAGTCGGATTTGTTAACCGCTGAGCCACAACGGGAACTCCTGCAGTTCCAATTTCGACCCCTCGCCTGGGAACCTCCATATGCCCTGGGTGTGGCCCTAAAAAAAAAAAAGCTATTATTAAGCTTCTAGATCTAATAACCATTTTACATGAAACAGGTAAAGAATTCTGACGCAGAGACGACAGATACGGTTTCTTCAACAATACTGCAAGAGCTAAGGGAGAACCTATGGTTTTTAAGATAGAAGAAGCAATCACCAATCAAAATGGACCTTGTTTGGATCCAGATGTAAGTTGTGAGAAATTCTGTAGGACACTTGGATTAATAAGCATGAACACAGATTGGGTGTGATATTAAGGAACTAACCATAAGTTGAAACATCATGATAGGACATGGGGGTTCATGATATATTTTCTATTTCTGTTTGAAATTTTCTCTAACAGATTTTTTAGGTTTAAAAAGTCTAAGACCAAGCAAGGAAAAACTGGTGTTGGCACATCTTTATCTGCTCCAACACATCAGCAGAATATGGAGCACTTGATCAGGGACTCGCTTAGCACACAATTCTCTGGAGAGGGGAAGGCAAAGAGGGGAGGAATTTTGTTAAGAGGCCTGGGAAGAAGATGGAATTAAGATTGGTCAGTTTCTAAGGATGGCTGAAAAGACCAACTGTAAACCTTGCCTAATCTCTGCTAATTAGAAAAATACCTGCCTAAAATAAAGCTAAGGCGGATTTTAGGGAAATAATCTTTACCCTCAAGGAACTGAGTGTCAGGGTGCCAGGTGGGGCTGCCTGCCCTTGAGGCTATTTTTCAGAGGAGACCTGGGGCTAATACCTGTCAGGATAAGGGCTTGGATGGCCCTCAGGGGCCTAGCAGTTGAGACTAGACAAAGGAAGAGAGTTTAGAACAGAAAATTCTATTCAAGACAGGCCTTGTAAGACAGGGAAGGAGCAGTCCCACCAAATCCCCTCCTCATGAAGCCACCACATCAACACTTAGCCAGCAACTCCATTCTACAGAGTTTATTGGGTTTATAACTGGACGAAGTCACACGTGTACAAAATGAAGCTCACACTAGCCCAAAGCAGAGTAGGAATTGAGGGCTGGGGATCCGTTACTGGCCTTTGGGGGAGCTCCGAGGTGAGGGGCAGCCAACCCTCCCACTCCAGAGAGATGTGGCCATAGGAGAGGGGAGGAGAAGGGGCCCACCTGACTTTGGTCACAAAACTCAGAGCCTGGCGTTGGGCCAAGGCTAGCAGATGGATGGAAGAGCAGGAGCCTCAGAAACCACCCTGCCCAGGGAGCCCAGGGACCGTCCCACCAGTCCCACTCGCAACATGGTTGGTCCAGACCTAGACTCAGGGGCTGGTGCAAAGGGAAGGCAGCAAAGCAGAAGGGAGCAGACACTGATGTGTGGTGGCCGAGGGCACCCAGATCTGTGGAAGAGGGTGGGTGGGGAGACGGGCTAGCTGTCACTAGGCAGCTAGCAGCGGGTCTCATAAATGCCACTGCGGCCGATGTAGCGCACCCATTTGATGACATCGTGGTCGCTGTAGTTCAGCTTCGGTTCAAACACTTTCAAGTAGCGCACCTTGAGGCCAGAAGGCGCGAATGGCACCTGGGCAAGGGACAGCTCCAGTTAGCAATGTGGCCTCCCCTTTCACAGCTACTCTCCTCATAGCCCTGCCCTACCTCATCTCTCTCTACTACAAGCGTTTGAATCTTTGCCCTGGGGGAAGCTGGGGTACTGAGGGATCCTCTAAGAGGTTACTAAAGAAGACAGCATATCCAAGAGTTACTAGCAATCATCTGGGTTTGAAGTCAAGCCCTGCCTGTGATAACTTGAATCGGTTCCTTTAATCAGCAGTGGCAGCAATCAAAGACCTGCCTTCGAACATACTTACCCTGCTCAACAGTATGGACCTAAACAGTAAGGTGGAGAAAATTACATGTCCAGCATGCACAAAGCAAAGTCAGCCCACTTGCATGTCTCTAAGTGAACTTTGTGTCTTGTCATGCAAGTAATCTAAATTTTCCCTAATAATTGTTTTATGACAAGCCAAATAAATGAAGTCAAAGATTTTTGTCCGAATAGAAATTTCTAGCAGGAGGCCTGAACGGGGAAGGAATGGGTCTGGGAATTGAAGTCACTTCTGTCTGGGCCTCAGTTCCCTCATCTGCAAGGTGCTAAGTACAGGGGTTGATCTGAATGATCTCTAAGGTTTTTCCTAGCACACCCTGCCGTGGCTCCAGGCTCCTTGCCTGTCATACCTCAAAGTTCATCGAAATGGGGGGTCGAGCCCATTTCTTCTTGTCGTTGGTGGGCAGAAGCTCAATCTCAGCACTGATCTGCGATTCCTTCATGCCTGCCATGCGCTTGATCCTGGAAACAGAGGGGCAACAGGCAGTAGGTGCCCCCTAGTAGCTTGGAGGAGCTTCGGTGGAGGGTGTGTGGGGTGTGTGTGAGGTTGGGAGGCGGCAGGGAAGACAACCCAGCAGCCCGTGGGAGGTGCTAAGGCAAAGAAATGTGGTGAGGACTCTGATAACTTCCTGCTATGAAACACCAGGTCTGTTACTCCTTTAGCACCGTGGGCTGCAGTTTAGATACATGGCCATCCTATCTCTGGCTCCATCTACTTCACAGAGATATGACAAGGGCAGACTGGGAAGTGTTAAAGAAACTTGATAAATGCAAGCATGCATCCCAGTGATGGGCACACTCATACCGAGGTGTAAGGGGTGACAACACAAACAGAGGCCCCTGGAGAAGCAGTCACTCCCCACCCCCTGCCACACACACACAGGACGAAAGGGGAAACTTAACAGGAGGGTACGCCAAGGCATCTGGAGCCCTGCTGTGGCCTCATGAAGGAAAGACTCACTTCCACACGATGGCGTTCTCGCTGGCCTTGTACTTAGCCTTCCCCTTCATGCAGATCACCTGCACCCCACTGGTGTTCAGTGGGGTTGGGATCCTCACCTAGAAGTGACACACCTGTCAGGGAGCACTGTCGAGCTCTGGCATCAGCTGCCTTTATTCCTGGAGACAGATGCTTCCTCCTCCCCGTGTTCCTTATCCTCACCTCAATCTTCTGAGCCAGTAGCGAGGGCTTGAAGTTGGACTTAATGACCACCTTGACCTCCAGCTTGGTGCGCCCCACTTCCCGAACTAGCGGGATCACTCGGAAGGGAAGGATGATGTCCTTGGTGGTACGATACCTTCAGAGGTGCGATACCTTTAGGTTGGATAGCAGAGCCTGTCCTCCACCCTTTCCCCCCCCCTCTGCCAACAGTACCCCCTGTTCCTCACACCCCACTGGCACCTCATGAGCTCAAATTCTCCATCTGGTGGGATGAAGCTGATGCTGCGTTCAGAGTCAAACTTGCTGAGTCGAACACACTGGTGGAAGGTGCAGTCATCAATGGCAATTGATTGCTTCCCGCTGCAAGTAGGGGCAGAAGGTCTCTTCGTTGGTACAGAAGAGTGGCAGCAGAGTTGGCTGGGAGACCACCCCACCCCCAGAGGCTGCCAGAACCTGGATGAGGCTTGCACTGTAGTCTATGGAAAGCTGCCATGATGCAGCTTTCTGACTGTGTGTGTGGGGGGCGGTGTCCTGTTCCAGAGTTACGGATGAGCGAGAGCTTTGCAAACTCATCATCTTTTCAGAACTCTTCTGCTCAGAACTCAGAAGTTTTAGTCACACTGGGCTGGCAAAGGCCATCAGTATGTACAGAAGAGTCTTGGGCCTCAGGACCAAACCAAGGGGCTTACTGAGTAGAATGAGGACAATCCGCTCATCTCTTTTAAACAGATACCGAGAGCAACCAGCCAAGCACACCATGGGGAAGAGGAGTTTGCATTAGTGCAGAAATCAAGTCCAGAAGGAACTTGTGATCACCAGGCTCTGCTTTGATTCCGTGGTCCACCCTCTCCCACCAGCTCCCCTGCCTCAGGTACCTCTTGCTTGTTTCATCGGCTGTGCCTTTGCCCTGCTTCTCAATGACAATCTTGTCATTCATTCCAAACTTGCACTCGGGCATGCCACTCAGGTAGCTCTTCATCACCACCCGGCCTGACACGTGGGCGCTCAGTACCTGCCCTGGGGAGGGAGGCAGAAATGGGAGCAGCTGAGTCAGGACCAAGATCCTGCCCTAGCCCCCCTCCCGCTTCATCACGAGACGGCCCTCACCCTGTGGGGACATGAGGAGGTTCACACTCTCCAGCACATCCAGGAAGAGCTCGTTTCGGCGATACTTGATGCCCTCCCGCCGCCAGCCAATCTGCCCGGTCACCTGGCTGGTGATCTGGGACTGCTCTTCTTTCGTCTGCATGGGCAACAGAGACAAAGAGCAAGGCCTCACTCCTCTCCCACTTCAATCCTCCTGTCTCTATCCCCGCTCCGCCTTCCTCCTCCTCCCTTCTAGTCACCGCCCACCCCGCCCCAGTATCAACCTTCCCCCATGGGGTAGGGCCTAGAGAAAACTGAGCAAAGCTGCGAGGGTGGAAGCTGAGGGAACAGCTTACCTGATGCTGGAGAGCACAGGGCCAACATGGTGCCCACAGGAAGCAGCAGAGGAGCGCAGACGGGAAGAGGCAGGCAGAAAAGAAGAAGAAGGCTATGAGGCCTGGATCCTAGAAGAGGGCCCAAGCTCTTTCCTCCAGAGCAGCCCACACCCTCCTTCCCCCAGTGTGGAAGGAAACTGCTTGAGCTGTATTTCCAGTAACAGAGATGCTGAGTTGGCAAGCTCCACGGGCGGGAGAGGGCCACAAAGAGCAAAATAGGTCTGCAGTCATGGCAGAAGGCTCAGGCCAGCACTTCCTGTCAAGGACAGGCTCACGAGTCAGCTCCGACAAGGCTTGGGGGCCAGCTGGGATGGAGGGAGGTTGGGCTCCACCCTGACAGGAGCCTGTACAATTCAAGTACCTGGCTCTTGATGCCCTGCTGGGTGATGAAGGTTTTCAGCGCACCCGTCTCCGAGTTCTGTGGGTAGCCAAAGTCCAGAATCTCTGCAAAAGGAAGGGAGCCATCAGCCCCTAGGAAAAGCTGAAGGCTCCCTCATTCCATCCCTCCCCTGGCCTGGAGAGATTGGCCAGCATAGCTCCAGAAGGCCTTGTGGCATCATCTGCAACAGTTTTCTAGCTTTGTAGCATTTACTTTAAGATTTGTGCTTTATAAATCATTAAAATGTCAGATTTTTTTCAAGTAGAAAAAAATCAGAATGTTCACATGGCCAGTGGGTGAGAAGTCAAGACTCCCTGAACCCTAAAAAGACAGAGAGATGTTGGGAAGGTGGAAGGACTCTGGTTCACTTAAATCATACCCTACAGGGAAACAGAGGTGTAACAGTGCACCTTGAGGGGCCTGTAATATCTCACTCTCCTCCAGGCTTGGGGCAGCCTGGAGGCAGCTGTTGAGATGGAAAGCTAGGAAGACAGTCACGTAATAAGGCCCAAACCGCAAAGACAGAAGAATTAAATATGCTTAACTGCAGGAGAGACCAGCCACCAAAAGAGCTTTTGGTCCTCCCCCACCTCCAAATGCTAGCCTGTTTCAGACCAGCCTTTAAAGTCTGGATTTGGATTGTTCTCTTCAGGGCTCAAAAGACCAGATAGTCCAGGAAAGAAAAATCAGAGGGCACTGGAGCCTCAGACCCGTTCCCACCTCCAGGCCAGACCCCACCAGGTTAATCCCCACCCTAGACCCACTGCCCCAGCAGCCTCACCATCAAGCAACTCATATATGAGCACGAAATTGTTCTTGATGTTCTCTTCGCTGATCTTCCCAAAGTAGGCAGCCATTACGTCACACATCTTATAGAGGAATTCGAAGACCATGGCAGCGTTGACATTCTGCTTGGTGACAGCTGCCAGCCAGATGTTGGACCGCTTAACATGGAAGAAACTGGTGCGAGCGATGTTGGTGACGGGGCTGCGCACCTGCTGCCGGGCGTGGATGACATTGACCCGAAAGGCGTCCACTGCGTTCCTCCTGAGAGGAAAGGGCGCACAGGGGCTGCTCAGTTCCCAGGCAGACCTCACTCTGCAGGGATCAACCACGGCTGCTGACGAACAGCCACCGCCTCTCTCTGCTGAAGTCTGACACGCACCCTGAAACCACTGCCTAAACCACTGGGGCAGCTCCCTGCAACTTCTCCCAGTGGGGGCATGGGAGGAGGGCCAGAGCTAGCTGGTGTCTGAAGGCCATGAGAGAAGGGAGATGTAACCTTAACGAAGCGAGGTCCATCAGCTTTAGAGAGAGATGTTCCTGACTCCCAGGCCTGGCCCCCGTTTCCCCGCTGCCGCTCTACAGCTTCTCAGTAAGCTCCAGGCCCAGATGAGAGAGAGACCCCGCTGTTCCTCCAGTCTTCCCATAGTGATTCCACCAGTGGGGAAGGCTGGCTCCTCCAGAAGTTGGACAAAGCCAGCATGACTTCAGAGAAGGCTCTAATCTACTGATGGACAAGCCCCGAGGGACCATGGAGCTGGGCCACCCATTCTTATCCAGGATCCAATTCCAGGGCAAGTTCAGGGAAAGAAAAAGGATGAAGAGAACAATGACGTGGGGGGCAGGGCCCCCCACCCACCTGTGCCTGGGCAGCAGCTTAACAGGCCGCTTACCTATTGCTACGGCAGCCAATGAGATGGGATGAGAGAAATGACGCCAGCAAGAAGAGGAGAGTGACAGCAACGAGAGAGAGGATTAGACACAACACACTGGGGCGGGCAGAACACACCATGAGGTGGAAGCAGACGGGCAACAGGCAAGGAGTAGAGAGCACAGCAAGGCATGCAAGCTGGTGTAGCCCCCAGCCTTGGCTTAACCAGGCCCATTCAGGGTCGGAGACGGGTGTGGATAGGTGTAGCCAGCCAGGTTCAGGCAAGCCAGCTCATGCCCCACCACCAGCCAATGGACAAACAGCCACAAGGGCCAGGGTAGCCTATTAGCGAGAAAGCTAAGGGCCACTGCAACAAACCCATCCAAGCAATTCCAGGAAGAAAAACAGCGCAGCATGAACCAGAGGAGCCTAACCTCACAGAGCTGCTGAGGCTAGGACAAGGCTCCTCAGGGAAGAGCTGAGGCATGCAGGGTAGGGCAGGGCGAGAAGTAAGGCTGTGCCTCCTTGTGGAGGTCTGAGGGGACACAGGACAAGAAGTTGTTCCCGGTCTACTGTGATAGGTCAGAAAGGCAGCATGGCCTCCCTGCCTGTCCCTCAGTGACCTGGAGAGTGCCTCAGGCTTGCTCACCACCTCTCCCCTCCAGGAGTGGCCCAGAGGTACTGAAAACATAGCTGAGTCAGCAGCCTGACTCCTCCAGAGAAAGAGCAGGAGAGGACTCAGCAGCCCAGAGAGCCTTTTAAGAGTCCATGAGAAGGGCTTCTGGGAGCAAGACTTAGATGGATTAGTACCTCCAACTTGACCACCAACTCCACCCACTGGAGACAGATCTCCTTTCTCCTCAAAGGAGGGATCAACCTGCCCAGGCAAAAGCACTCATTTCCAGCAACCAGGTCTGTCATGAAGGGAAACAGGAGGCAGGAGTTCTGAAGACTGTGGGGGGTCTTGCCATTCCACTGATCCCACCAAGTGGCCAGCAACTGGCTGCTCAGCCAATACCACCAGACCTAATGGGAACCAGGATGTACTAGCTGAGCTTCCAAGATGCAGCAAGGGGTAAGGGTGGTCCAAATCCAGCCTCTGGTGGAGAGACCTGGTCCTGCATGCTGGGGCGGAGGGATGGAGGGGGCACAGCTGGCTCAGCCAAGGGACTCACCCGATGTCATCTCGGTAGACCCGGGAGATGAGCACCTCCCCCTTGTGATTATAGATGAATAAGCCTCCAATCATGGCGGCAGCTCAGTCCTGACAGCCCATCGCTCTGAGAATAGACCTAGGACAGGTGGGGGTAGGGTAAGGAAAGGCCTTAGAACTCCAGCCAGTGTCCCCTGTGGGGCTGTGCAGGACACTGGCTGAGCTTTTATCCTGACTCAACCCTCCAGCAAGTAACCCCGCGCCCTCCCAGGCATGCCCCTCCCCTCAGCCAGGCTCCAGTTCCTGTTTATCCCTTACTGGAAGGGAGAAAGGGAGACGGACTTGGGCCCAGGATTCTAAGGCCATTTTGACCCTCCTTTTTCTGGGGCTGAGCCCAGAGTAGCCCCCTCCCCCTTTCACAGCGCCGAGCTCAGCAAGGCCTCTTCCTCTGCAGACTCTCACTCAGGCTCTGGCCGGTGAGTCACTGTGAAGGCCTGCTGGCGGCTGCAGGAATGGCAGTAGGAATTACTCCAGTAGGTTCAGGCCTGGGGCCCCTGAGGCAAAGCTTTAGGAGCACCAGTCTCTCAGGCTCCACTACCCTTGAGAAGGCAGCAGGGCCTGAACCTCCAGCTCTCTAATTCACAGAAGTCTAAACATTCCAGGAAAGGGTGTGCAGGCTATGGGGAAGAGGAAAGAAGGGAGGCCTTGGGTCCTGACATGGACCCAGGAGCATGGCTCCAGCCTCTCCCAGGCCGTCAGCTAAACGGGCAAAAGAGCAGAGTAGGAAGGCCCCAACCCTGACAGACTACACCAAAGGGCCCAAGCTGCTTATTAGTTATTTCTGACCACCTCTCTTTAAAAAGGGAGGCTCCCTCTCAACTCCCATGTGTAATAAAAATACAGGTGTGTGTCGGAAGGGGCAGAGGGTGTGTGCGTGCAGTTCATAAAATCAAGAGATCCTTCCAGCTGAAATTCTGTGATTCCAGGCCCACAACATAATTCAGTTGAGTGCTTATGAACAAGGGGCAGAATGCCTGAATTATTCCAATTATTTGGGTCAGACTAATTTAGACTGTTTTCAAGGAGAAAAAGGGTTAATTTAGTTCTAGATTTCTAGGATTAGTCTTGGTGTTAATTTCACAGGCAGCAGTTTGGCAGACTTTTCTAAACTGAAAAATAAAGCCTATCGCGGTGGTGGTCATGGTCTACCAGACTGGGTGAAAGGTCTCTCAAGGTGGTGGACACATCCCACTCCTCAACCCCAAAGAGACTGGGAGAGGAAGTGCAAAATGGTGGTAGAGCCCTGAGCAAAGAACCAAGTTCACAGGTATCAAGTGGTAGGGAGCTCAGGGCATCAGAGAAGCAGAGGTGGGACCCAGGACAGGAGTGGAATATTTAAAGGATATACCAGCAGCAACAGCCAGGCAGTATAATCTGGTGAGCCCACGGCAGCAACAGGGCTGGTGGGGGCGCCTGGAGGAAAGACTTCACAGTATGGCAAAGGTCAAGGCTTTGAAGAGGAAAAATGGCAGGGAGAGAATGAGAGTGGTTAATCAGGGAAAGCTGGAAAGGGGTAGATTGCTTTGGGATGCAAGTATAGAGGCATGTGGGGGGTGGGGGTGGGCTGTTCGCCTTGGGGAAGAAGGCATCGCCAGTAAAGCGAGCTCCACGGGGTGCCGGGGGCTGTCACTCAACTGCGAGGAGGGGGTGCCACAGGGTGGGCTGGCTTGTCACGGTCCAAAGAGGCGACACAAGTAGATGTCACTTTCCAGAGGATGGGGTGATTGTTCCCTGCGCGGAAAGGAGGAGGCGCAAAGGGGTAGGGGGTTGTCAAGATCCTAGGGAGGGGGTCGCCGCGCGGCGGCCTGCTCTGGGAGGATTCCAGTAGTTCTCGCTCTCATGGGAGGCTACGCGCGGGTCAGATGGAGGGCACCGCTCCGCGCCCGTCCTGCAACCGCGCCCGGGGCGCCCCCGCCCCGCCGTCAGCTCCCTCCGCGATATGAAGGCTGGGGCCACTCCCGGGTGTGGGCAGCTTTCCGCGTAGCGCAGTGCAGGGAAGGGCAAAGCTGGGCAGACGAGCAGCCATCCTCCCTCACCCGGTTACGGCCAGATCCCGAGCTCACCTGGTGTCCGAGGCCCCCTGCTCTGCCGGGCCGGCCACTCCGGATCCCAAGATGTCCGCCCGCCCCCTGCTCGCCTGCCCGCTGCCTCGGCTTTCACTGCAGTACCTCGGCCCCGCCCCGGCCTCGGCTGCGCGTGCGCGTCCGCCGTCGGCGCAGACTACAAATCCCGTCAGGCTGCTTGGCCTTCTCGCTTACAATTAATTTTATGCGCCCTAAGTTTAGCAAAACTACAACTACCGACGGTCTTTGAGAACCTTCGAAGGAGGGGATAGGCGTTCCTTGGAGGAGTGCTAAGAGTAGACTTATCCAGCCCTACCCGAAATACACAGTCCAGAATACGCTGCTACACTTACTTCATTTTCCCCATTGAGCATTATGGGAATTGTAGACTGCAAAGTCTTGCAAAATCCCTCCTGTTCCTATTTCAGTGTTACTGAGAGCCTGGAGAGTTATCGCTGTTTGTTGAAACCCATCTGTTAAGCCTTGGATTGCTGTAGGCTTTTCAGTCTCCAGAGTCTGAGGACTGGTTTTCTTCTCTTTACACGCAAACACATGACTTTAGCAGTAGAGGTATTTGTGCTGAGTTTACTGCTTTGTAATATCATCTCTGATTTTCCCACCTTTTTTGGAAATATATATTAGTTACAGACATGAGCCTTTTCCAGGGATCAAGACCCAAAGTATTAGGAGGCAAATACTTGGAAGAAACTAGCCAAAGCTTTACAAAAATATGTCTGTATTCTACCTCAGTTATACACTATGTGACTGTGAACTCAAGGCCAGGAAATGTATGCCTTGTAGTGACAGGCATATATGTTGTTCAGAAAACCATTGGCAATTTGAATTTAATTTGGACGAGGGATTTGAAATCCCTTCTCTGATGAACAGAGTTAATATTCACATGCAAGCTGAGGAGACAGGGCCAACCCTGGCATTTGCAGGACCTGAAGAAAATCAGTTGGCTCTTCTCTTTCTGCAGGGAGAGATACCCTGCTGTCTTCCATAGGCAGGGCTGAGCCCATCATGAGAGGAAGAAAGGGCAAGAAAAGGCAAACCTAGTTGCAAACCTTACTGTTCCTAGCATCCTCTTGCCAGAAGCCAGAATATGGTAAGGTGAAGATCTGGCTTCTCTCAAATTGGGGTCACAGACTGATGCCATTAAGTGACTGAATACAGGCACTTCTAATTCTTGAACCATCACTCAAGGTTTCACTCCTACCTTTCCAAAAGCTTTGTCCTCAATACATACCGTAAACTCTTATCAATTTAGAGTGAATAATAATAATAATGATGATGATAGTAATAATAATAATAACAATAGCTACCATTTATTGAGCACCTATTCTACTGTGTGCCAGGCACTGTGCTAGGCACTTTTCGTACAATATCTAATTAAATCCTCACAACAACCCTGTGAGGTAGGTATTATTATTGTCATTTTACATATGAGGAAACTGAGGCTCAGAGAGATTAAATGACTCTCCTATCACGCAACCAAAAAGTAGTAGAGCTGGGATTCAAACCCAGAATAACCTGACTCCAAATCCCATGCTCCTGTGAACTAGAGTAGAGGCAGAGGGGAGAGGAAGGGACAAATTCAAGAAAGATTGTTGGAGTAGAATGGGTATGATATACTGACTAGTAAGGTACGGAAAGGAATTTAAGCCCATAAATGTTTCTAGCTGGTGAGCCTATGTAGAGTGTGATGAAGGTAACCAGGATTGGAATTCAGGAGGAACACACTTGGGTTGGCTGGGGGGATGAGTTGGGTCCTTATGGACATGACCATGGAGAGGTCCAGTGGATGATAAAAATACAGATCTAAAAATAGAGGGAAATTAGAGATGGAGCTATATATTTGGGAATCACCAGCATATCATCGGCAGCTGAGGACATCAGGATGGATGACACCATTTTGGGAGTGAGGAAAGAGAAGTGGATCAAAGACAGAATACAAGGACCCTGAAGGCATGAGCAGTGGTGGAGGAATCCTCAAGAGTCAGACACAGCAGAATCGGAGGAGGAAGAATACAAGAGGCAGCCCTATATGGGTGGCTAAGGAAATCATGGTCTGGGTTGGGAGCAAACCTAGAGCTCCCAGAAGGAAGGCAAAACTGAGTCACACTTCTAATACAGCCCTCATGCACCAAAAACCCCAGGGAATATTTGTTAAGTGAATGAATGCCCAAACACCCCTACCCTGGTTTGCCCCAAAGCCTGGAGCTTAGGACTTCGTCTTACTCTTGACACCCCAATCCCAAAAATATGGAAGCCTAGGTGAGCCAGAATTTATAGAAGAGACTTACAGAGAAAATCATGATTTGCTTAAACAGAAGAATAAAGTAAAAAATAAAACTTGGCACTCTGGAAGTCCCAGAAGTCCCCCTGCCCAACCTTGCTCTGGGTCATCATGGTGACTGTGAAAACAAGGAAGGGTGTGTGGGGCAGGAAGCAGGGTGAGAACAGCTTGTCATTTGCCTGGAGAGACCTGTGCTGAGCCCAACCTGAGACTCAGCTTATGAGCTTTATCCAGGGAAGTCTGGGGACCAGCCCCACAACCTAGGAGGACTAGGAGAGAGGGTCCAGCCCTCTGGTCAGGGACCAGCCCTGAGGCTTATGTGAACTTGCATAGGTGTGTGTGTGTGTGTGTGTGTGTCTGAGAGAGAGAGAGAGAGAGAGAGGAAGGAAAAAATAAAAAGAAAGAAAGAGGGAAAGAGAAATTCTAGAGAAGGGGAACAGAGCCTCTTATACATAGGTGAGAGGCTGGGTGCTCCTCAGAAGCCTAGTGACTCAGCATGTTGAAGTGTAGGTGTGGGGACTGAATATCCTTGGGAAGCCCTGAGGGGCTGCTGTAGCAGGGTTCCTGGTCTCCTCGGAGGCTGGGCCTCCCCTTGCTGGGGGCTCACAGAAAGTCAAACAGCCCGAAATTCTTGGCTGCTCCAGGCCCAGGAAAAATTGAGGGAGGAAAAAAGAAAGAAAAGAAATGTTTCAGGCCCAGAAGTGAGATGAGTGTGCTGGTTAGTAGGGTTAGGGGTCTGAAGGAAGCAGCACACAGGACAGGCAATGGGGCAAGGGTAGGTCTGGGCATAGAGCAGAGATGCTCCCTGGAATCCACTAGCAGCTCAGGCAACTGATGGGCCCCTCTGGGCTTCTGCTAAGGTCAAGCGCAGGCAGGGATGGTATAGATGGTTATTGGAGGTGACTATAGCTCTAGGGTGCAGGGCTGAGGCAGCAGGCGGGAAACAATTAGAAGAAGGGGTAGATGAAGCAAATCTTTTTTTGGTGTCAGTATTAAGGGGAAAAATCCAGAGACTGGCACACATGCTTGAGGGGATGGGGTTAACAGACTCATGATACAGCTGAATGAATAGTGAAAAGCAATGAGGGATATGCTGGCTCTCAAGGGCACTGCTGGGGTCAACTCCTGAAGTGTTGGGGGTGGGGGGAAAGGAACAGCACCAGCAAGTTGGGTCCCAGGGACATGAAGGATCCTGGGGAAGTCTTGTACAGCGGTTAGTACACAGAGGGACAAGCTGGGGCGGTGGCAGGTTAGGGGTTGCAGTTGCGATCAGTGGGTGCACCTTGCCCTCGCTGCACCCAGCGAGCAGTTAGCGCGCCTGGATTTAGTTCCGTTTATTTCCCTTTCAGGTACCAGACAAAGTAAAAAAGACGGACTGAGAGAGGGACGCAGGCGGCCCAGGGCAGGATGGGATGGAAGTGGGGGAGGGGCCCTCTCACATCACATCCACAAAGAACTCACTGGGGTTTCCCATGGCCATGCGGAAGGACTGTCTGCTGGCGGTCAGTTCGGGGGGCACGGAGGCTAGGTCGCGGCCCGGAGGGGCTCCCGGGGGCCCCATGGCCGCAGGCGGTGGGGGCATCATCAGCATGGGGGGGCCGTAGAGAGGGGGCACGCCGGGGGGGCCGTAACTCGGATGCGTGTGATGGCTGCGCAGGCTGCTGGCCAGCGAGTGGTGGCTGCGGTGGCTGTGCTCGCTGGCAGCAGGGCCCGAGCGCTCGCTGGGCGCCCGTTCCCGCGGCCCCCGCAGGCTGCTGCGGGTCGTGTGGTCCGACTCGCTGCCGCTGCCACCCGACTTTGAGTCCCCGGCCTTCTGGTCCTTCTCCTTCCGCCGGTCGCTGCCGCTGCGGTTGGAGCCACTGCTCCGGCTGCCTGTAGGGGACAGACAGAGACGGGGTTGGGGGGGACATTCAGAGCTTGCAGAAGAAGCCTGGGGCTCGCCCCGTGCCCGCTCCACGGCCCCCACCGCCTTACCTTCACTGTGCTGACTGCTGGCACTGCCCCCGCCATAGCTGTACCCCAACTCTGGGAAGCCTGGGTGCGGGTTATAGGGGTGCGGGGGCGGCGGGTACTGGTAAGGGAAAGCCATGGGCCAAGGAGCAGCCCCTGGGTGCGGCAGAGGGGCCAGCGTGTCCTGGTCAGAGGCACCGCTGGAGCCGTCATGATCATGAAGGGAGAGGTTGGCCATGTCTGTGGAGCGGAGGGGAGGGCGGGTAAGTTGGGTCTATCCCATGAGCCTGCAGTCCTAGGAGGCAGACAGGTCCCCCGCCTAGGTCAGGCGGGGGCATTTGGGAAGACAGCCGCAGCAGTGGCAGTGTCTCACCAGGATGGGAGGAAGGACAGGCCAGAGATCTTTTACTCCTTCAGTTCCCCTCTGCCACCCACCGGAGGTGGTAGGAAGGGAGACCCAGCAGAGACAGCCCCAGAGAAAATGTCCCCAGGAAGGCCCTGAGTCACCACTTTAGATGCTCAGTGCCAAATAGCAGTTCCCTGGAGGCCAGCTACCGAGCCTTCGGCAGTTTCTCCTCCTTCCTCAGTGGGCTGGAAGAGGCAAAACCCTTACTTGGCAATTTTCTCCTCTGTTCTCTTAGAGGGTAAGAGGTAGGGAGGAGAATGTGGGAGGCTGAAATACCAGACAGCCACCAGGTAATGCATACCTGCACTTCATCAGGCACCATACAAAGCATGCAAGTGTTACCACAACCCTATGAGGAAGGTATTAGTCACGTTTTCTCCAGATGAGGAAAGTGAAGTCCGCAGAGGTTAAATGACCAGCCCAAGTTCAACACAAAGTGTAGCCAGAGCAAAGGCTAAGAGCTGCTTCCAGTTTCCTTACCTTTCTAGATAAGGGCATTAGTAAGGAGCAGGGAGCAGTTTGGGAAGATTTAGGTGAAATTTTGCCCCCCTCCCCATTCACTTAAGACTAAAAAAATACCCATTAAAAGCCAGAATAGACACAGGGCCTTTCAGAGCCTCCCCACACAGAAGGCACTTGGCCTGGATCAATTTTCTCCAGGCTGCTGGGGAGGGTGCGAGTGGGCAGAAAGGTCCAGACACAGAACAACTTAGACTGTGCTCTCCACCCCATTCCCAGCCAGGCCTGTTCTTCACAGCACTTGAGTCAGTGTATCGACATTACTTCTTTCCATGACTCTGGCTCCCCCAGTAAATTGTGCACAGGCAAGGCCACTCCCACCTATGTTGGGACTACTTGGAAGGGAGTATAAGGAGTCATTTTAACTGCCTGCCTGGGATACCCCTCGTTCCTACCCTGTCTGTGCCAGGTCCCTGAGCTCTGAGAGAGCTGTAATTACACTGGAGGCTAGCAGCTGGGTACAGACTGAGTCCTTTGTTCCAAGTCCTGATGGGAGCTGACCCAACCTTACAGGGGACAAGAGGTCAGGAGACGGGGGCTGAGGAAGCCTATGGAGTCTACCAGCCAAGCCATCAACCTCTCAGGGTCAGCAGCTTATCATGAGCAGTGGTGATGATAGGAAGCAGAGGTCTGCCTTGGTGACTACTTCAGCTGCCAGGCTGTTGTCCCAAGGGGAGTGACTGTGTATTCCTGGGGCTACCCGGTCTCCAGCTCTTCCCTTTGAGCCTGCCATACTCCCAGCAGGGGATACCACAGCCAGGGAGAACAAAAAGGCCTGTTCTGTGAGCATCTCCCTGAGCATGGCCTCCAGTGGACTTGGTCCATGGGCAGAAGACCCAGAATGCCCCTGGGATGGAACAGTGTCTTCTGAGCAAAAGCCGCAGCTGTCCTGAGAAGCTTTATGTACCCCTGAAGGTTTAGGAACAGGGATGACTTCTACTGGCCATATCTGATTGAGTTTAAGAAGCCAGTGATTATAAGATGCACCCCAATTTCAGAGATATTGAAATGTGAAAAAATGTTCATCTTCTAATCAATTAAATACATGATAAGTGGACGACTTTTTTTTTTTTCCTCTTTAGGGCCGCATCCGCAACATATGGAGGTTCCCAGGCTAGGGGTCGAATTGAACCTGTAGCCACTGGCCTGAGCCATAGCCACAGCAACACCAGATCGGAGCCGTGTCTGCGACCTACACCATAGCTCACAGCAACACCGGATCTTTAACCCACTAAGCAAGGCCAGGGATCGAATCTGAGTCCTAATGGATACTAGTCAGATTTGTTTCTGCTGAGCCACGATGGGAACTCCAAATGGACAACTTTTTAAAGAGCAGTTACTGTGGGCCAAACATGGTGCTAAAAGCATTACATACATTATCTTATATCATCCTCAAAACAGACCTATGAGATAGGTCTAACTATTGTCTCCATCTTACAGATCAAGAAATTGAGGCAATGAGAGGCTGTGTCACTTACTCATGTTCACACAGTAAGGGTGGAGCTAAAATTTGAACTCAGAACTGTCTAACACCAAAATCCTATGCATCTATCACTACTCCATGGGGCCATGCTGGAGCTGCTGAGGGCCAGGACCCCACCCTCAACCAGGGAGTTGTGCTCCTCAGAAACAACCTTTTTAGTTTCTAGAACCTAATCTGAAGTATTTTAAGTGTTAGCTTTTGGGAGTTCCCTGGTGGTCTAGCAGGTTAAGGACACGGCATTGTCACTGCTGTGGTGTGGGTGCGATCTCTGGCCTGGGAACTTCTGCATGCTGCAGGCATGGCCAAAAAAAAAAAAAAAGTTAGCTTTTTTTTCTCAGTGGGCTGAGAGAAGGCTGCCTGAGGCAGAGGTGGTTGCTGGGGCTGGGCTTCAGCTTCAGCTGGTCCTGTTTTGAGGACTCTCCTTCCCAAGGGCAGTCCACAGGCTCAGGAGAAGGGGAGTTCCCTGCAGACCTCTCCCATTTAAGAACCCTCATTGGCTTTGCACTAGCTCAGGATCAAGTCCAAACTCCTCGGTACAACTTGCAGAGTCCCTTACAACCTGGCCCTGACAGCTTTCCCAGCTTCAGCCCAAGGCACAGCCCACCCTCAGGGGTCTGAGGAGGCTGTGGACTTGGGGCCTCAGGCCAGCTGCAGGTCCTGCCTTGGTGGAACCTGTTTGGTGCTGTGAGGGCGAGCATGGCCCAGGCTACCCAAGACAATGTATGTGCAGCACCACACACCTAGCGCAACCTCAGACGGTAGGAAGAATGAAAGCTCTGGGACCAGAAAGCCAACCCAAGGCCTAGCTCCTCTGCTTCTAGCTGTGAAACCGGGGGTGGATACTTAACTTCTGTAAGTCTGATCAGTTTCCTCATCTTGAAACGGGGATAGTAATCCAGGTGGGGAGGTTGTGAGGACTGACTGAGAGTGAGATGATGCTTTAGAAACAATGAGCACAGTGCCCGGCACGGAGCAGGCACTGAGAAAATGCCAGCCTCCAGAGGGGGATGCGGGGCAGGTGAAGAGGCTGGACTGGGCTCTGCGTCTATCACGGAACTCGCAGGTCGTGAGGTTCCCCCAGCTCTGCTCCCCCTCAGCTGGGTTCCCTGGGGTCTGCTGCCACATCCCGGGCAACTCCCCACTCCCAACCAGGAGACAGGGCAAGGAGCGGGGGAGGCAACATACTGCCGCAGAGGTCGCCGAAGATGTAGTAGCACTGCTCGGAGAAGGTGATCTTGTTGACGGTGTGGCGGATGAAGCCGGCTTTCAGCAGGTTGCTGGCATACTTGCGGGCCTCTCGCCGGTCAGTAAAGCCTTCCACGTTGTGGTACAGCCAGTCCACCACATCCGAGCCTGGGGGCAAGGCCACCACTTGACTGGGAGGCCCGCTTAACTTGGGCTCGTCTGGCCTCAAGAAGCCATGAGGCTGGTGCTGGTTCCAGGGCAAAGGAGTGGCCCAGAGGGGTTCTTGCCCTGCCCACCACTCTCCACCCCGCCCTTCATCCCACCATGGGGGCCCCTCACCGATGAAAGCGTTGGGGATGGTAATCTTGAGCCACATGCGGTCACGGACCTCCAGCCCGGATTCAGGGGAGGCCATGGCTTTTACGATGGCGGCCATGTCACTGTGGATGGACAGGTGGAAGTCGTCTAAGCCTGGGGGTGAGAGGCAGAATGGTGAGGCAGAAAGAGGCTATGGAGTTGGGTACACAGGAGTTTGCATACCAGCTCTACCACCTAAAAATACGGACCAATGCTGGGCAAATTACAGACATTTTGGATACTCAGTTTCCCCTTCCATAAAAATATGGACTTCAATATCTATTTTACAAGGATATTTGAGAAAAGGATTAGTGTAAATGAAGGTACTTAGCCCAGTGTATAATGTGTGCTATGATAATAAAAAGATTTTTTTTTTTTTTATTTTATGGCCTCACTTGTGGCATATGGAAATTCACAGGCCAGGGACTGAATCTGAGCCATAGACCTATGCCATAGATGTGGCAACACTGGATCACTTAACCCGCTCGAGGGGCTGGGGATCAAACTCGCACCTCCACACCAACCCAAGCCACTGCAGTCGGATTCTTAACCCACTGTGCCTCAGCGGGAACTCCAGGGCAGTCATTTATGGAGTGCTTGCTTTATGCCACGCACTGTGATTGACATTTTACTTGTTTCCTCTCATTAAACCCCCAGGAACCTGGTAAAGTGAATATCATTAGTCCCATTTTACAAGGGGAAACTGAGGCTCACTGGGTGCTCGTACAGGTTCAGAAGCAAACTCTGCTTAGTGAGGGTCAGTGTGTACTGAGGGCAACTGCAGAGTGAGGTAGCTGGAATGAACTGAGTTCCCTCTCCAGCCCCCTCTGACGCTCAAGCAAGAGTCTCCACGTGGACCTTCAGCAGTCCCTCCCAGCTGGCCCTGCCTGCTAGGCCCAGGGGTCAGGGTTGGACACTCACGCTCTGTGTCAGGGATGGAGCTGGTGATGGAGGAGCTGGTGGAGGTGATGGTGCTCAGGGAGGGGCTCATGCCGTAGGCAGGGAAGGTGCCGGTCATGGCTGCAGTGTGGGAGACCCAGGCCGCGGGGTCAATGGGCCGGATGGGCTCGCCTGCAGGGACGATGAGGAGTCAGGGGCTGCCCGCCCTGCTCACTGCTCAAGGGTAGGTGTGAGGGTTCAGGGTAACACAGAAGGAAGGAAGGACAGGGCTCACGTATGCCAAGCACCAGCTTTAGGGCCAAGAGCCCCATCCACTTACTCCTGGGCAGCGTGAAGCAACCGCGCGGACTTGGGTCCCAGCACTTGGCCACGGTCAAGGTGATGGGCCTGAAAGCAAGAACATCCCTGTGAAGGCAGGATGTGTGGAGCCCGAGCCAGATTCCTTGCCCGGATGCCAGAAAGACCTGCCCTTCCTCCCCAGTGCCATCCATACCCTGGTTTGTGCACAATCTCCCGCAGTACCCGGACCGCGTCGTCATTACTCATGTTCTCAAAGTTAATCTCGTTTACCTGGGAAAGAGGACCAGGAGTGGGATAAGCAGCTGTGTTGGGCTGATGGGTAGGGAAGCTGAGTTTGGTGGGCCGGGGCGGGTCTTCCTCCTTCCAAGGAACCGGGTATAGAGGGCATGGCCGTCTCCCCATCCCTATCCACACCTCCACCCGGGGTGGGCAGGTACCTGTAACAGCATATCTCCTGGCTCGATGCGTCCGTCAGCAGCCACGGCCCCACCCTTCATGATAGAGCCAATGTAGATGCCTCCGTCACCACGCTCGTTGCTTTGGCCCACAATGGAGATGCCCAAGAAGTTGTACTTTTCTACAGGGAGTAATAAGACCTTGAGAGGAGGGCAAAGTTCCCATCCCAATTCCAAGCCCTCATTAGAAAAGAGTAGATAGGGACAAGAACTAACATTATTGAACTTGAATCAGGCACTGTGTTTGGCGTGCTCATTTAACCCTTGTTAGCTCTGAGATAGGGACTCGGTCCTGTTTTACAGAGCAGGAAATGAGGTTCAGAGAATTTAAGTGACTTTTCTAAGCCATGAAGGAGCAGAGCCAGGATTCAAACTCAGATTTAAATTCCAAAGTTGGGGCTCTTTTCACTACATCCAGCTATCTCCTAGAGAAGAGCACCTAGGGCAGAAATCAGAGAGCTAGAATGCGACGGCTGAAAAATGGGGCAGCAGAGGAATCAGAACTCACTTCCTCTAAGAAGCCTTCCCAGATGCCATTCTCTGCTCCCACAGTTCTCTGTGCTTATCTCTTTCATAGCCCTGATCATGAGATACTGAAATGATCAGTTTACGTACCAGTTTATGCCTATGAAAGACAGCCCCTTGGGGGCAGGGGACATATCCTGTGCCTCTCTGAACTCCTCGAGTCTGCCCAGAGTCTGTCATGTAGCAGCACTCAAGAGTGTCGTTTCATCAGACTCACCCATGTTGAGAGTGACCGTGATGATGTTGAGTGACATGGTGGAGTCCGTGATGCTGCTGAAGGACGAGGACTGGAATAGACAGAGGCTCTGAGCGGCAGGCAGGGGTGGCAGGACCTCACTGCTTCCACCTAGCTCCTTCTCAAGGTCAGCTCCCAGCACCACCTCCCTTCTAAGGTTCTAAACACTGACCCAAGAGGAGGGATCTACGGAAGCACAAACCCTGGCCCTGCCTGGGCAGGAGGGCTCGGTCCGCCCCCACCCACCCTAGCGTCTCAGCCCCATACCCGCTCAATGCGCGAAACCTTCTGCTTCCGCCGCCGCCGCTTGTGTCTTCTCATCAGGCGCGAAGCGCTGCTCTGCTCTGTGGAGCTGCTGAACCTGCAGGGCCCACAGTCGTTCCCCACCAGGCTGGCCCGGCCCTGCCCCATAAGAGGCACCGCAGGGCCCAGGTCCCTACCACAAAGCCCACGTCCCGCCCAGGGGCCCTGCATCCTCAGGGTTCAGGGTTCCTCCAGGTCACCTGCCCCACAGTACCCATGAAACCAAAGCCCCACCTGCTGGTGGAGTCATCCTCATCTGAATCAAAGAAGCTGGTGGTCTCCAACTCGCTGCTCATGAGAGTGGATGAGCTATCATAACCCCCTGGCTCTCGCCGCCGCTCCCCCTTTGCAGTTCCATTTAGCCGGGTCGCTGCAGGGGATGGAGGCAGCTGGGTTCACAGTGCAGAGGACGCAGGAGGGAGGACGCAGGAGGGAGGGGAGGAGAGGGACGAGCCAGGGGCTGCACGGACGGTGGGGTGGGGTGGGGTGGGGTCCGGGAGGGGGGTGTGTGTGTGCATATCCAGAACTCAGTAAATAGGGCAAAGAGGTGGGTAGCTGAGCAGAAGCTGCGGGGAGGGTTGCGGGTGGGGAAGGTGTCTGTTCAGGGAAGACGCACTGTGTTCTGGGCCATCCCTCCGGCGTGGCCGCTCTCGCTGGGTAGACACCAAGGAGTCTGTCTCTGTGTCATTGTCCAGGTTCTCCTGGCTGCCCCCACCAGCATGAGGGCTGCAGGGAAGAGAGGACTTGGTGGGGGAGGGGGCAGGCTGGGGGCTCCCTCCCCCAGCCCTGAGCTAATGCGGCCCTCCCCCATGGGCCACCTCACCCTCAGGTCACACTCACTGGAAAGATGGGGGCCGGGAGTCCCCAATGCCTCCTGTGCGCTCCATGGGTGGTGGCAGTTCTGATGGGTTGTCAGCACAGAAGGGAGCTGGCTCTGGGTGCGAGCCCTCAGCTGACACCAGCTGATAGGGAGAAAATGGGTGGGTAGCAGAGCACAGGGGCCCTGAGACAAAGGGGATAGTTGTTTCTGGCAGGGCATGAAGACTAGGGGAGAATGAAGCAGAGGACACAGAGGGGGAGACAGGAGCGTGCAAGGTCAGCAGAGAGGAGGCATGGGCCGGTGCTGGGTCGGTGAGGAGGACAGGAGGCATGCAGTGGTGAAGTGGGGTGGGGCAGAGAATGAGAGTCAGGGGTCCAAGGTAGAGGCTGGCAGGAGACAGAAGGGAACCCGAGGCAAAGTGCCTCAAAGGACACAGGCGATGTTTTTTGTCTCTGCTGTGAGTTTCTGTGGCTCTCTTTCCCTCCTCCCTGCTCCCCGACCCTACTTTTTACCAAGGTTACAGAATCAGAGGCAGATCAGTGGAAAACTCAAGGAAGATTCAGGTACTGAAGTATGAAATTGCAGTCTCAGCAATGCCTTTCCTCCGTCCAGCCCGCTACAGGAAGGCAGGCGGGGGGAGGGCTGAGGGGGGCTCCTTACCCAGGACACCACCCGGCCGTTGAAGCAGGGCAGCTTGGCATTGTCGTCCGAGATCTCCTCCTTCACCACTCTGCAGGGAAAGGGGGGGGGTGGTCAGAGTGAGCTTTCTGTGTGTGTGGAGGGATGCATAGCGTCCTCACAACTCCAGCTCTCAGGGCCCCACTCTAAACTGGGAATCAAACCACCAGCACGAACCTGTTCAAATGAGAGCAGGGGTGGAGTGATCCAGGGACAGCGCTTTGTCACTGTCAGGAACACACCAGCCATGCCCAGGTCAGCTGCTTTCCTAGGGCAGCCTCTTGATCGTCAGGTGATTGTAGATGACACCTGACAAATCAGTGTCCCCCCATAAGTGCAGTTACCCCCTAGAATCTCGAGAGCTGTACCCGTCCCCAACGTGGCTCTCCTGGGTGGGACTTTATCTTTCCCTCTGACCCTAAATTAGGAAAAAGCACACCCTTATCACCGTCCTCTTCTCAATTGGGAATCCTGACATTCTTCTAAGAGGTGTGGACGTGGAATTTAAGGAAATTAGGAAGGAGAAAGGGAGAAAGCATTTACTGAACATCCTCCACTGCCACTGGAATAGTAGTGACAATTCCCATTTATTGAGCATGTATTATGGGCCAAGCACCAAGCTAAGTAATTTACTTGTATTACTTCATTTAATATTCAGAGCAATGTTATGAAATAGATACAGATGGGGAAACCTAGGCTTAGTATGTTCAGAAATTCACCTACAGTCACATTATTAGTAAGAGCTGGAATTTGAATCCCAGTCAGCCTGACTCCAAAGCCTTTATTTTTACCTATTATACCACCTATCTCCCTAGAGCTAGAATGGATAATCTTCATATCAGCCTCATTGTATAGACAACATGATCCTGATTTAATGAATATGGAAACTGAGAATCATTCAGTAACTTCTCCAAGGTCACAGACCTAGATGTCGGAGCTGGAATTCAACCCCAAGCTCATCTGACTCCAAGCCCCACGTTCTTTCCAGGGTATTTCACATTCTTTCTCATACGGTGACAGGTGAGGTGGGTCTGTGTGGAGGGTAGGGGTCCGGGAGACAGTGATATGGGGCCTGGGGTAGGGTAGGATGTAGTCTTAGGCATGTAGTTTGGCCTGAGGCATGCAGTGACGCAACAAGTCAGACCACAGCTACAGATTGGGGCCAGGAAAGGGAACAGAAGTGTTTGAGCTGCCCCCTCCCACCTCCCGCAAGTGATCAAACACCCCAGAAGCACAGAACTAGAATGGCGTGATGGGAGGCAAGAGGAAGACACATGCCTGGAGTTATGAGCAGAGAAGGAAGACGGCAAGGAAGGAGGCTGGGAAGCCAGTCTTTCCTTGTTCTTAGAGCAGCTCCAGCCCAGAGCCGGGGATGTGCTTGGCTCCTTGTGACGCTCACATTCTTGCACTCAGAGCCAAGTTCGAAGGCCAAGCCTGTCTTCCTCCCTCCCATTCAGCTCCGGCTCCTCCATCATTTCCAACCCTACAGTGATCCCAAGAAATCAGCTCAAATTATCCTGCTCAGGCCCACCAAGGCAGAAAGCCTGGAGACAGAACAGGCTAGAAAAAGGGACACAGAGATAGCTCAGACCCACCAGTCCGTCTGACCACTGGGTACCCCAAGCTTGTAGCCCTCAGGGAACTGGGGCTCAAATTAAAAGGGGGTATGTGGGCCACATGGCAGGAACCGTGACCTGCTTTAGAGAGGGTCTCGCCACCCCTGTGGTGGGAAACTGCTGCTGAATCCCCGCCACCCCCTCCCCCCAGCAGGCCCCACCGCACTACAGATGTTTCCTCTCTTTCTGGGGGTCACCGACAGGTCACTAAGGCTCTGCTGACTCACAATGATCAGCTGATCTTCAGCAGCCTTGGGGGACTTCAGACAGGCCCCGCTCCCACCGCGGAACTGAACAGTTCAGGGCTCCGTAGCACTCACACACTTGCACCCCTCCTGCAAGTGGAGCTGGAAAAATCTGGGTTCAAGTTCTGCCGCTTCTTAGCCCTCCTATCTTGGAAAAGTTTCTTAATTTTTCCATTCCTTTGTCTAATCCTGGTAAGAGGGATTTGTAAATGCCTGGCATGGTCCAGGCATACAATAAAAGCTAGTTACTAACTCTGTCAATTTTTTTGTGAGATTCATATTCTCTTTCTAACTAGGTGTTAAGTTTCTAAAGGCAGGGACTAAATCAATATGCTTATTACTCATTGTTCATCCAATTAATAAAGCCTTCGCTGAGAGCGGGTTTTAAGTTCTGTGCTTGCCATTGCATGGATTTCAAGAAGTATCAGAGGAGTTCCCGTTGTGGCTCAGTGGTTAACGAATCCTACTAGGAACCATGAGGTTGAGGGTTCAATCCCTGTTCTCGCTAAGTGGGTTAAGGATCCGGCATTGCTGTGAGCTGTGGTGTAGGTCTCAGATGCAGCTTGGATCTGGCATTGCTGTGGCTGTGGTGTAGGCCGGCGGCTATACCTCCGATTAGACCCCTAGCCTGGGAACCTCCATATGCCGTGGATGCGGCCCTAGAAAGGGCCAAAAAAAAAAAAAAAGTATCAGACCCGGAGCCTGCCCTGTCCTTGGAGGTTACTGTCCAGTGCATAGTTCATGTGAGTATGTTGCACGTGGGAAGTGACTGGCGCTGTGAGAGCGGCAGATGTGTTCACTGGACACACCAGTGAGTATTACTTAGTGTCTGGTCCTAGTTTTAGGAGCTAGTCAGGTATAAAGGTAAACAGCAATAAGTGCCATGACTTGACAAGTGCAACCCAGAGGAAAGGAGACTTCGGGCCTGGAGAAGACAAGGAAAGGGAAGTACCCCAGGTAGAAGGCCCAGAGCCGGGCTAGTGTGTGGCACGGAGCAGGGAGCAACACGGTGAGCGGCTGGACTTCCCAGGTCCCTGCCACAGCGCAAGGTCCCTCCAGCGGTGGTATTTTGTTCCTCCAGCCACCATCTCCTCAGTGCTAAAAATGTTTTTTCTTCCTCCATTTCCCAAATAACTGAAGAGGGTCGGGCCTACCCTGAGCTTGACGAATGCTTCTGGAGACCAGATGGGAGTTAGGAGTCCTCAGGCCTTACATACCAGAACCCCGAGGGTGAGGAGACGGCGGGCTTCCTCCTCTGACCCACCTTCCATCTGTCAGCAGGGGTCACTGGCTTCTGCCCAAGCCCCCTCTCATGGGGCTGGGATAATTGGCACCTCTGCAGTTTGCCAAGGCTCAGCATCTCCCTCAGAGATGATGTACCTACTAAATGGTGATGATAATAATAATGTCGACGACTGTGTGATTAATGCCTTAGAGTGTGAAGCCAGGTTCCCGGTGAATAAAGTTCTGCCACTTATTAGCTGTGTGACCTTGGGTAAGTTACTTAAGTTTTCTGTGCACTAGTTTTCTCATCTATAAACTGGGGCTATTACTACTTATTCCTTAAGGCTGTTAAGAGGATTGAATGAGTAAAGATTTGAATGTCATTTGGATCATGTTGCACACTGTCAGCACCGCAGAGAGTTTGATAAATAAATGATATATATGTATATATTCCTCAGCTATTAGTCCTGTGTGACAAGATAGCTCTATCAGGTTTACTCCTTCTGGGGATAAAAACAAAATCAATCTCCTCTACCTCACTTTTACTATTGTTCTCAACCATGCTAAAATGGCCTACTCTACTGTTTTACAAAGGATGGTTCAAGTTCAAGTACCACTTATTAATGCAAGATGGCTTTAGGTGTACCTGAATGAGTGTTTAAGTCAAGAGTTAAATATTTATTTTTAACATATTTTAGAAAGAAATATAAATAGCAAATCAGACCTGTGGTTCATATTATTGATTTGGTCAAACTAAGAAAGAGTGAGTGGACTGACAGAATATTTAAAGAACAGTATTAAATCAACAGTGAGAGGATGTAATGGGAACCCTCTGTGACTACAGTTAGGCCTGGCTTGACAGCAGTCTGCGGGGAGTGGGAGACAACCCACAGAGGTCTAGGTTTAGGAGGTAGGGGTTAGGCCCAGTGGGCTCTGTGATGAGTAGGGAGTGGAGACACGGGTCTGACCCAGTCCCTCGAGGCACCTGGCCCCAGGGCACTGGACTCCAGCTGATTTCCCCCTATTCCATGCCCTGAGGCAGTACTTTAGTCTCTTCTAACTCCATTCTTCTCTTACTGGGCCAAGGCAACCGCGCTGCCCCTCCCTCACTTTCACCCCTTGCTGATCATCCGTCTTCAGAAGCTTCCAGTCCGAGGTGTCTATCGCTGGACTGAAGCCAGACAGTCATTACTACACAGGAGTACCCCACCCCAAGGCAGGAACAACAACAACAGGAACAAGAATAGTTAGAAGCTGCACAGCGCTTCCCACTGTACAAAGCACTTTCACACATATGCTCTCACAGGCTCATCAAACCCTGAGTTCCAGGGGGAAAGGTCAGGCAGAAGACAGAGAAGGTGCTAGCGCACCAGAGCCAGGAGGGCGGGGGTCCTTGGAGAGAAGCCAGACTGATGAACACTGGGGAGAAGAATGTCTCCCCTCACTCAGCTCTGGGCCTCAGCTCCAGAGAGCAGTGTAGGCCTCAGGCTACCGCTGGAGAGGCAGCCTTCAGGCCTGGAGGGCCCGGGAAGGCCTTCCCCACAGGCCTCCCGGCCCAGTGCCCAGTTAGTGTGGGGCAGGCTAGTGTGGGGGCCTCCCCCTCCCCCAGCCCCCTGGGAGCTGGGGGGTGGTGAGGGGATCTGCCAGGCTCCCCCTCCCAGGCCAGCTGCTACAGAACCTTCCGGGCTCCAACATTCCATCCCCTCTTAAAGGGGAAGCCACTGCTTCCAAACTCCAGCGGGCCAAAGCCCTGCAGCTGGGCAGAGAAGACCCCCCCAGGGAGGGAAGATGAACACCCTTCCTGGCCCTCCCGTCCAGGCTCTGAGGCCCTTTCTAAGGTCTCCCCCTTGGCCACCATCTGGAGGAAAGAGGCCTCGGTTCTGCCAGGAAATCAGCACCTGGGCTAGTGGGGATGCCTCAGGGGTGAGGCACTCTGCTCCCTGACATCCCGAACAGCCCACAAGGGACAGGGGAGACAGCTAAATAAACATCAGGGCTGCAGGCCTTAGCTTACAGCCTGAGCACCCCCAGCCAGTTCAAAGTCCCAGGGCACAGCCCTTAGACGTGGGTTACTCCAAATATGGCTCTCAGTTGTGGAGCTAAAAAGATGGAGAAGGGGAAGGCGAATACCAAACACCCCAAGTCTCTGCTAGCAGGCCGCTCGGCAGGCAGGAGGAGGGGCTGGGGACCGTGCTCTGGCACCGGGTGGAGGGGGGGTGTGTCTGTCTGTGTGGGCTGATGGTCTCTGAAGAGGTGAAGGGGCTTGACTGGGCTGGAACGGATTGGTCTTAGGGAGTTGGATGTCCCCCTAAACTAGGGGGCCTAGGTCCCCCACAGGAGGAGGTAGGAGAGTCCCTAGAGGGGCTGGAACTCCAGCCTCTGAAAGAGCCAACGGGGACCAAATGGCCGAGTCGCCTCTAGAATCCAAAGTAGGGCTGGAAGCCAGTGGAGCAAGGGGAGTCCAAACTGGCCGAGTGGGCCCCTAGAAGCCGGAGGAGCCGGGGTCCCCTGGAGGCGAGGCGGGGCCATCCTCACCCGAAATCGTCGTCCATAGACTTGAAGAAGAACTTATAGCTGGGTCGCTGCAGAACGCCCTTAAAGTCTGCCAAGGTGACGCGCTCGGCGGGCAGGGGCAGCTTCACCAGATACGGCGTCTCCTGCCCGTCCAGGTGGTAGATGATCTTCGTCTCGCCCATGGCTCCGGCCTCGGGCCCGGCGGCCCGCGCGCTGCCTGCTCGGGCGGCCGGGCCGGGCCTCTCGGGCGGCGACGGCGTTCGGCGCGGCCCAGGGGCTCAGCCCAGCTCCGCGGCCGGCCGCGGCGCCAGCTCCCTTGTTCTCCGGCCGCTCCCGGGTCCCAGCGCCGCCTGCTGCCGTCGCGGCCGCCGCTTCCGCTCCCCACTCTCCCGGCTCGGCTGGCGACGGCGACTCTTCCGGTGGCCGCGGCCCTCCCGGCTCTGGGCTGCGGCCCGGTACGCTCCCCTCCCCCGACCCCGGCGCGACCCCGCCCCGGCGCGGCCCCGCCCCCGGCCGCCGCAGAGCCGCGCTGGCCTCGCGGCAGAAGGCCTAGCCCTCCCCGGGACCCAGCGGACACCCCGCCCACCCGCCGGGTGGTGCACCGATCCCAAGCTCCCATCCCAGGCTCGTGGGGAGTGTGGAGGCAGCCAGCCAGGCCCCCAAAGAGGAAGGTATATCTTTCCAGGACGGCTGCGTTTTGGAACTCTTCAAGGCCCAAGCTCTAGACCCAAGGGGTTTGGCTGCTCCTCTGCAACTGGGGAGGGATATAATGCAGGGGTGGCTTAGCTTCCCGGAGTAAGGGGGGGGGGGCTGGGCCTCAGTTTTGAACATCTATCTCTGTAAGAAAGTGACCTTGACATGGCCTTTTGGGGTCTCTTGAGCAGCATAGCTGCTGTCATTGAGTCTACCAAACTGAACTTCTTGTGGGCAGAACAAGACTTCTGATTCCCTCTCAAAACCTCAGTACCTAGGTGTAGTGTAGTGATTTAATAAATGGATTGAATGCAGAATGAGCACAAGAATGAAGATGTATGCCTGGCTGGGACGTGAAGTCTCAAACCAGACTAGGTATAATCTGTTCCTAACATCTTATCACCTCTAAGCTTTTCATTCATTTAATAACTACTGAGTGCCTACTAATGTGCAAGGCCTACTGCGTGATATACAGCAAAACAAGACAGATAAGGCTGCTCTCAGGACCTTCACTCACTTGGAAGGAGGCACACAGCCTTGTGAATAAATAATTTTAGACTGACAAATGCTATGAAAGATAAAATGGAGTGATGTAACTAGAGGAGTATGGGTGGTCAGAGAAGGCCTCTTCCATTTATACTAAGACCTAGAACTGACAAGGAAACAGCTATAAAAAGGTCTGGTCTGGGGGAAAGAGCATTCCAGACGGAGGGCACAGCCAAGTATAAAGGCTCAAGGCAAGCAGAGACTTGCTAGAAGTTCCATGGTGGCCTATCAAGTTAAGGATCCGGTGTTGTCACTCAGGCCACTGCTATGGTGTGGGTTCGACCCCTGGCCTGGGAGCTTCCGCATGCTAAGGGCATGGCTGAAAAAAAGAATCAACTTGCCAAATTTGAGAAACAAGGAAGGCTATTGTGACTACAGATTGTGGTAGATGGGGTTGGAAAGGTAGACTGGGACCAGATCACATAGGTCCTTTAAGGCCACAGTAATATTTTGCATGTTGTTGCCAAAATAGCATTTCAAGATTAAGGACCTCTTTCAGACACCTCTGGTTCAGGAACCTCTCCACATTCCTTAATGCCTTCCAAACGTCCTTAGTGTGATATTCAAAGCGCTCCATTCTAACCTCTACCTACCTTTAGACTTCCGCAATGCTGAATCCTTTAACCCACTGAGCTGGACCGGGATGGAACCTACACAGAGACATTTCCAGTCTCACACCATGGTGCAAACTTCTTGGCTAAAGTTTTGACTTAAGCAATTCAACTTATTTGCTAGCCCCTGCACATACCTTATACATTTTCATATCCTACCTTTCCCTTTAAGTTTTTATCAAAGTAATATCTGTGCACAGGTAGTTATTAAGCAAGCTGTTAGCAGAATTGTTCTCCAGTTCTTCCTTTTCACAACACTTTATTCACAGACACAATATCTTCCCTTTCTGAGTTCTGAGAATTATACCTTCTCCCTGGACATCCTAGTTTTCAAAAAGCTTCTTACTTTGTCAGTTTCCTTGGTTTCAGTTTTGTTTGTTTTGGTCTCTGCTTTTCTTGTTAGCAGTTTCTTCATATGGTTACTGCTCCTTAACAGTCTATTCACATTTAAGAGTGAGATAAGAAAAAGCTGATTGGAAGCTCTAAGGACAACACTTATTTACTAGCAGGCTTCACTGTAGGGTGATCAGTCAGGGGAAAATGGCTTTTTTTTTTTTTTAACAAAACAAATATAAGCATTTTGAGGCCCTTTTTCTTTTGTCTTTTTAGGACCACACCTGTGGCATATGGAAGTTCCCATGCTAGGGGTCAAATCGGAGCTATAGCTGCCAGCCTACACCACAGCCATAGCAATTCCAGTTCTGAGCCACATCTGCAACCTATACCACAGCTCATGGCAGTGCTGGATCCTTAACCCACTGAGCAGGGCCAGGGATCAAACCTGCGTCCTCATGGATACTAGTCGGGTTCATTAACTGCTGAGCCACCAGGAACTCCTTGAGGTCCTTTTTCTGCAATGTTGTTTGTTTTGGCCTGGGGGTATAAGATGGTGTGTACTGATACCCAGAGCCCTACCACTCATATACTTTCACTTGATTCTGCATTTTTTCTTTTTTGCATTTTTTGTCCTTTTAGGGCTGCACCCGCGGCATGTGGAGGCTCCCAGGCTAGGGGTCTAATAGGAGCTACAGCTTTCGGCCAACACCACAGCCACAGCAACACGGGATTTGAGCCGCGTCTGCAACCTACACAGCTCACAGCAACGCTGGATCCTTAACCCACCGAGCGATGCCAGGGAACGAACCCACAACCTCATGGTTCCTAGTCGGATTCATTAACCACTGAGCCACAACAGGAACTCCCTGATCCCGCATTTTCAATCTAGTCCCTCGCTCCCATTCCTGCCATGTCTGCTATTTAGTCTAGAGGTGCTAAAGGTTTACATTTTCCCTGAGGCCTGAAATTTCATGGTGTTATTTGATTCATTATGCTGGGAACTCACAGGTCTGTCAGTCTAGACACTCAGGACCTTCAAGTCTAGGCAACCTTCATTTCTTTGATAATTTCATCCCCACCATTTCTCCAGACATTAAATCTCCCATTTCCTGCAGAGAAGGGGTAATCACTTGGCTGGATTAGATAAAGCGAGGGTCTGGGGGGACTTTTTCTTACAGATCCTCATCAGATTCCCCTCCATCGCACCCCTAGTTCTTAGCCCTAATCCTTACCCCCTCTGCTGAGCCTTTTTCAGATTCGGAAGGGCATACTGGTTTGTTGCTTGTTAATAACAACCTCAGCAGGTAAAGCCCATCTCATTCTGCTCTAAGTCAACTTTCACCCTTCCATTTATTTTCCCCCCAAAATGTTGATGTCTCGCATTCATTGTTGTCACCCTCCGTTTCCTTATCATTGAGTCATGTCCCTTTTTTGAAGAATTCCTTTGTTGGCATTTGAACAGTTTTTTTTTTTCTCTTTTGGTCTTTTTATGGCCACACCTGTGGCATATGGGGATTCTCAGGCCAGGGGTTGAAGCAGAGCTGTAGCTGCCAGCCTATGCCACAGCAATGTGGGATGCAAGCTGTGTCTGCAACCTACACCACAGCTCACGGCAACACCGGATCCTTAACCCACTGAGCGAGGCCAGGGATCAAACTCACATCGTCATGGATACTAGTCGGGTTCGTTAACCACTGAGCAAGCCACGACAGGAACTCCTGAATGGGGTTTTGAAAGGAGTAAAAAGCCCATGTGTTCAATTTGCCATATTTAAATGGAAACGCTTTGCATTTTTTTTTTCCTTTTTAGGGCTGCACCCGCCCATATGGAGGTTCCCAGGCTAGGGGTCCAATTGGAGCTCCAGCTGCTGGCCTGCACCACAGCCATGCCAGATCCAAACCGCGTCTGTGACCTACATCACAGCTCATGGCAATGCTGGATCATTAACCCACTGAGTGAGGCCAGGGACTGAACCCGCAACCTGATGGTTTCTAGTTGGATTTGTTAACCACTGTGCCATGACGGGAACTCCGGGAACCCTTTGCTTTTAATGTTCCCTTCTACCTTATTTATTAGGCCACTCAAGTGTCACAATCCTGTAAGCCTTCCCTAATCACCCCAACTAGAAAGAATATCTTCCTCCTAAAAATTTCTGATCAGAAGGTCACTTCTGACCTCTGCCACCCATTGTATAAATTAGAAGTATCCTATGGTTATTTGTATTTAACTGTCCCTTTTAGGTCCATGCCATAACTTTCATATGCTCTCTAGGCACTATATCCTGTATTTGACAAAGGAGAAACTGAGATTCACTGAAGAAAAGTAAATTAAGCCAAACCCTGGCCAGCCTGTTTTCCCCTCTGTAGAAATCCTGAGTAATGATCCTTCACAGCCCTGAGTAAAGTATCCCTTTCCTCAGCTAACTCCTTCCCACCCAACTGAAATGAAGAAAGGCAACCATTCTATCTGTGATGTCCAGGAGAGCCAGACATCTGCCACAGTTTAAGTGTTGACAGAGTAACGGTTATAGGAAGGCAACAAAGAGCTGGGAAGATAAGACAGAAGGGCATATCTCATGGCTGAGGTTAAAGGAGACAACATAGGAATGCGACAAACTCCAGCTCTGAAGTTCAACAGCAAATCCTTGCTGTCGATGACCAGTTATAGGACCTCTATGAGCTTCATGCTCTTCATCTGAAAATGGGGATAAGATCTACTTCTAAGGTTGATGTGAAGGTTAACTAAAATAACACATGAAAAGCATTTAGAAAAAGGCCTGTCATATAGGAAACACTCTCTCAACATTAGGGAAAAGCCCACTGCACAGGATCTTCATTTGTTCTTAGCAAATCCAGGATATCCACTGCCTGGCTTGGAGTTGTATCTGCCTCTGGGGGCAATTTCCCTTCACTAAGACACTGAAGGTGATGAAGCAAAAAGTATTCTGGATTATGAGCCTCAAGTTCTTAGCTTTGCCCCCCAAGAGTCATGAGACCTTGAGCAAGTTTCCTTATCTTTAAGATGAAGAATAGCTCGGTTTCCCAGACAGTAGTACGGGATCAAATGGTCAAAGCATGTGATGGACTGACGGATGGTTAATGACTTCACATATGCTTGGAATCATTACTCTCTGACAGAAGAGTGTTCAGACTAGGATCCTCTATGGAAGTAGGTTCAGGTATACCACTCCAGGACAATCTGGGCCACAAAGCCTAGGAAACAATCTAGGCCCTCCACTACCATAAGTCAGGCAATGATCAACTAGTGAGGCACCACAGTACCACCTAGTGGCCATATCACCTCTCTTCTTCTCCAAGGCCGCCACATAGGAGGTTCAAAACTCTTTGGTCACCTACTTCAATGGGTGATCAGTCAGAGTTGGATAGAAACCAAATATACCCCTCTCTTCGTTTTTTAATATTAACAAATACAAGCAGCAGAGAGGGCCAACTGCTCTCTGCTATTCCCTGAGGGGAAGCCAGAGCACAAAGCTTTTCCTCCAGCCTTCCTCTAACTGCAGGGCCTGCCTAGTTCCTCCTTAGGCAGAGCTGTTATCCAGCCCAACTTCCCACATCCCAACTCCCCAGTCAGGATGGGAGGCACATAGTTGCTGGCGGTGGGAAGAATACTGTAGTTTCAGCCTCTGCTCCTGTAAGTCTCAGCTCAGATGGTGGTCATTCAACCTTCTGCAACTAGCCTCTTACTTGCCCTGGCCCAGAAACCAGGAGGACAATCAACCACATCCACAGGAGCAGGCAGTTCGACTTCAGTCATCTTCAGATGACTCCTCTTCTGCCTCTTTTAGCCACTGGATGAACCGCTGCAGCTGTAAGGAAGCACAGAAGAGAGCTACTGAGGGAGGGGCACATAAATTTCCTGTTATCCTTAGCCGAGAAACAGCTCTAACAACCAGAGTCCCAGGCACCAACCACCTGGAGTCTAGGGCCAGGAGCCAGGGACCCAGAGAACCACTGTGGTGAGAGGAGGGCAGCTTGACTCACCTGCTGGTTCTTGCGCAACTGCCGGCCCTTGTCAGTTATATCCCTTTGGCTGAACCAGCTCAGGATTGTTTCCTCAGCTAGGATCTCCAGTTGGTAGAAAGCCATCAGTACCTGCAGAAGGCCAGCAGAGGGGATCTCAGGGGCCTTACAGGGTCCAGCAAGATATAGTGGATAACAGAGGAAGAGGAGGAAAGACCTTAGTGCCTCTACCAGGCCTTCAGCCTCCTTCTACACACCAAGGACCTCCTCCAAAACAGACTCCAAGGGTCAGCTGTTCACTCTGATAAGGGGACAGGTCTAACTTCTGGAACTATTGCTGGGTAGTGCTACGCACAGTCCCAGGGCAACCTTCAAATGGCTGTCTTACTAGCCTGGCTCCAGGCTATACTCTCCCAGCAATAAGCACAACTCCAGAGGTGGTGATGCCATTAACCAAACTCCAGATAGATTCATGTCAGCCTGTTTTGTGTCTCCATGGAGGTCACCAAGGTCTGTTTCAAAGCAAATGCAGTACTATGGGGCTTGAGGTAGTGTTCACCTTGGCCATGGAAGTACTAAGAACTTCATGCTCCAGGAAGAAGTCCTCAATGGCTGCCAATGCTTCCAAATGATCAGCTGCACGCTTTATGTAGTTCCTGAAAACAGGGCTCCAGGCCTTGAGCAGCTATAGAAGAAAGGAGAAGGAAGCTGCAATATAGGAAGCGTTCCCAAGCATGCTCTTATCCTGGACAACAAAGAAAATCAGTATTAATAACATGGATCTTTTAAGACAAGTGGGAGATGATATAGGTCCTGTGGAATATGTCAAAGGGATTTGGAAGTTGCTGGCAGTCACGACTTGGGGGAAAAAAAACAGATTTCCTAGGGATCTGAAGGGGGTCAGATGCCTTAGGTGCCTCGGAATACCTTATGCTGAAGCTTCATCAAATCATTTTCTGTCAGAGCATGACAGTCCAGGTCTATTCTGGTTATACCTTTGGTCTCTTGTATGGTCTGAATACTGGAATCTCAAAGGCCACTCAGTATTGAACCTAACCAGCCAAACCTGCTCTAGAAGCCAGTCTGCGTCCCGAGGCAAGGAGAAAGGAACCGCAGGTAACAATATACCACCAGACCTTCTACTCCTGATTTCCTTTAAAGTGAAGCCCAGTAAGGATATATTCTGTTTCCCTCCAACCCCTTGTACCCAGCCCCCGTCTTTGCTTACGGGAATTAGCAGGGCACAGTAGCGGTTTGCGTCAAGGGGGGAATCCATCTGCTGCAGGGGGAATTCCAGGACCACGTGGCTCAGCACCTGCATCACTTCCTTTAGGCTTATGTTGTAGGCGTACCTATGGGGAGACTGCGGTGATACCAGGGCCTTCACTGGCCCTTTAGCGCACTGTAGGACTATGACTTTGACAGGACATCAGGGGAGAGGAAGTCAGATGGAATAACAGGGAAGGGGAGGGTTCTGGAAGGGGGAAGTCTACGTCAAGGCTAGAACCTAATGCTCCTTTTACTCCAAATGCTACCAGCCAGACTTGTCCAGTTGGGATGCTGAGGGAACAGGTTCCTATTCAGGGAAGAACATGAGAGAACCTCTACCTGTCCAGGATAACCCCGAGGAGAAGAGAATAGGGAGGGGCTGCTCTTACTTGAGAGAATTGATCTCTAGGACTAGATTGTCACAAGAAATGTTCTCCTCCTTGCCCCGCTGTAGTGTTCCTAGGACTTCATTCTGGAACACTAAAATCAAAGCAAGAGTAAGTTCATGGGCATATATCACTCCAAGATGCTCTAAGTTACCTACTCTTGACTTTATGTCCAACTAAACTGGAGGTTTTCCTCTTTTGTCCTAGACACTGCCCCCCAGCCACTTACCTTTGATGTCATCCATCTGTGGGGAGCCTGCCCAGCTGTCTAGCTCCTCAGAATCCATACTTCGCTCACTTTCAGTTTCACTCTCTTCTTCCACGTTGATTTTAAGTCCTTAGAATCCATAAAGAGTAAGAAAAAAGAAAAATATGGAAAGAGCCACTGACAGAGAGTAATAAATCTGCTCTGTCTACATGAATAAGGTAATGAACAAGTATTCTGATTCTGAAGTGTTCGCTCTCCTTCAGAATATTCTCTCTTTTCCTTTTTTTTTGGCTGTGCCCGAGGCATGCAGAAGTTCCTAGGCCAGGGAACAAACCCATGCCATAGCAGAGACCAAGGCTGCTGCAGTGAGAATGCCTGATACTTAATATGCTGCACCAGAAGGGAACTCTTCCTTTGGAATATTCTGATTTAGAACAGAGGTGGCAGGAATAAGGCCAAGCTCACCCCAAAGGTTCTGCTGTAGTTCTTCCTCTTCCTCCATGTTCACGTCGGCAGCTTTCCAGAGGTAGCCTTGGCCCGCAGCTCCCACTTCTGCTGGATTGTAACCTGGAAAAGGCACTGACCTTTAGCAAAGGCCCAGAAGAAGCACTAATCCCTCAGGAGGAAACACTGGTTTTTCTATGGGGCAGAGAGACACACAGATGCCCCACACCTGCTGAGCCTCACACCTTTCAGCTTCACTTTCTCCTTTTCTTGGTCAGCCCCCGAGTCATCACTGAACTGACCATCATCTTCATCATACTCTGCATCTGGAGGGTGCAAAGAGATCACCGATGCCTCAGGCAGCGTGATATCTGGGCCTACTACCACCTGGAGGAGAGAAAAGGAGTGGGTGGCACAGACCCATAAGTGTGTTGGGGAAAAGTACATCCTGATAATGACAGTGACTTTGCTTTTCCTTTTTTCCCCCCAACTAAGCCAAGTAGAAGGCAAATGAAACCACTGGATTTGGACTCTCAATTCAGGCTGGCCTGTGTGCAGTGTGCAGCCGGTCTTACCTGGGAAGTGAGGACACAGTGTGGCTTCAGTATAACTTTTTCCTTGACCTCAGCATTATCACAGAGCAGAGACTGATGGATCTGGGCTCCAGCAGCCACTCGGACGCCCTGCCACAGGAAGGCCTGGTCCAGCACCACATTATCACCTGGCTCAGGACAGGAAGGATTCCTGGTCACTCAGGGCTCCAATTCCAGACCAGGGCCATTCGTGGAGAATGGGGCTGACACCATCATAGTTCCCACCCAGCTCTACCGCTCTAACCCCAATCCACCAGAAATACGCTTGTCCTAAGCTCAGGCCTGAGTCCAGAACATTGCTCAGACTGACTACCTTCCATAAAGTTTACAACAACTGCAAACTATATACCAGACTTAAGAATCTGAGAACCTTCAAGATTTCTGGGGACCCCCTGAACTAAAAAACGTTATTAGAATCATATCCATGTCTAAAAGTAGAACAAAGTCATTTTACCTCTTCTTGTACATTTTAGAATTAGAATCTTATTGTTTTTTAAAGGGTCAGTTCCAGCAGAAGCATCACTTCTTTTTTTTTCTTTTTAGGGTCACACCGCGGCATATGGAGGTTCCCAGGCTAGGGGTCAAATCGAAGCTGTAGCTGCCGGTCTACACCACAGCCACGGCAATGCCAGATCTGAGCTGCGTCTGCAACCTACAGCACAGCTCACGGCAACGCTGGATCCTTAACCCATTAAGTAGGTCAGGGACTGAACCCACAACCTCATTGCTCCTAGTTGGATTCGTTTCCACTGTGCCACGACAGGAACTCCAGAAGCATCACTTTCTTACAACCAAAGTGAGTTTCTAAGAGTAAAAAAAACACTAGACTTACAATCAAAATACTCACATTCAAGTCTCAGCACTGCCTCTTATTAGCTATAACCTTGGGTGAGATAACCTCTTTTAACCTTTCTGCTTATCTATAAGCTGGGGATAAATAATAGCTATCTCACAAGGTTTTTGTGAGGATTAAATGAAATATTGTATGCAAAAGCCCTTTGTAGACTGCAATGCACTAAACAGCTGTTATTACTGCATGTTAATTATTAACTTGGTCCTGAATGTGAATAAAGGGTATCCTGGAAGAGTCACCCAATAACAAGCTCATAGGTTAAAAATTAAGGAGCTCCCACTATGGCACAGTGGGTTAAGAATCTGACTACAGAGGCTCAGTTCATTATGGAGGTGGTGGGTTGGATTCCCTGGCCCCGTGCAGTGGGTTAAGTGATCAGCTGTTGCCGCACCTGGGGCTTGGACTCAATCCCTGGCTTGGGAACTTCCATATGCCGTGGGTATGGCCATGAAAAAAAAAAAAAAGTATCACTGTTTTAAAATCTCTGTTCCTTCCTTTATTAAGGCAGCCACTTTTGTTCCCTTTTCTCAGGAGCCATCCCTTAGTATTCTTTTCTGGAGACATGGGGTTCCCCTAGGTTCCTGCTGCTGGGATGGCCAGCCTGACTTCCCCACCTGTGCTCACCAATGTGACAGCCAGGGCCAATGACACTGTTGGTGATGGAGCAATTGCTGCCAATGACAGTGCCAGAGCCCAGGAGCACATTTTCCTCCAGGACGCTGCCATGGCCCAGGCTGACCTCAGGCCCTCGGTAGATGTTGTGTCGGGAATGAGTGCAGCTCTGAGTCGTGCAATCAGTGAAGTTTGCCTCTGGGGTGAGAGGGTAGACCCATCGGCGGATGACATCAGCGCAGACAGCAGCATACATGTGTAGGTTGGAGACCCGGGCACCATATTCCTTAGTAGTCACGTGCATGTGGATCTGGTTTCCTAAGATCTGAATGAAGAGAAAAAAAAGGGAGGTCACAAAAGCAAGCAAGAGAGAAAGAACATTCCCAGGTACAATTCTTTTCTAACCTTCTTAAGCTCCCCTATTGCCTCTCAATGTCACAGCCAAGGGGCCTGAGACTTTTCTCTGTGTACTGCTTCCCTCTCCCCTTCAGTTCTTTTCCTTCCCCCTAAGGCTCAATAAAACACAAAAGGGAACCAAAAGTTATCAGCATGAGATAAAAGCAGAGCCCTCTTTTAAAGAGGCACTGGGAGCCTTTTCTTACCTCCTCATTCACTAACAGTCCTCGCACAAAGTCATCTCGGGTTTGGTAGTCAAAGTTGTCAGTAAAGAGTTGAGCCACCTGTATACAGAAGTCAGAGGGAGCCAGGGTCAAGTGCTATTCTCTAAAGCAAGCTCCCCCCCAGAATCACCACCCTCACCTCACGAGAACTCAGACACTATGACAGCAGGGCATGGGCCAGAGTCCTCAAAAGGCTGCCATGGAAATACTGGGGTCAAGATGATAATACCTATTTGCTATAGAACAGATAAGAGCAACAGGGTGAAGAAATATACCCTGGCTTTCTACAAGGGTGATAATACATCCTCAGAGCTCTGCTCTCTGGATGTGCAGCCTTGGCCCTGAAGAGCTCACCTGAGGGGAGCAGATGCTGATATGACAATCCAGTAGATCATAGCGAATCTCCACTCCATCTCCATTGCCCTGGAATAAGCTCTGTGGGGAGAAGTTACAAGGACTTTAACTTGTCTTTTCAGCTGACTGACACTTTCCCACCTCAAGGACCCTGTACACCTACACACCAGAGGAAAAGAAAAACGTCGGAGGCCTTGGGTCTTCTGGAAATGGAGAACCCGGTTTGTGGCACTATCCACAGCCACTACCACGTTGTCCTCATGGCAACGAGTTGGGTGGCTGGGGGATGACTCCTTGAAGATCATCGTCATAACAGATACATTTTTTTCTAGCTTCCGTCTTAACCTATAAAGGATAGGAGGGAGAGAGTTGCAAAAACCCAGTCTTAGGGCTCTGCTGGTCCCAAAACCTGTCTCTACCGTTTTCCAATCCTGACCTGTGTTCTTCCAGGGCTCTGGTAACATTGATGTTAGAGACGACATCCCCATACACCAGAAGGAAGTCAGAGCGCACCAAGGCCTTAGCATCAACATCACGGAGAACGTCCCCCAGTGATCTATATAGGTCTGATGTTATTATTCGAACCACATTGAGGGATGTAGGGCGGCACCACTTGGATTTCCTAAAGGAAGAGGGGTGAGGGGAATGAATAAACCAAGCCTAAGAATCACGTAGAGCTTCCTTATCTACCCCCCCCCCCCATTCATGAGCCTTTGCTATGGCTCTTTTTGGGTCCTTGCCAGCGTCCTCGACTTCAAAGAGATTTATGAACTGTAATTAATGGTTTCAGCACAGTCTGTCACTAGTCTTGTTTTATGGGTTAGAGAAACATGGTTATTTCCTCTCCATACCCTGACCCCTGTCTCTAAACATGGATTTGAATTAAACATCCTACTGAGAATTAGCTTATACAAAGTATCCTGGGAACACACTTTTTTCTTTCTGAAGCTCATACCACATTTAGGAACTGCCTGATGGAGACCATGCTAGTACCCTTGTCTTTATTTCCTAAACTTCAATAAATCTTGAGATTCACTCTTTCCAGAAAGATTTCATCAAACATCTGTTAAGTACTACCAAAGTTCGGTACTAAGCGAGGCACTGGGAATACAAAGATGAAGAAGAGCTCAGTATTTTGTACCTCAGTAGAAAAACAAATATGTTACTTTTGTAACTTGCATACTGGAACCACTAAATAAAAAGCAAAAACCCACTGGAACCAAACTTCATAATTAAGATTCAGAAAAAATCCAAATGCTATTCTTAAATCTCTGTCACAGCTTCAGCTGCTCACCTGCTAAGAGAATGCCCTTAGACCTTATGATGGAATTCAAATAGATACATTTTTCTCCCTCACAATTTCCTCTAATTTAGTTACATCCATTCTAAGGAACCTGGAAAAAAATGGTGAAACATGGAAAGAAAAGTTGCAGAGCCTTACAGTAAATGTTCCTTGATTTGAGCAGCCTTCCAGCAACAAAAGACAAAGGTTTCCTGTACACCTGTGGCAGTCAGAAATTCCAGAGTGTAGTCAATTAGTGCCACATTGGCCAGGGGCAAGAGGGCCTGGAGGATAGGAGATGAAAAAAAGTTTGAACTATTGAATCCATGAAGGCCTTCTGGGTACAATTCCTTCCCCTTCTTCAGCCATCATTTTCATTCCACTCTCAGTGTGTTTAAATACCAGTTTTAATTTATTTTTCCTATTTAAAATTCATCAGACTCCTGCCTTTGATATTCATGGCATGCTCTAAACATCAGCGTCTAATGTGTTGCAGTTCAGATACAGTAAGCATGGAATCTACTTGCTTATTAGCATCAGACACAGAGCTGGTATTGAACAGCAGACTACTCCTGACAAAGGATAATACTAGAGATCAATCATATCTCCAGAAACTCAAGCACCACTAAGGCCTTTTCCTCTATAAAATTTCCTTCCTTGATCCCTTCTAAGAGGCAGGGGCTAGCCATCCCAATCACTTGTCTAAAACAAACATTAGACTATTTGGGGGGAGTGAAGGGTCAGAGGACTTTTCCTGAATTGAATGCAAGTCCCTTTCTTTGAACTGGGGGACTGCTGAGTGACCCAGCAATCCCTGGGACTAGCTGAGTCCAATTCCCCAGCTTCTAGACAATGCAGAGATGTTGTCAACCAGCCCTTAAACCCGTTCTGTTCTTTTGACAGATGGTACTAGCTATCATTAAAACCTGGGAAGAAAAAAGCACACTGTACAAGATTCAAAGCAGCCGTTACTACAGGCTCAGACCAGTCAGCCTTTTCTTTTTTCCTTTTTTTTTTTTTGGCATATGATCTTCCTTTTGGAGGCAAAAGGCGGTGACATTCCCTTTCATCACTCGATCTCCTTGAACTCTACATAAAGCCAGCGCAGCCTCCTGTTAAGGCACTGAATCCCAGAATGAAGGCTTCTCACAGGCACTGCCTCTGCATTAGCCCTTTGCAGGGCTCCCAAACCTGAGGTGGACAGCACCACGAGTGTTCAAATCTGCCAGCCACTCGGTCAGGCAGTCGTCAGGGCTTTAGACGGTCTCCTCTCATTCCTCATAACCAGATAAACCCGATTTCTAAGAGAGAGAGAGTGGACACAAGTCCTTCCAGAGCCCGCCTCACCAGGAAGCCGAAAGGATAACTTGCTACAGCCCCGCCACTTCCAGGCCCTCTGGCAGCTCTCACGCGCGGTGCTCACCCGAGGCTGGTCCTTGGAGATGGGGAAGAAACGGCGGTTGAAGCTGTCGGCCACCAGAACTGCTTGTAGGGGCGGCGGCGGTTCCTCCTCTGCCCCTTTGGCTGCACCACCGCCGCCGCCGCCGCCGCCGCCACCACCCGGTCCGCTGCCGCTGCGCTTATTGGCGCGACCAGCCACCGGACCAGGCGGCCCCACCACAGAGGCCGCCATCTTCTTCTCTTACGGCCACCACTTCCGCACGGAAACTGACACGGCAAGTAGTAAGGGACAAAAAGTCCCAGCACTCGAAACGCGAAGGACTAGCGAAGGGAGGGCGGGAGTCGCGGGGAGGGGAGTGCGCATGCGTCTTCTTAAGCCCTGTGGTCTGAGCAGCGAGGGGCGAGGTGTGAGGGCCCGCGCTGCGGGTGGCGACCTGTTGAGGCGCCTGGGCCTGGGGTCCTGTGCATTGCAGAGTCTGTTGGCCGTCATTTGAACATGAGCAAGCTGAGATTCTTGGGGGATAATGAAACTTCTGGTCTCTGCGAAACCGCCAGAACCTTTTTGGATATGTAATTTTCTCTGCCCGTGAGCACGTCAAAAATTGTGGTCCTCCGTCTTTATTCTCGTCACCTAATGTGACCTGGCACCTTGGGGAGTTCAGAATCGAGTCAGACATTCCTCTCCCTCAGGGTACTTGCGAAGGAATTGTATTCTTATATTCTATGTGACTACAGAACGTGGGATAATAGAGAGAGTAGTAAACTCTATTAAAGCGCTGATTGTGGACAGGAATGTTACAAGCATTATTGCACTTATTTCTGGTCACACATCTTGGAGAACCTTTTACTCATTCATTCAACAAACGTTTCTGGAATTGTCAGTGGGATGGAGTTCACTCAGCTAGTAAATGGAAGAGCTGGTATTGGAACCCAATCTGTAAGATGTCATAGCTCTACAATCTTTCTGCCAAGTTTTGTATGGCTAAAAATTTACCATTTTATGACGTTTTCATTCATTCAGCATTGTCAAGCATTTATTGAAACCCCATAGGGGTGGGTTCAAGAATACTATATTATTATTATTATTATTATTACTATTACTATTTTGTCTTTTGGGGGCCACACCCACGCATATGGAGGTTCCCAGGATAGGGGTCTAATCGGAGTTAGAGCTGCCAGCTGCCGGCCTACACCTCAGCCACAGCAACGCAGGATCTGAGCCACATCTGCGACCTATACTACAGCTGACAGCAACGCTGGATCCTTAACCCACTGAGCGGGGCCAGGGGTGGAACCCGCAACCTCATGGTTCCTGGTCGGATTCATTTCCTCTGTACGACAGGAACTCCCAAGAACACTATAAAACTGAATAGGGCCCGAGGTAAGGAAACTTTGACGGCAGAAACGCAAAGGCGCTTGGGGAGCAGCTCTTTCGGGCAGCGACTGAACTGGTAAGCTAGGTCTGCTGAAGTTTGGGATCTCTGGGACGCGGTGGAGGTGAGGTGAGGCAGCTTGGGTGTCCTCTGGTGCGCAGGAAGCTTTCCTGCAAGGTACCTCGCTCTTTCTGTTGGAATTCCACCATCCGCTGGATCCGGCAAAGTTTCTGCAAAATTCGTTCCCACCTGAGGCCGCATTGCACGTCGGGATTTGGAGTTGGAAGGGCTGAGATTTGTTGCTTTCCCTTTGGGGCAGCAGCTCGACCCGTGGCACTCAGGCACGCTCCTCTTGGGTCCGAGAAGTCTGTCATTTCTTCTCTTTACCGGCTAACGATGGTGTTAAGTGGAAAACTATTTCCTAAGAATTTTGGGAAATTTAGCCTGTAGAAGGAAAGGCGGAAGGCAACTCAGTAAAAGTTTTCCGTTAAGTGAGTGTACCTTGTAGAAGAAGATGTTGGACTGTGCTACAAATCCGCAGGAAAAAAGGAACAAGAAGGGTGAGTAAACAGGACTAGTCATTTGTGAGCACACACACAAGGGGTGGAGTGGAGCTATGTTGAGAATATGAAAAGTAGGTTCAATTGTAGAAAATTTTAAATGACTCATGACACTTCTGAAGCTGTGAGTGGTACATCTAGGGTTTGTAATTCTGCAGACTGGTAGCTGGATAGATAAGGTCTTAATTGGTGGGTCTTAGGGAGACTCTTTCTTGACTCTTTAATCTTTTTTTTTTTCTTTCACTTTTTAGGACAGAACCTGCGGCATATGGAAGTTTCCAGGCTAGGAGTCGAATAGCTACAGCCACTGGCCTACACCACAGCCACAGCAACGTGGGATCTTAGCCGCGTCTGTGACCTACAACCGTGGTTCACTGCTGAGCCACGACGGGAACTCCAAAAAGTGTAGTTTTAATTCGCATTTCTCTTAGTTTGAGTGAGGTTGAATATATTTTCTTATTTTAGAAGACCATTTGTATTTCTTTGGTCGTTGGTCAGTTCTGGTTCTTTTTGTAAGTTGACACGTCACCATTAAGGTTTCAAAATGAATCTTGAATATTAATCAGTTTGGAATGTAAGCTCTATGAAAATCTGTTTTATTTGCTACTGTATCCCAGGTGTTTAGAAGATTACGTGACACATGCTCAGTAAATATTTGCTGGGTGAGTGACTGGTTGTTGCTAGTCACTAAGTGAGTGTCTCTTCAAATTTAGATAAATAGTCAAAGTAATTTCAGGCTCCCTCAAGCTGAGGCTTATTTCTTTTTTTTTTTTATTGTGGTAAAATCCAGGTAACGTAAAATCATTTTAAGTGTACAGTTCAGTGGTATTAAGTACATTCACATTGTTGTACTACCATCACCACCATCCATCCACAGAACTCATTTCACCGTTGCAAAATGAAAGTCTGTATCCACTAAACAATAACTTCCCATTCTTTTCTCCCTTCAGCCCTGGCAACCACCATCCTAAAATCTGTGTACATGATTTTGACTACTCTAATACCTCACATAAGTAGACTCATACAATATTTGTTCTTTTGTAACTAGTTTATTCCACTTAGCATAATGTCCTCAAGTTTAATCCATGTTGTAGCATATGCCAGAATTTCTTTCCTTTTTAAGGCTGAGTAATATTCCATTGTGTATATATATCACATTTTACTTATCTGTTCATTTGTTAATGTGTGTGTGTATTTTTAGGGCTGCACCCACAGCATATGGAGGTTCCCAAGCTAGGGGTCCAGTCCAAGCTGTAGCTGCCGGCCTTCGCCACAGCCACAGCAATGAGGGATTCGAGACGTGTCTGTGACCTACACCACAGCTCATGGCAACGCCGGATCCTTAACCCACTGAGTGAGGCTGGGAATGAACCTCCATCCTCATGGATGCTAGTGGGGTTCATTAACCGCTGAGCCATGATGGAAACTTCACATTTTTTTCTTTTTAAATTTTATCGTGTCTGGGGTGTTCCCATTGTAACACAGCAGAAACAATCTGACTAGGAACCATGAGGTTGTGGGTACGATCCCTGGCCTTGCTCAGTGGATTAAGGATCCCGCTTTGCCATGAGCTGTGGTATGGGTCACAGATATGGCTCAGATCTGGCGTTGCTGTGGTTGTGGTGTAGGCCGGCAGGTACAGCTCCAATTGGACCCCTAGTCTTGGAACCTCCATATGCTGCAGGTGTGGCCCTAAAAAGCAAAAATAAAATTTTATAATGTCCATCCTAATAGATGTGAAGTGGTATCTCATTGTGGTTTTGGTTTGTGTTTCTCTAATGATTAGTGATGCTGAACATATTTTGATGTGCTTATTATTATTATTTTTGGCTATGACGTGCAGCGGTTTCATGTGGGATCACAATTCCCAGACCAAGGGTTGAACTCAGGCCATAGTGGTGAAAGCACCAAGTCCTAATCACTAGACCACCAAGGAACTCCCTCCGTTGCCTTTTTTTTTTTTTAGGGCCGCACCTGCAGCATATGGAGGTTCCCAGGCTAGGGGTCTAATCGGAGCTGTAGCCACTGGCCTACACCGCAGCCACAGCAATGCAGGATCTGAGCCGCGTCTGTGACCTACACCACAGCTCATGGCAACACTGGATCCTTAACTCACTGAGCAAGGCCAGGGATCGAACCCGCAACCTCATAGTTCCTAGTCGGATTCGTTAACCACTGACCTATGACGGGAACTCCGCTCCTTTGCCTTTTTAAAAATCCGTTTTGTTGTTGTTTTTGTTGAGTTGTAGGAGTTCTTTATATATTCTGGGTATCAATTTATTAGATATATTGTTTATAAATGTTTTCTCCAATTCAGTCAGTTGCCGTTTTACTCTGTTGGTAGTGTCTTTTGATGTACAAATGTTTTAAATTTTGATTAAGTCCAACTTATCTATTTTTTCTTTTGTGGCCTTACTTTTGGTGCCAGATCCAAGAAATCATTGCCAAACCCAGTGTCATGAGGCTTTCCCCTTGTGTTTTCTTCTAGCTTTTATAGAGCTCTTTTTCCTTCTCTAGATTCTACCTGTAAATATTTTAAAATAATAGTACGATATGTTCCCTAAGGGCACCCTTGATACATGTACAAGAGCTGGCCTTTTTTCAGCCATTGCCAAAGAGTCGGGGCTCTGTTTTTTATGTGCATTGAACTGATGGATTGGAGCACTCTGAGGGTAAATCTTAGGGGTTTTTATGCTTTTCAGCTGGGCTTACTTGTGCTTCGTGATCAGAGCCAATTACTTACTGCCACAAATGTTTATCTTTCTAGTTTTAGGTCTAAAGTTATTCTGAAAATTGACAGTTCTTAATATGCTATGGGATAGCTGAAGTTTTTACTGTTCATGTCCTAGTGTGATATAAAATAATGGAAGAATTAAAGTTCTGAGCTCTCCTCTGTTTTCTGTTTTTATTTTTTTCCCCCTGGAATCTTTCACTATCACCTCCAGAGGTGATATCTAGTCTCCAGAGATATGGCAATCATCTTTGCTTTCCAGGCTAAATTGAGGATACATATCTTTTAAGCTTTTTCCATAGCTCAGTTGAAACAGGTTGGTATTATTCAAAAGAAACTTCACTTAAAAACTTAAGAGAGGAGGTACGATCCCTGGCCTCGCTCAGTGAGTTTAGGATCCAGCGTTGTTGTGAGCTGTGGTGTAGGTCACTGATGCAGCTCAGATCCGGCGTTGCTGTGAGCTGTGGTATAGGCCAGTGGCTACAGCTCATATTGGACCTGAGAACCTCCATATGTCGCGGGTACGGCCCTAAAAGCACAAAAACCAAAACCAAAACAAAATAAAACAAACCCCCAAAACCAACGTAAGGGAGGAGAAGATGGGTGAAAAAAAAAGAAAAGAAACTGTAAAAATAGGCAAAACACTGCTTTGGCTAGGTCCTGAGAAAATGCTGGAGGATGGCTGATAGAGTTAGACAACACCACCCCCTAGAGGTCATTTTGTGCACCAGGCTACTCACCAATTGTCTTAAGCTGTTCTGGCTGGATGGGAGAGCCAATAGGGTTCCTGAGACAGTATTGCCAAGAGGAAAAAAATATGGCCAGTCAGACTAGCCTGAACATCAGGATTTTGAATTCAAATGATCAAAGACTGTAGGAATGATGTGTCAACATAGAATTGTCTTCTCAGAGATTATCCTTCAAGAATAAGAAATAAATACACTTTCAGATAAGCAAAAACTGAGACAACTGATCATCAAAAGACCTCAACTAAAGGAATTTCTAAAGTTACACTCTTTAGTGTAGTAGTCATTAGTCATAAATAGCTATTAAAATTATATAAAATTAAAATTTCAGTAATGTAATCACCTTTGCCACATATCAAATGCTCAGTGGTCATATGTGGTTAGTGGCTAGTATAGTAGACAGTGAAAATATAGAAAATTTCCACCATTTTGACCACATATTGAACGGCACTGTTAAAAGATATTCCTCAAGCAGAAGGAGGAAATTCCAGAACAAAGGAATGTCTAAATTGGGGGTGTCAAAGAAAGAAAGTACTAGATTACTTATAAGTCAGGAAGGAGGTGATTAGAGTTAAAATGTTCTAAAATCTTTTTCATTATTCATATTATGTACTGAACCAAGAAATAAAATTCAGCAATATACTGTTTACAAGTAACACACTTTAGACATAAGGACTTGGAAAAGCTGTAAGTAAAAAGATGGCAAATGTCTAAAACAAATTTGTTGGTAAGCTGTACTAAAAATTGAAATGATCACATTATAATGATAGAACTTTTTCTTTTTCTTTTTTCAGTCTTTTTAGGGCTGCACCCACAGCATATGGAGGTTCCCAGGCTAGGGTCCAATCAGAGCTGCAGTTGCCGGCCTACACCACAGCCACAGCTTCTCGGGATCCCCATGTCTGCGACCTACACCACAGCTCATGGCAACGCCGGATCCTTAACCCACTGAGAGAGGATAGGGATTGAACCCACAACTTCATGGTTCCTGGTGGATTCGTTTCTGCTGCACCATGACGGGAACTCCATGGAAGAAAAGATTTATTTAACAAAAATAACCACAATGTTATTATCTTACTGAAAATTGACAAAGTTTTTTGAATATCATTAACCACTCAGTGTTCAAATTTTCCCAATATAAGTGTTTTTTATTTCAATAGCTTATTGTTTTATTCTGGATTAAAATCAATGTCATACATTGTGATTGGTTGAAATACCTCTTAAGTTTCTCTCTTTTAAAAAATAATTATTTTGGAGTTCCCTTCGTGCTCAGCAAAACAAATCCAACTAGGAACCTTGAGGTTTCAGGTTTGATCCCTGGCCTTGCTCAGTGGGTTAAGGATCCAGTGTTGCCTTGAGCTATGGTGTAGGTCACAGACGTGGCTTGGATCTGGTGTTGCTGTGCCTGTGGCCTAGGCCAGCAGCTGCAGCTCCGATTATGACCCCAGCCTGGGAACCTCCATATGTCGCAGGTGTGGCCCTAAAAATTAAAAAAAAAAATATTATTATTTTGAAATAATTTTAGATTTTTGGAAAAGTTGCAAAAGAGTATAGAGAATTTCCTAATATTCTTTCCCTAATGTTAATGATTTATATAACCATAGTACAATAGTACATGAAATTTAAAAAATTAATACTGGTACGATATTATTAAGTTACAGACTTATTAAAATTTCATCCATTTCCCCTTTCAATATCACTTTTATGCTCCAGGATTGGATCAAGATCCCCCATTACGGAACTATATCTAATTACATGTGACAAATCCATATATGTACATGTAACCGGGTCACCACGCGGTGCAGTTGGAAAATCTGACAGAAATCTGTAAACCAGCTATAATGCAAAAAAAAAAATAAATAAATAAAATACGAAAAAAAAATCCCCCATTACATTTAATTGTCACTTCTCTTTAGTCTACTGCAATCTGTGGTGATTTCTCTGTCTTTGCTTTTCATAATTTTGACACTTTTGATAAGTACTGATCAGTTATCTTTGTAGAATGTCACTCAGTTTTATTTAGCAACTTTATTGAGATATAATTTACATACCATACAGTTCACTCGCTTGAAGTATACAATTAAATATACTTAGTATATTTAGAGAGATATGCCACTATCACCATAGTCTAAGTCAGCTGGTAAAGAAAGCTTGTATCTATTAGTAGTAACTTCCCATTCCTCTAACTCACCACCATGTCCTCCCCCATCAGCTGGAGGCAGTTATTAATTTACTTTGTACTTCTATGAATGTGCCTGTTCTGGACATTTCATAAAATGGTATGACACGGTATGGCCTTTGTGTCTTTCACTTACAGAAAGTTCTCAGGGCTCATCTGTGTTGTGACACGTATCAGTACTTAATTCTTTTTTATGGTCAAACAATTGTCCAGTGTAAGGATATACTACATTTTGTTTATCCATCATCAGTGGATGGGCATTTGGTGTTTTTTTCCATTTCTTGGCTATTAAGAATAATGCTGTTATGAACATTTGTGTGAAAGTCTTGTGGGGGCAAATGTTTTCGTTTATCTTGGGCATATACTTTGGATTGTTGGGTCACATGGTGACTTTATGTTTAACATTTTGAGGAACTGCAAAATATTTTCCAAAAAGACTACACAGTTTTACTTTCCCATTAAAAACATATGAGGTTCCAACTTCTCCATGTCCTCATCAACACTTATTACTTTATTTTATTTTTTTTTCTTTTCAGTCGTACCTGAGGCACATGGAAGTTCCCAGGCTAGGGATTGAATCCAAGCTGCAGCTGTGACCTACACCACAGCTGCAACAATGTCATATCCTTAACCTACTGCACCACAGTGGAAACTCTCTGTGTTTTTGATCAGGATATCTTTATGAGTGTAGTGTCTCACTGCGGTTTCGATTTACATTCTCCTAATGACTAATATGTTGAACATCTTTTTTTTTTTTTTGTCTTTTTGCCTTTTATCTAGAGCTGCACCCGCAGCATATGGAGGTTCCCAGGCTAGGGGTCTAACAGGAGCTGTAGCTGCCAGCCTTCGCCACAGCCACAGCAACGCGGGATCCGAGCCGCGTCTGTGACCCACACCACAGCTCATGGCAACGCCGGATCCTTAACCCACTGAGCAAGGCCAGGGATCAAACCCGCAACCTCATGGTTCTTAGTTGGATTCGTTAACCACTGACCCACGAAGGGAACTGCCAATATGTTGAACGTCTTTTCACATGCTTATTGGCCACTTGTATATTTTCTTTGGTAAAACGTCTATTCAAATTCTTTGCTCCTTTTAAAATTGGTTATTTATTGGAGTTCCCATTGTGGCTCAGCAGAAATGAATCTGACTAGGAACCATGAGGTTTCAGGTTCGATCCCTGGCCTTGCTCGGTGGGTTAAGGATCTGGTGTTGTGGTGAGCTGTGGTGTAAGTCGCAGACGCAGCTCGGATCCTGCATTGCTGTGTCTGTGGCATAGGCCAGCAGTTGTAGCTCTGATTTGACCACTAGCTTAGGAACCTCCATATCCCATGGGTGCAGCCCTAAAAAAGCAAAAAAAAAAAAAAAAAAAAAAGTTGGTTATTTGTCTATTTATTGTTCAGTTGTAAGAGTTCTTTATGTTTTCTGGATACAAGTTCCTTAGATATATGACCTTTAAATATTTTCTCCCGATCTTTGGGCTTCCCCCCAACCCCTGACCCCGCCACTTCTTGATGGTTCCTTAAAACAGAAGCTCTTTTTTTTTTTTTTTTTTTTGCCTTTTAGGGCCACACCCGTGGCATATGGACATTGCCAGGCTAGGGGTCCAGTCAGGGCTACAGCTTCCAGCCACAGCCGCAGAAACAGACACAGCAATGCGGGATCCAAGCTGCCTCTGTGACCTATACCACAGCTCACGGCAACGCGGGATCTTTAACTCACTGAGCGAGGCCAGGGATCGAATACGAACCTCATGGTTCCTAGTTGGATTTGTATCTGCTGCAAGACAGTGGGAACTCCAAAACAGAAGTATTTAATTTTGACGATATCCAATTTATCTATCTTATCCTTTATCATTTGTGCTTTTGGTGTTATACCTAAGAAATCATTGCTCAGCCCAAGGTCATGAAGATTTAATACCGTGTTTTTTTCTAAGAGTTTTAACTCTTAAACCTAGGTCTATGATCTACTTTCAGTTTGAATTGTCTTGGTCCATTTGTAAAATTTAATTGATCATAAATGTTAGAATTTATTTATGAATTCTCAATTCTATTGCATTGATCTATATGTCTATCCTTATGTTAGTATCACACTATCTTGATTACTGTAGTCTATAGTAAGTTTTGAAATCAGAAAATTTGGGTCTGCCAACTGTGATCTTCTCTCCATAATTATTTCTGCTATTGAGTCTCTTGCATTTCTTTTTTTTAACTCAGTGAATTTTATTACACTTACAGTTTTACAGCAGTCATTACAACCCAGCTTCATAGCATTTCCATCCCAAACCCCCAGTCCATTCCCCCCCACCCACCCCCCAACCTGTCTCCTTTGGAAATCATAAGTTTTTCAATGTCTATGAGTCAGTATCTGTTCTGCAAAGAAGTTCATTGTATCCTCTTTTTTTTTAAGATTCCACATTTAAGTGATAGCATATGATATGCTGTCTCACTGTCTGACTAACTTCATTTAGCATGATAATTTCTCAGTCCATCCATGTAGCTGCAAATGCCATTATTTCTTTCCTTTTTATGGCTGAGCAATATTCCATTGTGTATATGTACCACATCTTCTTTATCCACTTCTCTGTTGGTGGACATTTAGGTTGTTTCCCTGTCTTGGCTATTGTTATATAGTGCTGCAGTGAACATTGGAGTACATGTATCTTTTCGAGTCATGGTTTTCTCTGGATAGATGCCCTGGAGTGGGATTGCTGGATCAAGTGGTAATTCTATTTTTAGTTTTTTGAGGAATCTCCACACTGTTTTCACCAATTTACATTCTGACCAACAGTGTAATAAATGGGGTTCCCTTTTCTCCACAGGCTATCCAGCATTTACTGTTTGCAGACTTTTTTTGGCTTGTTTTCTTTAGGGCCACAACCATCGTATATGGAGGTTCTCAGGCTAGGGGTCAAATCAGAGCTGTAGCTGCCAGCCTACACCACAGCCACAGCAACGCCAGATCTGACCCACGTCTGTGACCTACATCACAGCTCATGGCAATGCTGGATCCTTAACCCACTGAGCGAAGCCAGGAATCAAACCTGTGTCATGGATGCTAGTCAGATTTGTTTCCACTGAGCCACGATGGAAACTTCTGTTAGTAGACTTTTTGATGATGGCCATTCTGGCTGGTGTAAGGTAGACCTCATAGTAGTTTCAATTTGTATTTCTCTAATAATTAGTGATGCTGAACATCTTTCCATGTATTTTTGGCCATCCATATGTCTTTGGAAAATTATCTGTTTAGATCTTCTGCCCAGTTTTTGATGAGGTTGTTTGTTTTTTTGGTATTGAGCTGCAGGAGGTGTTTATAAATTTTGGAGATTGATCACTTGTCAGTGACTTCATTCGCAAATATTTTCTCCTATTCTATGGGTTGTCTTTACATTTGGTTTAGGGTTTCCTTTGCTGTGCAAAAACTTTTAAGCTTAATTAAGTCCCATTTGTTTATTTTTTATTTATTTTTAATTTATTTTTATTTTTGTCTTTTTGCCTTTTCTAGGGCCGCACTCGCGGCATATGGAGGTTCCCAGGCTAAGGGTCTAATCGGAGCCGTAGCTGCTGGCCTATGCCAGAGCCACAGCAACGCCAGATCTGAGCCACGTCTGCAACCTACACCACAGCTCACGGCAACGCTGGATCGTTAACCCAGTGAGCAAGGCCAGGGATCGAACCCACAACCTCATGGTTCCTAGTTGGATTTGTTAACCATTGTGCCACGATGGGAACTCCTATTTTTGTTTTTATTATCATTAATCTAGGAGGTGGATCTTAGAAGATATTGCTGTGGTTTATGTCAGAGAGTGTTTGGCCTTTGTTTTCGTCTAAGAGTTTTATAGTATCTGGTCTTATATTTAGGATCTTTAATCCATTTTGAGTTTATTTTTGTGTATGATATTAGGAAGTATATTCTAATTTCATTCTTTTGCATGTGGCTGTCCAGTTTTCCCAGCACCACATATTGAAGGGACTGTCTTTTCTCCATTGTATATTCTTGCCTCCTTCATCATAGATTAGTTGACTGTAGGTGTGTGAGTTTAATTCTGGGCTTTCTATCCTGTTCCACTGATCTATATTTCTGTTTTTGTGCCAGTACCATATGGTTTTGATGACTGTGGCTTTGTAGTATATTCTGAAATCAGGGAGCTTGATTCCTCCAACTCCATTTTTCTTTCTTGGGATAGCTGTGGCTATTCTGGGCCTTTTGTGCTTCCAAACAAACTTTTAAGATATTTTGTTCTAGTTCTGTAGAAAATGTCCTTGGTGATTTGATAGAGATTGCATTGAATCTGTAGATTGCCTTGGGTAGTAAAGTCATTTTGACAATATTGATTCTTTCAGTCCAAGAGCATGGTATGTCTTTCCATCTGTTTGTGTCATTTTTGAATTCTTTTCATCAGCATCTTATAGTTTTCAGGGTATAGGTCTTTTGTCTCTTTAGGTAGGTTTATTCCTAGGTATTTTATTCTTTTTGATGCAGTAAATGTAAATGGGATTGTTTCCCTAATTTCTCTTTGTTTTTTTTTTTTTTTTTTTTTTTTTTTTTTTTTTTTTTTTTTTTTTTTTTTTTTTTTTTTTTTTTTTTTTTTTTTTTGCCTTTTTGTCATTTTAGGGCCGCACCTGCGGCATGTGGAGGTTCCCAGGCTAGGGGTCTTATCGGAGCTGTAGCCGCTGGCCTACGCCGCAGCCACAGCAACGCAGGATCCGAGCCGCGTCTGCGACCTACACCACAGCTCACGGCAA
>PVHT021183693.1:39851784-39868640 GCA_004024745.2 Catagonus wagneri | reverse complement strand
GAATCGAAGGTAGAAACGGTGCCTACTGAGAACTGAATTAGTTGTCTGAAAGACTGGTTACAACAGAAAGCCAAACTACAAAGTAATGAAGGCATGAGGAAAGAGTTTGGAAAAATTCCCTGAAAGTGCAGGAGGTCAAGGATCCAGCATCGTCACTGCTATGGCTCAGGTCACTGCTGTGGTATGGGCTTGATCCCTGGCCTGGGAACTTTCGCATGTGTTGGATATGGCCAAAACAGAAAAAGAAAGAAAGAAAGAGCTTGGAGGGCAGATATGTTAACCTGTGAACAGGAGAAATTCCAGAACAGAAAATGAATCGATAGAGGAGAGTGTTACTTAAATACTAGGGAAAAAAAATCCTGCAAGCAGAAGAAAGATTTGAATGTTCATATTGAAAAGGGTCACATAGGCAGGATTAATGGAAACAAACATCTGGATATATCATAGAAAAATGTCTAAATTTCAGGGATAAGTAGAAATTCTTATGAGCATCCAGAGGGCTCTCTCAGGAAGGAGAGAATCAGAGTAGCACTGGATTTCTCATCTAAGACTTTGGAAACTTGGTATAGGTCATGGAGGGGGGAGGAGGGAAGGACTGGGATTCTGGCACCTCTACCTAACCGAGAAAGCTTATCTGCCGAAACAAAAGACACTTCAGACGTGCAGGGAGTCAGGGCATAAACCACGTGCACTGCTTCAGGGAACTACTTAGAGGAAGTGTGCAAACCAGAAGACAGAACAGAACAAAACTTTCTAGATAGGATGGGACAAAGAGGAGAGAAAACTGAGATGAGTGATGACACAACATATAGAGTTAGGTCTATAGTATAAATGGAAAATTAGTAAAAAGCAAGGATCTGTGAGAATAAAGAATCATACCTTAGGAAAAAATAATAGGCTGATAACTAAAATTTTAAACTGTGTTTGCAAAATATAAGAGTTGAGGTGAAGGTTGAGGAAGAATGAGAAACATAAACTTTTTTAATTTTCACTTTGCTTGGGGGAGGAATGGACAAATAAAACATCTTGGTAGGGGATCAGCATAATAATTTAGTTTATATATATATATATATTTATATATATATATATTTGACTGCACCCATGGCACGTGGAAGTTCCCTGGCCGGGGATCCAACCTGTGCCATAGCAGCAACCTGAGCCACTGCAGTAACATGCCAGAGCCTTAACCTGCTGAGCCACATGGGAGCTCCCTAGTTTCACTATATTATTGGAAATATATTGGTCTAGTTATAACTCTTAGGAAGATGATCATGAGTGTAACTTAAAAGCATTATAGGACTCCAAATTTATAGGAGGAAAAAACTGAACAGAAGTTAGACCAAGGAGTTCCCCAGTGGCACAGTGGGTTAAGGATCCAGCCTCACAGCTGTGGCTTGGCTTGGATTTGGTCCCTGGCCTGGGAACTTCCATATGCCTAGGCATGGCCAAAAAAAAAAAAAAGCAAAGAAGATATTACACTAAGCTAGCAAAAGTAAGGGAATGGAAAATAGAGAAAACACCAAGGAATGTAAATGGTAAACAGAAAATGTATGGAAGGAATAAATCCAATTGTATTTTTTCCTAAATGTAAACAAGGCTGAATTCATCAATCAAAAGGACAAAATTGAATTAAATAAAATCCAGCTTTATGTTGTTTACATAAAATGCACCAGAAACAAAGTAACAAGAAAAGATGAAAAATAATACCTTGAAAGATGCACAAGAAAATGAAGAAGTAGGTGGCTATACACAAAGATAGAAGAGAGATTTTTTTTTTCTTTGGTTATCCCCATGGCATGTGGAATTCCTGGGCCAGAGTTTGAACCAGAGCCACAGCAGCAGCCTGAATCACTGCAGTGACAACGCCAGATCCTTAAGGGATCTGGCTCTGCCATAAGGGAACTCCAAGATATGTTTTACTGTATACCGTGTTGTACCTTTTAATATTTGTACCTTGTATGTATGTTTCCAAAATTAAACAAGCATTAATAAAATAAACATGCAAAAGCATATCAGGCCAAAGCAAAGAGTAGCAACATTTTTGTCTTACAAATGGAAATCAAATTCAGAACACATTGAACAGAACAAATAGTGACATTATTTTAGGTTAAGATCAGGTTTCAGTTCAAGAAGGAGATATAATAACTATTACCCTCCCCCCCCTTTTCTTGGCTTTTTAGAGCCGCACCTGCAACTTTTGAAAGTTCCCAGGCTAGGGTTTGAATCAGAGCTACAGCTGCTGGCCACAGACACAGCCCCAGCCCCACCAATGCCAGATCCGAGCCAAGTCTGTGACCTATACCACAGCTTGCAGCAACTTGGATCTTTAACCTACTGAGCAGGGCCAGGGATTGAACCCGCATCCTCATGGATACTAGTTGGGTTTTTAACACACTGAACCACAACGAAAACTCCATAAGCTTTACCTACTTTGTGTGTTTTAAGGGCCGCACCCACAGTTTATGGAAGTTCCCAGGCTAGGAGTCGAATCAGAGCTGCAGCTGCTTTGAGGTTATTTTTGATCAAAAGAGAGATAGTAGACAAGTAGTTTAACTTCAGTGAGAAACTATGCGTTGTCTAGGGTAGCTGTTTCCAGCTGTGCGATTCTAGCCCTGTTCATTGCCTTTGAGCTATTTTACAGCTCTTTCTAAAGTGCAGGCTTCTGAAGAATATTGTCAAAGACAAAACCAAACAATTAAGAAGGTTAATTTTACTCAGGCTGTTGTAGTAGGGAAAGCACTCAGATTGGTGAATCAGAGTACCTTGGCAAGGTGATTTTACCTTAGGTTTTACAGTAGAGAGAGATAGACAAATTACAGATGGAATGATTTACAATGGCATTGTTTTGTAATCAGGGAAAGTTTCAGTCAATTGAACAGGAAATGTTTACCTCTGTGTCTAGCTAGTTTCAGGGGATAAACAGTGCTGATCTCAGTTAATCATTCATGTGACAAAGTCAGCCATTTCCTAGAACACAAAAGGGTGGGGGGATTCCAGAAAGAAAAAGATTGGGAGCAGGGCTTCTTAACCATCGTTTTCTGGGAACACAGGCTCAAGTAAAATTCAACATTGTCAAAATGCAAACTTTATCTCGTCCTAAAGAGTTCCAGTGGACTTCTCTCTCCTTTCTATTGAAAAATTACCTTTATTTGCAGTTCCATATATTTTCTCAATATAAATTTGTGCTTCTTGACTTTTTTTTTCTTTGGCTGCCCAGTGGCATATTGGAGTTCCCAGGCTGGGATCAAATCCAAGCTGCAGTAATGTTGGATTCTTTAACCCAGTGGACTGGCCAGGGATTGAACCTGCGTCCTGGAGCAGCAGAGACGCTGTCAATCCCTTTGCACCACAGATGGAACTCTGTGCTTCCTTTTTTTTTTTTTTTTTTTTGTCTCTTGTCTTTTTAGGGCCTCACCTGAGGCATATGGAAGCTCTCAGGCTAGGAGCTGAATTGGAGCTGTAGCCACTGGTCTATGCCACAGCCATGGCAAAGCGGGATCTAAGATGTGTCTGCGACCTACACCACGGCTCATGGCAACGCCAGATCCTTAACCCACTGAGTGAGGCCAGGGATAGAACCCACGTCCTCATAGATACTAGTTGGGTTCGTTAACAACTGAGCCACGATGGGAAATCCAGAACTCCTGTGCTTCTTGACTTTTGAACCAGTTATAACATCTGCCTGGTTCTCTCATGGTATGAATCCAGTCAGTTCTATTTTTAAAAATTTGCTTTTGTTTATTTTTATTGAAGTAACATTGATTAATCACCTTATATAAGTTTCATGTGCAACATTATATTTCCACTTTTGTATACTCTATCACCAAAAGTTTAGTTTCCATCTGTCACCAGAGAGTTGATCCCCTTTACCCATTTTACCATCCCCACCTCTGCAGACCCTTCCCTCTGGTAACCACTACTCTGTTCTCTGTATCTACACATTTGTTTTTGTTCAGTTTTCTTTTTTCATTTTTTTCCTATTTATTTATTTATTTATTTATTTCTGTCTTTTTAGGGCCACATATGGAGGTTCCAGGCTAGCGGTCAAATCAGAGCTACAGCTGCCGGCCTAGGCCGCAGCCACAGCAACACAGGATCTGAGCCGGGTCTTCGACCTTCACCACAGCTCATGGCAGTGCCAGATTCTTAACCCACTGAGTGAGGCCAGGGATTGAACTCGCGTCTTTATGGATACTAGTCGGGTTCATCAACTGCTGAGCCACAACAGGAACTCCTCTTTTTTCCTTTTTAATATTCCACATATGAATGAGGTCATCTGGTATTTGTTTTTCTCTGTCTGACTTATTTCATTTAGGGTAATACTCTCAAGTTCTCTTCATATTGTTACAGATGGTAAGATTTCATCTTTCTAATGGCTAATATTTCATTATATTGGAATAACACTTAGGTTGCTTCCATATCTTAACTGTTGTAAATAATACCACAATAAACATAGCAGTGCATATATCTTTTCAAATTACTGTTTTTATATTCATTGGATAAATACTCAGAAGTGGGATAGCTGGATCATGTTGTAGTTCTATTCTTAATTTTTTGAGGAATTTCCATGCCGTCTTCCATAGTAGCTGCACCAATTTACATTCCTACCAACGGTGTACAGGGTTTCCTTTTTTCCCACATTCTTTCCAACACTTATTACTTCCTGTCTTTTTGATAATAGCCAGTCTAGCAAACATGAGGTGCTATCTCACTGTTTTTAATTTGTATTTCCTTAAGAGTTAGTGAAGTTGAACATCATTTCATATGCCTGTTGTGTTGACCATCCGTATGTCTTCTATGAAAACAATGGCTATTAAGCACCTCTGTCCATTTTTAATTGGGCTGTTTGTTTTTTGGTGTGTTGAGTTTTATGAGTTCTTTATATATTAGGATATTAACCCCTTATTGTATATTATCATTTGCAGATATCATTTGCATATCGTCTCCCATTTAGTAGGTTTTCTTTTCATTTTATTGATGGTTTCCTTTGCTGTGCAGAAGCTTTCTAATTTGCTGTAGTCCCATTTGTTTATTTTTGCTTTTGTTTCCTTTGTCTGAGGAGGCATATCTAGAAGGATATTGGTAAGAATGATGTCAGAAAACTTATTGCCTAGATTTTCCTCTAGGAGTTTTACGGTTTCGGGTCTTATATTCAAATTTTTGATTTATTTTGAGTTAATTTTTATGTATAATGTGAGATAGTGGTCTGGTTTCACTTTTTTGCATGTGACTGTCCAATTTTTCCAGCACCAGCACCAGTTATTGAAGAGACTACCCTTTCTCCATTGTCTGTTTTTGCTCCTTTTTTGCAAATTAATTGTCCATGTTTGTATGAGTTTATCTCTGGGTTCTCAACTCTGTTCCATTCCATTGATCTATGTATCTGTTTTTTTTTCTCTTTCTAACATGATCTTTCATTTCTTGGAACTGAATTGCTGAAAGAATGAGTATATGTGTAGTGCAAGAGTTTTTTTTTTTTTTTTTTTTTTTGTCTTTTTGCCTTATCTAGGGCCGCACCCGTGGCATATGGAGGTTCCCAAGCTAGGGGTCTAACAGGAGCTGTAGCTGCCGGCCTTCGCCACAGCCACAGCAACGTGGGATCCGAGCCGCGTCTGCAACCTACACCACAGCTCATGGCAACACCAGATCCTTAACCCACTGAGCAAGGCCAGGGATCGAACCTGCAACCTCATGGTTCTTAGTTGGATTCGTTAACCACTGAGCCACGACAGGAACTCCAGTGCAAGAGTTTTTAAAATATACTTTTGTTTCTATAATATGGAGTCCCAGAAGAGAGAGTGCTGAATCAATGGGTAAATTTGTAACACAATTGTTTTTGGGAAATATGCTTTTATTTATAGTATAGAGTTATAAGAATTGTATTGCTGTGTATATTTTAATGCAATAATTTTCAAACAATGTTCTTTGAAAATCTAGATTTTTTTTTTTTTTTGGCTGCACCTGTGGCATGTGGAAGTTCCTGGCCCAGGGACCGAAGGATCCTTAACCCATTGCACCACAAGAGAATGTCCATATCACTTTTTTTTTTTTTTGCCAAAATCATGCCTTTTTTTTTCTCTTTTCAGGGCCTCACCCGTGGCATGTGGAGATTCCCAGGCAAGGGGTTGAATTGGAGCTACAGCTGCCGGCCTGTACCACAGCCACAGCAACATGGGATCCAAGCCACGTCTGCGACCTACACCACAGCTCACAGTAATGCTGGATCCTTAACCCACTGAGCATCCTCGTGGATCCTAGTTGGGTTCATTACCACTGAGCCAAGACGGGAACTCCCTGTTTTTGTTTTGTTTTGTTTTTTGCTTTTTAGGGCTGCATGTGTGCCATATGGCAGTTCCCAGGCTAGGGGTCTAATCGGAGCTATAGCTGCTGTCTAGGAGAGAGCCAAGCTGTGTCTGCAACCCACACCACAGCTCATGGCAACACAGGACCCTTAAGCCACTGAGAGAGGCCAGGGATGGAACCCTCATCCTCATAGATGCTAGTCGGGTTTGGTACTGCTGAGCCACAACAGAGAACTCCTGAGATTGTTTTCTTTTCTCTTTTTAGTCTTTTTTTTTTTTTAGGACTGCACCCTTGGCATATGGAGTTTCCCAGGCTAGGGGTTGAATCGGAGCTACAGCTGCCGGCCTACACCACAGCCACATCAATGCAGGATCCAAACTGCATCTGCTACCTACTCACAACTCGTGGCAACGCTGGATCCTTAACCCACTGAATGAGGCTAGGGATAGAACCTGCATCCTCATGGATGCCAGTCAGATTTATTTCCCCTGAGTCACGATGGGAACTACGGTTTTTTTTTTTTTTTTTTTGCCTTTTTGTCGTTTTAAGGCCGTACCACGGCATGTGGAGGTTCCCAGGGTAGGGGTCTAATTGGAGCTGTAGCCGCAGGCCTACGCTGCAGCAATAGCAACACAGGTTCTGAGTTGCGTCTGTGACCTACACCAGAGCTCACGGCAATGCCGGATCCTTAACCCACTGAGGAATGCCAGGGATCGAACCCGCAACCTCATGGTTCTTAGTCAGATTCTTTAACTGCTGCGCCATGACGGGAACTCCAGGAGCTCCTGTTTTCTTAATTCTCCTTCTACTAGCTCATTGTTAGTGTACAGAAATGTAACAGATTTTTTTTTTTTTTTTTTGCTCATTTTTGGTCACTCCACAGCATATGGAGCCCCTGGGCCAGAGATCAGATCGGAGCCTAAGCCGCAGTTGCAGCAAATGCCGGATCCCTAATCCACTGTACCAGGTTGAACCCATGTCCCAGTGGCTCCCAAGATGGTGCCAGTCCTGTTGTGACACGGCTGGAGCTCCTAGCAATGCAAGAGATTTTTATATATTGGTTTTGTATTTTGCAATTTTACTGTATTTGCATATTACATTTAATACTTTTTTGATGGGGTCTTTAGGGTTTTCTATATATAAAATCATGTCATCTGCAATTAATGACAGTTTTACTTATTCCTTTCCAATTTCTTTTCTTTCTTTTTCTTTTCTTTTTTCCAGCCTCACCTGTGGCATGTAGAGGTTCATGGGCTAAGGGTTGAACTGGAGCTGCAGGTGCTGGTCTATGCCACAGCCACTGGCTTACGCCACAACCACAGCATTGCTGGATCCGAGTTGCATCTGCAACATACTCTGCAGCTTGTGGTGACACCAGATCCTTAACCCACTGAACAAGGCTAGGGCTTGAACTAGAATCCTCATGGAGACTGTACTGGGTTCTTAAGCCCCCTGAGCCACAACAGGAACTCCATGATGTTGCCTAATTGCTCAGACTGAGACTTCCAATACTCAGTGTGAATAGGAGTGGCAAGAGAGGGCAACCTTTTCTTGTTCCTGGTGTTAGAAGGATAGCTTTCAGTGTTTCATCATTGAGTATGGCATCAGCTGTGGGTTTGACATATGGGCTTTAGTATGTTGAGGAACATTCCTTTTAGACCCACTTTGTTAGGAGTTTTTAATCATGAATGTGTGTTCAATCTTGTCAAATACTTTCCCTGCCTTTATTGAGATGATCATATGGGTTTTATCCTTCACTTTGTTAATGTGGTGTATCATGTGGGACAGTTTGCAGGTGTTGAACCATCCTTACCTCCCTAGAATAAGTCCCACTGGGTCATGATGTGTGATACTTTTATTTTATTTTGTTTTAACTTAATGAATTTTATTTCAATTATAGGTGTACATAAATCATCACAAGTCAATTTGATAGATTTTGTGTCCCAAACCCACAGTGCATCCCCCCCCCCGATTGTCTTATTTGAAAAACCAAGGTTTTCCATAGTCTGTGAGTCATTGTCTGTTCTGCAAAGAAGTTCATTGTGTCTTTTTAGTTTCCACATGTAAGCGGTAGCATTGGGTGTTGCTGTTTAATTGTCTGACTAGTTTCACTTCACATGATAATTTCTAGGTCCATCCATGTTGCTATAAATGTTGGTAATTCGTTCCTTTTAATGGCTGAGTGATGTGTGATACTTTTAATATATTGTTGTATTTGACTTGCTAATATTTCACTGAGGATTTTTGCATCTATATTCATCAGATACATTAGACTATATTTTTTTCTTTTGGTATTGTCTTTGATTTTGGCATCAGGGTGATGTTGGCCTCATAAAAGGAGTCAGGAAGCATTCCTTTGTCTTAAATTTTTTTGGGGTTAAAAATATTAATTCAAAAAACTAAAAAATGTTACCCAGTATTAGCAAAAAAAAAAACAAAAAAAACGTAGATCAATGGAACAGAATTGAGAGACCAGAAATAAAGTCATGTGTATGTGTTCTGGTCTTGTGTATGTGTGTGTGTGTGGGGGGAGCTTCTGAGCTTCTTGATCACTATCTCAATCTCTGTGCTTGTGATTGGTCTATTCAGATTTTCAGTTTCTTCATGATTCATTCTTGGAAGTTTGTACAGTTCTAAGAATCTGTCTGTTTCTTCTAGGTTGTCCAATTTGTTGACATATAGCTGTTCATAATTTTCTTTTATAAACCTTTGTATTTCTGCGGCATCTGTTTCTCCTCTTTCATTCTTTTTCTTCTTCTCTCTCCCTTTCTTTTTTCATGGCATGCAGGAGTTCCTGGGCCAGGGATGACAGTGCTGGATCCTAAAACCACTGCATCATCTCCTCTTTCATTTCTGATTTTATTTTTCAGAGCCTTCTCTCTTTTTTTCTTAGTCTAGCAAAAGATTTGTCAATTCTGTTTGTCTTTTCAAAGAACAGCTCTTAGATTAGTTAATTTTTTTTTTTTTAATGGCTGTACCTTCGGCATATGGAGAGTCCCAGGCTAGGGGTTGAATTGGAGCTACAGCTGCCAGCCTACACCACAGCCACAGTAACGCCAGATTCGAGCCACATCTGCAAACTACACCACAGCTCACAGCAATGCCAGATCGTTAATCCACTGAGCAAGGCCAGGGATCGAACCTGCCACCTCATGGTTCCTAGTCAGATTTGTTAACCACTGTGCCACAACAGGAACTCCTTAATATTTTCTGTTGTCTTTTAAATCTCTATTTGATTTCTTCTCTGATCTTTATTATTTTCTTCATTCCACTAACTTTGGGCTTCATTTAATCTTCTTTTTTGTTCCTTTAGGTGTAAAGTTATGTTGTCTATTTGAAAGTTTTCTTGTTTCTTTTTTTTGTCTTTTGTCTTTTTAGGGCCACACCCATAGCATATGGAGGTTCCCAGGCTAGGTGCTGAATCGGAGCTGAGGCTGCTGGCCTGTGCCACAGCTACGACAACCCCAGATCCAAGCCGCATCTGTGAACTACACTACAGCTCACGGCAATGCCAGATCCTTAACCCACTGAACAAGGCCAGGGATCAAACCCACAACCTCATGGTTCTTAGTCGAATTTGTTTCTGCTGCGCCACAACAGGAACTCAAGGGAGTTTTCTTGTTTCTTGAGGTAGGCTTCTATTGCTGTAAACTTTCCTTTTAGTACTACATTTGCTGTATTGCAAAGATTTTGGCATGTTGAATTTTCATTTTCATTTGTCTTCTGGTAATTTTTAATTTCTTCTTTGATTTCCTTGTTGACCCCATAGCTGTTCAGTAGCATCTTTCGAATTTTTCAGTTTTCTTATAGCTGATATCTAGTTTCATATCATTGTGATTGGAAAGGATGCTTGATATGATTTCACTTTCCTTAAATTTATTGAGATTTATTTTGTATCTTGATGTTTGGTCTGTCCTTGAGAAAGTTCCATGTGTATTTGAGAAGAATGTGTATTCTGCTGCATGTGGACAGAATATTCTATACAAATCTTACTAAATCCATTTGGTCTAATGTTTCATTTAAGACCATTGTTTCCTTATTGACTTTCTATCTGGTTGACCTATCCACTGATGCAAGTGGAGAGTTAAAATCCTCTACTATGGAGTTCCTGTCGTGGCGCAGCAGTTAACAAATCCGACTAGGAACCATGAGGTTGCAGGTTCTATCCCTGGCCTTGCTCAGTGGGTTAATGATCCACCTTTGCCATGAGCTGCGGTGTAGGTTGCAGACGCGGCTTGGATCCCGCGTTGCTATGGCTCTGGCGAAGGCCGGTGGCTACAGCTCCAATTAGATCCCTAGCCTGGGAACCTCCACATGCCACAGGTGCGGCCCTAAAATGACAAAAGGCAAAAAAAAAAATCCTCTATTATTGATGTGTTGCTGTCAATTTCTTCCTTTAGGTCTGTTTGTTAATAACTTTTTGTATACTTTGATATTTCTTTGTTAGGTGAATATATGTTAGTCACTGTTATGTCTTTTTGGTGAATTGTGTCCATTATCATTACAAATTGTCCATATTTGTCTCTAACAAAAGACCTTTTTGACTTGAAGTCTATTTTGTCTGATATGAGTAAGGCTACACGCATTTTCTTTTGACTGCCACTTGCTTGGAGTATCATCTTCCATCCCCCAGTTTGTCTTTAGTGCTGAGGTGACTCTCTAGGAGTTAGCAATTGTTGGTCTTGTTTTTTAATGCATCCAGCAACTCTGTGTCTTTTGATTGGTGAATTCAATCCATTTACCTCTAGGGTGATTATTGATAGTTGAAGACTTAGTACTGCCATTTTATCTTTTGTTTTCCAGTTGCTCTGTATCTCCATTGTTTCTTTTTTCTTTGTATTTACATCTGTCATTTGGTTTGGTGGTTTCTTATGATATTTTTCTCAGTTTCTTCTTTTTTATATTTTGTATCTCTGTTCAATATTTATGTTTTGCAGTTACTTTGAGGCCTGTATAAAATGTCTCATAGGGAAAACAGCCCTTTTCCTGATCATAGTATCTTTTTTTCCCTTTTTTTGTATTTTTGCCTTTTTATGTAGAGCCGCACCCGCGGCATATGGAGGTTCCCAGGCTAGGGGTCTAACAGGAGCTGTAGCTGCCGGCCTTCACCACAGCCACAGCCACAGCAACGCGGGATCTGAGCCGTGTCTGCAAACTTCACCACAGCTCATGGCAACGCCGGATCCTTAACCCACTGAGCAAGGCCAGGGATTGAACCCGCAACCTCATGGTTCTTAGCTGGATTTGTTAACCACTGAGCCACGAAGGGAACTCCTTTTTCCTGATCATAGTATCTTATCTTCATTTGCCTATATGGGTTCTACCCTTTTCCTCTTCCCTTTTTTTTTAGGGCTGCATCTGTGGCATATGGAAGTTCCCAGGCTAGGGGTCAAATGGGAGCTGCAGCTGCAAATGGGAGCACAGCCACAGCAACTCAGTGTCCAAGACGCATCTGCGACCTACACCACAGCTCATGGCAATGCCAGATCCTTAACCCACTGAGCGAGACCAGGAATCAAACCCGCGTCCTCACGGATACTAGTCAGGTTCATCACCACTGATCCTCAATGGGAACTCCATTCCTCTTCCTTTTTTATATTGTCTCAAATTATCTCTTTTCATGCTGTGAGTTTGTTACCAAATTGAAATGGCTCTAGTTGCTTTTATGCTTTCCCCCTTTTAATCTTTATTCTATAACAAAGTGTTTAAAAACCTATTCTGATAGAGGTTGCAATTTTCTAATTCTGTCTGTTTATCACCTTGTTTAAAATTTTGTGTTCTTTTGCCTATTTGTTTCTGGTAGAACACCTTTCAACTTTTTTGTAGGCAGGTCTTGTGTTGGTGAATTCCTTCAGCTTTTGTTCGCCTGCAAAAGTCTTCATTTCTCCTTCATATCTGAATGATAACTTTGGTAGACAGAGTATTCTTGGGTGACATCTTTCAGAATTTTGGGAATGCCATTCCACTCCCTCTTGGCCGGGAGAGTTTTGCTGAGAAATATGCTAATAGACTAATAGGGAATCCTTTGTAGGATTTTTGTACCATTTATTTGTACCATTTCCCCCCCAGATGTCTTTAAAAAACTTCTTTGTCATTGAATTTTGACAGTTTTGATATAATGTGCTTTGGAGAAGATCTTTTTGCATTGAGGTAATTAGGTGTTCTCTTAGTTTCATGGACTTATGTATCCAGTTCTTTCCCTAGGATTGGGAAGTTCTCAGCTATTATTTCTTTGAATAAACTCTGTGCTCCCTTTGCATTCTCTTCTTCTTCTGGGATGCTCATTATTCTAAAGTTGCTCTTCCTAAAAGAGTCAGCTCTTGTAGAATTTCCTCTTTTTTTTTGTCTTTTTTTAAGGGCCACACCCCTGGCATATGGAGATTCCCAGGCTAGGGGTATAATCGGAGCTGTAGCCGCCAGCCTACGCCACAGCCACAGCAACGCGGGATCCAAGCTGCATCTGCGACTTATACCACAGCTCACAGCAACACCGGATCCTTAACCCACTGAGCAAGGCCAGGGATCGAACCCGCAACCTCATGGTTCCTAGTCGGATTCGTTTCTGCTGCGCCACAACAGGAACTCCTAGAATTTCCTCATTTTAAAAAATCTTATTTCTCTTTCCTGTTCTATTTATTTCATTTCTAGATTTATATTTCTGAGCTCAGTAATTCTCTCTTCCATATGGTCTCTCTGTTTCCATTGTTTTCTTATACATCATTCTTCTCATTGAATTCTTTAGCTCCAGAATTTCGCTTTGCTTTTTTTGTTTTTTAGAGTTTCAGTCTCTTTGGTAATGTATCCCTTCCTTTAATTTAATTTTTTTTATTTTTTATTTTTATTTTTGCTTTTTTAGGGCTGCACCCACAGCATATGGAGGTTCCCAGGCTAGGGGCTGAATCAGAGCTACAGCTGCCAGCCTACAGCACAGCCACATCAACGCAGGATCCAATCTGCATCTGCGACCTACCCACAGCTCATGGCAACATCGGATTCTTAACCTACTCAGTAAAGCCAGGGATTGAACCCGCAATCTCATCATTCCTAGTCGGATTTGTTACTGCTGCGCCACGACGGAAACTCCACTTCTGTTAATTTTATTCCTGAGCTCAATAAACTACCTTTCTGAGTTTTTTTGTGTTGTTTTGTTTTTTGTTTTGGCTCACTGAGTTTCTTCATGACAACTATTTTGAATTTTCTGTCAGTTTGATTAGTATCCTGTGACTTTAAGTTTGATTTCTGAAGAAATGTCATTTTCATTTTGTGGTATAGTGTTAATTGTGGCTCTTCATAGCGCTTGAACTATTCCTCTGCTTGTGCATTTGAAGTAGTGGCAGGTCAGAAGTTAGAGGCCCTTCTTTTTTTCCAGTAGGTGGTGTGATAGCACAAGTTTTTGGTTTCTCTTACCCGGGCTGCCTCTGGTTTTATTTGAGAGTCATCACTTTCCACTCTTCACCTTCTCTCTACGAGGTGTGGCTCTGTGCTTTTGTTGTGCCTCTGGATTCATTGCTGCCTTGCTTCTGCCAGTGCCGCTGTCATTGCCTGCTGGTGCACCTGGGATGGTGGGATCTTCCCTTGCTACCAGGACCCCCTGAGTCACAGGATCCACCTCTGTGGGGGAAGGTTTAGGGTGCGTAGGTGTGTGAGCCTGGATCATGCAGGTGCCTCTGACCTGGCTGGTGTTCTAAGGTCATGGGCCCTGCCACTGTGAGTCATGGATGCTTCAGTGGCTGGAGAGATGGGGTCCAAGGCTTCACTACTTCTGCTACCTAGTTACCTGTGGCTGTTGGGGCAGCTGAAGTCATGTGTCACCTCTCCTGCTACTACCAGGTTCTCTGGGGCTGTGGGCTCAACCGCCATGGCTGGGGACCAGGATTGCAGGCACCAACTCTGCGCTTCCCCTAGTTCTCCCTCCTCTATGTGTTTCAGTCTACCTACCCTTAGATGTACAGGTGTTTGGAATTCTCTGGTATCCAGGTGTGTCGGTCAGAGGCACCTTTATTGAGCTGTCATTGTTTTACTGGCAATGAAGTGGGGAGACAAGGGGAACTTTTGACTCTTATGTTACTGACGTCACTCAATCATTTCTTTAATAGGTATTCCTTTTTTATATTTGTAAGAGAGTCATGGTTTTGCTTTTTCTGGATATTGTCTTTAAACAGTATAATCCCTAGAGCTTATTCACATTTCACCAGTTTTATATACACACACACACACACACACACACACACACACACACACACACATACATTTTTGTGTGTGAATAAGCCAATTTCTGAAGGTTCCAGGGAGAGACAAGGAGGAAATCCTGAGAGCTTCAGAAAGTCCAAAAGTTAATGGTGGCCACAGTGAGAACTGACGCCCTGAGGTTAACAGTTATCAAACAAAGCAAAATAGATTAAGAGCTTTGGTGGGGATCATTCTGGGTTCAGAATCTAATACTTAGCTTTTCATGTTCAAGAATTACTCTTTTTGCATTCCTCAGCTATGACTTGGATGTGTTAAAACGAAAGATTAAAAGTCAGACAAAACTGGATTCAAAGTGGTTATGCCACGTACTTCCTATATGGTCCTAGGGAAGGATTTTATTCTCTTTCTACCTAACTGTCCTTATTTGTAAACCAAGAATCACGCTAATATCTACCTCACAGTATTGTTGTGAGGCTCAAATGAGATAAATAACTCTAATGGGTTTGGCACATAGAAAGTACAGTTGACTTTTGAACAGTTTGGGAATTAGGGGCACGAACCCTCTGTGCAGTTGAAAATCCACTTATAACTTACAGTCAGCCCTCCATATCCATGGTTCTTCTGTTTCTGTGGTTCCACCTCTGTGGATTCAGTGAACCCCAGATTTAACCAACCTTGGATCATGTAGTACTGCAGAATTTACTGTTGAAAAAAAATCTGTGTATAAGTGGACCTGCTCAGTTCAAATGCATTTTGTTCAAGGGTCAACTGTACTCAGTAAATGATGGCTATTGTTAGGAAAATAACTTTTCTATGTCCAAACCAAGGAAAGACCTAAACTAACAACCTTTCGTGAAAACTGCAGAAACCACCATGTCTCTATTTTACTTTAGACTGTTCATACTCAAACAAGCAGAGCTCTTGCTCAGCAAAGACAAATAGAATAATAGTTTATCAACTCACCAACTTCAACAGTAGGTCAATGATGAAAATCACCAGTGCATATTAGTTGATAACCTGTTCTTTCTTTTCTCTGCAACTTTTATATTTCTTTTCATGTAACTTTAACTCTTAATAAAGGCAATTCACTAAGTCAATGAATACAGTTTTATTTGTAGATTTTATAAGGCTGTTCATGTAATTATTTTACGAATCAGGAAAAAATATAACAATGTGTCCAAATGCTAGTCAGGAAAATATGGGTAATGTAGGTTTCTGTGCGTAGTGTGCTCTTTTGATATATCTCTGGTCATTAATGATCTCAGAAAGGTCTGAGTAGGGTCTCCCCTAGACGGCGGTGGAGGACTCCTGAAGGGCTGACAAATCCATGTCCTTTCTGCAGGTCTTCCTTTCAGCTTTATATATCAACAAGGACCTGCTGATTATGGCTAAAATGAGGCATTTGTAAACTAAAATGTGCACATTTACTCAAATATTCTTAAGATTCAAATTTGACTTTCTCCTAAGATCCTGAATTCTCTAGGAAAGTTAAAAACCTCCTGCCTGCAAGCAGATATGGGACTGTTGGTATTCTCTCTGTTTCGAGAGATTTTGTTATCAGTGCACTAGCTGCACTGACCTGAAATGGTTGAGCTGCTATTATTGCTTTTTAATAATGAACGGTTGGTGGAGTTCCCGTCGTGGCTCAGTGGTTACCGAATCTGACTAGGAACTATGAAGTTGCGAGTTTGATTCCTGGCCTCACTCAGTGGGTTAAGGATCTGGCATTGCTGTGAGCTGTGGTGTAGTTTGCAGACACGCCTCAGATCCCACGTTGCTGTGGCTGTGGTGTAGGCCGGCCGCTATAGCTCCGATTAGACCCCTAGCCTGGGAACTTCCACATGCCACGGGTGCGGCCCTAAAACTATAAAAGCCAAAAAAAAAAAAAAAAAAAAACCAAAAAACGGTTGGGTTTGTTTCATTATCATTTCTTCAGTGTCATGTGGATTTTTTGATTTCCCTCTTTAGGGTGTTGCTATGCATATTGGCATCAAATTAATTTTGCTTCAAAAAAAAGCACTTTTGTGGCTCAGTGGGATAAAGACCCAGCATTGTCACTTCTGTGGCTTGGGTTGCTGCTGTGGAGTGGGTTTGATTCCTGGCCTTGGAACTTTCACATGCCACAGGCACAGCCGAAAAAATGAAAACACTTTTAAAAAAGTAGTTTTGGAGAGGCGGCAAGATGGCGGAGGAGTAAGAGGTCGCGCTCTCCCTCTCCCACAAATACATCAAAAAACGCATCTAAATATAAAACAAGTTGGACAAATCATCATCTGAATGCTGATCAATTTAAACCTCCAAAAACTGCAAGAAACCCCTGAAATAACTGGGTAGAACAAGTGAAGAAAAAAAAAAAGGTGAGA
>PVHT021183693.1:39826184-39850784 GCA_004024745.2 Catagonus wagneri | reverse complement strand
TTTTTTTTTTTTTTTTTTGTCTTTTTGCCTTTATGTAGAGCCACACCCGTGGCATATGGAGGTTCCCAGGCTAGGGGTCTAACAGGAGCTGTAGCTGCCAGCCACAGCCACAGCCACAGCAATGCAGGATCCGAGCCGCGTCTGCGACCTACACCATAGCTCATGGCAACGCCAGATCCTTAACCCACTGAGCAAGGCCAGGGATCGAACCCGCAACCTCATGGTTCTTAGTCGGATTCGTTAACCACTGAGCCACGAAGGGAACTCCTTTTTTTTTTTTTTTTGAGTGAGGTATTATGCATGGGTGAGTAGAATAGATCCTATGATCAAAACCATATCAGGGGAGTTCCCTGGTGGTCTAGTGGTTAGGACTTGGTGCTTTCACAGCTGTGGTCCAGGTTCAATCCCTGTTCTTGGAACTGAGATCCCACATCAAACTTCTGCATGCTTTGGCCAAAAAAAAAGGGAAAAAGCTACTGTTCTAAATTCTTTGAGTGGATTATAAATGTTTACCCTCAAAATCCTTAAACATTTCACAATGGCAGCAAAATAACTAACTCTGGGACTCTCCCTACAGTTTCTCACCTTGTCAGCCAAAGGTTCTGGCTACCTTGATCTGCTGCCATAAGCATAGAGCCTGTCTATAATGCTTCATCCTAACCTCTCCTGATGAATACATCAAGATGATATTCCAGGACACATCTCATCATTATCTCATTATGTCTCGGCTGGCACAAATGTCATTTTCTCAGAGCAGCCTCCCTGGAACATTCTGTTAATCTCTCTGTCATTCTCTGTCCCATTACCCTGATTATTTTCTTTAGAATAGTTATCAGTATATGAATCATCTTACTTTACAAAATCAATTTTCTCCTATCTGTCTAATTCATTGCCATATCCCCAGCACTTAAAATAAATCTAGAATATACGTAAGCACTTAGTAAAGATTAGATAAATAATGAATGAGTGCTTTACTCATTCATTCATTCCATGTTGCTCTTCTGGGGACCAGATGACTGGATGGTCCATAGAGGCAGATGTTTTCATTTACGCTGGATGGCATGTTGCATGTACAGGAGGTCCACCTGCCAGCAGACCAGTGGGAATTATCAGCTACCCCAGCCATGTTGTTTCTTCTTTAATTGCAGAAAGTGAAGCAGGGCTGCTGTTCTTCATGGCATTCCCCAACCTCCTCTGTCCCCATGGGAAATAGTGCAAGGCTTTGGGGACTCATCTAAGGTGTAATGTCTGAATCTCCATCTTTTTATCAAGGAGCCCTGAGCTGGTCTTGCTGTGAGGGTTTCATATAATTAGAAACGGTGGAAACTGTGTGTGGGCTGAAGCTGTAGGTGATGTCAACATCAAGGAAGCATGTAGAGCTGACAGGTGAGGGGGAGCTGAGATCCATGGGCCCCCAGTGAGTCATTCGAAGGTGGAGGAGGGTCAGAGCAGATTTTGATGAAAGTTGAATACGTGGTTCTGGGAATCAAAGAGTCAGGGAGATGGCAGTGAGGAGCAGTAGAATGAAAGAATAATCAGGAAGTGGTGGGCAGAGAGGATTTTGGGGTGGGGTTATTTATTTATTTTGTGGCTTAATGCTTTTATTGAGATGTAATTTACATACCATAAAATTCACCCATTTGAAGCACACAGTTCAATGGTATGTTTGCAGAGTAATGCAATTATCACCACAGTCTAATTTTAGAACCTTAAAAAAAAAATCATCCTCCAAAGAAATCCTGTACCCATTAGCAGCCATTCTTCATTCACCTGCCCTTTTCCCCACCAAGTCCTAGGCAATTATTAATCTATTTTCTACCTCTATGGATTAGCATATTCTGGGCATTTCATGTAAGTGGGATTATATAATATCTGGTCTGTTTTTTTTTTGTTTGTTTGTTTTGTTTTTTGCTTTTTAGGGCTGCACCTGCGGCATATGGAGGTTCCCAGGCTAGGGGTCGAACTGGAGCTGCAGCTGCTGGCCTACGCCACAGCCATAGCAACGTGGGATCCAAGCCGCATCTGTGACCTACACCACAGCTCACGGCAGCGCCGGATCCTTAACCCACTGAGTGAGGCCAGGGATTGACCCCACATCCTCATGGACCCTAGTCAGTTTCGTTAACTGCTGAGCCAAGAAGGGAACTCCCAATATATGGTTTTTTTGTGACAGGTTTTTCTTTTACTTAGCATGTTTTCAAGGTTCATCTATGTTGTAGCCTATATCAGTGCTTCATTTCTTTTCTTTCCTTTTTTCTTTTTTTGTCTTTTAGGGGCACACCCATGGCATATGGAAGTTCCCAGGCTAGGGCTCGAATTGGAGCTACCGCTACCAGCCTATGCCACAGCCAAATGCTTCATTTATTTTTATGACCAAATAATATTCTACTGTATGGATATATAACATTTATCCACTCACCACTTGATAGACATTTGGATTGTTTCCACTTTTTGGCTATTATGAATAATGTTGCCATGAACATTTGAGTACGAGTCTTTGTGTGAACATATGTTTCATTTCTCCTGGGTATATATCTAGGAATGGAATCGCTAGCTCATTGAGTAATTCTATGTTCAGCACTTTGAGGCACTGCCAAACTGTTTGCCAGTGTACCATTTTGCATTTATGGGGGGCTATTTCTGGCAGATGGTTTTATAAGTTTGTTCTGGAGCTGCCTGCGTGCCACGAGAATGAGTATGTTGGGACTCTGCCTGGATCCCACAATTAACTACTGCTGCACAAGCCCCTGGATCCCATGAGGCCCATTTGCTACGATTTTTGCCTAAAGGTATCCCCAGAGGTGTATTTTGACCAGTCAGTCCCCTCAGGCTTCATGTCCCTCCATCTGTTCATACATTCTGTTCACTGCCTCCTCCACATGAAGCTCTCCAAACCTCTAGCTCAGTAGTTTCAACTTGAGTTGCACATTAGAATTTCATGGAGCGCTTTCAGACATCCCAAAGCCAGGGTCCATGACAAAGGTTCTGATTTAATTGGTCTGGGGGTGAAGCCAGGGTATTAGGATTATTTGGAAATCTCCTCAGATGGTTCTAATGTGCAGCCAGGATTGAGAACCATGACTCCAGCCAGAAGAACCCTCTCTCCTCTGAACTCTCTTTAATGGCACTCAACAAAACTTTGAAAAACACGTTCTACATTTCACTGACATTATCTAACATATGTATTTTATTTCTCCAGCTGTGCTACAAGCTCTTTGGGGATAGATGGTGTGTTTGATTCCCGGCTCCAGCAGGGTTACCCAAGGACCTTTGTTTATACCCTCATCTGGGCTCAATAAACATCCATTAATCACATACCTGGAGCCTATCCCTGAAAAAGGAACTAAAAATATCAAGAACTGCAAGTCCTTGGGCGAAGTACAACCTCTGAGCCTCTTGTGAATGACGGTTACAGCAGTCTCCAGCTGGCATTATTGTGGAGTAATGCACGGGAGCCCGCCCAACAGGAAGTTCTCATGAGGCCTCCCTTGTCCACCCTCCTAAACTTGCAGCCCCCTCCCCACATTTCGCATTCTGCCTTCCCTGAATGGCTTTTTCTCCTTGGCGCTTAGCACGTGGTCTGTGCTTTACTTAGATTCTTTACTCTCAGTCTCCACCCACTCCCAATATACGCTCTTGTGGATGGAGATTTGGCCAGTTTGGTTCACTGTTGTTTCCTCAAAACAACAATAAATATTTGTTAAGATAATAAATTAATATTTTAGCCTATTTTATTGTTTATTTATTTGGCCTCACTCACAGCATATGGAAGTTCCCAGGTCTGGGATCACATCCAAGCCCCCGGCTGTGACCCGTCACAACTGCAGCAACGTTGGATCCTTGACCTTCTGTGCCTGGCTGGGGATTGAACCCATGTCTCAGTAGTGACCAAACCACTGCAGAGGCAACTCTGGGCCCTTAACCTGCCATGCCCCAGTGGGAACTCCATCTTTTAGCCTAATTTTTATTTATTTATTTATTTATTTATTGTCTTTTTGCCTTATCTAGGGCCGCGGCATATGGAGGTTCCCAGGCTAGAGGTCTAGCTGCTGGCCTTCGCCACAGCCATAGTAATGCGGGATCCGAGTCGCGTCTGCAACCTTCACCACAGCTCACAGCAACGCCGGATCCTTAACCCACTTAGCGATGCCAGGGATCAAACCCGCAACCTCATGGTTCTTAGTCGGATTTGTTAACCACTGAGCCACGACGGGAACTCCCTAGCCTATTTTTAAAAAGAGGTTTCATCACTGTCCACTAGTCCAGTAACATGAATTACTTTTTTTGGTAAATGTTTGTAGTCTTTATTATAAACCCTTCCTTTTCCAGTAAAAATGATCTTTCTAACATAAATACGTATATTCTGAATCATTTGTGTTTTGGAAGCATGTCATTTCTGGGAGAGTCGGTGGTGGTTCTGTTTAAGCCCGGGGAGGGCTGGAGCAGGGATCGTGGGCACATTTGGGACTATTGTATGTGGATGGGAGCAGAGGAGCAGGGTCTGGGATGATCAGTTAAAACCAAGGAAACCTGAACACTCCGTGTTCCTGCACCATTAGAATGCTGCTGCTAGGTGTTCCAGAGGACAATGACCGTGGTGACAGAGGTGGCCAAGAAGAGCCAGTAGAGGCGGAAGAGCAGGGAGTCCATCACGTGGCTGAAATGCACCCACAGGTTCGCTAGCTAGGTCTTTGTCAGTCCTGAGTCCCCATTCAACTCTTCTCTGGGTCCCAGCTCCTTTCCTCCCAACTCCCCTGGCTCCTTCTGTCCTGTGTAGAGGACAGAGACTCAGCTGTGAAGTGGGAAGGAGACAGGACTCGAGAAATGGGGGCCTGGGAACTTGGGACCCATGCAGAGGGTGCAGGCTTCCCTCACCGAGGCCCAGACCCGAGTTTCCCCTTTGGGGCGCAAATGCGGGGCAGCATTTCCTTGGGCTGGTGCGGTGCAGAAGCAGGGAATGGAGCCAGCGAGGCAGGGGTGGGGGCCGGGCAGTGGCCAGGTGCAGCAGGTAGGTGATGAAGATGGTCTCCAGAAGGCTGACCACCATTAGTGACAGACACAGGGCAAAGTAGACACCTGGGTGCAAGGAGCACACCTGAGTGAGTCAGGTTCAGAGGAACCTCCAAGCCTCCTTTCTTCTGTCTCATACAGTGAGCCCTTTCTCTCTCTGCCTCTGCAGATCTAGCCAGTTCACCCCTTACCCTGCCTCCCTTCCCTCCTGCCTCCAACAGTGGGGTGGGGGCCATACTGATGAGGGGGGTGCCACTGATGGGGAGTAGGTCATTCATCGTGAGCAGGAAGACGTTGTAGCCCAGGAGGAGTGTTATCTTGAATGGGGCACGGTTCTCGCTCTCTGCCGGGAGGTAGATAGCCACCAGAAATCTACTGGGCACCAGATAGTTTATGACATAGAGGGTGGGCCTGCGCCTGATGGCTGTGTGTGGGGGGGGAGGAGGGCAGAGAACCAGGTGAATTTAGGACGGAAGGGAGACCAAGGGATGCTTCTAGCCCCTTCCTTCCTTGATATCCTCACCCCAACAGGGTTTTTTTCTGGGGCTGGATGAAGAGCGGCTTTCGTATGACTAATAAGACTCCCCCATACCCACCAGAAAAGCTAGAACAGAGCTAGCAGGTTGAGAGAGGGAGGCTGCTTGGGGGGACTTGGGAGAGAGGAAGGCTGTGAGGGTGATGGTACCAGGGGCTTTCTAGTCTTAGGGCAAGAAGTGAGAAGCTCTGAGGCTCAGAAAGTCTGATGAGAAAGATATAGGACCTAGACAGCCACTCTACAATGTCTGGCTTTGCCTAGAACGAGATTTGGTGAAAAAGACTGGAGCCCACAGCCATCTTCAGGGTGGTCTTGCTGATGTCCAGGAACTTCCACTCCCCTTGTGTGCAGCTAATGTCACAGGAGCTGTCCGTTATCTCTCACACTTCCTTGTCCATGCCCAGCAACAGGTTTTCCAGCAGGGGAGACAGACACTCACTCAGCACATATCTGTTCAGCACCTACTCTTTGCAGGGCTCAGGGAGATGATTCGACAATTGCTTTAGATACCTTTTTCAGATTGCTCTGTGGCATGACTTTCTTGCTACCCAATTGCCTCCTTTCAGTTCTGGGCTTTCTCAGGAAGTTTTGTCCCCTTTTAAGTTCAACTCCCCTACTCACTACCCCAACCACCACTCACACACTCTCAATTAGCAAATACTCCACTGTCCCTTTTTTTGCATTTAGCGAAATGACTTGCTTCTGTGTGCTTTCTTGTTGCCTCACTGGTTGCTTTCATCTTACCCCATGCCAGAACCCCCACTGCAGCTCACCTGTGTAGAGGAAAGAGCTAAAGGTGAGGGTGCAGTTCTGCTGGTCGAAGGTGAAGTAGAAGATGTCTAGGCTACAGATGCTGGTCGCCTGCATTGGTTTGTCATATGCAACGCAACTGTCCATTAGTCACACATGCAGAGAGGATGTGGGGTCTGATCCACATCCGTGCTACGTAGCAGAGGGGGAGGGAGGCAAATGCATTGGGTGTCACATCACTTTAAGTTTTGCTCTCAAGGCAGGGCTTCCCAGTGCTGCCACTCTGCCATCTTTTCTGCCTACTACTTTTTCTCATTTAGGGGAGGAGTTGATGAGCTGCAACTGTGCTCCTAAATTTCCAGTGGCCCCACTGCATGGGTTTGCCCTCCACTGCCCTGGCCTGCCCCTTGTGGAAGGGTCTTTCTCCAGCTTCCCCAGACCTCATACCCATGACTTTATGATGATGATGTGTGGGAGCCACAGGTTCTCAGCTGTCATGGTAAGTTTATTGATGTCACCATATTCTTATGGGTCCCAGCTGATGAGTGGTTGACTCCTTATCTAGAACACAGTGCACAGAGGGATGGTTATGACTGAAACCCAGAGCTAGTTTATGTCAGTATCTCCTGCCCTTCCGTAAAAAATATGTACATATGTCTATATTTTTTCTAAATATATGTACTACGGGCGTATGATGAACTTCTACCATTCCAGGAGTTCCCTGCTGGTGCAGCAGTTTAAGGATCTGGTGGTGTCACTGTAGTGGTTTGGGTCTCGGCTGTGGCACAGGTTCGATCCCTGGCCGGGGAACTTTCACATGACATGGGTGCAGCCAAAACAAACAAAAACCTTCAACCATTCCAGAAAGGTGTAATATAACAAGGAATTTCCTCCCTCAATTCACTTCAACTCAGTTTTTATCCCTAACTCATTCCCATTATTAGCAATTTCTTGTATATTACTCTGGAAAAAATACATATTCCAGCTTCGTTTTTATGTACGCAGATAGAATCATACTGTGCATTGTTATGCATATTGCTTTTTATTTTTTTAAACCACATTTCCTTGTTTAAAATTAATCAACGAATTTTATTATAGTTGTACAACAGTCATCACAATCAAATTTTATAGGATTTCCATCCCAAACAGTCAGTGCATCCCCACCCTCCAACCTGTCTCATTTGGAAACCGTAAGTTTTTCAAAGTCTGTGAGTCAGTTATCTGTTCTGCAAAGAAGTTCACTGTGTTCTTTTTTCAGATTCCACATGTAAGTGATAGCATTTGATGTTGGTGTCTCATTGTCTGACTGACTTCACTTAGAATGATAATTTCTAGGTCTATCCATGTTGCTGCAAATGCCATTGTTTATTTCATTTTAATGGCTGAGTAATATTCCATTGTGTATATGTACCATATCTTTATCCACTCCTCTGCTGATGGACATTTAGGTTGTTTCCATGTCTTGGCTATTGTATATAGTGCTGCAGTGAACACTGGCGTACATGTCATTTTGAGTCATGGTTTTCTCTGGATAGATGCTTAGGAGTGGGATTGCTGGATCAAATGGTAATTCTATTTTTAGTTTTCTGAGGAATCTTCATACTGTTTTCGACAGTAACTGCACCAATTTACATTCCCAACAACAGCGTGACAGGGTTCCTTTTTTTCCATACCCTATCAAGCACTTCTTGTTTGCAGACTTTTTGATGATGGCCATTCTGGCTGGTGTAAGGTGGTACCTCATAATGGTTTTGATATGCATTTCTCTAAAAATGAGTGATGTTGAACATCTTTGCATGTGTTTTTGGCCATCAGTATGTCTTCTTTGGAGAACTGTCTGTTTAGAGCTTCTGCCCATTTTTGATGGGGTTGTTAGTTTTTTTGGTATTGAGCTGCAGAAGGTGTTTATAAATTTTGGAGATTAATCCCTTGTCTGTCGCTTCATTTGCAAATATTTTCTCCCATTCTGTGGATTGTCTTTTTGTTTTGTTTAGGGTTTCCTTTGCTGTGCAGAAACTTCTAAGTCCCATTTGTTTATCTGTCATTACTCTAAGAGGTGGATCTGAGAAGATGTTGCTGTGGTTTATGTTGGAGAGTATTTGGCCTATGTTTTCCTCTAAGAGTTTTATAGTATCTGGTCTTATATCTAGGTCCTTAATCCATTTTGAGTTTATTTTTGTGTATGGTGTTAGGAAGTAATCTAATTTCATTCGTTTACATATGGCTGTCCTGTTTTCCCAATACCACTCATGGAAGGGTCTGTCTTTTCTCCATTGTAGATTCTTGCCTCCTTTGTCATAGATCAGTTGACTGTAGGCACGTGGGTTTAATTCTGGGCTTTCTATCCTGTTCCACTGATCACTCTTTCTGTCTAAACCACATTTCCTTTTAAACTCTGATTCCTCTTCTCTTTTTGGTGCTAATGTCCCTCTTCTCTCACTGACACAGTCTTGTTGGCCTTTCACTTCCTGTTCAAGGGAAATCTTTTTTAGGGCTATGCCTCTGGCATATGGAAGTTCCTGGGCTGGGGGCAATGGAAGTCTTAAGCTGGATGCTGGATACGTTTGGATCTTGAAGCTTACTTAGGGGTTTCCAACTGTACTGCCTTCCTTCTTCCTGTGTTTTCCATCTGTCTTTGAGAGTTGATGGGCAGCCAAGAAAGCTGTTTGTCACCAGCACTGGCCCCATTCTGGTTGGGTTTGTGTATTCCCTTGGGCACTGTCCATTTCAACAAATGTGGTTTTTGCAAACAAAGCCAGAAAAATCAGGCAAAGAGTGAGAAGAAAAAAACTGAGCTTACTTCCCAACTTTAACTACAGAAATGACATCGGCACCTGAAGTTGTGACAAAAAAAAGAAAAAATCCCCACCCAGGATCGTTAATTCCATGAACTCAGGTCCTACTCTACCTACTGCCTTTCTTTCCTAAGTGGTCCCGTGTAACAGTTCAGCTTTTCAGTGGCAAGTCTCCAAAGAAAGATAGTTCAGAAAAACATGCAAGTTGCATGGGAAATGTAAGGGGAAAACCAGCATGGGGCCCACTGGCAATGTTTTAAAATAATGTATTCCCAGAAGAGCAGGACACAAAGGACAAATGTTCCTTGCAGAAATGTCACTGCAACATTCCCCTTCATGTCTCTCTGCCCCACAGGGTAAACATCTAACTTGTACAAAATCACTCAGGAGACTCCTTGCTCACCACTGAACAGGGGCGATGTTGGATTGACAAGGTGAAGGGTTCTTGCGTCCTGTTAGCAGCCTATGGAAAGAATGTAGCAGTCAAAACTCACCACTTTCAGAATGGCAGACAGGGTGAAGGAGATGTTGACATGAGTGGGGATGCTGTAGTTGATGAGTAGACAGAAGGCCTTCTGGTTAAATATATCCTGAGCAATTGATGGTGAAAGTGTCTGCCCCTCCTGTAGAGAGCAGAGACCCTATGGGATGGGAATAGGGCTTTTTTGCAGCCTAAGTGAGACAAGAGCCAGGGCTGGGGCCTGAGAGCATCTCTGCAAAGAAAGAATATGTGGACATGGAGTGGGCATTAGAACCCCCCCTTTTTTTTTTTTTTTGCTTTTTAGGGCTGCACCCATGGCATATGGAAGTTACCAGGCTAGGGGTCGAATAGGAGCTACAGCTGCTGGCCTACACCGCAGCCACAGCAACACTGGATCCAAGCTGCGTCTGTGACCTACACCACAGTGCCCAGCAACACCGGAACCTTAACCCACTGAGTGAGGCCAGGGGTTGAACCCACATCCTCATGGATTCTAGTTGGATTTGTTTCCACTGCGCCACAACAGGAACTCCCTAGAGGCCTCCTTTTGCGGTCCAAATTCCCAAAGGCCAAGTTCTTCCTGCCAGGGTTGGGGAGGATAGGCTGGTCTGGTAGGCAAATGGTGGAGGCTGATGCAGTGAGTTGAGTCAGGGATTAGCCCTTTCTTCCTGTTTTTTGCTCCCATATAGAGCCTACCCAAATCTGCATATGCAAACTCCCTCGCTAGGGAGACATATTCCTTCTATAGTCATAACTCTGAAGTGTTGGCCTTAGTCTGACCACACTTTTTTCTCTCCAGTTCTTATGTTTCTTCCTCAGAGACACTGAACAAAATTTCCCTAAAATTTTGTTTCTCAACGTTCCCTTCCCATGTTCAGGTTTTCTCATTTCCTGAAAGGAAAGGTTTGGAGAAAAGTAAAAGTGAGTGTGATGTAAAAACACGGGGGAACCTAAGGAATGTGGTAGTCAATGTGAATTTGACTGCTTACAGTATTCTGTACTCTGTGCCCTTCTCAAATCCAACGACTTCCTCTAAGATCTGTGGGAGGCATTTTCATCTTTACCATTTTGACAAGATCTCATTGAAGATCCACCATGTGATTGGTGGAGCTATACAATGAAAAAAAAAAAAGCCCTTCTGCCCACCTCACCTGCACCCCAACCCCAGATGTCTCTGTGGTTATTATTCCTGAAGCTATAGTCTAACAAGTTCTTTTCCATGCCTCTTCTACTATCTCACCATACAGTTAACTCAGAAGGTACATTTCAAAACTAAGGAGAAACATATCCCTGGGGAAGCAAACATTGTCCTTGTCCTCCACATCACCTCCTCTGCAAGATCTTCTCAAGTGAGGGAGTTCCCACTGTGGCTCAGCGGATTAAGAACCTGACTAGTGTCCATGAGGATTTGGGTTCAATCCCTGACCTCACTCAGTGGGTTAAGGATCTGGCATTGCTGCAGCTTGAGACTAAGATCCATTTGCCATGTCTGTGGTGTAGACTGGCAGCTGTGGCTCTGATTCGTCTCCTAGCCTGGGAACTTCCATGTGCCTCGGGTGCGGCCCTAAAAAAAGACAAAAAAAAAAGACCTTCCCAAGTGAGGTGGGGAAAGGAGTTATGTTATTGTCAGCAGGACCCAAGCTGCCTGTTCATAGTTACAAATCTTGCTAGAAAGGAAAAGTTGAACATTATGAAAGGGTGGAGTCAGAGAAGGGCTAAAATGGAAGGACAATTTGGTAGTTGCTTACGCAGGCAAATGAGACAGGGGTTGTATGTGCTGATCAGTGAAATGGGTTTTTCATCTATTCTCAAAGGAAGCCAAAACACAGATGCTACAAAGAAGAGGAATGTTTAACACAGCTATTTTAGATGCTTTCTAGGTCTGGGGATTGGGAGGGTTTCTGGAACTTTCCTTGAACAGCTTTTCCATCCCATCTTTCCCTGATCTTGCCCCATCTTGCCTCGAGGCGGAAGGCTGACTGTTAAGCAGAGAAGGACACCCCCCCCACTAGAGGGTCATCCCCCTTCTATCCTCCTCTTCTGGAATCTTCTCTGGGTCTCACCAGGAGCCCCCAAACCCTAGAGCTTAAAGGAGCCTGGATCACACCTTGGTTCTGGTTTTGAATACTGCTCAGGACAGGTGACCACACCCTGTGAGAGGCTGTGGCCAGAGAGGTCGCGGCAGAGTGTCCTTCTCTGCCCCTGTCTAGGCATGCCTTCCGGGCTCCAGGCTGGGAGAAGGTTGGGCCAAGACTAAGGGAGAAGCATTCTGTTTAGCAGCCTTGCCTAGATAAGTGGCTTTAAAGAAGTAAATCTTTCAGCAACTTTTTAGGGAAAACGGGTGACTCGGGAGATGGGGAGATGAGGCCATTGATAAAACTCTTGTCTGGTCCTTCGAAATGAGCTGTGCCTCAGAGAAAGTGCATGGACCTCCGGGAGAGGGATGGGTATGCTCTCTTGTGGCAGGGACACTTGATGATTTCACAAGGCAAGAACGTGTAAGGATTTTGTTGCAGGCCTAGAAATATATCCTTTATCCAACAGTGGACATTAGGGATTACTGTCAATACTGAGTTAAGAAGCTTGCTTGAACAGTTAAGCTCCTTTTCTGTGACATAAACCTAACACAACTCTGTTCCAGCAGCCAGCATCCCTGAACAGGTCTGCACCATCCCTTGTTTGGGCTATTGGAGCAGCCCAAACAAGATAGGTTTCCTCTATCTAGTTTCCCCCAACCTAATTCTTTAATCTGCCTTTCTCCTAAAACAGAACTCTCCTATTTACGCTTCCTTATCTAATGTCTCTACAGCTCTGGGGCCATCAGGTAATGTATGTGAGTAGAAAAATCATTTGATGAGCTTTTTGAAAATACCTGCACTCTGATCTTCCCATCCCATGGTGTGTGTGTGTGTGTGTCTAAAAGTTCCCCAGATGGTTCTGATTCACACTTCATTGAAAACTTTTAGGATGGGCTGTATTGCAATCCCACAATCAGGATATTGATATTGATACACTCAAGATACAGAACATTACCACCAGGATCTTTCATGTCATGCTTTTATAGCTACAACCACCTCCCTCCCCATTCCCCTACCAGCTGGCAACCATTAATTCGTTCTCCATAATTTTTTTTTTTTTTTAGGGTTGCATCTGTGGCATATGGAAGTTCCCAGGCTAGAGTCAAATCAGAGCTGCAGCTGCCAGCCTATGCCACAGCCACAGCAATGTGGGATCTGAGCCATATCTGTGACCTACACTGCAGCTTCTAGCAACACTCAATCCTTCAACTCACTGAGCGAGGCCAGGGGTTGAACCCACAACCTCGTGGATACTAGTCAGGTTCTTAATCCACTGAGCCATAATGGGAATTCATATATATATATATTTGTATTTTTAGGGCACTACCCATGGCATATGGAAGTTCCCAGGCTAGCAGTTGAGTTGGAGCTGCAGCTGCCGGCCAGCCTACTCCAGAGCCTCAGAAACTCAGGATTCCAGTTGCATTCATGATCTACACCATAGCTTGTGGCAATGCCAGAGCTTTAACTCACTGAGAGAAGCCAGAGATGGAACCCACAACGTCATGGATACTAGTTAGGTTCTTAACCCGATGAGCCATGATGGGAATTCCCTGGTTCTCATAATTTTGTTATTTCAAGAATGTTATATAGATCAAGTCATGCAGATTAAATTTGGGGGATTGGCTTTCTTTCTCTCTTTCTTCCTTTCCTTTCCTTTCTTTCTTTCATCTTCTTTTCTTTTTTTCTTTTTAAGGCCAAATCTGCGGCATGTGGAGTATCCCAGGCTAGAGTTCAAATCGGAGCTACAGCCACTAGCCTATGCCACAGCCACAGCAATGTGACCTACACCACATCTCACAGCAATGCTGGATCCTTACCCACTGAGCAAGGCCAGGGGTTGAACCTGCGTCCTCATGGATACTGGTCAGATTTGTTTCCGCTAAGCCATGACAGGAATTCCTGGGACTGGCTTTTTTCATGCAACAAAGTTCTCTGGAGATCCATGTTGCATGTATCAGTACCCACCCCCTTTTCGTTGCTGAATAGTATTCCATGGTATGGATATACCACAGTTTGTTTATCTGTTTACCTGTTGAAGGACTTCTGGGTTTTAAGGGAAAACACTTATTTCCTCTATATTACTTGTAACACTTTGCACATGAAATATGTGTTTTTTTTTTTTCTCACACCAAGCACTTCTGACATTAACTACCCTGAGTTAGTGTAGACCCCACAGGTAAAAGTCTCATTCCGACAAGACTGCCCCCTGCTTCAGATACCGGTCCCAAGCCCAGTCTCCCATAGTTCTGAACAACTGACTATAAATCAGGGGTTTCCACAATCCCATACTCAGGTTTGACAATCTACTATAATGGCTTACTGAACTCATGAAAACAGCTGTGTTTACTGGTTTATTATAAAGTATATAATAAAGGGTACAGATAGACAGTCAGATGAAAAGATCTACAGAGCGAGGTCTGGAGCGGTCACAAGTGCAGGAGCTTTTGTTCCTGTGGAATTGGGGTGCACCACCCTCCTGGTACATGGATGTGTCTGCCAGTCCAGACGCTCTCTGAACTCTGTAATTCAGGGATTTCTTATGGAGGCTTCATTACACTGGAATTATTATTATTTATTTGTCTTTTTAGGGCTGCACCCACAGTGTATGGAAGTTACACAGGCTAGGGGTCAAACTGGAGCTGTAGCTGCTGGTCTATGCTACTCACAGCAACGCGGGATCCAAGCTGCGTCTGCGACCTACACCATAGCTCACGGCAATGCTGGATCCTTAACCCACTGAGCAAGGCCAGGGATTGAACCTATGTTCTCATGGATGCTACTCAGATTTGTTAACTGCTGAGCCAAGACAGGAACTCCAAAGGCACAACTGATTTTTGACTCAGTCTCCAGTCCCTCTCCGCTCTGCAGAGGTTGGAGATTGGAGCTGAAAGTTCCAAGCTTCTAATCATGGCTTGGTCTTTCTAGTGACCTGTCTTTGTTCTGAAGCTGCCCAGGAGTCTACCGAGAGTCACCTCATTAGAACAAAAGGTGCTCCTATTGTCCAGAAAGTTCCAAGGGATTTAGGAGATCTGTGTCAGGAACCGGAATCAAAGACCCAATATTAGAACAAAAGATGTTCCTAATACCCCTATCACTCAGGAAATTACAAGGTTTTAGGAACTCTGTGTCAGGAACTGGGAGCAAAGACCAAATGTATTTTTATTCACAGAGTTATTTACAGTTTTTGTTTATTATGCATAAAAGCTACTAGAAACATTTGTGTTCTTGTTTTTGTGTGAATATGTCTTTTGAAATAAATACCCAGAAGTGCAATTCCTGGATTGTATGGTATTTGCATGTAGTTTTTAAAGAAACTGCGGTACTCTTTTCCAGAGTGGCAGTACCATTCTACTTTATCAGCTGTTTTTCTGCCTTTTTAGCAGTTTCACATTTTGTTTTTTTGCTTTTTAGGGCTGTATCTGAAACATATAGAAGTTCTCAGGGGTTGAATTGTAACTTCAGCTGCTGGCCTATACCACAGTCACAGCAGTGTGGGATCTGAACTGTGTCCGCGAACTACACCACAGCTCATAGCAGCACTGGATCAAGGTCAGGGATTGAACCTGCGCCCTCATGGATACCAGTCGGGTTTGTTGCTGCTGAGCCATGATGGGAACGCTGAAGTTTCACATTTTGGGTAAGCAAGGATTTCTTAATATAGGACCGTAAACTCATAAATTCAGCAGTGTAAAAACTCAAAACTTTGGTTCATTTAAGGACACCAAATATGAAAAGTCAAGTCACAAACTGGGAAAATATGTTTGCAACACATATAACTGACAAGATAATAAAAAACATGCCTATAAATGAATAATAACCCCCCCCAGTTTATTAGATATATATACTGAAGATATGTACTGAATTGGCATTTTACAGAAGAGGAAATGCAATCAATAAACAATAAAAAGATACTCAATCTTATTTGCCATTATGGAAAGCAAATTAACTTAAAACCATAAGAAGATACAATTTCACACCCAACAGCTGGCAAGCATTTAAGTCTGATAGTTGAAGCCTTGGTGAGGTTGTAGAGCTACAGAAACCTCCATGCACTGTGGTTGGAAGTAAAAACACTTTGAAAAACAATTTTGCTATGCTTTCCTAAAATAGAAGATGTGCATATCATAAGAATCAGCAGTTCTACTCCTAGGTATATACTCTTAACAGTTCAATATGTAGCTACTAGTCACATGCAGCTATTAAAATTTAAATTAACTAAACTTTAAAATTCAGTTTCCCAGTCCTCACAGCTGCATTTCAAGTTCTCAATAGGCACATGTGATTTGTGGCTACAGTATTAGTGCAAACAGTTGTGTAATGGAATACTATGCAGCAAAGAGCTGAGTTAACCTCACTTTACCTATCAATATGGTTAAATCTCAAAAGCATAATGTTGAATAATAAAAACAAGTTGCAAAACATACAGTACGATATTATGTAACATGTGTATTCTAAAGTATACATATTTAAACAACAGTTTGTTTAAAATATATTTAGTCAATAAAAACTAAAACAAAAAGTAAGAGAATAATAAATACAAAATGTAGAACAGTTATTACCTCATTAGAGGAGAGGGAGATGGATATACTTGGGAAGGTCCTCATGGAAGATTTCAAAACATTAGTAGCTGTAGGTGGGGAATGCAGAAGGATTTTTTACCTGTCACTTTACACCCTTACATACCGTTTAAGTTTTCTTTCCCTATAGGCACATTTATAAAAATACATTTTTTTGTATTTTTAAGGCCGCACCCTTGGCATACGGAAGTTCCCAGGCTAGGGGTGGAATCAGAGCTGCAGCTGCCAGCCTACACCACAGCGCCAGATCCAAGTTGTGTCTGCAACCTACACCACAGCTCACAGCAACGCTGGATCCTCAACCCACCGAGTGAGGCCAGGGATCCAACCTGCATCCTCACAGACACTAGTCAGCAGGTTCATTACCACTGAGCTACAAAGGGAATTCCTAAAATTGTTTTTATTGAGGTATAATTGGCATAAAATGAACCGTTTAAAGACTCCTCTTTGACAAACTTTGACATATGTATGCACCTGTGAAACCATCATCACAATTAAGGTAATGGACACACCCACTGGCTTCCAAATTTCCTTTGTATCCCTTTGTAACCCCGCCCTCCTGCCCTTCCCCAACCCATTCTGACCCTAGGGAACCATTAATCTGTTCCTACACGTTACCTTCACATTTCCTAGAATTGTGGCATTCTTTCTTTACTTAAATATTTATCTAAAGTTATGTGTATCTTTTGAAATAATTGATCTCCCTCAAGTTTTGTTATGTACCAGTTTCAATTCCAAGGAACTTAAAAAATCAAGTATTTTTTTGGACCCATGATTTATTAGAAACGTACTTTTTAGGAGTTCCCATGGTGGCTCAGCGGTTAACGAACCCCACTGGTATCCATGAGGATGTGGGTTCAATCCCTGGACTCACTCAATGGATTAAGGACCCAGCATTGCCATGAGCTGTGGTGTAGGTCGAAAACGCGGCTCGGATCTGGCATTGCTGTGGCTGTGGCCTAGGCCGGTGGCTACAGCTCCAATTCCACCCCTAGCCTGGTAACCTCCATATGCTGTGGATGTGGCCCTTAAAAAATAAAAAAGGCTATTATTTTTTCACTAATGTGTTGTCATGTTGAGAGGTGTTAAAAGCTCCTATTACAATGATAGAACTGTCACTTTCTCTTTATAATTCTTTCGACTTTTGCTTTACATATATTTGAGGCTGTTTTATTAGATGCATTCGTTTATAATGTTTATATTCTCCAAGCGATTAAATATTTTGTCATTGTGTAGAGATTCTTTTTATTCCGAGTAGTTGTTTTTGTCTTAATGACAGTTTAGTCTGATGTGGTAAAACCTTCCAGCTTACCTTTTTTGGAGGGGTGGGGAGCTGTGCCCTTTGCAGGTGGAAGTTCCTGGGCCAGGGATCAAACCTACACAATAGTGACAATAGATCCTTAACCCACTGGGCCACCAGAGAACTCCTATTTCTGCCATCTTATTTCATACTCTGTTTCTTTTTTCTTGACTCCTTTTGGTTTTATTTAGGATATTCCTCATTTCATTTTCCCTTCTCCATTTCTTTGTCTCTCTCTCTGCCACTGTCTGTGTAGTATTTTCAGCTTTGTCTTCTATGTCACCAATTCTTTTTTATTTGTGTCTAATTTGCTTTAACTTATCCACTGATGTTTTAAATTTTTTCAATAATTATATTTTTCATTTCCAGAAATTATATTTCCTTCATCCTAATATACTTGGTTATTTTTGTAGTCCCTTCTTCAGTGTACAAAATTTTTGCTTACCACAAATGTTGCAGTATGTTTCAGTATATTTTCTTCCAGAAATTTTATATATTTAACTTTATGATAAATTTTGAGTAAATATTTGCATTTGGTATGAGATATGGGTAGATAACTATAGTCCATATAAATATCCAGTTGTTTTAGCACGATTTGTTAATAAGACTATTCTTTCTTCATTGAATTATTTTGACCCCTTGTCAAAAATCGATTGACTATAAATGCATGGGTCTATTTCTTTCTTTCTTTTTTTTTCTTTTGCTTTTTATGGCCACACCCGTGACATATGGAGGTTCCCAGACTAGGGGTCTAATCGGAGCTGTAGCCGCCGGCCTACGCCACAACCACAGCAATGCCAGATCTGAGCCACGTCTGTGGCCTACACTACAGCTCACAGCAACACCGGATCATTAACCCACTGAGCGAGGCCAGGGATCGAACCCGCAACCTCATGGTTCCTAGTCGGATTCGCTAACCACTGTGCCACAACGGGAACTCCCATGGGTCTATTTCTGGATCCTCTATTCTGTTCCACTGATCTATGTCTGTCCTTATGTTGTCTCACTTATCGTACCCCTAAAGTAAGACTTAAAATCAAATAGTGTAATTTCTCCATCTTTGTTTTCTTAAAAAATGTTAGGCATTTACAATTCTATATATGTTTTAGAATCAGCTTGTCAGCTGACAAACAAAAACCCCTGTGCTTTCTTGTGAGTTAAGCAATGCTTAAAAAAAATAATAACACAAATTTTGGGGAAACCACGATGGTAGCACTGGGGTCTCCTAAAATTCCCTCCTCCCACAGACACACACAGAGCAATTCCCTCTGAAAGGAATCCAGAAACCAGCTGAGTGACTCTGACATATTGGGCAAAAGAGAAAATATCCACAAGTAAGTGGTAGGAAAGATGGAGACATACACTCAGCGTAAACCAGCCCCTCCTCACAGCACAATACTGTGTAGTCAGGAGGGAACCCTAAGCTTTGGAGTGAACCCTCTCCTGATGAGTGAAGGCTTTGGACCACACATCTACCATCCCAACTTTTATTCATTCCCTTCCTTGTTACAAAAAGACTTGAGACATTCTACTCATTTAAGGATATAAAGGGGAAGACCAAGTAAGATTAAATTATCTAGTTTAATGAATGATTGAAGACAACCTGCCAATGTTCTTTTGATACCAATAAGTGAGCAATGATTTAAATCTAATGTAAGTTTGAACTTATTAACTCCATAAATAAGACTACAAGTACTCATCTAAAAATAAGTAAATGGGAGTTCCCATCCTGGAACAGCAGAAACAAATCTGACTAGGAAACATGAGGTTGCCATTTTGATCCCTGGCCTCACTCAGTGGGTTAAGGATCTGGTGTTTCTGTGAGCCATGGTGTAGGTCGCAGATGTAGCTCGGATCCTGTGTTGTTGTGGCTGTGGTGTAGGTCGGCAGCTGTAGCTCTGATTCGACCCCTAGCCTGGGAACCTCCATATGCCACAAGAGCAGCCCTAAAAAGGAAAAAAAAAAAAAAAAAGAGAGAGAGAGTGCATACTATAATTCCATTTATCTAAAATTCAAAAGCAGGCTAAACCAATTTAGAAGTCAGGTTAGTGTTTACCTTTGGAGAGAATGAGCGGCAGTAATGATTGCACGAGGCCCCAAGCAGTGTTTTCCTAAAAGTTGTTCTAGTTCTTCATGTGGGTGGTGGTTATGCAGGTGTGATCAATTAAAATTTTTTGCATGGTACACAGATTTGTACACTTTTCTGTATGTATGTTACAATGCAATGAGAAGTTTAGTTTAGAAAATTAAGTGAAGGAAGAAAAACCTTTGTCATTGCGTAAGGTTTTGGCATGCCGGTTGTGTGTTGCACTCAATATGTTAAAAGGCTGAGTTAATGATTCAAGATGTTGCTTAAGAATGATTGAATACTGAAATAAGAAACTAATTTGGGTTACTAAATATCTCCGACTGGCGTAAATAATACATGAAAGTTGGAATCCAAGTGTAAGCCAGAGAAGAGTGAAAGGAAAGTATTTTGAGGACTCAAGATCCCTGGGACTAAGAATCTAAGCAGATCTTCCTCAGAAAGGGTGAGGAAATAGGCAAGAGTTGTGGTCTTAACTTTTGTCAGAAGTAGGAACTAGGCAAGCAGACAGAGTTGCTGCTCTTCTGGTGTCTAGTGAATATCATACCAGGACGGTGTGGGGCAGGTGATAATAATAAGAGAGATGGGCACAGAAAATGTTGGCTTTGGGTAACTTGGCAGAGTTACGAATTTACCTTGAAGGGAATCTTGAAGAATGACTTATTTCCTAATTGCATTTACTCTGTCTACTAAATTATTGTGCCTTTGTAAATCCTTGTTCTTGCTTAGTAAGAAGCTCCAAACCTTTCCTTGAGACAGATGGCCACACATGTTACAGAACATCCTCATGGTGTAATTATCAAGTGCTACTTATTTTGCACAGATTCCTACAACTATGCTTCATATGTGGACTAATCAATATCAGGGATATCACCTCTGAATTACTAAGGATGATAATATAAATTAATTGTCCTCAATATCAGATATGGATGGGAGGTTTTCAGAAGAACTAGTAAAATGATAAAAGAGAAATAAGAGTGAAAGATGTTGATATAAGAGAAAATATGAGTAGTAACAGAGGAAGGAAAGAGACAGAGCAAACAGATGAGCTTGGTTTTCAGAGAGAGAAGCAGAAATATGAGAGAAGAGAGGAGCTAGGTATGAAACATGGTAATACACTGGATTTCCAGACGGTGGAAGGAATCAAAGACACTGATGAGGCAAAACACACAATAAGACAAAATACACAGATATATGGGGTGCCAAAAGAATAAGTAGGGGGAAATTTTTCTCAGAATCATTTAAAGAATAAGAAAAGAAGCCCTGAGTTTTGAAAAGTTTGTGAGGATACACCTAGATACTGCTAATGAAACGAAAGAGTGGAAACTTACAAATGGCAACCCAAGAAGTTAGAAACGTAATCAAGCATTTGAAGAGAGTAGTATATCCAGGGCCAAGGAGTTCATAAATTTTCAATGTATACTATTTTTTTTTTGGCTGTGCCTGTGTCATGCAGAAATTCCTGGGCCAGTGGTTGAACCCTCGCCCACAGCTGTAACCAGCAGTGACGATGCTGGAACATTAACCCACTGAGCCACCCGGGAACTCCTCCAATGTATACTTTTTTTTTTTTTCCAATGTATACTCTTAACAGAGGTTTACGATAGAAAATGGAGGAAAAGGAAATAAAGTTACCATAGGGGATGTATATATATATATATCCTGTGACATGATCAGTACAATCAAGCTAATTAACATATCCATTATCTCATACAGTTACCACTTTCTTTTTTCTTATTTTTTTTTTTGAGTGAGAACTCTTTTGTGTCAGCTTAGCCCGCAGCAGGTGGAAGTTTTCGGGCTGGGGATGGAACCTCTGAAACAGCAGTGACCTGCACTTCTGCTGTGACAATGCCAGATCCTTAACTCACTGCATCCCAAGAACTCGTGTGTGTGTGTGTGTGTGTGTGTGTGTATTTAAATGGGAGAAGTACATTGCAAGTCAGATCTACTATCTGAAATTGTGAAATACTTCTGACATTCCTGCTGAAACATCTAGGCTAGAACTAGCTTACGCTTTGCTTCATTGTCAAGTCATGTTTTAAACCACAAGGCTCACCTCAGCCTTAACATATGAACAGGATGTTTTTCTGCAGAGGATGTTGTCAGTTATAATGGCCTTGGCATAGAAAACCTCAAGTCACATACATACGAGGTGGAAAAAAATCGTAAGATGTCATCTAGAGAAATATGAATGTGGGGATGGGAAAGGAAAAATAAATGATAAAAAGTCAATCCTAATGAATTTGAAATTCCTCAAAGATGTGGTAAACACTCCTCATTTTAAATTATTGGCAAAGGCCAAGGCCAAGTTTCTGAGGGAGATGTAAGGGAATGTGCAAGGAGAAAGGCCTTTGCCAGTGTACAAGGAATGTCTCTAAGAATGCAAAGATGGAGAGTTCCCGTTGTGGCTCAGCAGTAACAATCTCGGCTAGTATCCATGAGGACACAGGTTTGATCCCTGATCTTGCTCAGTTGGATAAAGGATCTGGTGTTTCTGTGAACTGTGGTGTAGGTTGCAGATACAGCTCGGATCTGACATTGCTGTGGCTGTGGCGTAGGCTGGCAGCTGCAGCTTCAATTTGAGCCCTAGGCTGGAAACTTCCATATGCTGCAGTCATGGCTCTAAAAAGCTAAAAAAAAAAACCCCAAAAAACAAAGATAGTTGACATGTAAAAATGGGCTGCTGGGGGAGTTCCTGTCGTGGCTCAGCAGAAACGAATCTGACTACGAACCATGAGGTTGCAGGTTCAATCCCAGGCCTTGCTCAGTGGGTTAAGGATCCAGCATTGCTGTGAGCTGTGGTGTAGTTTGCAGACGCAGCTTGGATTCCGTGTTGCTGTGGCATGGCGTAGGCTGGTGGCTACAGCTCCAATTCTACTCCTAGCTTGGGAACCTCCATATGCCATGGGTGCGGCCATAAAAGGACAAAAAAAAAAGGGGGGGGCTTCTAGGAATTCCCTGGGGACTCAGTGGGTTAAAGATCTGGTGTTATATTGCTATGGCATAAGTTGCATTCCCGGCTCTGGAACTTCTGCATGCCTCACATGAGGCCAAAAAATAAAACAAACAAAAAAATGGGCTGCTGATTTTCCACATAAGTTATGGAAAGATAACATATAATATGCCAAAACAAGTAAAGGGGCTACAACTAGAGGGAGTGACTACTGACTCTTGGTTGGCTGGCTTTCATTCATACATTTAATCATTCAAAAAGTCTGTTAAGCATCTATGATGTGTCAGGCAAGGTACCATATGCTGAGCTGTAGAAATGGATGAGATATCATACTTGACCTGTAGGAAAGCACACTAAGGGGAAGCAGAAATGCAAATAAATCCCAGAAATCTATTTATCTAGTTGAAATAGAGTCAGATATTGGTCTTTGGTATTCTTTCAGTTTCTTTCTCTCCTCCAGTCCTTGCTCTCAGCAAGCTGTTGGAGTCCTCCCCAGAATGATATCTGCTGGTGTCAGTGTGAAGTCCCATTAATATGGAACTCTTTTTAAAAATAAATAGGTTTTTTTTTTTTGGTCTTTTTAGGACCACACCCACGGCATATGGATGTTCCCAGGCTAGGTGTCAAATCAGAGCTGCAGCTACTGGCCTATACCACAACTCATGGCAATGCTGGATCCTTAACCCACTGAGCAAGGCCAAGGGTCTAACAGGCATCCTCATGGATACCAGTTGGCTTTGTTATTACTCATCCGCAACAGGAACTCCAAACAGGGGGTTTTGATGGTAAAAATTATGCAGGCTCATTGAAAATACAGACAAGGATATAAAAGAAAATCATAATCACTCAAAATCCCATTATCTGGGACAAAGTTTGCTCTTTTTGTTTATTTTTGGTGTCTAGCTGTCCTTACCTTTTCCTCTGCATTTCTGTTTAGTACTGTTATTTTTTAAAACAGAAATTTTGTATATGTATTGTTTTGTAACTTGTTTTCTCTACTTTATATATGGACCGGTATCCATGGTTTTAACATAGATCTACCTTCTTACTTTAAGTGACTACGAAGCATTCCGTTATGTGGCTGTATGGCTATTTAACCTGAACCTTTTAAGTGAGGACCTTAACTAGTCTTCCCGGCCCTCCTTCAAGCATGAATATTCAGAAGGCCCTCTCTGTTTGAATTTGTGAAATCAGAAGACCCTGTCAGAATAAAATAATGACACAATATATCACTTATTTCAAAGAGCAGTTTCAGGAATGAGAGAGAGGAGGAAGGAAAGTGAAATGGAAATGGTTGGTAAAGGGACATTTTACAAGCTGCAAATATTTTATAATAATTTCTTGCAAATGAGATGACCTTTTCATTCTTTTAAAACTCTGAAAGTATCTCAGAGACTTAAAATCAAGGCAGTTGATACCTGTTTTGGGTGAAGTATCACAGCTTCTGCGAGAGGGCTCTTCACCCCAGTGTTTGTGGAGCTACAATAAATGTACTAAGGAACCAGTGCTTCCTGGAAAGTCATTTATTGGGACAATCAATCAAGGAGAGACTTCACTGACCCAGACCTTCAGTGGTGAGGGAGTGAGAAATTAGATGTGACTAAGGGACACTGAAAGTGTGCAGGAATGAGGACTGTGGCATATAAGAAGTCAGAAGCTTGTTTGGGACTGTTCTAAACCTGCTCAGCAGGGCTCTGTTGGAGTCTGGAGAATATAGAAGGGACATCGTAGTCACTGGGGATGAGTGGCTAAGATTAGGAAAGGGCCTGGGTTTGGCTGGCCCTAAGACCATGAGGAACTTCAAACTGTGGCTTACAAGGAGTGGTGGATGTGGACCTCTCCCTAGGTGTTCCAGAGGACGATGACCGTGGTGACGGAGGTGGCCAAGAAGAGCAGGTAGAGGCGGAAGAGCAGGGAGTCCATCACGTGGCTGAAATGCACCCACAGGCTGACCAAGTGCCGCTTCTGAGCCTCATCTTCCTGCTGGGTGCTCGCTGGCCCAGGGCACCCGTTTAGCTCTGCCTCTCTG
>PVHT021183693.1:39807993-39825184 GCA_004024745.2 Catagonus wagneri | reverse complement strand
CATCAGTGACAGACACAGGGCGAAGTAGACACCTGAAGGCAAAGCAAATTGTAAATAAATGCGGGCAGATTCCTCTCTACATGTTTTAAGTCCTCTTTCCCCCAAATCCAAACTTTCTTTGGGATCCTTAAGGGGAGAGACAGGGGCTCTCCTGCTACCCTCCTCCCACCGTGTCCCCTGCTGCCTTTGCTTCCCCTGGGAGTGGGAGGAGCCATACTGATGAGGGGGGTGCCACTGGAAGGAAGTAAGTCATTCATCATGAGCAGGAAGACGTTGTAGCCCAGGAGGAGTGTGATCTTGAATGGGGCACGGTTTTCGCTCTCTGCCGGCAGGTAGAAACTGAGGCCATCGATGGCCACCAGGATGCTACTGGGCACCAGAAGATTTATGATGTAGAAGGTGGGTCTGCGCCTGATGGCCACCTGAGGGGGAGGAGAGAGTATGGAGAGTGTGGCAAGTAACCAGTGCCAGAGGAGTCAACTGTATCTTTAGTTATTCAATCCTTGCCGAGGTGCAGTTAGGCTGGCCATGGGAAGATCTCTTTGGGTAACAGATACGCCCAGTTTTGGTCTGATTTTCCCCTGTGTCCATTCTGCTGGGAACACAATGACTGTAGACTTTTAGGGGCAAGTAGGGCCCTTTGGACCATCAGACAGGTGGCCACCCCATTCTTACAACAGCTCACCTGCTCCTCCTCTCTTCAGGGCAGAGTCTTGGGGATCCCTCTTCAGGGCAGTTAGGGCAGATGGTAGAGTGAAGAGCAGGTGCTTAAGCCCTGGAACTATTTTTACATTCCAAAAGGCTTTAGATCAAGAGGAAAATCACAGAGCAACTGGGCTCAGAAATCAAACAGGGGTCCCTGGACTTACATAGAACATGATCTGGTCATATAGGTTGCTGCCCATCTGCATCTTTGGGGTGGCCTTGTTGATGTCCAGGAGGTCCCACTCTCCCTGGGTCTGAATGACGTTACGAGATGTGTCTGTGATCACCCCCAACTCCTTGTCCATGCCCAGGAGCATGCTGTCTGCTGCAGGGAAGGCCGGGGCAACTCGGTCCAGAAGTGCCCTTAAGTCTGCCCACAAGATTTGATTCCTCCCCCACCGAGTTGTTTTAACAAACCCTCCTGTCTGTCCTCTGAAGGCAGAGCATCGAGGTTTTTCTCAGAAGTGGGTCACAGGACCAGAAAGTCATGTATGTGCAGGCTGCAGCACTGGGGGTTTTCTGGTTGTTGTTGACGTCTAAGTTGTTATGGGAAGATTGGATATGACTGAAACATGAGTCAAGAACTTTTGGAGTCGTTCCTATATTTCTCTCAATTCCCCAATTCTATGATGTTGTTTTTCTGGAATCAATCTTGAACAGCTCAGTATTTTTATAATGAGATGCATGCTCATTACAATGATTCATTTATCCAAATCTGCCACAGGACACCTGGTGGCATTTGGTTACCTTAATTACTGGGTTAAGGGTGTTAGCTATCAATTTTTAAAACTTTTGTGCTAAAAATTACAGAAGTGTAGCAGTTCAAGGTCAGGTAGGCCTCCTTTGGTGCAAGGACCATCTAATTTGTTGTGTCTTCAAAAAAAGCGTTATTGGAGTTCCCGTCATGGCTCAGTGGTTAACGAATCCGACTAGGAACCATGAGGTTGTGGGTTCGATCCCTGGCCTTGCTCAGTGGGTTAAGGATCCGGCGTTGCCGTGAGCTGTGGTGTAGGTTGCAGACGTGGCTCGGATCCCGCGTTGCTGCGGCTGTGGTGTAGGCCGGCGACTACAGCTCCGATTAGACCCCTAGCCTGGGAACCTTCATATGCCACGGGTGGGGCCCTAGATAAGGCAAAAAGACAAAAAATAAAATAAAATAAAATAAAATAAAATAAAATAAAATAAAATAAAATAAAATAAAATAAATTAAAAAAGCATTATTGAGGAATTAAAGCAGTAGTTCTTAACCCTGTCTGCATATTAGCAACACCTGGGGAACTATAGCAAAGTCACAGTGGAGTTCCTGTTGTGGCGCAGTGGAAACGAATCCAACTAGGAACCAGGAGGCTGCATGTTCGATCCCAGGCCTCGCTCAGTGGGTTAAGGATCCTTGCATTGCCATGAGCTGTGGTGTAGATCACAGATGCAGCTCGAATCTGGCGTTGCTATGGCTGTGGTGCAGGCTGGCAGCTATAGCTCCGATTCGACCCCTAGCCCGGGAACCTCCATATGCCGCTGGGGTGGCCCTAAAAAACAAAAAAATAAAATAAAATAAAATAAAATATATTCACAGTACCTGAATTCCACCTGGAATAAGTAAATTGGAATTTCTGGGGTAATACATAGTTATTGGTGTTTTTAAAGTTTCCATGGGCAGCCAGAGTTGAGAAACACTGATATAAAACCTTTCTGAATAATACCTGCATCACTTAAATATCTTCCCCGAACCTAAAACGGCTAGCAAAATGTTTCTCGCTCACCTGTATGGAGGAAGGAACTGAAAGTGAGTGTGCAGTTCTGTTGGTCAAAAGGGAAGTAGAAGATGTGCAGGTTACAGATGCTGGTCACCTTCATTGGCCTGTCGTACTGTATTCGACCTTCGCTGCTGACATACGCGTTGAGACCTGGAGGTGCCTGATCCACATCCACGCTGCTCTCGAGAGGCAGGGAGAGGTGGATGCTGTGGGAGGCTTCACCAGCTTTTGACTGTCTTCCTTCCCAGCTCTTCCCCTATTCTGCTCACCTTTTGGGCTCTTTCTCTAATGTCACTCTGATTTGTCTCTTCTGCTCATAGTGTTTTGCGGGAGTCCACTAATTGAGACTGTGCCCCAGTCTGAACCTGTTGGTGTCCCTGTGCCCTGCACTGACCCTCAGCTGTTCTTTGCAGATGGGCTTCATGCTGGCTTTCCCCACCCGGATACGCACGATTCCATGACGAGGATGTCTGGGAGCCACAGGTTCTCAGCCAATACACTGAGTTTACTGTTGCTGATGCACTCTTCTGGGTTCCAGCTGATGAAAGGATTGTCCCACATCTGCAGCCAGTGTGGTGGGAAACAGAGGTGAGTGATGGCAGAGCTTGTCTAGTGAGCTCCTCTTGCCCTTCTTTAAACTCTGATCCTCTTGCTCCTATCAGTGTCCCTAATGGCTGCAGTCTATCTCCTCTACTTTATTAGCTGGGGTCATTGGCAAAGTACCCCTTAATGGCAGTTTTTTTCTAAGCAGACAGACCTTAAATATAACCTAAAGCCACTTGGATCCAGCGACACACCGCTGCATTGGCCTGCAAACATTTGGCTATTTTCTTCGGCCACCGCGTCTACCTTCCTAAACTGCCCAGGGGGATTTGTGTTCCTGGGACCAGTCCAGTTCCAGATGGACTTATTTGGTTCCATTTATACTTTGGATAGAGGTCTGGAAAACCTTTAATTCACTCCTTAAATTTAAACTTATAATTGGAAGTGAGAAGGGGAGAGTGGATCTGACTTACCATAGTAATCCACAGAAATGATGTCAGAAGCTGGAGTTGTGCGTCCTGGAAAAGAAATTCCCATCTGAGATTATTAGTGCAAAAAGACTTGACCAATGTCCACCACATATTCTTATAAATATTTGCTTATTTATTGGACCAGGCATAGCTCTAGATGCAGACTTTTTCCTATTGTATTCCCTTGTATTTGGGGACCATTCAGGTTTTAATTGATATTAAAATTAATGTCACTTCTTTCTGGAGCATTCCAGAATGGTCAGGACTCAAGGATAAATCCTACCAGAAAAAAATGTCACTGCAGTGGTCTTCACCATGACTCCTCCTCCCATAGGAAAACCCCCTAATTGGCACAGGATCCATTCAGAGCACCTATTGTTCACCGCTGGACCTGTATAATGTCAGATTAACAGGGTAGAAGATCCTTACTCCCCATTATAAGCGATGGAAGGTGGGGACCGGGTCTCACCACTTTTAGGATGGCAGACAGAATGAAGGAGACATTGACGTGAGTGGGGACGCTGAAGTTGGTGACTGGAAGGAAGGCCTTTCTGTCAAACACTGCTTGGAAGGCAGCAGGATCCACCCCATGCTGGTCAAAGCCTGAGCAGTTGATGGTGAAAGCGTCGCCTCTTTCTGTAGAGAGCAGAGACTGTGAGAGAGGGCCTCTACAGAGCCAGGGCTAGAGCCTTCCTACAGAGAGAGAAAGCGGGGGCACCCTGGGAGGAGCAGATGAATCCTCCTTCCTGAGCCAAGACTTCCCAAGACCAAAGCCCTTCCTGCCAGGGCCGGAGAGGATGGGCTGGGCTGGTAGGCAAATGGTGGAAGTTGGTGCGGTGAGCTGAGTCGGTACCCTGTTCTCAGTCACATCATCTGTCTTCATGCAAAACCTGCCCAACTCTGGAAGCAAACTCATCCTTGGTGCAGTGGTGGCCACTTCAAGGGGGCCTATGGCGTACTCATCATAAGCCTCTTGGGTCCACTTAGTAGCACCACTCAGCACTGCCCTAGAACTTATAGTCAAGGTCCCTTAGAACTCTGCTCTAATGATTTCATTTTCATCTCATTTTCAGGAACTTCTGTTCACCTAAGACAAGAGTCGATTTATCAAGAAGGTAAGAGAAATAAACATCTGTGCTTACTAGGTAGATATGGTAAACATGTGGTAGTTATTCCGAGAGTGCCTGCTTACTTTGGTGCTATGTGTTTATTCTGCCCTTCTCTGACTTAGTGACCTCTAATACCTTGGGGTTTATTTCCAGCACTGGGATCATTAGATGATATCAGTGCCAATGGCACAGTGAGCCCTGAGTGGGTGCTTTCTCTTGGCCATGGCCAGGGAGCCATCTGGGCAGAACATTTGCCCCATTTCCATTTTTGTGTGACCTCTTTCTCTGCCTGCTCCTCTATATCTTCATCTCTTTCCATAACATTTTAGGTCTGTACCCAGACTGGGAACACATATTCCCTCATGGAGGCAAAGTATCTGCTTTCTTCTACCTCAGATTGATTCCCACCCTCTCTTGGTATTTTACTTCCTCCTTCGGGGATGCTCTTTTCTTAGACGCCATTTAAAGGAGAAAAAGAGACGGGGAGGGTGGGATGAAGGTGTGCTGGAAGGGGCACTGGAGGTCAATGAAAAGGTGGGATTGGAGAGGTGGTGAGATGGGACAGCTATTCAGCTATTCAGGCAGGGAGAGAGGAGGGCTGTGTGTCCTGAGCAGCGGAATGTCTATCTGTCACCGTAAGGGGATCAAGACGCTGACATTATAGAAGAAATACCTAACATGTTAATTCTGAATGTCCTTCAAGCTGTAGAAGGAAGTTCCTAGATACCCTTCAGAACCTCACTCTGATCTTCCCTGTTCTTGCCCCATCTTACCTTGAAGCAGAAGGCTGATAGTGAAGCAGAGGAGGAAACCCCCTCTAGAGGGCCACCCCCCTTCCATCCTTCTCTCTGGATTCTTCTCTGGGTCTTACCAGGAGCCTCCAAGCCCTGGAACTTAAAGGACCCCGGACCACACCTTGGTTCCTGGTTTTGAATACTGCTCAGGACAGGTGACCACACCCTGTGAGAGGCTGTGGCCAGAGAGGTCACGGCAGAGTGTCGTGCTCTGCCCCTGTCTAGGCATGCCTTCCGGGCTCCAGGCTGGGAGAAGGTTGGGCCAAGACTAAGGGAGAAGCATCCTGTTCGACAGCTCTGTGCTGAAGTCAATAGCAAAATAACTCATCTTAATGAGAGAGCGTGGGCTGGGGAAATAAGAATTATTATTTTCTAAGGCCAGGGAATCTTCAGATTTGGGAAGGTGATAATATTTAGTGATTTGGTTATGTATCAATTCAGGGTAATTGCAAATATCAGATTACAAATCTTGATTCATAGCTTCATCATCTGTTTATATTTTTTCAACAACCCCTAGCTAGACTTCCTCTTTACAGTATTTCTGCTTCCCTGATTCCGTCTCCCCTAAACTAATGTTCTCTCTGTATTTTTTACTCTATGCATTGATTACAAGATAAAAGAAGTCACAAAATTAAGATAGCATATCTGTTTTTAATGTCTTTGTGTTAGTTAGTAGTGTTATACACTGTCATAAACTAGTAACCTCAGCTCACATCTATACTAATGGCCTGTGTCAATGTTATGTCTTACGTCACATTTCTATTAAAAAATGCAGTCAGACCAAATGAGTGAATTGGACCATTGTTTTATATTAAGTTTCTTAGTTGCATTTCCAGAAAGACTTGAAAATTTTTCTCTTGAAGAAAGGGTGAAGAGTCAGACCCAGAACACAAAAGAAACTTTGTTCAGAATGGCAGATCATGACAGTCCAAAATAGAAACTAAGGAAGGCAGGAATGACCTAGGGGCCCAGAGTGGGAAAGTACAGGACAGAAGGCTGCAGTATCTTCTGTTTGAAGTTTGAAATGTCTGCAGTCCTTCAGCCCCACCAGATCCGTAAGGCACTTCTTTCCTTCTTTGGAAACTTGGCCAAAGAATGGGGCCATCATGTCATGTAGGACCAAAGACCAAAGAACTACTGTGTTTGTTGTGGACCCACTCATGGGGCACTGGACTCCTGGACTGGCTGAGAATGAAGGGCTTGAGTTCCACAGGTTGGATAGGCTCCCAGACCTTGGGACTAGGAAAGGAGGGTTAACTCCCAGCCCTGCTGAAAGTGGTTGATGACAGTTGATGTTTGTCTTGTTCTTATCAAGGTTGGCTGAAAGATGGAACCTAAGTCCCCACTGGATTCAGAAATAGATTTAGCTGCCAGGAGATGGAGGTGATAGTGACAGGGGAAATAAAGCAAAAGGCATAGGTTCCCCTCCTGCCTGGGGAGTCAGAGTTTCAACTCTGGGATCTGGAAATCTCAGGGCTGTTGCTCCTGCTGCTGTTGCAGCAAGTGATAACTAACATACTGGGTACTTCACTGTCTGCCAGGCATTGTGATGTGTCTTCCTCACCTGCCTCATTTTATGTAATCTTCCCAACAATCCTGCAATGCAGATGTTGGGTAAAGTGTGTGGAAAAAAAAGGGAGTCAAGTAAATAGAGAGAGGGTGATTGGACTTTATATTTCCTTTCTTCCTTTCCTTCCCTTTCTTTCTTTCTTTCTTTCTTTCTTTCTTTCTTTCTTTCTTTCTTTCTTTCTTTCTTTCTTTCTTTCCTTCCTTCCTTCCTTCCTTCCTTCCTTCCTTCCTTCCTTCCTGTCTTTTGTCGGCCACACCTATGGCACATATGGAGGTTCCCAGGCTAGGGGCTGAATGGGAGCTGTGGCTGCTGGCTCATGCCACAGCCACAACAATGTGAGATCTGAGTTGCATCTGTGACCTACATCATAGCTCATGGCAACGCCAGATCCTTAACCCACTGAGCGAGGCCAGGGATCGAACCTGTGTCCCCATGGATGCTAGTCAGATTCTTTTCCACTGAGCCATCATGGAAACTCCTTTTTTTTTGGGGGGAGACCTTATATTTTCTGACCATATTTAAGAACACAGTACATTTGAGGAAAATGAAAATTTTGTTATTAACTACAAGAATCAGACACCCACAGTCTATTGATTATCTTTTATAAAAACACCTAAGATGATGAACTAGAGACCATTTTCAAATAAAGTAATAAAAATGATAGTACCTAAAATAACCAGGGTTGCAGATATTTCCAATACTTATGGCTTATAACAAGCCCCATAAATATTACATAGTTTTTCAGCATAGACAGTGGGTCTCTTTCACCTTCAGAATTCTTGGTGTATTCATGGTTCTTTTCACATTGACTGCAGTATTTTCACATTCTCAGACAAATAATTAAGCACTTGGACTGCTTGTCTGGGAGGCCTACTTGTTTGGGCTAGCTCTCACTGCATGTTCAGCCCAGGACAGAGTTCCCTGTTACACATGTGATTAGGGTATCCCTCTTGGGTATGCCTGCCTCCTCCTTCTCTACTCCAGTAGACACAGAAAGGGGAAGCTCATGATATTTAGACAGAGGCTCAGTAGCCGGATTATAATATTCTAAAGCCATTAAGAATAGCTATCCCTATGGAGTTCCCATTGTGGCTCAGTGGTTAACGAACCTGACTAGGACCCATGAGGTTGTAGGTTTGATCCCTGGCCTTACTCAGTGGGTTAAGGATTCATCGTTGCCATGAGCTGTGGTGTAGGCTGAAGACATGGTTCAGATTCCGTGTTGCTGTGGCCGCGGTGTAGGCTGGCAGCTGTAGCTCCAATTTAACCCCTAGCCTGGGAACCTCCATATGCCTTGACTTTGGCCCTCAAAAGACAAAAAAAAAAAAAAAAGGAATAACTTCCATTTTCTGGGATACTCTGAGAAGTCTTTAAGACTCCCTTTTGGCTTAGGAGATACATGTCTTTCCTAGGCCAAGCTGGGCTTTCACGGTGACTTAGGACTAGGAGATGGTTCAGAAACTTTGAGCTGATTCAGGGGTCACTGTGGGAGGGCCAGGGGCTTCCTCCACTCTCAGCTTTCTCTGGGCATCTTTGGAGCCTCCATCCTGGGTTCATATAGCTTTAGTTTCTGTACTCTGGGGAGTCAGGAATAGGCAGAATGAACACTAGATTCCCTAAGGCTTCAGATACCAAGGCCAGAGGCACAGACACTGGGTTTAGTTGCCCAGGTGAGAAACAGTGACAGGGGCTCGGGGCAGGGGTGGAGCGCTGGGGGCAGCCAGCACAGTCTGTGTGGGTTGCCTTGAGAGCCTGTTCTCCTCCAAGATGAGGGCAGGTGTCACCTTGAATCTGTTTCTTAAGCCCTGTGCAGACACTAGATGGGTATTATCCTGGAGCACACAAGTTCTAGCTGGTGGCTACCCAGGGTAGCTGAGCAGTCAGAATCAGGAGTTTTGGAGGAGCCATAGCCTGGGCACAGAGCACTGGGGCCTTCAGAGGCTAGGGAGAGGCAGTGCTGGTTTGAGTTAGTGCAAAGGACATGGCTGGGTTTCTGAGCCCTTCATGTTTGGGGACAGTTCTGGAACTGTTGGAAGATACTGTCAGCTTAAGGCGTTGGTGTTTCTGGAAATCTTTGTGTTCCCTTGGGGTTTCCTAAACTTTAGTTGCAGCTTAGCAACGGACAGCCTCGCCTGCAAAGTCAGCTTTGTCATCCTCTAGCTGCCTCTTATTTTGGAGGATGGGCTCATGCAGCACAAGTCAGCCTTCCCAGGAGGGTAGAAAGCCAAGGCAGAAGATCTCTCTGGAAACTGTCTAGTACCATTAAAGCCTGAGGCTTCGTACCTGGTCACTTCCTTAGTGGTCTCACTCCTAGACCGGATTTTTCTAAATTATCCTCTATTGTGTAGGCTGTGCAGTTTGAAATGCAGATCTGACTATATCCTTCTTATCCTTGAATTTTCTTTCCTTTTTTCCCCCCTCTTTTGGCTGCTCCACAGGCTATGGAATGCCTGGGCCAGGGCTCAGATCGGAGCCACAGCTGCAAAAAAATTTTTCAACGGCTCCTCTTGTCTACCACAGTTACGTAAAGATTGCTGGGACTGAGTTTTTCTTTTTGTCTTTCGTCCCTTTTTTTTTTAAGGACCGCACTCATGGCTTATGGAGGTTCCCAGGCTAGGGGTTGAATCAGAGCTGCAGCTGTCAGCCTATGCCACAGCCATGGCAACGCAGAACTAAGATGCATCTGTTACCTGCACCACAGCTTACGGTAACGCTGGATCCTTAACCCACTGAGTGAGGTCAGGGATCCTCATGGATCCTAGTCAGGTTCTTAACCCACCAGCGATGTTCTAGGGTTCCCTTTTCTCCACATCCTCACGAACATTTGTTAATTACAGACTTCTTGTGTGATTTTAATCTGCATTTCTCTGATGATTAGTGAAAAGAGTTTAATAACCAAAATATGTAGATGATTCATATGACTCACTTTCAAAACAAAACAAAACAAAACAAAACAAAACAAAACAAAACAAACCCCGTAACAAGCTGATTAAAAAGTGGTTGGAAGATCTGAATAGACATTTTTCCAAAGAAGATATACAGATGGCCAAGAGGCATGAAAAGATGCTCAATAAAGGTTAGTTAAATATCTGGCCCATCATTTCACTATGGATGGGGAGAAACACAGGCCCCTTTGGCAGATGTGGGAAAGCTGGTTGGGTGGGAGTCCAGAGGCCATATCAGAGAAGTTGCCTGCTGTTGCTATGGTGTGGCTGAGGTGGCCTCCACCCTGGGTGCAGTTTGGAGGATCTGGGGGTTGGTGGAAGCACAGCAGTCTGCAGCCAGCAGACTGCCCCCTCTAAGTTTCCAGTAAAGTCCAAATGGCCAACCCAGAGCTTCCATTTGTTGTACTGTGTTGTGTCCTTTACTTACAGTATTCATATCCTCCCAGCTGCTTTTGAAGCCAGCACTATCACTCCCATTTATGGATTAGAAAACTGAGATGCAAAGAGGTCAAAAAAATCTTACTCAGTGTCCACCCAGTTGGGAGTTGGTAGAATCCGGATTCAAACCCAGGTCAGTCTAGTTCCATTGTTCTTGCTTTGTTCTTTTTATTACCGCACAGCTGGGAAGTCTTGTGGGCTACATTATTAGGCTCCTAGGTTTCCACAAATGAAATTTCTGGGCCTAGATAACATTTGGCCCAAAGGTAAATAGTAGGGACAGGAGCTGCAGTTTTGCAAGTCAGGTACCAAAACCTTTCAACTTAGCTTATTCCAAAGGGGATCAGGAGTTCCCGTCGTGGCTCAGTGGTTAACGAATCCAACTAGGAACCATGAGGTTGCGGGTTCGATCCCTGGCCTTGCTCAGTGGGTTAAGGATCTGGCATTGCTGTGAGCTGTGGTGTAGGCTGCAGACACGGCTCGGATCCTGCGTTGCTGTGGCTGTGGCAAAGGCCGGCAGCTACAGCTCCTGTTAGACACCTAGCCTGGGAACCTCCATATGCTGCGGAAGCGGCCCTAGAAAAGACTAAAAGACAAAAAAAAAAAAAAAAAAAAAAAACAAAGGGCATCACACTGCATGGCTCTCTGTGACCCCTGAGGCATCAGATTTGGGAATATAGCTGTAACCTGGCAAGGGCAGAATTATCTGGTAGAGGGGGCAGGGGAAGTAAGGACCATTGTTTTGCAGCCCTGATAGATGCAATCACATACAGAGGCCATTGGCCAGGGCTAAAGATCCAGGAGCATGGAGGCAGTCAAAACATCTAACCTGTGGGGTGAGTCACTAGCTGAAGTCAGATTGGCTGTGGTGCCTGGAGCAGAAAGAGAGAGCATCCTAGGACTCCTCAGAGGCACCTGGGAAAAGGGCCCAGGACAACCGCCCACCTGTGGCTGCCACTTTGACAAGCCTGGATTCTTCTGAAAAGTGACAAGCCCATACTTATCACTTCACTTCTCTCCATTTCATTTTTCTCATCTAAAAAATGAGGGGTTTGTGCTAGAAAGTCGGTAATTCTTTATGTCTAGTGCCTCCCACCCAGAAGTCGATTTTGCCCTTTCAGGCTGCATGGTAAAAAAGATGCTATCTAGTGTGTCCCATTGGGCTTTCTAGTTTCTGCAAGCCTATAAATGGTTTTTTAAATCCGTATTTTGAAAATAATTTAATCTGTGTTGTTGGGTCTCTTTCACAAATGAAGAAATTTAAGCTTGTAAAGTTAAGCTTGTTGGACAAGGTTATCCAGCCAGCAAATAATGGAATCAAATTAGAACTCAGGGCTGCCAGGTCCCAGAGTCTCTGTACTATACTATTTTTTTTCTCTACTATATAGAAGAACCGGTGCCGGCGAATGATCAAATAAGAGTTTATCTAAGGAAGAATCACAAGTTGGAGAGAAGGAAAAGGATAGACTTGAAATGAAGTCTGTGACTTCACACCCTTAGAATGAATCTGTAGGACGAGGAGAGAGAGGCAGAGACAGTAACAAGGTAATACGTTTTAATGTCAGGTTAATATGGAGCCCAAAAATCGTGTAGAAAACATGGAGAAATAACTGCTCATAATGGTTTAGAGAAAAAGAAAGTGAACAAAAATGTGTGCAAGCACCACGGAGTTCCCGTCGTGGCTCAGTGATTAACGAACCCAATTAGCATCGTGAGGATGCAGTTTTGATTCCTGGCCTCACTCAGTGGGTTAAGGATCTGGCGCTACCACGAGCTGTGGTGTAGGTCGCAGACGTGGCCTGGATTTTGCTTTGCTGTGGCTCTGGCATAGGCCGGCGGCTACTTCTCTGATTCGACCCCTAGCCTGTGGGTGCGGCCCTAAAGAAAAAGACAAAAAAGACCAAAAAAAAAAAAAGGGAACCACAAGGTAGCTCTGCAGATGAATGGACAAGCAGAGACAGGCCATCAAATGAAAGAGGGCCCAGGTGGCACCAGATTCCTGTTAGCAGGTTTTCCTAAAGAGGTCATAAATTCCTTTGCAAAGCTTTTCAGAGCTTTGCCATGCAACAAGAGGAAAATCATTAGCATAAGTGAACTTATCATATAATTCTGTTAGAGATTTCTGTTAGAAAGATAGCAATCACATTTGTTAATTTTCTGGGAGCTCTCTGACTTCAAAAGTTCTGGATGATTATCCACTGTGTGTTAAGATCATATGTTCAGATTTTGAATTGGAAAATAAAATCACTGTAATTATATAATGCCTTCTCTTACTGAAAGGTAATATAGCTTCTCAATACATACGTCAAAAAAGACAAAGTGCAGGGAGTTCCCGTCGTGCCTCAGTGGTAATGAACCCACCTAGAATCCATGAGGACAAATGTGCAATCCCTGGCCTCGCTCAGTGGGTTAAGGATCTGGCATTGTCCTAAGTTTTGGTGTAGATCACAGACATGGCTCGGATTCCACGTTGCTGTGGCTGTGGTGTCGTCCAACAGCTGCAACTCTGATTTGAACCCTAGCCTGAGAACTTCCATATGCCTCAGGTGTGGCCCTAAGGAAAAAAAAAAGGGGGAAGATAAAGTGCATATTATCTATTCAAATATAACATAAAGCTATGTAATGGAAAAAATTGTAAAGAGAGTAAGCAGAAAAATATGTACTATGAAGATGAATGGAAAAAAACAGAACGATGCAGATGGAGCTCATAATTTCAGAGCCTCTTAAAATCTGGCTGAGCTACTCAGCAACGTCAAGGATGAGTTCCCAGGTGAGGTGACTGTCCTAGGAGAGGGCACAGGATCGGAGCACCCAAAAGTATCTGGCAATAAATATCAGCAGTAAAAAGCTAAATCCATAGAGAATACAAAGGAAAGAGGGATTGCCCAAATAAGACTTGGGGAAATATATACCCCAGGAAGCAGTGGAGGAAGTGCAGTTCATGAACTTGGGTGTTGACCTAGGATGAGGGCAGAGGAGGGTGAGGGGTAGAAAAGCCTGAGGGAGGGAGTAAAGGGAAATGGACAGGAAAGTTTGGCTTAGGGACTCTTCCTGTATCAGTTCTCCTCCAGTGTTAGCTGATGAAGACTTACAGTGGATTGTTGTCTCGACATGAGACTCATGGAGAACCTGTCTGGTTTCATCCCCAGCCTCAGGCATCATGTGGCAGAGGCTCAGTGCCCTGTCTAGAGCCAGCTGCCTTGGTTCAAACCTCAGCTTTGTCACCTAACTGTGGGAACTTGGGAGACAGCTCAGTGGCTGCAACTGCACGTCTCTGTGCTTCATTTCCTCATTTATTTCATCTCATTTATTTGAATACATAAAATGAGGGTAATAATGCAAAAACCACAGTTCTAGAACCTTAAAGGGCTTTGAAAACCAAATGATTTTTCATAAGATATTTGGTGACAAAACCTGCCCTGAGCTGATGTGAGACTATTCGTAATTACATTTTTGCTACCTAGTGTGAATATTCATAGAATTTTTTCTCCAGAAATATTAATTGTGTTTGAGTAGAGGGTGCCACTCCATACTCAACTTGGGGTGTTAGTAATATACAGTACGTGCATGATTGTTATCTTAAAAATTTTTTTAATTTAAATTAAAAAAATTTTTTTTTGCTTTTTTTTAGGGCCTTACCCATGGCATGTGGAAGTTCCCAGGAAGGGATCGAATGGAGCTACAGCTGCCAGCCTACATCACAGCCACAGCAATGCCAGATATGAGCCTTTTCTTCAGCTTACACCATAACTCACGGCAAGGCTGGATCCTTAACCCACTGAGCGAGGCCAGGGATCAAACCTGCGTCCTCATGGATACTAGTTGGATTTGTTTCCATTGAGCCAAACGGGAACTCCTGTTACCTTTTTAAAATCTGAAAAAATTCTGCATTTGTCTCCAAGGTATTTGTGGATCTCTAGATCCTACTTCATAGGGTTACTGTAACGATTAAATGTGCTTATTTATATAAAGCACTTAGAAAAATGCCTGCTATATATTAAGAAGTTAATCAGTGTTGGTTGTTATTACTATACTATGTTCTTTCTAAAGGCCCACTTTGTAGAAAGCTGTGAGTTGAAGAACTGCCAAAATAATAACAGATGACCCAAATAATAAGACATGCTGGGAGTTCCTGTTGTGGCTCAGCGGAAGCCAATCCGACTAGGAACCATGAGATTGTGGGTTCCATCCCTGACCTTGCTCAGTGGGTTAACGATCCGGCATTGACTTGAACTGTGGTGTAGGCCGCAGACGTGGCTCGGATCTGGCATTGCTGTGGCTGTGGCGTAGGCCAGCAGCTGTAGCTCCAATTAGATCCCTAGCCTGGGAACCTCCACATGCTGCAGGTGCGGCCCTAAAATGACAAAAAGACAAAAAAATAAATAAATAAATAAATAAATAAAATAGACACACTGATTTATTCAGGTGAATATAAGGACACCTGATTTAAGCCTAGATTGTGTATATACTAGATCTTGGACATGCCTGGAGGGCTGATGATGCTGAGAGGAGTGCTTGACAAGCTTCTAGAAACTGGAGAGCCAAAGAACTTCCCGAAATGTAAAAATAAAATAAAATAAAATAAAAATTGGGAGTTCCTGTTGTGGCTCAGTGGGTTAAAACCCGGACAAAGTGTCCTTGAGGATGCAGATTTAATCCCTGGCCTCGCTTAGTGGGTAAAGGATCACATGTTGCTGTGGCTGTGATGTAGGTTGGCAGCTGCAGCTCTGATTTGATCCCTGGCCTGGGAACTTCCATAAGCTGCAGGGGTGGCCGTAAAAAGAAAAAAAAGGGCAGAGCAAAATAAAAGGAGAATTGGAGTTCCCTTTATGCCTTTATGGCTCAGTTGTTAATGAATCTGACTAGGAACCATGAGGTTGCGGGTTCAACCTCTGGCATCACTCAGTCGGTTAAGGATCCAGCGTTGCTGTGAGCTGTGCTGTAGGTCGCAGATGTGGCTCGGATCCCACGTTGCTGTGGCTGTGGCCTCAGCTAGCGGCTTACAGCTCCAATTAGACCCCTAACCCGGGAACCTCCATATGCTGCGGGTGTGGCCCTAGAAAAGACTAAATAAATAAATAAAATAAAAGGAGAATTAAGGGACATAAATTTAGTTGGAAGACCTGAGTGAAAGGAGCCATTCAGAGTAGAGCAGCATATTTCTGCCTTAGCATGCCCAGATTCCTGTGGACTTCTGCCCGAGTCTCAGCAGAAGGGAACTGCATGGAAAGAGCAAGTGACAGCTAATCCTGGTGACTCAGCATCGACCTGGGAACACGTGCACTGAGGGTGCTTCGCTCCGGTGGCTTGGGCTCTGAGGGCGCAGAAGCCCTGCAGCAAACATCGGGGTGGGAGCTCAGGCAGCCATACTTTTAGAGGACACTGGCAGTCTTGCCACCCTTGGGGCATCTACTGTGACCAGTGGAAGCCAAAGGCTTTTGAGGAAGAGCAGTGGAAAAGAGGAACCAGGGAACTAGAGTTTAGTAAACAATAGTGTGACTCTCTTTATTCCCCCTACCGTGTTATGACCCGGGAAATTTAGGCTTCAGATAGAAAGTAGTAGAATAAACTATAGAAAGGAGAAGAAATGGTTGTGAAAAATGAAAGACTGTGGGGACTTCCCTGGTGCTCTAGTGGTTAGGACTCAGCGCTTTCACTGCTGCGGCCCAGGTTCCATCCCTGGTCTGGGAACTGAGATCCCACAAAGATTGTGTTCAAGTTGTAATTAAGTAGCTCTTGAGTCTGTGCTTTTCTGAACCTGTGTCCAGCAAATCATACCACAGATCTCATGGGATACAGTTGGGCCTCCACTGCCCCTCAAGAAGCTATTGGAAATGATGGGCCAGTAGACACAGACTTTCAAATGATGAGGCAGTTGATAAGGAGAGGAATTTTCCAGTTCATGTGAGGGCATTGCTATTACTCCCAAATAAAGCAGATGCCATTTCCAAATGTGCTTTCCTTGGCCCACTGTTCTTTTCTTAGTGTGATTAAGGATGGATCAACTCTAATTGCAACACAGTTAGCAGAATTTAGGATTACCTTAACACTCTAAGTGCTTAATGATGAATGAGTCATGTGTCAGGCTGAGACAAAAGGCTTCACTCTTTAAACAAGAGATGCCTGGTTCTGGCATATTATTAATTTCTGAAGCTTAAATCCAGGATAATTTGATTTAGGGGCTGAATCCCTATTTTATTACAAATTCTTGTAATAGATTTTGGCCCCTTCTCTCTCTTCTCCCCACTTTCTCATGTTGTTTGATAGACTTAAAAAAACAAGAAAATCCTTTGGTAATGTGAAGTTTCTGAAGACGATTCTCAACCTCGAGGTTTTTGGTACTATAATATAATACAGAGACGAACCAATGCCTTCTGCAAAGGGGTTTATTGGAGGAGATTCAATCACAGAAGTATTCCAGGAACCTGGATCTTGAGGAGCCAGGCAGGCAGGATGCCTGGGAGGGCTGAGGGGAGTGGACTGCTGGCAGGAGCAAGGACCTGACTCACGAGGGCACAGGAACCCATCCGGGTCTGGTCTGAAACTGCACAGGAAGACCAGGTTGAAAGTAAGGTGTTGCCAGGTCTGTAAGACAAGATTTGGACAGGCCTGAGGGCCTGGCTGGTTCCTAGAGGAAAGAGAAGCTCTTGCCTGTAGCTCTCAGGTGGACCTCTCCCTAGGTGTTCCAGAGGACGATGACCGTGGTGACGGAGGTGGCCAAGAAGAGCAGGTAGAGGCGGAAGAGCAGGGAGTCCATCACGTGGCTGAAATGCACCCACAGGCTGACCAAGTGCCGCTTCTGAGCCTCATCTTCCTGCTGGGTGCTCGCTGGCCCAGGGCACCCGTTTAGCTCTGCCTCTCTG
>PVHT021183693.1:39736042-39801416 GCA_004024745.2 Catagonus wagneri | reverse complement strand
GGCGCAGGCCAGTGGCCACAGCTCCGATTAGACCCCTAGCCTGGGAACCTCCACATGCCGCGGGTGCGACCCGCGGCCATAAAATGACAAAAGGCAAAAAAAATAAAAAAATAAAAAAAAATAAAACTCAGGGGTCATCACCACTGAGAAGATCTTAGAAAGAGTCCCTTGATGCCCAACTCATACCCAACCCCTTTCTTACCATACTCTGTGGAGCAGAAACGGAGAATGTATGTGTTAACATCTTCTGGTAGAGTCTATTTTTAATTTGTCTCTGATGTTGCCCTAACCCTCACTGCTTACTCTCAGTAGTGAGCAAGAAAGTGCTCTAGACCGGGAAAATTGTCCTGATAAAGTTTCCCTCTTTCATGATAGATCTCCTCCACCTGCTTTCCCTTAGCATCTTTCTAGTTGCATTTTGTTTGCTTAGAACTGAGCAAGATTTTTCTTCTCAACATCAGTTAATACTCAGAAACCATGAGGTAGATCATATGCCTGGAAAGAGAATAACATGGGAAAGAGAAGTGACCCGTAGCAGCAGGGTGGGTAGAGAAATAGCTAAAGAGAAGAGTCAATGAATGGTCAGGATCCCAGAAAGCTACAAAGCTGTCTGCATCATGAGTTTCCATTTTTACCAAAATGAACAGCTAGTCACTGAGTGTCTAGAAATCACAAAAATTAGCCTGGTTTCCCTGTTTATCAGAAGTTATGTGTATGCTATGCTCTTGCTCTCGTCCCATCTTACCTTGATGCAGCAGGTGGAGAATGAGGCAGAGGAAGAATCCTTCCCCATGGAGCCAGCCTCTTTCCATCTTCCTCTCCTTGGCTCTTCTCTGGGAACTTAGTGATGATGTTGACCTTAAAAGACCACAGGCCACACCTCAAGCCCCGGCTTTGAATAATTCATGTGTCAGGTGGCATCAGCCATCTCTCTAGCCAGCGCCCCTGGTGATGACAGAGTGTCATGGAGGACTACTCCATCCCATGCCCTAACCAGACCTGAATCTGGTCTCCAAAAATACTCTGACCAATCAGTTTTGAGAGGAGGAATAAAAGAATATTTGCTCACTGGAGCAGTGTTAATGGTCTCCTCATACTTTTTATATCACTCTGGTATATAACGTGCCATAGAAAAGGCAGGAAGTGACTGCCATTGCCTTTAAGTGGCACATGCACTTATTTTAACCCTGCTGCCATCTTTCAAAAAAATTGGAGGGGGTTGGTCTCCGTTTTTATAATCAACTTCATATTCTGAACTTTTATTTTTGAATTGAAATATAGTTCATTTACAATGTTGTGTTAGTTTCTGGTGTCCAGCAAAGTGGTGCAATTTTATATATAAATATATTATTTTTCATTTCTTTTCCATTGTTTTTTATCACAGGATATTGAATATAGTTCCCTGTGCTATACAGTAGGACCTTGTTTATCCATTCATTATATAATGGTCTGCTAATCCAAACTATCAGTCTAACCCTCCCCCACCCCCTTCCCCTTGGCAATCGTAAGTCTATTCTCCATATCTGTGAGAGAGGTAAATTCTGTTTCTGTGTCATAGACAAGTTCATCTGTGTCATATTTTAGATTCCACATATTGTGATATTTCATGGTATTTGTCTTTCTCTTTCTGACTGATTTTACTTAGTATGATAATCTCTAGGTCCATCCATATGGCTGCAACAAATGGCATTACTTCATTCTTTTTTATGGCTGAGTAATATTCCATTGTGTGTATGTACCACATCTTCTTTATACATTCATCTGTTGGTGAACATTTAGGTTGTGCCCATGTCTTGGTTATTGTAAATAGTGCTGCTATGAATATTGGAGTGCATGTATCTTTTCAAATTATATTTTTTTAGATTCTGAGGTTTTAAATATGACTTCTATGCTCTCAAGACTTAATCTTTGATTTTTTGAGTGTGTCAGAGGCAATTTGGACCCAGGTCTACTGGATGGAGGGAATGGGGTAGAGGAGAAGTGGCAAGTCTTTCAGCAGAAGTTTACTTATGAGGTCATGAGTGATCAGCCTGCAAATCCGTGTTTGTGTGTGTGTGTGTGTGTGTGTTTTGTTTTGTTTTTTGTTTTTGGCCCTGCTAGTGCTTTTAGGAAATTAGTTACTTGTCAACATTTTTACAACTGGGGGATTTCACGTAAAAACTGTGTTTCGTTTCTGGTTTCACTTGAAAAATGAGATCAAGCAATACTGGCCTCACATTTCTGCTTGACAACGATGCTTTCTCCTAAAGCTAAGAAGCAGGTAAGCCCTTTGGATGGATCATATTCTCTCTAGATCATCATAGTTTCGCTCATCAACTATTGTCATATTCTTGCCCAGCTTCCCTTATTGCCTTATTACCTGCTTGGCTTCTGTAGGTGTTTGACTTTGAATGTTAAGATTAATTCTCTTGTTTGATTCTTAAAGAGCCTTAGGCAGTAATTTCAAAATGCCTAGGTGATCGTGGGTCTTGTCAGATTTAGAATGTGCAAATATTTGGTTCCTTTGGCCGCTTACCCCAGACATATGAGGTGTAAGCGGCCAAAGTCATCAGTAGTTTAAACCGTTTTTTTCTAGAATGACTTTTGTCAGGGAGGGCTCCAGGAAGTGTCATCAGTGACCAGGAGACCCAAGGGAGAGATGTTGCTTCGATGAAGAAGCTTTTCAGATTGTTGCTATGAGACAGTAAGAAAGGTCTAAGATCACATCTTTTTTCTGCTAGAATCATGTCTTCCTCTCCCATCCCCAGTTTCCTCCTCTCCAAAACTGAGAGGATAAAACCTATCTTGCAAGAGTTTTATGTGGTTAGAGATAATGTTTGTAGATTGCCTGTTTCATCCTAAGCAACTAATGAATTGAAGCAGCAATAACAGTAAAAAATGGCAGTAAGAATAGTTGTTACTCTCATCTCCACTGTCTCAGGATTGCTCAGTTTACCTCAGATGGAATAGAATCTTCCGGACCTGGAGTTCCTGTCGTGGCTCAGTGGTTGATGAACCCGACTAGGAACCACGAGGATGTGCGTTCGATCCCTGGCCTCGCTCAGTGGGTTAAGGATCGAGCGTTGCTGTGAGCTGTGGTCTAGGTTGCAGACGCAGCTTGGATCCCGAGTTGCTGTGGCTGAGGCATAGGCCGTGGCTACAGTTCTAATTCGACACCTAGCGCGAGAACCTCCATATGCTTTGGGTGCGGCCCTAAAATGACAAAAGACAAAAAAATAAAAAATGAATCTTCCGGACTTAAAATGTCTGGGTTGACTGAATCACTACTTCCCTTGAGCAGAAGTGTTTTCTCTCAGTCTCACTCAGCTGCAAACTGATGGAGCCCATCCCTCCACTCCCTTCAGCATCATTCTTCACCTTTGAGAGGTTTTTCACCTTTTGAGAGTTTTTTTCCCCTTCGAGAAGTCCCCCCCCACCTTAAAAGATGACTTTGAATTAGCATTTCCCAAAGCATTTTCTGTGGAACACTAGTCTACGGGATGTTAAATGCTTTTCTGAAAATTGCTTTTGGTTTTTTAAGTTCAGAAAAGTCTGAGAAGTGCTGAATTAAACAAGGAGATGTAGATTTTATTACTGTAGGATTTCTCAGTATATTTAGCTAGATACTCTTGAAATTAATTTTTCTCAGAATATCTTGCCGGAGTAGTACTCCATGGATATTTTTGGGAAACACTGCTTTAAGTAAATAGAGTAAATCTAGAAGAAAGAAAACTTAAATTTGTCTTAGACTTGCAACAGATAGAACATAGAATGCAGGCAGCGTACATATAAATAAATCAAGAAACTTTAAAAATAAATGTAAGTCTCTTTTAGATAAGTATTTTATTTATTTAATTTTTATTTTATTTTATTTTTTAATTTTAATTTAATTTAATTTAATTTTTTATTTAAAAATTTTTTTTCAAACTTTTAGGGCCACACTTGTGGCATATGGAGGTTCCCAGGCTAGGGGTCAAATCGGAGCTACAGCTGCCGGCCTACGCCACAGCCACAGCAACGTAGAATTGGAGCTGCGTCTGCAACCTACGCTGCAGCTCAAAGCAACTCCAGATCTGTAACCCCCTGAGCGAGGCCAGGGATCGAACCCGCAACCTCATGGTTCCTAGTTGGATTCATTTCCTCTGCGCGATGACAGGAACTCCTATTTTTAGACAAAAATTTTTTTTTTGGCTGCACCCATAACATGCTGAAGTTCTTGGGTCAGGGATGGAACCTAAGCCACAGCAGTGACAATGCTGGACCCTTAACCCACTCCAGCCACCAGGGAATTCCTAGGTAAGTCTTTTAAAACTTAAAGTTTAATTGGAACTGTAAGAACCTACAAACAAATAGAAGGTAAAACAGATACCAATTTCCACCTGTTTCTGAATCCCTGAACAATATAAACTTAGACTGCCTCAAGGAGGAATATTTCTTTCTTTCTTTACCTCTAGATCAATGGCCTGTCTGCTGCAGGCCATGTGTCATCTACCTAGATCTAATTTTAGGATGAGGGTTTTAAACTGCTTTAGTATTGTTACCTCTCAAATATACTCAGACAGCACATTTTAGTAGCTGAAGAGCAATGCTGATTTTTCTCATTGGTGGTCTTGGAATCAATAACATATATAATTTGTGTTTTAAGAGTATATATTTTTTTCCTTATGGAATTCAGTAAGTGGATTATTTTGAATGAAAAATAAACATAACCTACCTCGGTTTTTAATTTTCCTGAACTGACATTCATGCCAGAGAGGTTATCACCAATGCAGAACAAAATCGTTGCTCTCTTTTTCTGATCAAAAGCCCCTATTTATAAAGCAGCAAACCAGAGAAGCTTTGGGGACTGACTGGGAGTGACCACTCTTCCTTGAGGCCAGGTCTGGTGAAAAAGTTCCATCTTGGCTGCACTATTGGTTCTGGCTTCCCTGGCTTAATGGGACTCTATTGCTTCTGATTTGGGACCTGACACATGCCCAGTCCATACTTGACAATGTGGGAGAATTTCTCATGTACATTTTACCGTAAGAGATGTTACACACTGCATCTTTTTATTTGCTTGAGTAAGTCATCCTTAATTGTCATTCTGGGAGGTGTAAAATCCCAAGTCTTTCTATAAGCTGTGATGCTCGTTATTTTAGCTGAGTAGACTTAGATGGTTGTTCTGGGTGGAGGAACACGGAAATTACAGTATTGTCAGAACCTCAGATTTGAGTAGGAGAGTGACAGGAAATGAAGTTGTAGTATTATGTGGGGCCAGATCACAGAAGTTCTTGTAAAACAAGCAAAAGTTTGGTTCAATTTTATAGCCCAGTGTTTCCCAGACTTGAATAGGGTTTAGACTTCTTTTAAGGGAAACAATTCTTCTAAACCTCTCTTGTTGACTTAAATTATTTATATTACAGTATTATTTGAATATGTATATTCGTAAAACCATATTTCAAGTCCTTATGCTTATAGTTCTTTTTTTTTGTTTTTGTCTTTTTGTCTTTTTAGGACTGCACCCATGGCATGTGGAAGTTCCCAGGATAGGGGTCGGTTGAATAGGAGCTACAGCTGCTGACCATGCCTCAGCCACAGCAACAAAAGATCCAAGCTGACTCTGTGACCTGAAGCAGTGACCCACAGCTCACAGCAATGCTGGATCCTTAACCCACTGATTGAGGCCAGGGATTGAACCTGCATCCTCATGATTACTAGTCAGATTTGTTTCCCTTGAGCCACGATGGGAACTCCCGTATAGTTCTTATAACACTATAAAATTAAAATAAACCTATAAATTTTTACATTCTTTTACATTCTGTAGTCTTCCAGATCAACACAACCCTAATATAATGTGGTAGATAGTATTGTTTTATGAAAATTAGATTATTGCTGACATTTTTCCTTCTTTATAATAAAGAATTAATTTTTGAAACACCTGTTACTTTGCTGAGCCAGTCTGATAGAGCATCTCAATATAATAGTTCTTCGAAGTTTTTTAAAAGCAGTTCTTCATTTCATTCAAATAAGTACCCCTACTGCTCATGAACTTGGAGGCTTATCATTACAAACGTGGGGAGTGTGTAATACTTTACTTCATAAAGTGAATATACAATATGACTTATCAAAACATGCCTATACTACTGGGTCCTGTGTGAACACTCAGCTTTTCCCACGCAGTTCTCTATTAAAAATACTGTGAAACCTTTGTCTCTATGCCATGCTATGAGGTCATTTAACTTTCCTTTGGCGTTGTTTACACCTTAAATCCTCTCTTCTTTTCTGGTTTGCCTGAGACCAATAAAGAGGCACATTATTCCATGGCACTGTGTTGTTTTCATGTCAAATATAAGATTCTGTTTATTGGAGTTCCCTTTGTGGCTGAGTGGTAACAAATCCCACTGGTATCTATGAGGACTCAGGTTCAATCCCTGGCCTCATTGGCATTGACAAGAGCTGTGGTGCAGGTTGCAGATGCGGCTTGGATCTGGCATTGCTGTGACCATGGCATAGACTGGTGGCTGCGACTCCAATCTGACCCCTAGTCTGGGAACTTCCATATGTTTCAGGGGTGGCTCTAGGAAAAAAAAAGAAGATTCTGTTTATTAACTAACTTAAAAAAGTCTGGAGATCCCTTTGTGGCTCAGTGGTTAACAAACCCGACTAGTATCCATGAGGACTTGGGTTCGATCCCAGGCCTTGCTCAGTGAGTTAAGAATCCCGAGTTGCTGTGAGCTGTGGTGTAGGACACAGATGCAGCTCGGATCCTATGTTGCTGTGGCCGTGGTGTAGGCCGGCAGCTGTTGCTCTGATTCAACCCCTAGCCTGGGAACCTTCATATGCCGCTGGTACGGCCCTAAAAAGACAAAAGACAACAAAAAAGGGTCTTATTCTATGAAAATGACTTTCATTGTGAAATTAGTCTGCAAAAGAGAAATTTTGTTTTTATAACTGGCAGAAGGATTCAACACGGTGCCTCAGCAGATGTGGGGTGATGACATGTGCTTTCAGCTCTCCGCACGCTGGGTGGAGGAGGGTGCCAGGGAGCTACCGCAGCAGAGCATTTCTCATGTCTTTGCATGGCCAGCACCCATCCAGTTCTGTGACCAGAAACCAAGGTGCTACCCATGACATCTCTTTTTTGCATCTCTTACCACACTTAAGAAGGTTTGTGGATTTTACCTCCTAAATTTCTCTTGAGTCTGCCCACTTCTCTCCATCTTTGCCACCACAGTTCTAGCCTGAGCCACCATGCTGGATGACACCAGTCACTCCTAGCCAGGCTCTTCTCTTCCATTTTAGCTGCCTGTAATTCTTTCTCCAGTCTGCCAGCCTCAGGGAAGTTTTCAAAATGTAAATTGAATCTCTCAACCCTTAACCCATTCACCTTTTAAAACCTTGCAGTGGGTGCCTTTTGCTCTTATGCCAAAGACCTATGACATGGTCTTTTCCTTTGGGGACCTTCCCTTCCGTCCCTACCACCTGACCTTTGTGGTTCCCTTTGCTTGGAGTGCTCCTTCCTCGCCCACTCCCACCATCATCTTCACCTCACTAACTCCTACTCTCTTTTGTTTCTTTTCTTTCTTTTTTTTTGTCTTTTTGCCTTTTATGTAGAGCCACACCCGTGGCATATGGAGGTTCCCAGGCTAGGGGTCTAACAGGAGCTGTAGCTGCCGGCCTTCGCCACAGCAACAGCAACACGGGATCCGAGCCGCGTCTGCAACCTACACCACAGCTCATGGCAATGCCGGATCCTTAACCCACTGAGCAAGGCCAGGGATCGAACCCACAACCTCATGGTTCCTAATCGGATCCGTTAACCACTGAGCCACAACGGGAACTCCCTCCTACTCTCTTTTGGATGTAACGTTTACCTTTCTTTACTGGTACACATCACAGCTACAGTTTAAATTTGGATTAGTGTTTATTCAGGACTCTAAAACCTAGGAGGGTGGGAAACTTGTCTGTTTTAGCTCCATTGTGTCTCCATCAGATATTGAATGAATGACTCTGTTTAGTACATTACACATACACCACTCAAATAGATTTAAAAATGCATATAGTTCTGCATTGCAACACAGATTCTCTAGCCCCTTTCCTAAAGGTTGGAGAATATCACCCCCGAAACAGTTCACAACACAAATAAAAACACAACTAGACATCAAGGAGGGGATGCTTTGCAATCAATACGATATAAGTTAACGCTTTGGCCCAGGTGGCTATCCTCAGACAGGCCAAGGTGGTACCATAGTGTACTGAGGCCTTGAATCAGGGTCATATAGTGCTCAGCCATTAAAAAAAAAAAAACCTATAATCAATATATTTGAAGTATTTCAGGGGGAGTTTTGAAGATTTTTATCTTATATGAAGGCATCAGATATGCAGTGTTTGAGCACTACAGTGTTTGAAGCATGGTTGGAATTACCAATAAGCCTTGGAGCAGAGGCTTGAGGTGTGCTGAGAAAGTTTGACTTATCTCACTGGATGACCAGAGGTGCTTAAGGAATTCTCGGCAGATCTGTATCTATACATTCATACCTGTATCTATACCTATAAAGATCTTGAAGGGAGTTCCTGTCGTGGCTCAGTGGCTAACGAATCCGACTAGGAACCATGAGGTTGCGGATTCGATCCCTGGCCTCGCTCAGTGGGTTAGGGATCTAGCATTGCTGTGAGCTGTGGTGTAGGTCACAGACGTGGCTCAGATCTTGCTACAGTTTAAATTTGGATTAGTGTTGCTGTGGCTGTGGTGTAGGCTGGCAGCTGGAGCTCCGATTGGACCCCTAGCCTGGGAACCTCCATATGCCGCAGCAATGCAGGATCCGAGCTGCATCTGTAACCTACACCACAGCTCATGGCAACGCCGGATCCTTAACCCACTGAGCGAGGCCAGGGATCAAACCCGCAACCTCATGGTTCCTAGTCGGATCTGTGAACCGCTGCGCCACGATAGGAACTCCAACAACTCCTATTTTTATGTTTCCGTTTACAAATTAATACAACTTAATTAACTAATATAAATGAGGGCGTACAACTTAAGTCAATTTTTTTTTTTTTTTTTTTTTAGTGGCCACACATGTGGCATATGGGAGCGCCCCAGCCCGGGACTGAATCCAAGCAGGTGCAGCTAGGATTCCTAGCCCACTGCACCACAGCGGGAAATCCCAGCCTAAGTCTTTTTGTAATTTATTTTTGTTCAACATTGCTTTTGAGATGTACACATATTGACATATTATAACCCTTGTTCTTTAACTGCTATATAGTATCCCATGGTACAAATACCATAATCTTGTTATCTTGTTAATAAAATTTAGATTTCTTCCCACTATTACAGACAATGCACAACAAATGTATCTCCTTGTGCACGTGTGTGAGAGACCCTTTAGGGAAGCTTTTTCTCAGCTAATGGCATTAAGCTCTAACACCCAAAGGTGTTCATTGTGGATAAGGAATTAACTTTTCCTTTGGCCCCTAGCCTGGGAACCTCCATATGCTGTGGGTGTGACCCAAATAAGGCAAAAAGACAAAAAAAACAAAACAAAAAACTTTTCCTTTGGGCATCTGGAATGATACTAGCTATGTGTTATCCTGGAGAGAACCAAGAAAATAGTCACTCAAATAATTTTGTGTAGGGCTTAATTAACTTTCAGAAGCCTTGATTGAGAATGTCTACTCTAGAGCATATTATGTAGGAAGTAGCTGAGTTCAACGATAAACGTATGTGGTACAACATTAGCTCTTACCAAAATCTGTTCTTTCCTTTTTCCACTGTAACAAAATTGTAGATGGCTCGTAGCTGCCCAGTTGAGGACTGCATTTTTCAGCTTCCTTCTTAGTTAGATCTGATCACCTAAGCTGTCACCGATAGAATGTGAGTGGAAATGATGCATGCTACCTTCTGGCTGGTGCCTTAAGGCCAAGTCACACCTCTCCACAGTCTTTTTTTCTTTCCTTCCACCTGGGTATCTGGTGATAACAATGAGGACAGTAAGTTTGGAAGCCATACGGTGAACCTGCCAGAGCCACCATCACCCTGGGTCTCCTGACTGCTGAAAGCAGAACTACACTGCTGATCTGGTATACTCACCTGAGACGTTTACACAGGAGAGAAGTAAACTGCTTGACTTCAGGACACTGAATTTAAGCGTTTTTTTGGGGTCTAACAATACAGCCCATTTCCAACCTACTAAATTTGGCCAACCTTAATGTGGTTCTAGCAATTGCTACTCACTCCACCAACAATGTATAAAATATCCTGTCTCTCTAGAGCCTTCACAACACTTAATATTGTCAGATTTTTTGCTTTTTTTTTTCCTACCAAGTGGGCATGAAATTGTATTTCATTTTTATTTTAATTTCCATTTCTCTAATTATTAGTAAGATTAGGTGTCTTTTCATATTTGAGTGGCTGCTTGAGTTTCCTTTTCTGTGAACTCTCTGTTCACATCCTTTGCCAGTGTTCCTATTTGGTTATTTACCACTTCTTATTGAGTCGTAGAAATTACTTGTATATTCTGTAGTAAAATCTTTTTCAGTTATAGTTTCTAGTTTATCTTTGTACTTTATGGCATCTTATATATATTTTAATATACTGCAAATTTATCAAACTTTCCTTTGTTATTTCTGTATCTTTTTTTTGTCTTTTTTTTTTTTAGGGCCACACTTGTGGCATGTGGAAGTTCCTAGGCTAGGAGTCGAATTGGAGCTTTAGCGCCGGCCTACACCACAGCCACATCAACATCAGATCCAAGCTGCATCTTAGACCTACACCACAGCTCACGGCAATGCCGGATCCTCAACCCACTGAGTGAGGCCAGGGATTGAAACTGTGTCCTCATGGATGCTAGTCAGATTTGTTTTCACTGAGCCACGGTGGGAACTCCTGTTATTTCTGTATCTTATTTAAGAAGTTCTTCTCTACTCCCAAGTTCATAAGGATATTTCATATTTTCTTCTAAATGTTTGAAAGTTTCCCCTTTCACAACTAGGCCTTTGATCTACATTAAATTGACTTTTCTGTGTGGCATGAAATACTAATCCCTGAGTTTTAAGAATATGGATAACCAATTGTTCCAACACTCTTCGTAGAATCTCCTTCCTTTCTTTACTGACTTGTAATGTTTTTTCTGTTACAGATGAAGTTTACATAAATGCACGAGTCTGTTTCCGGGTAGGCTCTTTATTCTATTGCATTGGTATATTAATCTGTCCTTGTGGAAGAACACGGTATTAATTACTTCGGCTTTATGGTCCATTGGTGTTCTATACTAGCTAGTTGTATAAAGGTGGACAAGTCACTTTACCTTCCCTTTTTTTTTTTTAAATCTTCTAAATGAATAATCATAATAATTCCCACACATAGGGTTGATATGGAAATTAAACAACAAAAAACAAGAAGTGTGTAAAACACCAAATCAGAATAGGTAGGCACTCAACACAGTAATTATGTTATTATCATGTTGAAAGTACAGATGAAATACAAAGAGAAATAAAGTGATCAATCTCTTTGGAAACCTGTTTCATTTATAAAAAGAAAGTGATGAACTGGCATGCCTTTCTAAGGCTCTTGCAGCTCCAAAAATTGCGATCCTGGCATTTATTTTCTAGAAACCAGGCAGCACAACATTATGTGAGGAGCAGTGGCATTAAAGAGAGAAAGGTGACAGCTCAGAGCTGTGAGCAAGCATTGATGAAACCTTAAGGGCCACAAATAGAAATGTGGGGCTGGCCGGTGACGAGGACATAGAGGCTACAATGACCTTCACAGTGTTTTCCGGTGCATAAGTGGCCACGCACTGCTGTGACCGCCCTGCCTACAAACACTGGGCTGCCCGCGCACACAGGGTTACTGTCAACTCTCCCAGCCACCCACTAGAACACAGGGCCTCAGAGAAGATTCCAGATATGATCGCAGAAACTCTGGGAAGGAAGGTGTAGAGCCTATAGCGCGGTGGAGGGAGGAGCAGGCTGCACCTCCTCCGGGGCTTTTCGGTGCTTCTGGGAAATACAGTCTTTTACCGCGAATCAAGCCTTGGGCTTCTGGAAGAGGGACTACAATTCCCTTCAGTCTTGGGAATTCTTTGTGCAGCGCGCCTGCGCAGTCTGGCGGCCAATGCCGCTATAAAGGCTTGTTTTGCTCCAGGGCTGATGCTCGGGAGCGTGGTCGAGTGGCCGGCGCGGCCGTCCTGGAGCTGGGACACAGGTATGTAGCGGCGACCACCGCACCCCTTACTTCTCCTCGGGTTGTCACGGGCACCATCCCCCGTGTTTTCTCCCGGGTTGAGGCGGGGGACTACGATCGGGGATGCGAGCAGTTTGCGGGAAGCCGGAGATCTAAGAAACGGCGCTTGGTTTCACTGAAGTCTCCCGCCGCCCCCTCCTCAGGACGCGACTCCTGGGGGCTAGTGGTGAGGTCCTGGCGTCTGCAGGCCGGTGAGGTGGGATGAGTGGCCGGGGGTGCCGGCTACAGTCCCGGCTGATGCCACCAGGGGGTGCTGCGCCCGCGGCCGGTGGGTGTGGGTCGCTCGCTTATCGCCTCTCCAGGCCGAACTGGCCTTGGGAACGCCCTAGTGGGCCAGGGTATCCCAGGAGAAGCTGGTCTGAGAGAAGCCCCGCTCCCCCGATCTCCCCATCGTTAAGGTTGTAGGGAGGCGGCTTGGGGCATTTCCGCTCAAGCTGCGGAGCGGAGGCCGAGCCGCCAGCGACCTTAAGTGGTCCTCGTTTTGGCGAAGGGTAGATGGAGGTTCGTGAGAGAAGCACTTAAAAGCAAACCCTTGGCAGGGTCAGAAATGGAATTCAGATCTCTTGACTGTCATCAGTGCCCTTTCCACTTGCACCTCACAGAGCTGCATGGTGCTTTGTATTTGACACACAGGGGTCATTTGGTTTCCGCACAGACTTGAGACTGGAGGCGGTTGGGCACAGGCAGGACTGGCAAAGTTTCAGAAGGTTTTGAAGGAGAAGATGGCTAGGTTATGCTGGGGTCTCCAGCGTGATTAAGTGAAAGGTGCAGAAGGCGGAGCACATGTGGATTACAGGGGGTTGGTCAGTACATATCCTGTAACTTCAGGTCTTTTGTGTGGCTTCAGGGCCTGGAACCAGATTCCTGAAGTGTTGGAAAACCTAAGGAATGCTGTAATAAAGGCAATTTGGAAACACTGGTCTGGCTACTTACCGGCCCTGTATTCTTGTGCACCCCCTCCCCCCATGCAGTTTCATCTGCATCATCTCGCAGGAGAATGCCTACACTTTTATCACCAAAGGAGAGTATTGGTTAAAAAAAAAAAAAAAGGCAGCGCCCAAGTGCCCTCTGCACTGTTGATTTTGAGTCTGGGCACCTCTTTGGGGTTCTTCCACTTTGCTTATTCTGCTAGTGCCATCATACCGCTCTGGCTCAAAAATAAATAAGTAAAGACTCCTTCCCCTTTCCCTCTCTTAATAGCAAGTTAGCATTTTTTAAAGGACTTAAACACTTTTAAAGGAGAGCAGAAGAGGGAAATATTAATAATATCACCAAAAAGTCTAGTGTAGTGACTCCTCCTTGATTGTTTTTTTTTTTTTGTTTTGTTTTGTTTTTTAGATTTGAGACTTATTTTCCAGACCTATTTAACTTCCTAGCTATTTGCTGGCCTCCATGTGGGGTGCCTTGTCTTATTATATTCCTGATACACAGAAGATGGAATCCTCCTTATGCTCAAGGCCATGAGATAGTAGCTTTTCTCTGCACAACGCCTGCCTGCTTTCATAGCTGTGCCTCTTTTTCTGGGAAATTAAAGAGGCAGGAGGCAATGGGAAATGGCTCCTTGCACCTTTCCTATATGGAATAACTTGAAAAAAAGTGATTGAAAGTAACTAAGGTTAGGTGGGTTCTTGGACAATTGAGATGATCTTTATGTTCTTCCAGACACAGCATTTGGTATTGTGAATGAGTTACTTTGGCTTCCTGTCTTTCACACTCCAAACCTCCTCTTGCCTTTTTTTCAAAGTAGGACTGATTTTTTTCTGCTTCCAGATAATCAGCTAGGCTAATCTTTGGAGGGGAAGGTTGGACTTCTGTAACAAGAAGCGTTACTCTGACCTGCATCTCGACATTGAGGACACTGGCAGATGCCAGGTCTGTTTATAGTTTAGACTTAATGAGGTCTCAGTGACGTTACTGCTGTGCTGTTGGTTGTAAGCTGGTGTTCTTTATGGTGGAGTGTGTCATTGGACAAGGTGACTCTTTTCTTTGAAGATAAGTAACTTAGCAGTTTCAACTCAGGGGACTTGAGCGAGTCAAGCTTTCTTCATGCTGGAAATACATTTCTAGGAAGGAGATTTAGTTCTTTTTATTTAGGATTTAGAGGATTGTTCTCCCCCCCCCCCCTTTTCTGCTACCTTAAAAACCGAATTGTAGCCATCAGAATTTTGTCTGCAAATTGTACTTTTAAGTCTTGGTAAAAGCTAGGAATTGATTGAATTCAAAAGGCAACACAGCTACCCTTCTTTAATTTCTAGTGAGGCTGGTACGAAAGGTGTTTTCCCAGCCTCTATCCCGGAAGCTTTGTGCCATCTTAGAGTAGGAGAAATTTTTAGAGAGGTATGTATGTGTTTTATTTTTTCAAGAGTAACCACAGTTGATACCGGATATTGAATAGAGTTAACCAGGCTAGCAGGGGTTTAGAACAGAGTTTCAGGTAGATACCAAGTAAGACTTAGTGGGACAGTGTGGGGAATTTGTTTTTGTTATGTTTTCTTTAATAACAGCTTTGTTGAGATAGTCGTACACCATGAAGTTCACCGCTTTAAAGTGTACAACTTGGAATTCGGTTAGTATAACACAGTTGTGCAGTCATCACCACTCTAATTTTAGAACTCTTTCAGTACCCCAAGTGGAATTTGCTTTTGAAGTTAAGGTATAGGAGTTCCCATCCGGGTTCAGTGGGTAAGGAGCCCAGCTAGCATCCATGAGGACTCGGGTTCGATCCCTGACCTCACTCGGTGGGTTAAGGATCTGGCATTGCCGTAAGCTGTGGTGTAGTTTGCAGATGCGGCTCGGATCCTGCGTTGCTGTGGCTGTGGCTTAGGCTGGTGGCTCTAGCGCCGACTGGACCCTTAGCCTAGGAACATCCATATGCTGCGAGTGCGGCCCTAAAAAAAAATAAAGTTAAGGTATAGTATTGTTTTATATTTTAGCTGGGTGACGTCACAGAGCTTTAAAAACATCGGTTAACCCTTTACCTAATTATAAAAAACAGAGATGGGGTATGTCATTAGTAGAATAAGTGCCTTATAAGGTTTCATTTAGTAAAACTTACCGATTTTATTAAAAAAACTTTATTGAGATATAATTCACATAAAATTTATCCATTTTAAAATTGTAGAATTGGTAATGCTTGGAGCACACTTAAATGGTTTCCAGAAAGCTTTTTCTTTTTTTTAAAGACCTAAATGCTCTACACATTGTGTTTGAATTTATTTGAAGGTGAAGAGGGTGTTTCTTTAATTTTTTTTTTTTCTCTGAGAGGTGACAGGAAAAAATTCTTGGTTCTGTTTTTTTTTTTGTCTTTTTGCCTTATCTAGGGCCGCACCTGCGGCTTATGGAGGTTCCCAGGCTAGGGGTCTAACAGGAGCTGTAGCCGCCGGCCTTCACCACAGCCACAGCAACGCGGGATCCGAGCTGTGTCTGCGACCTACACCACAGCTCACGGCAATGCCAGATCCTTAATCCACTGAGCGAGGCCAGGGATCAAACCCACAACCTCATGGTTCCTAGTCGGATTTTTTTCCACTGTTTCAAGACAGGAACTCCTTTTCTTGAAAAGTTTTTAAAAATTCATTATTATAGATGTAATGACAGAAAACTTTAATGATCTTATCCCTATTTCAAAGCATTTTCACTGATGATTAAGCACCATTTAGGAAATATCTGTCCTTGATGAATTTTTTATTGCAGAAGTTCTCCAGTGAAACCAAGAGTCTGTAAGCCCTGGCACCTCTTCACAGAGAAGATGAAGGACATTGACATAGGAAAAGAGTATATCATCCCCAGCCCTGGGTACAGAAACGTCCGGGAGAGAACCAGCAATTCGGGGCAGCAGAGGGACCGAGAGGACTCCAAGTTCAAGAGAACTCAACCGGTCAGTATGGCCTTTCCTGAGTCCCTCTTATCTGCTCGTGGAGATGATGCATAGTTTAAAAGACGCTTCTTCTTCTTTATTGGCTTTAAGTTATGGTTAAAAACTTAACGGGTTATTTATGAAAGGGGAGAGGCTGGCACTGAGCCTCTCACCACTTTTCCCCCTTTGGGTTCTCCTCTGCAAAGGCTTTGCTGGAGAGAAGACAAGTATTGGGGGAGGGGGGGAGGAAGAGGAGAGAGGGAAAGAACTGGGCAGGGACCAGAGGGAATAAGAACCATTCCCTGCTGTACTTAAAATTTTTTTTTTCACCCCTTCTGGCTCTGTTGTCTGTGTTTGACGTGTGACCCCTTCGGAGAGTCTCATTCAGATTTCAGGGCATACTTGGAACAATTCTAGATTGCTATTGGAGGACCAGACAAAATTTTCAAGTAAACCTGTGAGTGTAAAGGGGCCTTTAGCTATTAATAATCTAGTTCCCTCCAAGGGAAATAATGAAGAGACATTTTAAACTGGAAGAAATATCTTCTGAGGAAAAAAAAAAATCACGTCTTTTCTAGAATTACAGAAGTAACTAATAAGGAAAAACAGGGATTGCTGGGTAAGAAGTTGAAGTTCACGTTCATGTATCTGGTCTGTGAAATGAGAAATAACGCGGCTCTGCAGCTGACACTGGAATTTCATTAGTCTGACACTATCTATCTCTTTTTCTCTGTGAAAGCTGAAGCCTTAATCCACTTTTTCTCACTAAGGGTTTTTTTCTGTTCTCCACTCTGTTTTTTTTTTTTTTTTTTTGCCTTTTGTCATTTTAGGGCTGCACCTGTGGCATGTGGAGGTTCCCAGGCTAGGGATCTAATCAGAGCTGTAGCCACTGGCCTTTGCCACAGCCACAGCAACGCAGGATCTGAGCCGCGTCTGCAACCTACACCACAGCTCACGGCAACGCCGGATCGTTAACCCACTGAGCAAGGCCAGGGATCGAACCCGCAACTTCATGGTTCCTAGTCAGATTCGTTAACCACTGCACCATGATGGGAACTCCTCCCCCACTCTGTTTTATACAATATTTTCTCCTTCAGGCTTAACTTTGGAGAAACATGGATTCAATGTAATCAGGGTCAAATCCTTAAAGTACCAGTTTTGCATCTTCTCTCTGTTCTTTGGTCCAGATCTTATGTTAATTAAACATTCATTGAATATCTTTTGAGTGCTAGACACTGTTAGCATAGTACTTAAACTGAGCAAAGTCACAAAGGTAACATTGGAGCAGGTCTTTGAAAAATGAGTAGGTAGGTAGGGATGCATTCAAACTACTTAAGTCATCTGTGCCTTAGTGGTTTATGAAAAAATAGTGTCCACAGTAGAACCTAACTCATGGGGTCCTTAAGGGTTAAATGAGCCCATGTATATAAAATTCTTAGAATGGTGCCTGCCACGGAGCCTGTGCTCAGAAAACATTAGCTCTTAGGGGTTCCCTGCTGCTACAGAGGGTTAAGGATCCGGCATTGTCACTGCTGTGGCTCGGGTGGCTTCTATGGCATGGGTTTGATCCCTGGCTTGGGAACTTCTGCGTGCTGCAGGGGCAGTCAAAAAAAAAAAAAAAAGTTAATATAGGGTGTGTATGGAAAAGTTGTGCATGCCGTGCCAAGGAATCTTTTACCATGGGCCTTGGGGAGCTATTGGAAATTATTGAGGAAGGTTTTTCTTATAACTTTTTTGAGACAACTGTAGATTCACCTGCAGTTGTAAAAAATATTACAGAGAGATCCCATAGATGCTTTATCTCACCTCCCCCGTGGTAACTTCTTGTGGACTGTAGTACCGTATCAGGACAGGGCATTGACTGACATGGATGCCATCCACACACTTTATTGACTTCACAGTTGTACATGCACTCATTTGTGTGTGTGTGCTCTGTGCAGTTTTTTCAGAGGTAGATTTGTATGACTACCACTGCAGTCAAGATACCAATCAGATTCACCTAAAGGATCTCTCACACTGCCCTTGTGGAGTCAGAGTCACCTCCCTTGCCCTCTCCCCCAGTCTTTGGCAACCATTAATGCATTCTCCATCTCTGTTATTTTGTCATTTTAAGAATGCTGCACAGGAGTTCCTGCCATGCCTCAGTACCCATGAGGATGTGGGTTCGATCCCTGGCCTTGCTTAGTGAGTTAAGGATCCAGCATTGCCGAGAGCTGTGGTGTAGGTCACAGATGCGGCTTGGATCTGGCATTGCTGTGGCTGTGGTGTAGGCGGCAGCTGCAGCTCCGATTTGCCCCCCAGCCTGGGAAGCTCCATATGCCATGGGTGTGGCCCTACAAAGACAAAAAAGACAAAAGAAATTTAAAAAAAGAATGCTATGTGCTATACAAATGGAATCATATAGTATGTCACCTTTGACATTGGCTTTTTTTACCCAGCATAAATTCCTTGAGATCCATCTAATTCGTTGTATTAATAGTCCTTTCCTTTTAATTGTAATTTTCCATGTTATAGATAGACCACAGTTTGTTTAACTGTTCATGTGTTGAAGGTCATTGGGGGTAATTTCTAGTCTGTTGCTATTACAAATAAAGCTGCTTGGAACATTTGTATATAGGATTTTGTGTGAATAAACTTTCCATTTCTCTGAGTAAATTCCCAGGAATGTAATTGCTGCATCATACAGTAAGCGCATGTTTAGTTTTATCAGAAACTGCTCTTTTCAGAATGGCTGTACAATTTTGCATTTCTACCAGCAATGAATAAGTGGTCTAATTTCTCTGCCTTCTTGCTGACATTTAGTGTTTATCATTAACTTTATTTTAACCCTTCTGATAGGTATGTGTGATATCTCTTGGTAGTTTTAATTGGCATTACCAAATGGCTAATGCAGTTGAGCTGAGATTTTTGTTTGTTTGTTTGTTTGTCTTTTGTCCTTTTAGGGCTGCACCCATGGCATATGGAGGTTCCCAGGCTAGGGGTCTAATCGGACCTACAACTGCCGGCCTACACCACAGCCACAGCAATGCAGGATCCGAGCCACGTCTGCAACCTACACCACAGCTCACGGCAACACCAGATCCTTAACCCACTGAATGATGCCAGGGATCGAGCCTGCAACCTCATGGTTCCTAGTCGGATTCGTTAACCACTGAGCCACAACAGGAACTCCTGAGCTGAGATTTTTAAGGCTTGATTTTTATCTGAGGAAGATTAGTTCTGAGGCAGTGTAGGAAAAAAATCTGTATGAGAGAAGGGAGAAAATAGAGGAGCAGTCTGGAGGCTTCTGCATCAGTCCACGTGAGAGAGGCCAGGGGCCTGGGTCCAAGCATAGCAGTGAGGGTAGAGGAGAGGGGAGAGATTTAGGGCCATCTCTGAAAGGGGAAGGAAGCACTGGGGTGCCTGGGATTGGTGGTAAGAATTTAAAACTATTGATGGACATGTGGGAAGAGAAGGAGAAGGAGGCAAGAATGAGTTTGCTTTTGAACCTTTTGAATTGGGAGTGCATCCAGATAAGGTGATTGGTAGATATTTAGAGCGTAGGCGAGAATTAGAGCATGGTAAAGTTTTGGGAGTCATTAGTGCATCCATGTAGATAAGCCTAAGGAGTGGGCAAGCTTGCCCACGGATGGCCTGTGAAGCAGGAAGAGGTAGAACCTGGGAAGGCAGTGTCTGGTCCTGTGAAATTTCGGGGACAGTGGCCCTGTCCAGTCGGTTAGAGTAGAACTGACATTAGGATATGCAGCGACAGCAGCAAGCTTCCTTTGTGGGTGGAGAAGATCTGGAAATAGAGTCACCTTTGTGCCTTTTGTCCCTTAAATTATTGAGTCAGGCACCAAAGAGCGAGCTTCCTTCGTATGACTGAACCTCATCTTGAAGAAGCAGGAAGTCCAATGTCAACCACTTTTATAAGATCTCAGCAGGCCACATGAATTTCTCTTTCATTATCCTTTAATGTTTCCTAAACTTTTAAATTCGAGTACTGTTTTCCAGTTTTTCACCATATCTTGTACCCCCGAGGCATATGGAGCTTCCCAGGCTAGGGGTCGAATCGGAGCTGTAGCCGCCAGCCTACACCACAGCCAGGGCAACGCCAGATCCAACCTGCCTCTGCTATCTTCACCACAGCTCATGGCAACACTGGATCCTTAACCCACCGAGTGAGGCCAGGGATCGAACCCGCAACCTCATGGTTCCTAGTCAGATTTGTTTCTGCTGTGTCATAATGGGAACTCCTGAATTTTTTTTTTAAGCTATTTCTTTTAATCTGTTTTTTTTTTTTTTTCTTTTTGCTCAGTCTTGTCCTAAGCAATTGTAGGTTGATGCAGTCTATTTTTTTTTTTGGCTGCAGCCATGGTATGTAGAAGTTCCCTGCCCAGGGATTGAACCTGTGGGGCAGCAGCAGCCCAAGCCATTGCAGTGACAACACTAGACACTTAACCTGCTGATCCACATGGGAACTCCTGCAACCTATTTGTTACACACATTAAAATGAATGCATAACTATCAAGTGTTTTTGAAAGTTCACATACTACCTAGAATCTTCTTGCAAATTACCTGTCAAAACCCAACATTTCTTAGATATATTTATCTTAAACTTGTCTCACCTTAACAGTTTGCTAATAGAGGGGCTCAGCAAGATGACAAATTTCTGGTTTGGTGATGGTATAAAAATGGACAGTTTAAGTCTTTGGGAAGTAGAATGGCTATCTAAGCATATAGTTTTTAAGAATGTAAGTAGATAATTGGGTAGAGATTACAGTTTTGTGTCTCAGGATCAAAACCATTGTTTCTTTATTAGTTATTAGAGATGAAATCCCAGGGGTCAACTATGCCTGCTACTATCCATCAGAAGTAAAACATAGTATCTCCCAAAGCAACAAAAGATAAGGACACACCTGTGGCTCTTAATTGGAAAGCAAGGTTTTATTCACCACCGTTAACCTTTGATCAGTCCAGTTAACATGGACACATGAAACTGTCAAACACAATCAGAAGTGAGCATCAAGGGATAAATTCTCATTTTCAACAGGGCTGTGATTTTTTATTTTTTCCTCTCAAGCTGTAAGCAAAGTTGCAGAGTACACAGTTTGCCCATTTCTTAATATTGCGTTCCAAATCTTTTGGAATACTCTTTGGGAAAATTGCTCTAATTATTCACGTCTTTGGATATTTGTAGCCAATCTGCTTTGCTAATCAAGGTAAAAATTATGCATCTTCACATGTATCCTTTGTGTAGGGCTGTTGAGTTAAAGCTTGTGGCCACACACAGTTGATGATCCTTTCATCCCAAAGTGCTAATAGGGTGCCTTCTGCTGCTGTTAGTTCTTTGAGCCTAAGTACTAGTCTTGGCTGGCATTGGGTTGGCATTATTTCAGCGTACACGAACATTTATGTCCCGATCACCCCTTAACACTGTTCCTGTTTCTGAGGCATGGTTCTCCAGGCACACTTCTTTTCTTAGCATTGAATTCAGATAGGCACAGGTCGATCACAGAGCTCCGTGAGCTCTGGTTGATTTGAGATGTGATGTTTATTGACTTTTTAAATTCAGCAAACATTTGAGCACCCTCCAAGATGCACGCACAGCCCTGAAGTATTCTGGTGCAGATGAAGATTAATTGATCCTGGGCCTGTCGGTCCTCCAGTAGAAGCTTAAACTCGTGGACATGGACATGGATTACTGTAATTTAGGTGCTATGGAAATTAACAAGAACGAGAGAGGGCTTCAGTCCTTGACATCAGTGAAGACTTGAGAAGGAGGTAATGTTTGGCTGGAGACCTGAGGAATAGGTAGAAACTGGAGAAATAAAGAATGTGCCTGGCAGAAGAAAGTGCTCTGGGTAGGACCAACGAGGTGCTGTTGGCTTCCAGCGTAAAGTGTGAAGTCATAGATGGAGAGGGATAGGTCACTGAGGTTCAGATGATGTGTGTTCTCAAATAAAGGCCAGTGGGTTTGGATTTTAGTTGCTTTAAATTAAAATAGAAACAAAAGCAAGACAAAGCTGTTTGGTGCTTTTATAAGCTCTTTTATTGTAGTGGTTGGTTGTTTTCTCACTGTTCTCAGGCCAAAGCCAAGAGTGACTTGTTTTTCCTTAGCACGTCTAATCTAGCAAAGGAGGAAACATGGAAAATAAGCAGAAGTTCATGGGCTATTATTATTGCTTACTCTGTTTTTCCTTTCCCTCAAAAGCGTACCACTGGTGGAATTTGCTTTCTTTTAATATTTTATTTATTTATTTTTAATTAAAATATAGTGGATTTACAATGTTGTGAATTTGCTTTCAACCAAGTTCAGACAGTCTGTCTCTAGGCAAGGTAACAAAGCAACTATCCGCAAAGTCCAGTGACCTTCATTTAGTGTCTCCCTTAGTTCCATGTTAGGCTGACACTTTAACGTTGGTTGAAGTATTCATAATTAGTGAGTTGAAATATCTGGGTGAGGTGAATTTATATGCTAGAGATCAAAGATTTGGGTATAATCTCTTACCAGGAAATCTGATGCTAAGATATATTATCGTGAAAGAATTATGGTCTCATTACCAAAAAATGTGCAAATGGTAGAAGATTATAGGGGAAAAAAATCACCCTTAAGCCCTTTACCCAGAGACAACTATCATTACCATAGTACCTTACCCTTTTAGAGAATTTGACTCTAAAATCTTTTTCTTTGTAGACTAAGAGTATGTGAATTTGTCTATGCCCTTGTGTTTTCCAAGTCAAAAAGATCACCTGTGAGTCGCCTTGCTGTTAGGAAGGGGAGCAGGGTGGAGGAGACTGGTATTTGCAGTCTCTGCATTATTTTTCTCTTGATTGGTACTCAGTGACTCAGCACATTTTGTGGACAGTCAGTGATAGGTTGAGTAAGAACACCTGCTCTTTTTTTTTCTTTTCCCTGAGGACATCCATAAAGCTTTATAAAGCTTAGCACGGTATGATACGGTAACTGGTATCTGGCCTGGTTCCAGATGTTCGTCTCCAATAGCAGCCCAGGGCTCCCTGCTGGAGATGACAACAGCACTGCCATTGGTGCAGAGCCCAGGTGGCTTTCCTGCATGGTGACTGAATCCACAGCTCCGTGGGTCTCCTGAGGTTGGCCTGCTGCCTTGATCATGAGCTCTTTTACGCCATCTGCAGCAGGGCTACTGCTGCTTTCCTAGGAAATGCTGCTTAAGGGAAATAAATATAGCTTGTTGGCACGAGTTAAAGGAGCTTTCTATCAAAAGAACCAGCTTCCTGTTTTTAAAGCAGTTTTAAATACCCCAGCCTTTTTTTTGTTAAGATCTATAACATGGAAGTTGCAAATGATTAATGAAAACTTTTTCAATAAACCTTTGGTTTTGCTTTGAGATAGCCTTTTGCTAATGCCTCCTTGAATATCTCACCATTCTGTCTCTCCCTCTCTCTTGATCAGAAATAAAAAGGTCAGTACAACAGGAAACAGGGCCTCTGGAAGTCTTTGCAGTGTTTGAACCCGTCGGTATCAAAATTACAGACTAATGGGAAGTTAATTTGGTCCTCGGAAGTCAGCTAATTAGTAGAATTAAGCTTGTTAAGTCTGTTCCTTCCCGCCTTTTAGGGAGTTAACCATTTAGATAATTAGATGTTATGTTTTAATTATTTAAGATTATTTTCTGAATTAGCTGTTCAAAGAATCAACTGAACTCTTATTAGTAGATATCAAATGAAAACTTCTGTATACTGAAGCAGATACGGTGTTGAGTAGGCGGTTTCCTTAAATGTTTTAATTCTCACGGTGGGAAAAAAGCAAGACTGCCCACTCCTTCACCTTTGCTCTTGCTTGTCACCACCATCCTGCCTGCTCTGCAGTGGCAAGGTCACAGGATGGACCCTCTGATGTCTTAACATGAAGCATTTAACCTGGGCACACACATGGTACTGGGCACTGAAGGGAGTTTCATTTACAAATTGTATTTTGGCTTTTTTTTTTTTTTTTAAGCTAAAGCTTAAAAATCTTAAAGCGGTTTTGTCAAATGCAAAAGACCAACATCCTGCTATCTACATCAGTGGTTCTCAGTCCAAGCACCATATTACAGTTACTTGAAAAACATTAAAAAAAAAAAGCAAACTGTATTCCAGATCAATTAAACCAGTCTCTGGGGTAGGCTCGGGCGTCAGTGTTGTTTTAAAGCTGCCCTGATGATCCTAATGTGTCATCAAGTGCGAGAACCTCTGCCCTGGATCTCATGGAATAAAGTCCTTTCTAACTCCTCAACCAGTGGGGCTCCAGGTGTTTCCCGTGTCTTTTTTTTTCCCCTCCCTGCGATTTATTTTCAGCTTAATGCTTTGAAACCTTATCATTGTAATAACAAAGTTAATCTCACGCCCCAGTGTAATAAGAACTTGGAAAAAGTCCCTTGGAATTTAGCTTATAAAACACCTGAAAGCTCTCAAATTCCTCCTGATTCCGGGGTAATGCTAGATTATGAACTGTGAAAAAAATACCTGTTTTACCGTGATGGTTGTAGCTGTTGGTTTTACGTATTTACAGTTGCGAGTTGTATTAGTAGCTGATCCTCAGCATGAGGGTGATGCAGCCTGGTTACAGATGAGTGAGCTGAGGAACTAGTTAATTCATAGCTGCTGAGCAATAGGGCTGAATTAGCGGGTGCCCTGACTTCAAGCGGTGAGCCCTTTCTCCTATATTCTGCTTCCTTCCCGTAGAGGTTATGTTCTAGAATTTTGCTGTCTCTCTTGACTGAAGTGGCCACTCTTTGGAAGTTCTTTAGGGAAGTGCTTGAGACGGTCAGGGTCAGGTTAAATAACCCATTGGAGTAAGTGCTGAGAATGGGGAGAGGAAATGCCCTTCTGAGTGTTCTTGAACTTGTTGGGGACATGGAGGCTGGGAAAGCCTGAGGTCAGTTCTTCTGGGCGGGCATCAGCTTTTTCATTTATTTCTCTCTTTTTTTTGTAAAAGAAAACTTAACTTTCTTTTTCATTTAATTTTGAGTCTCTTGTGACCTGTATCTGCCTGTATAACAGCTCTCCTTCGAGGTCTTTCTAGATGTTTGTCATAGAGGCAGCTGCAGGGCTGGGACACCTGCAGAAAAGCTTTTACTTGGGCCAGAAGGGTATATAAGAAGAGGCTCCCCATTGTGTCTTTGCGTTAAGATCTTGTGGGTTAGGGAGAGGAGAGGAAGAAGGTGCTGTAGGATCTGAGGCCTGGCCACTCCGATTATGCCTCAAGTACTGCTTTCTTTGTGGGACGTACGGGACAGGAGTATTGCAGCCTCTGATGCCCTTGGAAGCTGAGGGGTGCCTGCATTGCTGGGCTTTGCAGCCATTTCCGTACCCTGGAACAACCTGGTTGATTTCTCAGCCCCCCAGGCTTAGGAAGCCTACCGTGCTGTTGTCCTGCTGTTGGGAAAGGGTTGTTCAGCCTGGGGAATGATTTCTGGCTCCTGATATCTTGTCCCGGGAGCTTCCGTGCAGGGGGAAAGCCTGCGGTTGCCCTGTCAGCAGGCATTCCGCTCTGGCAGCCTGTTAAAATGAGACGGTACAAACTGGATGAGTGGAAGCCATGCAGAGGGACAGTGAACCAGTTATCGCGGTCATGGGGATGGTCTTTGCTGCAGGAGGAGGGAGGTCTCCTGTGCAAGCATCCCTGTTTGCTTATGGGTGGAAAGTTCCTTGTTTTCCTCACCAGACAGGCATGTAAATGACTGTTTCCCTGACCTTTGTTTGAACCATGGCAGAATCTAAATTTTATTGGCCCTTTTTATTTCCCCAGGGTCCCCACCCTATTCCATTTCTATAACTTTGGGAGGGGAAAAAAAAGAACCTCAGTGTCCCCTGGCCAGAGACCTCAGGAAGATACAAATAGCGCCATTATTTCCTTGTTCAATGTTTTCTCAACTCCTGGATCAAGCAGTATTTCTTTTCCCTTTGGAACAAACCAACTGCTGTGGATGCCTCTCTGTGGCCGTGTCATCTGGCAGTGGAGAGCCCTTCAGTCTGCAGTGCCCCTTAAGAGGAACAGAGAAATGAGTGCCTTCATCCCCTCTCTGGAGAGGCTTTAAAAAGTTAGTTCTGGGTAGGTGGGCAGCTGCAGGTCCGATTCACCCCCTAGCCTGGGAACTTCCATGGTATGCTGTGGGTGCAGCCATAAGAAAGAAAAAATAGAAAGAAAAAAAAGAAAGCTAAAGTAGTAAATATTTGCATATTTCTCATACAGGAATACAGCATATTTAGGTATCTAATGCAATCCCTGCTTCCACACTTAAGGCACATACTTGGGCAATTTACTTAATCTTCCAGTTTCCACATGTGTTGAATGGACATAATGTGTTTTAGGACTAACTGACATAGTGCCTTTGAGCACTTGGAGTGGTACACAAACAACACTTAGTGCTCAGTAACTGTTAGCTAATTTGGTAGTGTGCTGGAACCAACTCAGATGGACTTGTGATTGCTAGGCTTTTAGGGATATTGAAAGACCATCATTAGACACAGCTATTATTAACTACTCCTCATGGTGGGACTATTTACACCACAGAAATTGGCAAACACGACTAATCAAGGACTTTTATTCAGAGAGCAGTTGTTACACATTAACCAGCATACTACTGACTATTACTATTCATACACGTATTACCCTTCCTTTGGGTAGGTAGGATAATATTTATAGATGGTGATTAATAGCCACAAGTTAAGTGGGTAAAGAAATAAGTGATCAGTGGGGTTTCTTTCTGTATTGCTGACAAAGCATGCCCTAGATTGGTTAAGAAGCTACTGATTGCTTATTCAATGCATAGATATATGTTAAATAACTCCCACACAGACAACTCACTAGTAAACCACGGGGATGTAGAATTTAAGTGAGCCATTTGCTACTTTGTTAACAGATATGGTTGTGAAGGGACAGAGACTAGGACTTGCAGTGGGCTAATGGAGGTAGCTCTCATGGTTTTGCCATTAGACCAAGCCAGTTTACTAACTTAAATGTTAGTTAACTTTAACATCTCTGAGTCTTGGTTTTTGTATCTGAAAAAATGAGAGTAACAACATCTATCTCATAAAATTGTTATGAGGATTAAATGAGGTATGTTCTGAAGTGATCAACAAAGAGTAGGTACTAAACACAAATCCATCTTCCTTTATTCCTTAAAGATAGCACAAGGAACCTTATCCAGTCTCTTGGGATAGACTATGATGGACGATAATATGAGAAAAAGAATGTATGTGTGTATAAACATCTGTATGAATGACTGGGTCACCATGCTATACAGCAGAAATTGATACAACACTGTAAATCAACTATACTCATAAAAAAAGGAAGAGTCTTAAAAAAAAAAGTTACTTCTGGGAGTTCCTGTCGAGGTTCAGCAGTTAACGAACCCAACTAGGATCCATGAGGATGTGGGTTTGATCCCTGGCCTCGCTCAGTGGGGTAAGGATCCGGTGTTGCTGTGGCTATGGTGTAGGCTGGTGACTGCAGCTCCAACTCAAGCCCTAGTCTGGGAACCTCCATATGCCCTGGGTGCAGCCCTGAAAAAAAAAAGACAAGAAAATGTTACTTCTAAAAAGGATTTAAAGCATCATAATGCAAAAAAAATATAAATAAAACACCCCCCCCCCCAGACAGTGTACATCAAACGCCAGCCATATTAGCCATTTAGCTGTCTAGGGCTACCTTAATACAACTGAACTTCTGGGGGCTAGATAACTCTTTATTATGGGGGGCTGTCTTGTGCATTGTAGGATGTTCAGCAACATCCCTGGCCTCAGCCCTCTGCCCTCTGGATGCAAAGTTGTGGTACCTAAAAATGTCAGCAAACACTGCCAAATGGCCCCTGGGCAAGCAACATCACCCTCAGTTGAAAACTACTGGCTATGCTGTCCAATGCTGTAGCCACCAGCCACATGTAGCGATTGAAATGTGGCAAGTCCAAATTGAGATGTGCTGGATATACAGAACACACACACCAGCTTTCAAAGCCTTAGAACAACAACAAAAATATATAAAATATTTTGGAGTTCCAGCGTGGTGCAGTGTGTTAATGATCCAGCTTGTCTCTGGGGAGGCGCCTCTGTGGAGGCACTGGTTCAATCCCTGGCCTGGCCTGGCCTGGCACAGAGGGTAAGGATCCTGCATTGCTGCAGCTGTGGCGTAGGTTGCAGCTCTGGCTCGGATTCAGCCCCTTGTCCAGGAACTTAGGTATGCTGCGAGTGCAGCCAAAAAAAAAACTATATAAAATATCTCAATAATTGTTTATTAATTACATAGTTAATAGATAATATTTTGTATGTATTGGGTTAAAATATATGATTATAATGAATTTCACCTCTTTTTACTTTCTTAATGTGGCTCCTAGAAAAATCTGAATTACATTTTGGGGCTTGTATTTTATTTCTATTAGATAGCACTGTGCTGGCATATTGGTCTACTGTAGTTTATCCATTAATTTTGTATTGGACATTTAGTTCCCAGTAAACCATTGTGTTTAAACTATTTTTTTTTCCTTTGGAAAATTTTCCTTCCTAAGGTAATATTGTGGAAACAAAGCATATGTAAACTGTTACATACAACCAATTTGTTCCCCTGAGTATCTGCCAGTGACATATTAAAAATCAGGTTCCCTGGTGGCCTGGCAGTTAAGGATTTGTCATTGTCACTGTTGTGGCGCATGTTTGATCCCTGGCCCTGGAATTTCTGCATGACACAGATAAGAAAAAAAAAAAAAAATGGTGGTGGTGGGGGGAATCATCGTTTAGATCATGTGTATTTGTCTTACATTTCCTTCCTTCTCAGATTGAATTTTATCTCTAATTTTTTAAGGTGTTATATCTTAAAATTTAATTTTTATTTCTTGATTGGTAACACTGAATTTAGAGGCTGAGAGACAGAAGATTTTGAACCAATGTCGTAGATTATTATTGACCTTTTATAAATACTAGAATGTAACCTGCTTGAAGGCAGTGATTTTGAGATGCAGGTCTGTCTTTTTCCTCCTGTAACTGCAGCTCCTAGAGCGTTGCCAGGCGTGTGGTAGACCCCTCAGTAAATACTTGTTGAATGAATGGATTGAAAAAATATGTTTTTCAGTAAAAACTGGCTGTTCAAAATATATTAATATTATAATTTTATTACACGGTCACTTCTTTAGTTGTATTCTCCTTCTCCTTATTGCTAATTTTATTATGCAAAGAATTTTCCGTTTTATATTTAAACCATCCATCTTGCCTTTGACAAGTTTCTGGCTTTGGGGGAAAATGGATAATTGTTTCCCTTCCAGGGGTGTGCAAAGTATGGTATTTATTTCTCTTCTATTTATTTCATCATTTTAATGTAACTTTTGGAATTAATCCCAGGTGGATTAAAGTATGGCGTGAAACCTGGATCTCAATTAATTCATCTCCATTCTGCTTTTTATTTGAACAACATTCACTGTTTCTCTACCTCCTTATATTATTTACACGTTCATATAGTATGTCCATATAACTTGAACATATGTCTTTTTTCTGGATTCACTTCCATTTTCAATTCACTCAGTCTTTGAATGTAGAGAACTCACTTAACAAAATGCTAATGTGGTAGGGTTACTTTGAACAGACGTTTTTCTTTTTTTTCCTAGCATGCTCGGCCAGGTAAGCTTTTACAAGAAGTATAAAAAGAAAGAGTAGTTTGGTATTCGACCGCCCAGTTACAAGGGTGAGACATAATGTAGTTTCTGACAGGGTAGTATGAAGATGCTTTTATTTTATTTTTAGGTATCCGTCTATCATATATTCATCTTTTAGCATCTGCCCATCTTTGGTTGAAAAACAACCTGGAAATTAATTTTTGCAGTTAAGTAAAATAGTTTATTTACATTCTAGTGTTCTAATTTGTACTCGTGACTTTGACTTTGGAAACTACCATTTTCTTGTAATGAGGTTAGTTAGGAGAGTCAGAGCTAGAGAGTCATTGTTGATTTTTTTTTTTTTTCCTGTCTTCTTGCCTTTTCTAGGGCTGCACTCATGGCATATGGAGGGTCCCAGGCTAGGGGTCTAATCGGAGCTGTAGCCGCCGGCCTACACCACAGCCACAGCAACACAGGATCCGAGCCGTGTCTGCAACCTACACCACAGCTCACAGCGATGCCAGATCCTTAACCCACTGAGTGATGCCAGGGATCGAACCCGCAACCTCATGGTTCTTAGTCAGATGTGTTAACCACTGAGCCACAACAGGAACTCCCAAGAGTCATGGTTGATTTTAATCTGATACTCACTCTGGGGAAGAGAGAGCTGGCTGTCTATAAAGGGATCTCTGAGGTCATCTTGTTCAGTGATGATTTATTTGCTTGTTTTTTCTTTGAAAGTCACATAGCATAGAGATTAAGAGCCACAACTCTGTATACCTTTATTTATTTATTTATTGGTCTTTTTAGGGCCACACCTGCAGCATATGGTGGTTCCCAGACTAGGGGTCCAATCAGAGCTGTAGCCGCCAGCCTACGCTGTAGCCACAGCCATGCTGGATCCAAGCTGCATCTGCAACCTACACCACAGCTCATGGCAACGCCGGATCCCTAACCCACTAAGGGAGGCTGGGGCTTGAACCCGAGTCCTCATGGATGCTAGTCGGGTTCATTAATCACTGAGCCATGACGGGAACTCCAAGAGCTACAACTCTGAAGCCTGAATTCAGTCTCTGCTTTTCAAAGTTCTCTTCAAATCTTGCTGCTGCTTCACAGTTTCCTCAGCCATAAAATGGGGGAAATAATAGTACCTACTTAATAGCGTAGTTATGACAATTATAAGAGACATTTGTAAATATCTGTAAAATATTTAAAACAATGCCTGGCACGTAGTTTATGCTGTGTTGACTTGTTATAAATTCACTTGCCCAAAATTTCCCATCACCTTCAAGTAAGCAGTTTGTCTTCACGGATGTATGATAGTCACGAGATCTGGCTGTAAACAAGGAAGATTACCCTAACTTCTTCTATTTCTGGCTAATGTCTCAGACTAGGTGGGATGGAGGTAGGCTCAGGTCAACAAAATAGAACCGAAAGTCCTAAAACAAATAGCAGTTCTCTTTTGCAGTAATACTGGGGTGCCTATACTATAATAAGATTAATTAAGCAAACTGGCTAGATATCTAATTGCTACACTCTTTTTTTTTTTTTTTTTTTGACCACAGCCATGGCATGTGGAAGTTCCTGGGCTAGGGACTGAATCCAAACTGCAGCTGTGACCTACACGCTAGCTGTGGTGACGCTGGGCTGGGGACCCAACCAGCATCTCCATAGTGACCCAGGCCGCTGCAGTCAGATCCTTAACCCACTGTACCACAGCAGGAACTCTGGAGCAAAACTCTTTTAGGCTCATAATCCCATGGGTGCAGTTTAGCCTAAATCATCCAGAAAGGGAAAAATCTATTCTAATCATTTATTGTACTATTAGTAATAAGCAAAACAGCAGATAAACTAAACAGAAGTGGACTGGTTAAGAAGATTTTTAATGGTATATCAAGCAGCTTAAAATGATAATGATGCAGATTGTGGAACAACATGGAGATATTCTAGTTGACATTTGAATAATAGGTTGCTAAGCTCTGTACTGTGCTTTGGGACCAGGGACGCAAACATGTAGAAGACAGCCTGCTTCTGGGAGCCCAGAAGCATCTCACTGCAGTAGTCCAGTGCAGAGAAGATGTAGGAGGGAGGAAATGAATTCCCTGATCTTAAAAGACTCAAAGGAAGCTAAAGAAAAGAGGAAACAGTTCAGTTAGGCTGTAAAATTTATCAGATGGATAAATTGGTATGTGGTTAATACATATTGACTGTTTGTTATATACGCAATGCTTTGCTAAGCACCTTTCGTTAGCCCATTAATTCCTCTCAGCACTTTGTGGTAGGTGCAGGTACCATTGTAAAAAATGAGTAAACTGAAGCCTAATGTGGGTAGGTGACAGCTGAAAGTTGGTGGCAGAATCAGCCTGTAAGCCTATGTCTGTGTTCTAAAATCCATGTTCAAAATCACTGTCCTTCACAGTGGCCTCCAACTATGGGAAAATTCTGCCTATGGAGTGTTAATACTTTAAGACCATAGAGAACATAGTTCTACTGCAGTAAGGGTTTTCTCTTGATTTTCGTGATAGTGTTCTGCCAGTAGCTAAACGTCTGTTGCTTATTGCTTTGAGAGTCTTGTCTCTGAAGGAGCTAGGGGGCAAATACAGAGCAGGACTGTTTCAAAACAGAGGATTCTGTGTAGATCCTCGTATCTCCATCAGATATTTGGTTGTCCTCATCTAGAGTAAGGTATGACAAGATTGACAGTTTGGGAAGTGGTTTAGAAAAGAGTAACAAAAGTACAGTGTGACTTGGAAAGTGAGTTGCTTAGAATGCTAACTTTTTTTTGGCTTAGGTCAATAATACAGACTTCTCCATACCCTTTCTCTGGTAATTCCTATTCCATGTTTTATTATTATATGAACATTTGAGGATCAGTTCAACCACTTTTATAGGGGTTTGTCTTTGTCAGGATAAAATTATACTGTTCTAAAATCAAAACCAATGCAAGAGCCCTCAGTCTCTGTTATGTTACAGACATTGGATAATGCCAGTATAGTACTCAGATATGCCTGGGGGAATGAAACTGCCTGCCTGCTCTCATCTGAGTCTTTTTATTTATTCTTATTCTTATTATTCTTCTTCTTCTTATTATTATTATTATATATTTTTAGGGCCAAACCCATAGCATATGGAGGTTCCCAGGCTAGGGAATTGGAGCTGTAGCTGCTGGCCTACACCACGGCCATAGCAACACCGTATCCGAGCTGTGTCTGTGATCTACACCACAGCTCACGGCAACGCTGGGTCCTTAACCCATTGAGTGAGGCCAGGGATTGAACCTATATCCTCATGGATACTAGTCAGATTCATTTCTACTGAGCCATGAGGGGAACTCCTCATCTGAGTCTTTTTAAAAAGCCTTTGAATTGGGCATTCTCTACTACGGTCTCCACTATGGGAGATACCTTACTATTCAGGAGGTGGTGGAACATGACGTCATTGTATAGGGTCTAAGGAACAAACTCATGCAATAAGAGGGTTTTGTTTGTTGTTGTTAAGACCATTTACTTTTCTATCCATAGGTTTTGATAAAAACTGAGATTAGTGTACTATAAAGGACAAAATTGGAATATTTTTTAATCCCAGCATCTGGGACAGTCTAGTGCATAGGTTGCTTGTTGAAAGAATGCATGGAATTGGAGTTCCCATTGTGGCACAGCAGAAACGAATCCGACTAGGAACCATGAAGTTGCGGATTCGCTCCCTGGCCTTGCTCAGTGGGTTAAGGATCTGGCATTGCCGTGAGCTGTGATGTAGGTTGCAGATGCGGCTTGGATCCCACGGTGCTATGGTTGTGGTGTAGGCCGACAGCTGTAGCTCCAATTCGACCCCTAGCCTGGGAACCTCCATATGGCACGGGTGTAACCCTAAATAAAGCAAAGGAAAAAAAAGAAAAGAATGCCTGAAATAAGGTGTTAAGATTTTAGTTTTTTCTTAATGCTACTGTTTGCCATTCTTATGAAGAGTACTAATGGATGGCATACCAGATTTTCTTTTTCTGATGCTGTAATGTCAAAAGGTATTTATAATACTATCCAAACTCTTGAACTTTCCTGGAAAGGAACAAAAACCTAGAATAGCTAGACCAGGTTTGTAAAGGAAGAATACAGATTGGAGCTATCACACTGTGCTGTTTTAAGACTTATTATATGGCTACAATAATCGAGTTAATGGTATCAGTGAAGAGATTGACAAATAGGTCAATGGAATAGAGTCCTGAAATTGACCAACTTGTTTTCATATAGGTGCAAAAGCAATTTAGTGGAGAGACGATTCTTCAACAAATGATGTTGTAACAGTTGGACATCTATAGGCAAAAAACTGAGCCTTTGCCTAAATCTTATACCTAATACAGAGATTAATCAAGGTAGATCATAGATCTAAATTTAAAACCATAAAACTTTGAAAAAACATATAGAATATTCATAACTTAGGGTTAGATCTAAGAGTTCTTAGACATGACACTGAATGCACAATCCTTAAAAGAAAAAAAATAAATTAAATTTGATCAAAATTTAAAACTTTTGCTCTGTGAATGACCCTATTAAGAAAGAAAATACAATGTATTTTTTTGTATGTCAAAAAAAATTACTGTGATGTATGTCAAAGAATGTTCTGCCTATGTTTTGGGAATTTTATGGTTTCTGGTCTTTAATCCATTTTTGAGTTTATTTTTGTTTATTTATTTTTTGTTTTTGTTTTTTAGGGCTGCACCCGCAGCATATGGCGGTTTCCAGGCTAGGGGTCTAGTCGGAGCTGTAGCTGCCAGCCCATGCCACAGCCACAGCAGCGCCAGATCCGAGCCTCATTTGTGACCTACACCACAGCTCATGGCAATGCTGGATCCTTAATCCACTGAGAAAGGCCAGGGATCGAACCCACAACCTCATCATTCCTAGTCAGATTCGTTTCTGCTGTGCCATGATGGGAATGCCAGATCCAGTCGTTTTAGAAATAGCGATGATGGTTGTACAACCTTGTGAATATAAGTAATGCCTCTGAATGGTACACTTAAAAATGGTAAAAATAGCAATTTTCAATGTTATGCATTTTGCTGCAATTTTAAGAAATCCATTTATTAGTGCCATTCAGTAGCTTCCACTTGACTTTCTCAATTGGAAGTGACTACTCTACCATACAGTGACATGATAAAGGCAAATGTCAAGAGAAAAATCTAATAGAATTCTGCGATGCCTTCCAAGAGATAGTACATGCAACTGAATCGTATACTCATGGATTGACTTTCAGTATTTGGTAGTATCTATCTGTGGGAAAAGAGATTTTCAAAGATGAAATTATAAAATCTCATTACAAATCAGCATTTAACAGATGAAGATTTGCAACTGATTTCCATGAAAGGGAAAGCTATTTTCAATAGTGAAATGTTATTCCCTCAGAAAAGAATTTCATTCTTCTCATTAGTAGACTTTTATCACAAAAAAATTATACTTATTATTATTGTATTTTGGCAATAAACCTTTTGTAGAAACTTGTTTTCTTCTGTAACATAAGTACCTACATAGTATCCTCTATTTTGTCTTTTTACTTGCCAAGCCCAAAATATTTATTGTCTGAACTTTTACAGAAAATTTTGCCAATCCCTTCCAAGAGCATTGATGTTTCATTCTTTCTTCTTTCAAATAAATGCATTGAAAGCCTTCATGATTTTTCTCTGTGCTCCACTTTGACTGCACCCCTTGAGTTTTGATGTGCTATAATTTCGTATCATTTAGGTCAGAATATATACACTAATTTCCACTTGACGTCTTCTTTAACTGTATTATTTAGAAACATGTTGCAATTTCTGGATATTCGGAGATTTTCATGTTATCTTTGTTAGTGAATTCTCATTGAATTCCCAGGTGGTCAGAGTACATATTCATGATGTCAGTCTTTTGAAATGTGTTGAGGTTTGTTTTATGGCCTAGCATATAGTGCTTTTTGGCAGCTATCCAGTGTGTACTTGAGGTGGTATTATTTTGACTTTTTGCCATCTTCTGAAGTTTCAGACTTCAAGTAAGCCTAGTCTTTTCACCTTCTGTACCCACTCTGTATGTATGCTCAGTTTCTGCTTCCTCATAGTGGGTATGTTTGTATGTTTCTCCTTTCTCAACCCAGTGGTTTTCTTTTCTTCCCCGTATGGTTATGGGCAGCTAAAAGGCTAAATAAATATTAAATAAACCAAAAATAAACAATAAACTTTGTTGGGTACTTGAATCTCGGTAGCCTTAAGTTCATTTTTTGGAGCCATAATCCTCAACTACTAAATAAATGTTCACCTTGTACCTGAGGACTCTATGTGGAGTTCACTCTTTTCTTGGTGTTGACTCCTTTGTTATGTTGTGTTTTTATTCTCTTGAAGTGGATGTACCTTGCCTTTGACAAAAGGGAAAAAAATGTGCTTCCTAGTTGCTGTGTACTTTCTTGATATTAAGATTACCTTATCTTATCTGAAGATACATAAGTAAGATGTGAACTAAAGCTATTATTTTGAAGAGAGAGGCACCTCAGCATCCTGGTGAACCCCCGGCACGAATCCTTAATATCTGAGTTGCCTCTGTTCTGTGTGGGAAAGAGGTGGTGTGTCAGAATAGTGAGGCACAATGTAAGTGCCACTTCACTTCTTGATTTGGGATTTCTTCTTTCTTGCTGGTTCACAGTAATTGCTGAAAATATTTGTGAGAATATGGGAAAAGGATAAGGTCATTATAATCCCACTTGAGGAGAAGAACACTTCTACAACAGTAACTGCAAAAATAACTGAGTTAACTTTTAGAGTAATAACTGAGTCCAGATTTTTGGCCCACCCCCTTCTGCCACAGTTGGACTTTGAATTACATGCATTTTTGTTCATATGATTAATTGGTATTTATAAGCTTTGTAGTAAACATGTGTCACTTTGTCGTCCCACTTCTGAGACCCTCTGCTTCACGCTGCAGAAATCTGGGTACTGGAGCTCTTGGGCTGTGCAGCCTGGGTGAGAGCCCCTATTGTACCCTCCCTGGTGCTGATGAGAGAGAGAGGAGCCCTGTGTACATCCTGACTTTTTCTGCATGACAGGGCTGTTTAACTGGGGATGATGGGGAAGTTTTTGTCATAGAAAATGGGCAGTAGAATTTGCAGTTAGTATTGAAGTAATGGACTCTCAGTCCACGTGGGGAAATGAAAGAGAAAATCTTTTGGTGCTAAAGATATAAATTTCAAGACGTACAACACAATGAATGACTCCTGATACACACCATGGACTTTAGTTAGTGATGACATACCAGTTTTGGATCGTCAGTTGAGCAGTGTTGCGTACTTGAGGAAGTTGTTAATAATGGGGGAAACGGATGGGGGGAAGAGGGAGGTGGAGTTGAGGAGGTAGACGCGAACTCTCTGTGTGTTTCCTGCTCAATTTTTCTGAACCTGAAAGTGCTCCAGGAAATGAAGCCTATCAGTTGAGACGTTTTGAGTATCTGGTTTAACGTTCCTTAGTGACTTCATGTCACACAAGTTGGCGCTGAACCTCCTGACCCTTGGGATTTCTTGGGTAAGATGAATCTGGTTTGCAGTTTGAACGGTTAAGTCAGGTGGGTTTGCTCCTCTCTGGTTTCCTTGTGTTCATTAACTGCGCTTTCACCTTCTCTCCCTGTCCGTTGAAACAGCTGGATTGCCAGGATGCCTTGGAAACAGCAGCCCGAGCTGAGGGCCTTTCTCTGGATGCCTCCATGCATTCCCAGCTCAGAATCCTGGATGAGGAGCATCCCAAGGGAAAGTACCATCACAGCTTAAGTGCTCTGAAGCCCATCCGGACCACTTCCAAGTAAGAGGCTCTGCTGGTTAGTGGTTCCTCTGTGAAGCACCAAAGACATTTTGGAAAATTTGGCTAAGGAGTTCCCCTTGTGGCTCAGTGGGTTAAGAACCCGACTGGTATCCATGAGGTCACGGGTTCGATCTCTGGCTCAGTGGGTTAAGGATCCAGCACTGCCTCAAGCTTCGGCATAGGTCACAGATGCAGCTTGGATTCGGTGTTGCTGTGGCTGTGGTGTAGGCTACCCGCTGCAGCTCAGATTCGACCCTTAGCCCAGGAACTTCTATATGCTGCAGGTGTGGCTGTAACTTTTTCTTTCTCTTTAGAAAGAAAAACTAAAAGGGGCTAAGATTAGACCATGTGGGGAGAGACAGTTTGGGGAGACCCATGTTGAGTCAGAAGCTGTGTGTACTAGCAGTGCGTTATAGGCGTTGCCTAGCCTCTCCATGGCTAGGCATTGACCATTCTGTGGCTTGGGTTTCTCTCCTCAGACACCAGCACCCAGTGGACAATGCTGGGCTCTTCTCGTGTATGACGTTTTCTTGGCTTTCTCCTCTGGCTCGCATCGCCTACAGGAAGGGGGAGCTCTTAATGGAGGACGTGTGGTCTTTGTCCAAGCACGAGTCTTCCGAGGTGAACTGCAGAAGGTAGGCGTCTCTGGTCCGCTCTGGTCTCCCGCGTGCTGGATGCGTAGGGCCTAAGCCAGGAGTGTGGGTCCCTCAGCGTGAGGTCCAGAGCTCTGCGTCCTTCTAGTGGTGGAGCTGGCCTGTGGAGGGAGGGTAGCCTGGGGGTGACTTTCTCTTTGCTGTTTTGCTTTATCTCCCCTTTCACCTTTAATACTGTTTTAACCACGGGCTTTCTCTCTCTCTCTCAGCCCGGCATCTCTTCCTGAGTCTGCAGGGGGATTATGTTGCTGCCTTGTGACAGAATACATTTTTGTGGTAGCCGATTATCATGATTAAAATCTAGTTTACCACTTTACATTTTACCACAGGATCCTTCCGAATGGGTTGTGGACCCTTGAGAGAGGAAGGTCTTATCCACAGACAAATTCTATTCAGGGATAATTTTTCTGGGGGGTGGAAGGAAAGACTTTTTGTTCTCAATCATTTTCTGAATCCCGAGAGGCTCCCTCTACAGGGTAAATATATAGTTACCCAGGAAGGGCCTTTTTCCCCCAGGAAGGTGCAGACCGTGTACATTTTTTTTTTTTTTTTTGCGCTTTTTAGGGCTGCACCCGTGGCATATGGAGGTTCCCAGGCTTGGGGTCTAAAAGGAGCTGTAGCTGCCGGCCTACGCCACAGCAACGCCAGATCCGAGCCACGTCTGAGATCTACACCACAGTTCCCGGCAACGCCGGATCCTTAACCCACTGAGCAAGGCCAGGGATCGAACCCACAACCTCATGGTTCCTAGTCGGATTCGTTAACTACTGCGCCACGATGGAACTCCCCAGACTGTGTACATAAATTCAAAGGAGAGACCGGCGCGCGTGGCTGCAGGGGGAGGCTGGGGTGTGCGTGTTCCCTGGGGAGACATGTAACGGAGGACATGTGCCCTTGTCAAGACTCGAGAGACTGTGGCAAGAAGAGCTGAATGAAGTCGGGCCGGACGCTGCTTCCCTCCGAAGGGCTGTGTGGACCTTCTGCTGCACCAGGCTCATCCTCTCCATCGTGTGCCTGATGATCACGCAGCTGGCTGCCTTAAGTGCACCAGTAAGTCCTAACCATCCTTTCTGACAGTCTCCAGGGGCCCGGCCATGGCCAGCTCTAACCTTCTTGTTCTGTTGCAGGGGTTGCGCTCACTTTTGGGCTAGTTAGCGGTCTTTAGAGAGGCCTCCAGGTCTGTTGAAAGGGAACAGTTGTTATTGGGGTGAATGGTGGTTTGTCAGGACTGGAAGGATGAGGGGGCCATGTCACCAGAGAAGAAGCGGAACCGGCTTGCTTTCCGGGGGCGGGGGGGTGAAGCCGAACGAGGCTGGCTCTGCACAGGACCACGCTGCTCTGCTGCGTGTTGACGTGAATCGATTGTCCTGGTTCAGGAAATGGGTCTCGTGGCACCATGAGTGGGCGAGAGCAGTGTTTTGTGGCGTAGGCTGTTGAGTTGGTACCGGTGGCACACCGAACGTCTGGGACCAGGGTTGTCATGTGTTTTTTTTTTTTTTTTTTTTGCCTTTTGTCATTTTATGGCCGCACCTGCGGCATGTGGAGGTTCCCAGGCTAGGGGTCTAATCGGAGCTGTAGCCACTGGCCTGCGCCGCAGCCACAGCAACGCAGGATCCGAGCCGCGTCTACAACCTACACCTCACGGCAACGCCGGATCGTTAACCCTCAAAAAACTGGAGGAGTGTTGAGGTTTCTAGAGTCTAACCTAAAGTCCGTTTTAAGTTTTGGTTTATAGTGTAAACTGTGTGGCAGGTGTTGGGTGGCAGCCCTGGTTTTTCCTGGTGCTGCTGAAGCAGAATAGGGGACAAGAACAACATTCACACTGTTTTCTGGACACCTTTTTCTTACACCTGCTGTGCTGCCTTACACTCGAGACTTTGATTAAATCTATTCTCTACATATTTGCCTTGAGGCATCGGAGCAGTAATACTCCGTATTCTGTGCATTTTCCCTCTGTGGGTAAGCTGGAGGTTCATGGTTTTGGTAAGTATGGGCCTAAGATGCATGGTGATTAGGTAAAACTAATTTGCAGTTTTTCTGTTGTGGTTTGTTTTTTTTTTTAATTTGTTTGTTTTTGTTCTTAAATGTTTGATGCCTTTTAAAAGTTTTGGTCTCTTTTCTGAAGCAGAGAACACTACTTTGGGTTCCTTGTTAATTGACCAACTAACACACTTTTGTATAAGTTTTCGATAAGAGGGACTTTGTAACCAAATATCACATCACTGACCAAAATGGCAAACGTTTTCGTAGGACCAGCTTCCCCCAAGAAGAGCTTCTGTCATTGTTTCACTACAGGGCTGGTGGCTGCTCTGATCTTGTGAAGAATTCTTTCAGCTGGGTAGCACAGTATACAGGCTTTCTTAATTCCATTTGGCCAGTGCAGGAATTTCACTGGCTCCTCCCACCTCTCCCCCAAATTCCATATGTTGTTGGGATTTTAATTTTTGACCTGGGGAGAAAAGTTACTTAGGCTTGTTCAGCTTGGGGGCCTTACAGTCACTCCCTTGAGCATCCACATAGTGCTTCATCTCTTAAGGCACAGCGTACTGGAATACTAATCTCTAATAGACTCTTCTAGGTGCCAGGGAAAGCTGAGAGCCTTCCTTTAAGAGGAAAACAGCGCACGCTTTTCCTTCTTTCCACCCCCTTGGGGAACAGCACCTTAAGGCCTGTGTTATTTCAGGAGTTTTTCCCCAAAAACATCAAGAAAGCAATGGTCCCATCCGTAATCTCTCAGAAGGATAAAAAAAAAAAAGATTTAATGTTGTAAGCAACGCATACTTCTTGTTTCGGAGCTCCAATTCTAACAAATTTCTTTTTGATTGGAAATTGAAGAATCAGGCCAGGTTTGAGATTGGTACTAGCGATGGGCATACCTTCTTCCATCTATGGATTTAAATCCTTTGGAGGACCATCCATTTTCGATTTTTGCAGATGTCCTGTATGGCAGGGTTTTCAAATTGGCTTGGTCTGTTCTTCCAGAAATCTGTGTAAGAACTGACTCCCCACCTATCATATTTTTTTAATCTCCCCGCAGGCCTCACAGTACCTTGGTAGCCATATGCAGAGCAAATGAAACACAATCAAGCGACTGTGTTTTGTTTCGGTTTTTTTTAACTGCTGGCCCGCTGAGGCTGGGCATGTATGCACCAGGTGATCTCAGGTTTTAGCGATGCTGGTGGACCAGCACCCTGTGCTCAGAGTCCAGGGATCCCCAGAGTGTTAACAGAATCTCTAAGGGTGTGGTCCTGACCTATGAGTGGCCAAATTGCTAAACCTGGAGGAGATAATTTGTGGCCTTCTTGAAATAAAACAATTTTAAAAGACCAGGCCTGACCTACGCATCTGTGTGTAAAGAATTAGCATCCGCCCTGTAGATCTGCAAGAGAAGGCTCTCTCCTGCAGTGCTATCTATCTCTTGGTGAATGCTAACTCTCCTCATGGGCCTTTTGGGGAAAGGACAGTGAAAAGCCTCTAGAGAGGTAAGTTTCCCACCCTTCCAACCTCTCTCCAGCTGCAGCTTGCTTGGTGCTGTCAGAATCTGGATTTGGGGGGAGTGTCTCTGTAGTGGAACCAGTGACAGAAGCTGTTCTTTAGAATTTTCAGGATGGCTGTATTCTGCGGTCAGAATGAGAGAGTCAAGCTGGGCAGAATCTCTCGCCAAGAGTTCAGGTAAGGTAATGTTTATTCACTGGGAATGCTTTCCACAGCCAGATAGCTATGCTGACAATCTCGAGTTTTCTACCAGTTTGTTTAAATTGAAATGATGCATTTGTAACCTTTTTAAAAGCTCAATTTGGGTTGGATGTCTCATGAAAACCTTTTTTTTTCTTTATCCCATACAAAATGGTTCGAAATGTAATTGGTTTTTTTTTTAAAGACCCTATGTGTTGGAAATTCTTTAATCTTGCTGTTTCCTCTCCCCCCCGCCCCCGAAAGTTTTGCACAGTGTAAAAGCATTCATTCTGTCTTTGACCTTCCCTCTGCTACTACCCCCCTGAGAAATCCTAACGCTATTACGCAGTGCTGAAAAAATGGCACAATAAAGGTTATGGGAAGGAAGGAACCCCAAACTACAACCTGCTGTCCTTTCACGCCTTCCTTTGGAGACCGCTCCGTCAGTGCCGAGGTGTGTGAGAAAATGCTTTACCGCACTGCCATCTTACTGAGTTGCTTCACGGGAGGAAAAAGGGGTTTTGACCCTGCCGCTCAGTGACTCAGCTCCACATTTTGAATTGCTTACTGGAAAAGAAGCCAATCTTCTTGCTAGTAAACCAACTACCCGACCGTATGCAGTGGTGACCCAAACAGTGGATCTGAAACCTAAAAGTCTGAGGGAGGGGAGAGAATGGGATACAACAGTTCCTGGAGTCTGAAGTCTCCTAGTTTTATTTTATGCAGGTTATTTACTGAGGTTTTTGACATAAATCTGATTGGGGGAGCGGGATCTCTTAGGATCTAGTCAACATCTGGTATTAATTTCCTCTCAGGAAAAACAAGAAATACCGATTCACCCAGGGACCGTCTGGGTTCTGGAATTCAGCATTAGTTGCTTCAGGGCAATTGCTTCTGGCCCCCATTTTTGTCACTCAAATGCTGGCTTCCAGCTACAGTGCCCGTTGCTATAAAGGATTGAAGTCGACTGGGCAGATGGGTTTCTCCTTAATTTTATTTTCTTCCTTTGGGGAGGGGGATTGGCTTGGTTTTCTTTTGTGGTGGTTTGTTTTATTTCGTTTTTGGCAAAATCAACATTAGCTGCAAGGACTTGAAAAGACTCTGAAGGATGCCACCGGTGTTCCCTTGAGGCCTAGATTTTTGTCTTCCGTGTGGAGCAGAGGTCACTCTTGACAGCCTAGTGAACGAATAGCACCAGTGATTTTAAGCAGAGTCACCTCTTTGGGGGAGTTTTTAGTTTTTTGGGTTTTTTTTTTTTTTTTAAATTCTCTTTCCTTAGCAGCAAGGTCTTTCTTCCTGGAGTATTTCCTCTATTGCAGACTCACTGCAACCTCAGGAGCCCTAACTGATTAAGGGCCGTCAGCTTGATGCGCTACTCTGGACTCTGGAAACAGATATTGGTTCTATGCTGTATTTCCACTGTGTGTAGTTAAAAACGATGGTCGAGGCCAGACGACCTGTTAGCTGGCGAGCCCTGTATAACTCAACTCTGTATGTTCCCATGTATGTTATTGCAGTGCTTCTCCTGTTGTACAGTGTCTGTGAGATGCTCTTTGAAGATGGTACTTTTTTTTTTTTCATTTTCAATAAAAGTACATTACCTCCCACTTCCTGGTATTTAATCCTGTTGCTGAATGTGCCTTGTGTGAGTGTGTGCTCCGGCGTTGCAGGACCTCAGAGCTGGAGGTGGCACTCGGTGGTTCTTGGGGGCTGGCTGCCTTTCTGCCCTGCAGGTGGTGGTAGACATGTGCCTGAGGTAACATGTTTTTGTTTTTGGGAGGGAGCGGGGCATGGGGGAGGGCCCGAGGGAGGGTCTCTGGATTGTGGATAGTCTACTTTGTTTGCTCTCTTCTGTACTATTAAACTGCTGATGTTTATTTTCAGGAATGTTTTGCAAATGCACTTCTCACTCTTCCCCAGTCCAACTGTAGGTACACTGTTCCTTTTTATCAAATAAGCACGTTTGAAACGATCCAAAAATAAAAAATAAAAAGGTCTTAATTTCATATAAAGAAATGTATCATTGTGTGGAGATACTGGAATTAGGTCAAATATATACTTTTGAATGACCGTGTGTCGAGAATGAATTTCAGCTCATGGACAGGTTTATGTTACATTAGAAAGAGTAATGGTTTCAGTGGTGTCCAGAAGGCAGACAGTTTCAAATGAGACCTCCCTCTTGTAAAATGCCCTGCGTAAATTGCCGCAGGCGGGCCGTCAGCAATATTTGGTCCCCTGAGAAGGTCTTTCTCCGCTTAGGCACTTGTCACTGTACAGTGGAGCGGCCTCCTCTCTCTAACTTAACGTAAAACTGTGGCGTGGCGTGTGGGTGCCGTGGAGAGGCTGACGGCGGTGTGTGTTTCTCCCTATAGGCCTTCGTGGTGAAACGCCTCCTGGAGTACAGCCAGGAAACAGAGTCTAACCTCCAGTACGGCTTGCTGTTAGTCCTGGGCCTCCTGCTGACAGAAATCGTGCGTTCTTGGTCGCTTGCACTGGCTTGGGCGTTGAATTACCGAACCGGGGTCCGCTTGCGGGGGGCTATCCTGACCATGGCGTTTAAGAAGATCCTTAAGCTGAAGAACATTAAAGAGAAGTCCGTGGGTGAGGTGAGTGAGTGGGGTTTGCTTCAGGGCAGAGAGGAACTCCCGGCCTGATCTCTTTCCTCCCTTGGGTCCTTGCTCCGCATCCTTCAGCTTCCTCCTGAGACTGTGGCCTGCATCCTTGCAGCATCCTTTCACTGCCCTTTGTGTCTTGTAGCTCATCAACCTGTGCTCCAATGACGGGCAGAGGATGTTCGAGGCAGCCGCCGTTGGCAGCTTGTTGGCTGGAGGACCCATTATTGCCATCCTGGGCATGGTTTATAATGTAATTATTCTGGGACCAACAGGCTTCCTGGGGTCAGCTGTTTTTATCCTCTTTTATCCTGCAATGGTGAGTAAGCCTCCTTATCCTCTGTTGGCAGCTTCTCCTCAGATGAGGTCCTTCCACTGGGTTATATATAATAAGCACTGCTGAGGTATCACATCTTTGGAAATTTCCTGTAGGCAGGCACTTGGTTTGGAAATGTCTGGAAAGAACTAGACAGTGTTGAGTGCATTCAGGCAGAATTTTGACTTCAGAGGAAGGCAGATGAGACTTGAATAAAGGCGGTAACTTCTAAATGAGATGATAAAAGGAGAGTGTGGGAGTTCCCAGTATGGCTCAGAGGAAATGAAACTGACTAGGAACCATGAGGTTGTGGGTTCGATCTGGCCTCGCTTAGTGGGTTAAGTGGGTTAAGGATCTGTCATTGCCGTGAGCTGTGGTGTAGGTTGACGATGTGGTTCAGATCTGGCGTTGCTGAGCCTACGGTGTAAGCTGGCAGCTGCAGCTCTGATTCAACCCATAGTCTGGCAACTTCCATATGCCGCAGGTGCGGCCCTAAAAGGCCAAAAAAAAAAAAAAAAGGTGGGGAGGAGTGTGAGTGAAGGAGAAAGGTCTTCAGGTGGACTCCGCCCCCAGGTCACACAGGAGTGTTAGAGTCCCTCCACCTCAAGTTGATGCTAATGGATTGATAGGCTCTTCCCTCCCTTCTGGTAGCATAGATATCTGTGGTTACTCTGAAGATAAGTGCTTACCTGTCTTTACTTTCTTACAGAGGGATAAGAATTAAATACTACTTGATGGTCATTTAATCTACCATTAATAATAGATCATTTAATAGACTTTAATAGGTCATTTAATAGACTTTTATTAAAAAGCAGTACTTGGAGTTCCCATTGTGGTGCAGTGGAAATGAGTCCGACTAGGAACCATGAGGTTGCAGGTTCAATCCCTGGCCTCGCTCAGTGGGTTAAGGATCTGGCGTTGCCGTGAGCTCTGGTTGCAGACATGGCTCGGATCCTGAGTTGCTTGTGGCTGTGGTGTAGGCCGGCAGCTGTAGCTCCAGTTCAGCCCCTAGCATGAGAACATCCATATGCCATGGGTGTGGCCCTAAAAAGCAAAAAATAAAAATAAAAGGCAGTACAGGAGTTCCCGTCGTGGTACAGCGGAAACGAATCCGACTAGGAACCATGAGGTTGCACATTCTATCCCTGACCTTGCTCAGTGGGTTAAGGATCCAGCGTTGCTGTGAGCTGTGGTGTAGGTTGCAGATGCGGCTCGGATCCCATGTTGCTGTGGCTGTGGTGTAGGCTGGCACCTGTAGCTCCGATTCGACCCCTAGCTTGGGAACCTCCATGTGCCATGGGTGCGGCCCTAAAATGATAGGAAAAAAAAAGCAGTACAAGATTTTCACTTTATTTATCATAATCTTAAGGGGATTTGTTTCCCAGAAAGATTTAGACAGCTCTTAAATCAAATAAGCTCTGAATTGGCATGACATCCCTTTTCCTTATAGATGTTTGTGTCACGGATCACCGCATATTTCAGGAGAAAATGTGTGACCATCACAGATGACCGTGTCCAGAAGATGAATGAAGTCCTCACCTACATTAAATTTATTAAAATGTATGCCTGGGTCAAAGCATTCTCTCAGAGTGTGCAAAGTAAGTTTAAAGACTTTGTATGTATATATGGTAGAAAGACTTGGGCTTCTTTGCCTCCTGAGCACATTAGCTACCGAGAATCCTAATGTCACAGGATCATAATACCTTAGGTTCTTAACACTATCTTATGAGCTTTATGTTGATAAGGATCTTAGAAACTGGCACCCGCAACTTCATCTTACAAATGAGGAAATTGAGACCTAAGAAAATTAGGATTATTTTTTCCCCCCAAGATAACTCAGCTGGGTATGAGTAATTCATTCAGTTTCAATGCCCCCCTCTGTACTCTCATCCAGCCTGTAATTTTCTGGTCTGGCCATGGCGACATCACCAAAAACAGTATCAGGTAACTGCTGAGAGCTCTGCTCCTGCTCCCTCCATGGTGGGAGCTTGTACACCACAGGAGGGTGGGCATAGGATCCTGAGGGCAGTGCGGCAGGACGGCAGGACAGCTGGACTCTGGGCCCCGCCCTGCCACTCAGGCACAGGGCTTTCTTAATTTTTTTTTTTCCCAAATAATTGATTTGTGTCTAGTCACAGGATTCTCAGTGCCTGGCCCTCTCCTGATCCCTAAATTCATTGCAGACAGAAGCATGTTGTATGTAAATGTCACAGAGCCTGGAGGAATAATTAGCCCAGGCATTTAAGAAGATCTCAACAAAAGCTGAAATCTTGGGCCTTAAAAAAGGTGAAATTTAAAAGGAACGTATTAAAGGCACTTTAGAGTTCCATTAAAATTTAATTTAAATATAAAAAATGGGGCTGTGGAGGTCCCATTGTGGTTCAGCGGGTTAAAGGCCTGCCGTTGTCTCCTTGAGGATGCGGGTTTGAGTCCTGGCCTTGCTCAGTGGATTAAGGATCCAGTGTTTCCTCAAGCTGTGGCGTGGGCCACCCACACAGCTCGGATCCAGTGTTGCTGTGGCTGTGGTGTAGGCTGGCAGTTGCAGCTCTGATTGGACCCCTAGCCCGGGAACTTCCGTATGCTGCAAGTAAGGCTGCAAAAAAAGGAGAAAAAAATATGTATATATCGGTTGTGTTCCAGTTTAAAAGTTTGTGCAATTTGGGGCTGAACAGAAATGCAGTTATTCAGATCGAGGAAGCTGTTTTATTTTCACAGCTTGGTTTGAATAAACCTTCAGGAACAATGTGTCCACTTCATAAAATTTATCAATTATGAGTGGTCATCCAGAGGAAAGTGACCACTCAGACATGCCCACCAGTGTATTAGGCTCCCCCATTTAGTAGTGTGTTTGTTGCTAATAGAATGGAGCAGTTGGGTGCTAACAGGACATCTGCCAAGCTTGCTGTTGGCAGGGTCACTGCTGATGGTCCCTTCTGACTCTCAGATCCTGATTTTCTTTATCATCTTCTCTCTGAGATTCCAGTCATCCTTCATCCCCTGGCTTTGGTCTCTTTACCTGTGAGTATTAGCTTGAAAAGAGCATTCTTGCTCATTATAGACTTGGGCAAGGCATATGATAAATGTTAAAGCAATGAGTTGAGTTTTTTAAAAAGTGTGACTCTAAAGGCAGTTCCCAGTGCTTGAGGCAATGGTAATACCTTGAAGGTCAGTGCATAGCCACGTAGAAGAATTGGTTTTATGTTTAGAAATTTGTTTGAAAACACCTCACTGCTTTGTTGTTGTACTTCCTATGTCCTGGTCTTTAGTACTCCCTGGTCGCTCTGTTAATAAGGTTGTCAGTTTTTCAAATAGACAAAAAAAAAAAATTCTACCTACAAAAATAATATTTCACTCATTTTCTTCCATTTATCTGTACTGCTTTTTGTGTGAAAGCCTCTATCCTTGCATCAGCACACCGTAGGCACCCTAGTAAATCTTACTTCTTTAATTCTCCATTACTGTTGTATAGGCTTTCCTATAAGTACCGAAGCTAGAAATAAATAACAATCAGGCAAGCAAACAAAACTGCCAGTGGCAGATACCATCAATGTGTGTTTCCTTCTAAACATAAATTTGCAGAAAGAGTCAAACTAAGGCAGAAGATGATCTTTGTACTGATATGTAGTGACTGTTTTCCGTTCGATTCATTCCTGTGGCTCGATCCATTTCAAACCTCAGGCTTGCGTGCCAGCTTTCATGATCGTAGTTGATGGTCACATTGACCTAGTTTTTTTTTTTTTGCATCATAGATGTTACAGGGTCGTTTAAAAACCTGTGGTGGCTCAAGATCTACCAGCTGTTCTTTGGTAACAAAGGAGCAATATCCCAAGGTTTCTTTCAGCTTGCTTTTTAGAAAGTGGCTTGTTTTCTGTTCTTAGAAATCCGAGAGGAGGAACGTCGGATGTTGGAAAAGGCTGGGTACTTTCAGAGCATCACGGTCGGTGTAGCTCCCATTGTGATGGTGATCGCCAGCGTGGTGACCTTCTCTGTTCACATGATCCTTGGCTTTGATCTGACAGCAGCACAGGTCAGTGAACCCTCAGGGCTTGAGGACAGTTTAGAAGTACCGTATGTAGAGAGAGATGCTTTGGTCCTCTTGTACTGGACTTGGATTTCCTCTTTCACGTGTTCCATCCGGGAGGTGGAAGGGTGGGGATTTAGCCCTAGTGCACAAATAGTGTACAGGTTGTTTTTAGCCAGCCCAACTTTGGGTTTAATTCTGAAACTACATGTCATCGTTTGGTTCAGGTTCACTGAGAACGTTAATTGGAGTTCTTGTAAAAACTCAGCCTTTGGAGTTCCTGTCGTGGCTCAGTGGAAATGAATCTGACTAGTATTCATGAGGACACAGGTTTGATCGCTGCCCTCACTCGGAGAGTTAAGGCTCCAGCATTGCCATGAGCTGTGGTGTAGGTCGCAGATGCAGCTCAGATCTGGCGTTGCTGTGGCTGTGATTGATGTAGGCCAGCGGCTATAGCTCCAATTGGATCCCTAGCCTGGGAATCTCCATATGCTGCATGCGCAGCCCTAAAAAGACAAAAAGCAAAAACAAACAAACAAAAAAACCCTGGACCTTTAAAACGACATATCTGACTGGTACCAACACTTGGCAGTCAAGTTGCAGCCCTCCAAAAACCTGAAAGGCAATTGATGATGTTGTGTTTACTTGCATGGCCTCATCAGGCTCAATTTCTTCTCTTTTCCTATTTTCAGGCTTTCACAGTGGTGACTGTCTTCAATTCCATGACTTTTGCTTTGAAAGTTACACCGTTCTCAGTAAAGTCCCTCTCAGAAGCATCCGTTGCTGTCGACAGATTTAAGGTAAGTGGCCTCCTTTCCGCCTCTGTGTCAGGAGCCATCTGTGGCCAAACCCACGGCTGCCTTAATTCCAGCGGGCCGCACAGGCTGGCTGCGCTTGGCTTGTTTTCACCGTTAGCCTTTGGGCAAGTTGGTAAGAAAGGGGGCAGTTGAGGAGACTCAACTAAAGGATCTTTTCAAAGAAACATGAATTTTTACCTTTTGTAGGCAACCTACCTAGTCCTGGGCTCCCAAAATTTCAGTTGCCCTTCAGAGCTAGTCCCTTCTGCCTGGACCTAACATGGATATATGTTGTATTTTACTGGGCCTTCAAGTTAAACCTAGGCTCCCTTAAAGTAGAGGTGACTGTCAGCTTTTTCCCACCCTCATCTATCTCTATTTCTACCAAAATGCTGTCAGTCACAGGCTCTTTTTGATTCTTCTCTCTGCCCTGTGGTTGCCACTCGTGATACAGGGAATTCAGTGACACGGAAATGGTCCTAAAACTAGTTCATATTGAGAAGCGCCATTAAGTACGTATCAGGGAATTTTTTTCCTGCGGATGGTTAGTTGATTGTGCCTTGACTGTTCTTTGTGCCTTCAGAATAGTACAAATAGGTAATACAAGAGGTAGATATATTGGGGAGGGTAGAGGGAGGTAGATATTTGAGAGTGGCTAATAGTTAAAAAAAAAAAAAAAAAAAGAGCAGCACCTGTGTGGCTGGACTCTGTTGACAAAGCCATTGTGCAGAGTAGCTCCGCCAATTCTTGGCTGGTGGGAGCAAGACAGGAGCAAGGCAGGTGCCATGAAGGCTCAAGGCTCAGGTGTGGGAGGGATTGATGTCATCGCCTTAGATGTTCAGGAGAAAACAAACTGGGTTTTCCTCTTGAAGAGAATGGAGAATAGCTTCCCAAGATTTATTTATATGCTACTTTATAGCATATAAATAGCATAGCTTCCCAAGATTTGTTTATATGTTCACAATTAATCAGGTGAATTTTGTCTGGTCAACAAAGCTAGTCCTAAAGAATGAGCCTCCAGCCCCTAGCCCTCCCTCACCCCACCCTGACTGCTAGAAGACCAAGCCTCTGAGCCACGTGAGGAGAAATGGTCTAATTAGAATCAGAGCTTTATTTTGCAGAACCCACAGTATGTAGTTTTGAAGACGACAGGTGTTTGGGCTGTAAATTTGTCCCCCTATTTGGGTCTGTCCCTTTTAGTGAATAGCTTTGGTGGCATTTTGGATGAAGGAATAGGAATTTATAGTACAGATTTGTTCTCACTTTTTTTCTCGAGAGTTCTTGTCACTTACTACTGAAACCTTGTATTGGCAGATGGCTTTTCACCTCATAGATCCTTCCTCTATTCAGGAAGCTTCAGAGTTAATACTTGAAGCAAAATTGCCCACAGCTCTATCTTATGTCCCATGAGACTCATTCAAATCTGTACTATAAATTCCTATTCCTTCATCCAAAATGTCACCTTCTAGCTAATTCCTTGGCAGTCTCCTCCTCCCTCACCCCCACTCCTGGGAGGATGATAATTCTAAGGAAGCTGCCAGTATGGTGTTGCAGGTTTAGCAAATAAAAACGGAGGACGCTGAGTTAATAATTACCTGGGACATACTTCCATACAAAAGGATTATTCATTGTTTATCCAGAATCAAAACTTAATGAGTCATCTTGGTTTTTTTTTTTATTGCTTTTTAGGGCCACATCCCTGGCATATGGAGGTTCCCAGGCTAGGGGTCAAATCGGAGCTACAGCTGCCGGCCTACACCACAGCCACAGCAACGTGGGATCCGAGCCGCGTCTGCGACCTACACCACAGCTCACGGCAATGCTGGATCCTTAACCCACTGAGCGAGGCCAGGGATTGAACCCGCAACCTCATGGTTCCTAGTCGGATTCGTTAACCGCTGTGCCACAACGGGAACTCCGGCAGCTTGTATTTTCTCTGGCAGCCCTCTGTGTCGTTCCCTCTTCCGCTCAATGCATGCACCCTGATTTGACTGTTTCAGTCAATGAGAGTAGCGTTTTGATGGTCAGTGTCCTTTGGTCAACTTGAGGCTTATGGTTTAGGTTTCTCTAAGGTTCTTTTGTCCTGGCAGGAGCAAATCCAAGTGGATAAAAGTTCAAGTGTCGTGAGCTCAGCATGTCCCGGCAGAGTGACCTGAAGCTGCGGTCACTGCAGGGCTGCAGGGGCCTGTGGGAAAGGAAAGCGGGGCTGAGCCAGGCAAACTAGTGGCACCAGCATAGTTTCAATGGTCCATGAGGCCTAAAGGACCCTTTTAGGAATTCTTTAGGAGAAAGAAATGGTAGGAATTCTGTCGGCATGTGGTTTCATTCGGTGAAGGTGGGCAGACTCTTTGGCACATTGTTCTTAGCTCAGTCTCGTCAGAGAGGTTCAGAACACACGAAACCAAGGGCTCTTTTCAGAAAACTAAACTTGAAAAAAAAAAAGCTAAACTTTTAAAAATGATTGCCCCAAAGGGAAGATTATCTAGGAAATTAAGAGACATGACACTTCTGGGAAGATGGGGGATTAGGAATGGATGGGAGATGTAGCAATTTAGGGATGAAAAGTGCAAGTCTAGGGAAGTTTAGGATTTAGGGGAAGGGGCTTGCTCTCGGGCAAGGGGATTATCTGTTACATTTAATAGCACCTACCGGAGTTCCCGTCGTGGTGCAGCGGAAACGAATCCGACTAGGAACCATGAGGTTGTGGGTTCGATCCCTGGCCTTGCTTGGTGTGTTAAGGATGTGGCCGTGAGCTGTGGTGTAAGTCACAGATGCGGCTCGGATCCTGCGTTGCTGTGGCTGTGGCGCAGGCTGGCAGCTGTAGCTCCGACTAGATCCCTAACGTGGGGACCTCCATATGCCACGGGTGTGGCCCTGAAAAAAAAAAAATAGCAACTGCCAACTTTAGTTAGGGGTTCTCGTTAGCTAAGCAAAGAGCCTTGCACAAAAAGTCATCTTTTCTAATGTTTAAAAAGAATTATTTTTTTAAAAATCATATTGGGAATCCAACTGGCATGCCCCCTATTGAGAACACCACCGGGTTCAGGGAGGTATCAGAAGTGGGTTCAAAGTCGTGGGCACATGTAGGTCCTGGGCTAAAGTTCATTACAGTAAGTGTGTCAGATCTCATTTCAGACAGAGACTCTTGGCTTTGGAAGCTTTCCATTTGTCTTCCACTGACATAACTCAGTGGGGCTCGGGGGAGGAGGGGGAGGAAAGAGCCTTGCTTTCTCCCCAAGGATGTTTCCGAGGGCAATACCCTTGCCTTCCACGCAAGCCCTTTGAACTCTCACAAGTTCCGAGGCTGGACTTGGAAGACGTGAGAACTCGTCGGCGAGAAGATGTGCTCTGCCGTCGATAAAACCTTAGGTATTCCTCTCTGACCGGAGTGAGCTAGGCCTGGTCCCCGTCGCACGTGTGCCGTGTCATGCGTGAGGGAAGGGCCCAGGCTTGGGGATTCTGCAGGAGCGGTCCGGAAGGCAGACAGACTGACGAGGGTCTGTGCAGGAGAGCAGCGTGCCCTTTGGGTTTCCTGCTTGCCGTTTACTACCTGCTTCCCCTGCAACTCATGAGTGCGAGCAAGGGGCTGCGCACTGGCCAGTTAAATTTCCTCTGGTCCACGTTAGACCGGTGCGGAAGGAAAGTGTAGTTTAGCGTGTAACCTGTAGCGTAGAGTGTTGGGCCAGTTGAGGAGCCCCCCCAACCCCGCCCCGTCCCTCCCGAGGGTGTCCCCACACTCCGCAACCTCTCCGTGGGCCTGAGGCTGGGCTACACTAATGAGCTACCTTTTGCCCTTCAGCTTCCTTCCACTGTATAGCCTGATGTGTTTTGCTACGTGAGTGTACGCCCTAGGCTTGTCTCCCTGGTCTTGATCCAGTGTCTCATCTTTGCACCTCTCTCACAACTCCTATCAGAGTTTGTTTCTAATGGAAGAGGTTCACATGATAAAGAAAAAACCAGCCAGCCCTCACATCACGATAGAGATGAAAAATGCCACCTTGGCATGGGACTCCTCCCACGCCAGTATCCAGAACTCACCCAAGCTGACCCCCAAAACGAAAAAAGACAAGAGGGCTGCCAGGGGCAAGAAAGAGAAGGTGAGGCAGCTGCAGCGCACTGAGCATCAGGCGGTGCTGGCAGAGCAGAAGGGCCACCTCCTTCTGGACAGTGACGAGCGGCCTAGTCCCGAGGAGGAAGAAGGCAAGCACATCCACCTGGGGAACCTGCGCCTGCAGAGGACGCTGTACAACATCGACTTGGAAATCGAAGAGGTAACTGTCTCCCGGGTGTGGGTTCTGGCGGGAACCGGCAGCTGCCGTTCCTTTTGGCCAAGGCCTTTGTGGCTGGGCGTGATTTGGAACCAAAGAGCAGATCTGGCCAGCTCCGCCTCTTGAAGGGCGATTAACAGTAGAAAGGAGTAACAGCCGCTCTAATGAGATGCTCGTCTTACAAGCATGGAAATGAAGCATTCAAGTGGATTTTCCATGATTTTGCCCTGATTGGATGGGGTTATTACAGTTGTATGTGAGCTGCAACAGTCATTTCTAGTTATTATACCTCTGTGTGAGCTTCTCATTTGCACTGGGCTGTGAGTAGCACAGAAACTGGCATATAATGGGTGCTGTCAGTGATGGTGTCATCGCCAATCCTATAGTAACTGTTTAATTTTAACGTAAGTCAAGGATCATTATGGTATATGATGTCAGGGCCCAGGTAGCACAGGACTCGAGTCTCAGAGGTCCTTCTGTAGAGACTGGCTGTCACAGACACTCCAGTTTCAAGGCGTTCGTAATACAGAATATGATGGAAGCCAGCACCATGTTAAGAGCTGTGTCGTCCAGAGGGTCCCAGGGGTGTATACAGCCACACGTTCAGCAGCCTTTTTTGAGTGCCAGCTCTAGGCCAGGCACTGTCGTAGGGCTGGGAATGGAGCAGCAAAAAGCCAAATAGACGAAAATCCCTGCCTTGCGGGAGCTTATATTCTTGCGGGCAAAGACCGACAGCAAATAAGTAAAATGTATTGTGTCATATGCTTCTCGGGACTATGACGAAAAAGGGGTAGAGTGCTTGCTGGTATGGTTGCAATTTAAATAGGCTGCCTGAGGAAAGGCCGCACTTAAAAAGTAATAACAGGCATAGTGCACTTTTTTTTTTTTTTTAATGTCTGTACCTATGGAAATTCCCGGGCCAGGGATTGAATCTGAGCCCCAGCAGCAAACTACACTACAGCTATGGCAATGCCCGATCCTTTAACCCACTGCACTGGGCTGGGGATTAAACCCGTGCCTCTGCAGTGATCTGAGCCACTGCAGTCAGATTCTTATTGTGCTGCACGCCAGCAGGAACTCCCCATTAGTGCCATTTTTACAAATGGAAAGCTTCTGGCAACCCTGCATCGAGCAAACCAGTAGGTGCTTTTCCAACTGCATTTGCTTATTATTTCATGTCTGTCTCATTTTGGTAATTCTAGAAATATTTTTAAACCCTCCAGCAGCAAAAAAAAAGATTACGACTCACTGAAGACTTAGATGATGGTCAGCATTTTTAGCAATAAAACGTTTTTAAATTAAGATATGTCCATTTTTTTGACAACGTTATTGCACATTTTGTAGACTGAAGTATAGTATTATGTTAACATAACTTTTATATGCATGGGGAAGCCAGAGCATTCATGTAACTCGCTCTATTGCGATGCTTGATTGCAGTGGCCTGGAACCAGACATGTCTGAGTTGGCCTGTATTTGAGCAAAGCCTTGCAGTGAGCCATGTGGATGTAGGTAGGGGAAGAAGGGTGTTCAGGCAGAGGGAACAGGAGCACAAAGGCCCTGGGTGCACAGCATGCCCCTCACAGGAGCAGAGTGAGCGTGGGAGAGAGGAGTGGGTGCGGAGGGCAGAGAGCGTCGGGGTGCCAGAGCCTCCTGCAATGACTTGGGCTTTACTTTCAATGGAGAGAGAACCCGCTGGAGGGTCTGGAGGAGAAGAGTGATGTGCTCTGACTTCTGTGTGCAGAGAACCGTTCTAGCTTCTGGATTCAGAAGACCATGTAGGGAAACAAGGAAGGAATGAGGAGAATCAAGGAAAAACATAAGGGTTTTCTGGGTCAAGGGTGGTGGTGATGAGGTGGTAAGAAATATTCCTCTGCATGCCTGGAAGTGGACTCAGGGTTCTAATGCTGTGTGAGGCATGTCACACAGATCCAGAGCTGGACTAAAAGGGAAAACAAAAAGCTCCCAGCTCTTGGAAGCTGCAGACAAGATGGGGAGTTGGTCCTCAGGGAGACCACTTGAAACGACTAGCGGGTCATCGGTGGAGGGCGCTCAAGTCAGCTTTTGACCTCAGTTAACTTTTACCAGCAGGCTTCTTATTTAATAATGATTATCTTGATTGAGGTAACTCTGTTACATTGTGAAGCAGCTACACTGGAGGTTTATTCCTTGGAATCAGCTGAAATTTACTGTCCTTTCTATTTGTTGATCCCCCTTCTGCCCTTTCCATGACAGACCTTTAGCTGTTTGAAGAGATACCGCGATTCCCCCCAGCCGCCCTCCCTGGGGAAGGGCAGGGAGTTAATATCTGCCCCATGGCTTCCGAGCCCCAGGCACTTCCTTCATTGTTGACATCTTTAGTCACCACTGAGTCTTGGAACAAGAGTTTTCTCTCTTAACCCGAAGGACCTGAGCAGCGTCTGAGCCTGTGACTCCGGTCTCCTCCTCACCACTGGGCTGTAATCTTTCAACCTCAGGACCATGTCAAAAACTTTGTTCACCTTTTTTCTTTTTTTCCCTTTTTTTTTCTTTTTTGTCTTTTTAGGGTCACACCCACAGCATATGGAGTTTCCCAGGCTAGCAATCGAATCAGAGCTGTAGCCTCTATCCTTAACTCACTGAGCAAGGCCAGGGATCGAACCTGCGTCCTCATGGAGTCAGATTCGTTTCTGCTGAGCCACTGCGGGAACTCCTGTCTAGCATATGTTTACTAAGCATCAGACGCTGTGCTTGGTCCTACTAGGGCAGCTCTTTCCCTCGAGTTGCTCAAGGCCCAGTTGGAGAGACAGTGTTCATTTAAGTAGTGAGACCAAGTTCCCACCATTGGCAAGTGCTAGTGGAGCTGGGATTCAGAGCAAGACCCTTCTGCCTCCAGAAGCCATGCTCTTTCCACATCCCCGCCCTCCACCCTTCCTTGCTGTGAGACTCGAGGCCCTAGAGGGTCGCTGAACAAGTGCCCTTGTTAAAATCATCTGTCTGTTCTTGAAAACTTTTAACACTGCCCATAGAGAACTCACTGTGTTGCCCGAGGATATTCAGTCCATCCCAGACTTGGTTTTCAGTTTCCCACTTGCACGTGGGATTGATAGTAAAAATACGCCCTCAGATTCTTGGAAATGTTTTGTAGAAAAATGGAAATAACAGTGCACATAGTTTTTACTGAAAATGATTTATAGACTCTGGAAAAAAAAAATCACATAAAATGAAAATAAAATAATTTTCCAGAGTCCCATCCTCTCTGACAAAAACAATGAAAATAAATTATCAAAAAGCTTAGGTTACCAACAAAGCTGGGCCTTTTTAAAAGTGATATGGGATCCCTTGATGCGCGTGGCATTTAATTTTTCCAAAAGGCTTACACATCTGTTACCCCCGTGCGTGCCCATGGAAACCTTATGACGTGGGTGAATGACAAGGGAGAGGAGAGGTAAGTGACTTGCTGGGTCATCAGGACGACAGCGTCCCATAGTGATGGACTGTCGGTAACTTTTTTCCCCAAAGAAATCAGAAGTCCTAGAGCCGAGTGGTCAGTAGGCTTTTAATGAGCTTCCTCTCTCGTGTGCTCTGTCCAGGGTAAGCTGGTTGGAATCTGTGGCAGTGTGGGAAGCGGAAAAACTTCTCTCATTTCATCCATTTTAGGCCAGGTAAGATGTCGCTACTGTCTTCGGCATTTTCTGCTGCTTTCTGAGGATTCTGCTTAGCGAGTGTCTCAGGAAAAACGAACTTGTTTCCCGAAGAGAGTCAGGAAAGGTAGAAACAGTGACCCTTGGTCTGTATCACGCCCTCCCGCCCCTCGCCCGGCACGTCCCTGCTCCTTAATGACAGCATTGTATCCAGAAGGGGGCTGGGTGGACACCTGGTGAATGACTGACAGATCCCCGTCTGGAGTCACTTGTTTCTCAGGCCTTCTTTTGCTCGGTGCCGTAGGTATGTCAGGTGGGGTGTTGGGAAGTGACTGAGGGAAGGGGTGAATGCGCTGTAGACGGCTCGCAGACGGACGATGTGGAGCTGACCAGCCTCTGTGTGAGAGAGAGAGCCTTCGGATTGGATCTAGAAGCAAAGACCCACTCCGTTTTCAGCCTAAGCATTGAGAGAACTATGCCCTCGGGGACTCCATGGTCTCGGTGGGGGAGCTAGGCCTTTTGGACACACAAGCGCAGCACAGGGCAGTGAGTGCATAGCGCTCAGAGGACCCAGCAGAGGGCTGTCAGCATTTCGAGTGGGGCTCGTCCAGCTAAGACAAATTCTTTTAACTACGCTTTAGAACCAAATAATCAGGAAAATAAAACACATCCTCCCCAAACTCCAAGGTGCTGCTTTTAAACTTGGATTAAACTAGCTTTACTTATTTATTTATTTTACTTTTCAGGGCCACACTCGTGGCATATGGAGGTTCCCAGGCCAGGGGTCGAATCGGAGCTACAGTTGCCGGCCTACACAGCATCTGCGACCTACACCACAGCTCACAGCAACGCCAGATCCTGAGTCCACTGAGTGAGACCAGGGATCAAACCCGCAATCTCATGTTTCCTAGTCGGATTCGTTTCTGCTGCGCCATGACGGGAACTCCTAAACCAGCTTGATTTCGATGGTTGAGATGACGATAAACTTCAGATTATTCCTCCTGATGGGATGAGGTCCTCTGATTCGTTTATCCAATTACTAAACAAGTGGGAGAAGGGGTTGGGGAGATGGTTTTGTACCCTTCCATCTGTGGAATACTTTGTGCAGCGTCACTGTCACAGTTGGTGGAGAGAGCACGGTGCTGTCCGGGGTGGTCTGGGGAAAGCTGCACTTATACCACCTGGAGGGGCGGCTCCACACCCCACCCCCTTCTTTATGAGACTGAACAATGCTTGGGCTCAGCCACCGGTCTTCATAAAAAAGCCGAATTTCTGATCATTGGCTTTAAGGGCCAGTGATGAGAGACACAGGCGGAGTAGAGGGGAACGAGGGTTGGCGGGCAATGGTTCAATGGAAAATTGAGTGGGCCCTTGCTTCCCGATCCAGTCCTGACAGCCCTCTCTCTGACAGCGAGGCTGGGAATGCCTGTCAGCTCTTCTTGAGAGTTCTACTCTCTGCGGGCAGTCCCCAGCGGGGCAGGGGTGTTTGTGCTATAGCAGTCAGAAGAGGCGGGTTTCCACAGTAGGCCCTCGATGGGTTTCTGAACACTGCTGAGTGCCACCCAGAGGGCTTATTAGCACTTTGTGGGCAACTGGTACCACTGTGTTAGGGTCTGTGTGTACACAGCGCATTACGTGTTTGAGAGGATAAGCTTGTATGTGCAGGTCGGTTAATGAAACTGTTTCAAAGCCGTAGCATTCCTAGCCCAAGACAAATGTCGACTCCTAGTCCCCAAAGGAACCCCCGAAGGAGGATAAAATGGGTGAATCAGTTCATGTCAGTCACTGCAGCTGAACACCATTCAAAGCATGTGGCTCATTGTGTAGTCTCTTCCTATTGGAGGGAGGGCCTGTCATCATTCTGTAGCGTCTGTGATACTAGTAGATGTCCAGATGAAATTTTGCCCCCTTTGGTCCTCATTTTACAGAAGCAGCTGATCTAGCAACAGCCTGGATTCATTCTGTAGATGAGCTGGCCTGCCCTCATCCTGAGGCAGGGACTAGCTCTAAATCCTCACAGCATCCTCCTGAGGAATTCTGCAAGGACCTTCTGCTTGTGCTTCCTTTAATTACAGTCTGCAGCTAGGAAGAAAGGATAATAAAGGAGCTAATGGGTTGCTGGATGAAGTATTTGTTTATTCAGGTCGTAGGATATGCTGGGCCCCCATCCCACATAAGCACAAACTTTGATTTCTTTACTGCTTTAGCTCTCTGTAGAACAAAGGTGAGGTCTGGATTTGGGTTCAGAAAGCATCCAAGGGAGTTCCCATTGTGGCTCAGCGGAAACGAATCTGACTAGGAACCGTGAGGTTGTGGGTTCAACCCCTGGCCTTGCCAAGTGGGTTGAGGATCTGGCGTTGCCATGAGCTGTGGTGTAGGTCACAGATGCGGCTCAGATCTGGTGTTGCTGTGGCTGTGGTGTAGGCCGGCAGCTGTAGCTCCAATTAGACCCCTTGCCTGGGAACTTCTACATGCCACGGGTGCGGCCCTTAAATGACAAAAGACAAAAAAGAAAAAGAAAAAGAAAGCATCCAAAGAAATTGCCAAGACTTTCAACTCCGTTATGGAATGTGGGGCATTCTGCTGGCTTAAAGCAATGGTTTTGTGTTGTCATGCCATCGGATGGTGTCTGTCTCCCTAGATGACACTTCTAGAGGGCAGCATTGCAGTCAGTGGAACCTTCGCCTATGTGGCCCAGCAGGCCTGGATCCTCAATGCGACTCTGAGAGACAACATCCTCTTTGGGAAGGAATTTGATGAAGAAAGGCAAGGAATCTTTGGTTTCTGTCGCGCTTTCCTTCCTGCCCGTGAGATACGAGGCAACCCAGGTCAGCAGGCTCTCCTCCAGCCGGGTCCCTGATGTGAGGTCTCTTTGTGTCCCCCAGATACAACTCTGTGCTGAACAGCTGCTGCCTGAGGCCTGACCTGGCCATTCTTCCCAACAGCGACCTGACGGAGGTACGAGCCTTGTGCCCCTGCTGGGCCCGGGGGTGTAGCAGAGGGCTTTCTGGAAGATGGGTGGCAAGGCTGTGCCAGGGTCACCTCCTTGGAGTGAGAGAAAAACCTCCATGGGGACCTTTTTTTTTTGTCTTTTCAGGGCTGCACCTGTGGCGTATGGAGGTTCCCAGGCTAGGGGTTGAATCAGAGCTGTAGCTGCCAGCCTATGCCACAGCCATAGCAATGCGGGATCCAAGCCACATCTGCGACCTACAGCACAGCTCACAGCAATGCTGGATCCTTAACCCGTTGAGGGAGGCCAGGGTTCGAACCGTCATCCTCATGGGTGCTAGTCGGGTTTGCTAACCATTGAGCCATGACGGGAACTCCTTCACTGGGACTTTAGGGATGCATTTGTTCCTCAGGGTAGGGGTAGCAACGCTACCGGTTTTTTTGTTTGTTTGTTTTTTTGTCTTTTTGCCTTATTTAGGGCCGCACTTGCGGCATATGGAGTTTCCCAGGCTAGGGATCTAACAGAAGCTGTAACTGCCAGCCTGCGCCACAGCCACAGCAGTGCAGGATCCGAGCCGCATCTGCAACCTACACCACAGCTCACGGCAACACCGGATCGTTAACCCACTGAGCAAGGACAGGGATCGAACCCGCAACCTCATGGTTCCTAGTCAGTTTTGTTTCCGCTGAGCCACAATGGGAACTCCAACACTAGGTATTTTAAGCACAAACGTTTTAGGTGTCATGTGGATTTTATTTTATTTTTTTGTGCCTTATTTATTTAATTTTTAATTATTTAATGAATTTTATTACACTTATAGGTTTACAGCAGTCATCACAACCAAATTTTATAGCATTTCCATCCGTCATGTGGATTTTAAACAAAGTCTGGTTTAAAATGCTTTCAATTTTAAAACATTTTAAAAAACTCCATTGTTGGTTTTGGAGTTCATGTTTTCTTCAGTGTTTATTTTTTAAAATCATGAGTCAAGCATGTACCTGTGGCGCTTCTTCCCTGAACTTTATTCTGCCAATCGTCTTACTCGCATGTGGTCTCCGGGGAGCGCTGTCCCTTTAGAAAGGAAGAGGCCTTTGCACAAACTCCCTGTCTGTGGTTCTCTGCGCTGGGGCAGTTCCCAGAGGCTTGTCTTTGGAACTGGCTCTTGCCCTTCAGTGTTGGCACTTGCCTCCCCTGACCTGCCCTGGAGTCCCTGGGTCTGGCTCTTTTATTCAGCTGACTTCAGCCTAAGCCCTCAGACCAGATTTGGTGAATGGCTTAATTCGTTTACTGGTCCTCAGATCCGGGTCCCCTGATTAGCAGCAGATAGGCAGGTCGCTGTCCTGCAGATTCTTATCCCCCCAGAGACCGACTGAATCAGAGATGCTAGGGGTGGGGCCGTGCAATCTGTTTTAACAAGCCCTGCAGGTAATTCTCATACTTGCTTTTCTTTGAAAACCTCTGAATTAATTGAATTCTTTTAAGGACAAGATTGTTTAAAAATGCGGAGCCACTGCCATTTGACAATCGATTTTTTTTTTTTCTTTTCGCGTGTTCATTTGGTAACATTTAAGTGCTCATAATGTGCTGGCTACATGTACGGAAACTGCTGGAGGCACGGGGAATATAAAAGAAAAGGACGGAGTTCCCATCGTGGCTCAGTGGTTAACAAATCTGACTAGGAACAATGAGGCTGTGGATTCAGTCTCTGGCCTCGCTCATTGGGTTAAGGATCCGGCGTTGCCGTGAGCTGTGGTGTAGGTTGCAGACACGACTCGGATCCTGCGTTGCTGTGGCTGTGGTGTAGGCCAGCAGCTGTAGCTCCGATTAGACCCCTAGTCTGGGAACCTCTACATGCCGCGGGTGTGGCCCTAAGACGACAAAAGATCCAAAAAAGAAAAGAAAAGAAAAGGACAATCATCGGTGACCTCAAAAAGCTTACTTACAATTGAGAGAGACATCCTGACAAATAGGCACAAAATGAGCTGATGAAAGAGTCTTCTTTATTTTGGGTGTTAGTGGAGAAGAGGGTGGGGGAGCCTTCCTGGAGGAGAGGATGCCAGGGCTGAGCAGACACGGTACAGAAGGCACGACAGTGGTCATGTGTGCTCACGATAGATGCACAATTGAAAATGGCTTAGAAACCAGATTTTGGATGGGGGACTGATGGCAGAGGCTGGGGCCTGCTGGAAAGCATGGTGGCAAAGGGCCTGCTTTGTATGCCATCTTTGGGGCTTCGGATTCTGTCCATCAGGACCCTAAGCAAGGGTGGGACGTGGTCAGCTTTGTGTTTTGGAAAGATCTTTCTATCCGTGGAGAATGGATAGTAGCGGGGTGTCAGGAGAGCATGGCAAGGCCAGACACAGGGTTGATTCATAACCCAGGTGGTTGTAGGAGAGAAGAAGGCGTCTGGGCTGATGCCCCCAGGTCTGGTGTGGGCCCCAGAGGACACAGCGGCCCTTCATCCAGGTGGGCAAGTCAAGAGAAGGGGCTGGTTTGAAGGGAGGAGAGGAGAGGAGAGGTGACTGGGTCAATGGCTGAGCTTGGTTCTGGACTTGAGCTGGAGGCTGCCCTCGGCTTTCTGGACTCCTGTAGATTGGCGAGCGAGGAGCCAACCTGAGTGGTGGGCAGCGCCAGAGAATCAGCCTGGCCCGGGCCTTGTATAGTGACCGAGACATCTACATCCTGGATGACCCCCTCAGTGCCTTAGACGCCCACGTGGGCAACCACATCTTCAACAGCGCCATCCGGAAGCACCTCAAGTCCAAGACGGTTCTGTTCATCACCCACCAGTTACAGGTACGGCGCTTCCTCCCCCAGGCTGCCCACCTGGGCTGGGGAAGTCAGAAACAGGCAGGTGGGCTCAGTCCAGGTACCTGGGGGCTCCTCGAGGTCCCTGGAGTCAGGAGTGTTCACTTCCCCAACAAATAGCCCCCTGTCTCGTTGTACCGATAAGGCCCGTTTATACCAGATGGCCGTTGGAATCACATCCTTGGAGCATGTTAGCTTCTGCATATAAATCAGGATGTGAAAGGGCTGAGAGGAATAGGCTGAAAATGGAGTTTGGTTTTGAGATGGTTTGGAAAGCGTTGTGTTAACATCTACACGCGAGTGGGAACTGTTTAGGGAAAACAAGCTCTTCTCCCTCTGTCGTTCTGCCACAAGCAGCCGCTTCAGGGAGCAGCTCAAGAATATTTCCATCTGCCTTGCATATGTTGTCAAGTGTGGGGGGCCAACCCCCTATTCTGCCACAGAAAGTCCGTAATCATGTGTCCTTCTGAGTGCAGTGGAGGGATGTGATGTTTAAGGCAAGGCTTGCGTGGCTTCATCAGTAGATTTATGGCAAAACGTGGAGGAACTGCTTTTTCAACTACATCCCAAGGCATGATAAACTAAGGCAGGGCCTCTCGGTTGTGGCACTGGGGTTTGGGGACCAGAGAGCTCTCTGTTGTGGGGGCTTGTCCTGTGCGTCCCTGGCCTCCATCCACCAACTGGCAGTAGTACGCTCCCCTCAGTTCTAAGAACCCAGATGTTGCCACGTGTCCCTGGGAGGGGCTTGAACACCTCCAGATGAGAACCACTGAACTAAGGTGGAGGCGTTCGCACGTATTTGCACACACGACAGCCACACGGTGTTGGCCCTGTCTTTGTCTCCAGTACCTGGCTGACTGTGACGAAGTGATCTTCATGAAAGAGGGCTGTATTACGGAAAGAGGCACCCATGAGGAACTGATGAATCTAAATGGTGATTATGCTACCATTTTGAATAACCTGTTGCTGGGAGAGACGCCCCCAATTGAGGTAAGATTTGCGTGGTGTGTGTGTGTGTGTCTTTCTAGCAAGAGAGCCGTGACCACAGTGAGGGATGGAGAATCTCAGCTGAACTCAGTGTCTGTGTCTTATTGGCCGGGACCCCGTCTTCCGGCGACCAGACCGCTGTGCTTTAGTCCACATACCGGTTCTGCTCGGGGAGAGCAAGACTGCGTGCCTGGTGAGTGGAGGTCTTCTGTGCCTGAGAATGTATCCCAGGGTAAGGCCGGGAAGAGGCGTGTGGGCTCAGTCATAACTTACTTTTGTAAACCCCCTCAGATCTTGGCCGAAGCATTAGGAAACTCCTTTCTTAATAGTCAAATGGATCAGTTGGCAGGGAAGAAACTTTAAATACTGCAGACATTTGAAAGTTCTCCACGGTTGGCTGCTGACTCGGCGCTCATTAACTAACCCCAAGTGTGTCCCGATGACTAGATTAGGCATCAGACGTCATCACGTTTAGTCATCTTAACGGAGCTCTGTGGCAAAAATATGTGTATCCCCCACTTTTACAGCTGAGGCAACAGCCGCTGAGGAGGGTTAATCAGCTTGCCGACGGGGTTGCTTCGGCTCCAAGGTGCTCCCTCTGCTGTGCTGCCCTGCCTCCTGCAGCAACACAGAAACATGCCGCCTTGTCTGGGTGCTGGATAAGGGCGTACTTGTCGGAGCTGGCTAAGCCAGGGAGCTTGTTTCTCCTCCTTGTCAACCTGCTCTCGTATTGGACTTTTTATCCTGCGGTCACCTGGGTCCTTGGAGTTCACTCAGGCTGGGCTAAAAGCAGCTTCTTCAGCACTCAGTCATTTTGAGAAGGATGAAAATGGAAAGTTTTGGGGATCTTTTCTGGGAGTCAGTGTTTGGGTATCATTCCGTTAGATTTCAAGTTCAGTACAGCTCGCTGTTCATGATGTGTTTGGGGCCTGTGATTTAACTCAAGGCTTTCCAAGTGCCATCTGTAACTTCTACAGAGGTACCTGTTCCAGGTGTGGATTTTCTGATCTCTCCCTGTGACTCTCACACTACTTTGGGCTCTTGAGATTATTTCCTCCTCACTGTAGTCATGGAGAGGGAAATGAGGGAAATAGCTAAAACATGGAAAGTCCAGAGGACCAAAGGAATATTGAGAGCCAGAGTGTTGAGCAGAGGAGTGTGTTTTCAGTATATGACTTCACTTTCCTGAGCCTCAGTTTTCTCAGCTTAAAAATGGGGGTGG
>PVHT021183693.1:39701445-39721119 GCA_004024745.2 Catagonus wagneri | reverse complement strand
TTCTTGCAGTTTTTGGAGGTTTAAATTGATCAGCATTCAGATGATGATTTGTCCAACTTGTTTTATATTTAGATGCGTTTTTTGCTGTATTTGTGGGAGAGGGTGAACGCGACCTCTTACTCCTCCGCCATCTTGCCGCCCAAAACCACATACCGTTTTAAATCTTAGGAACAAATCTTCATTTGTTCTTAACTGGGGGTGGCCATTAGGAGCTTTAGGCAAAGACTGACTAACACAGGCCTCATCTCTGGAGATTCTGATCCAGAGGCCTGGGATAGGAGTTCCCGTCGTGGCTCAGTGGTTAATGAATCCGACTAGGAACCTTGAGGTTGCGGGTTCGATCCCTGGCCTCACTCAGTGGGTTAAGGATCTGGCGTTGCCATGAGCTGTGGTATAGGTTGCAGACGCGGCTTGGATCCCGCCTAGCTGTAGCTGTGGCATAGACCGGTGGCTACAGCTCCAATTAGACCCCTAGCCTGGGAACCTCCGCATGCCGCGGACCGAAAAAAAAAAAAAAAGGTCTGGGATAGGATCCAGGATTCTGAACTTTCAGAAGTTCCATAGCTATTTTTAAACTGTATTCACCCTTCAGAAACCAGTTAATTTAATTTGTCCTGAGATCCTCTAGCTCTTCCCACTTTCCCCCAGTAGCCCCGCAGTAGGACTACTGCATGGGGCAACGTCTTGCAGGTGTCCTAGTTGGAACTCTGAAAGCAGTTTTCTATAGAGAGAAGCAGAGATCTGAGTAATTAGGATTCTCACATTTGACTCATTTCTCAGGTTAACCTATTTTGTGAACTGCTCAGGGACTATCAGCATTTATACTGTTATTTATATGGAAAGAACACATCCCAAGTCCCAACCAGAACGCTGACTTAACAAACATAGTTTTGAAAAACTCCCCTTTCACTGAGAGCTAGTACATTGTGTAAATGGCATTTTCTAGCAGAGACATGCCTCCCTGATTTGTTTTGGCAATGAACCTCATCAGTCATAGGATATTTCTTAAACTTATAAATGATTATCAAAAAGATTGGCAGAGAACTTTCTGATAAATCTGCTAATAGCTGTTCTTCATGTTTATACATGAGCCTCTGGGTCTAGTGCTGTGATCTGTGGACAGTTTGCACTTGTACATAAGGGGGTGTGTGTTTCACTTAGTATCGCTGTTGGTTTGAGTCTTGCTGGAGAGGTCAGTGTGAGGTCAGCCATGGTACAGAGTGTACCTTGCACAAACCAGTCACATTTCCGAGGGCCAGCTTCCCACTGTCACTCCCCAAGCTGAATGCCCATCCCAACATGGAAGTTTTTGTTTTCTGTCCTTTTAGGGTGATTCCCAGGCTAGGGGTCGAATAGAGCTGTAGCCACAGGCCTACACCACAGCCACAGCAACATCAGATCCAAGCCTCGTCTGTGACCAACACCACAGCTCACAGCAGTGCCGGATCCTTAACCCAATGAGCAAGGCTAATGATTGAACCTGCATCCTCATGCATGCTAGTCAGATCCGTTTCCACTGAGCCACAACGGGAACTTCTCAACATGGAATGTTTGACTTCAGTTTCCACCCCTCACGCCAGAGCCCTGCAGTCTTTGACCCTTAACTTCCCGATGAGACTACAAGCTCCCTGACTAGTCACCAGACAGTTTTAAAACATTGTGAGATATGATTATTTATGACAGAAATTACCCAATGGTTACATTAAACAGAGCATTTTATTTTATTTATTTATTTTGTCTTTTTAGGGCCCTACTCTAAAAACCAAAACTGAGGCACATGGAGATTCCCAGGCTAGGGTTCAAATCAGAGCTGTAGCCACCGGCCTACGCCACAGTCACAGCAACGCCAGATCTAAGCCGCGTCTGTGACCTACACCACAGCTCACAGCAACACCAGATCCTTAACCCACTGAGCAAGCCCAGGGATCAAACCCGCATCCTCATGAATACTAGTCAGATTCGTTTCCACTGAGCCATGACGGGAACTCCTTAAACACAGCATTTTAAAGCTGGAATGGATTTCCACGATCCTCCAATGCAGTCCCCACAATTTGCAGATAAGAAACCAAGACCTGGAGTGAAGAAGTGATCTCTCCAGGTCACGCAGCTGTTCGTCCTGAAGTTGGGACTAGAGTTGCTCAGGTTGCCTAATTAAATGTTCAGTACATGTTGGTTTCCCTCCTTTGGGTTTAGGCTGGTGGTTTTCAAATGGTGGGATTCTATTTCAAGTAAAATATTTTCAAAGAATTGTAATAAAAACTGGTATCGTTAAAGAGAAGCGGAAAGCCCTTGCTCCACCTTGGCCTCCAAGGGAGTTTTGTGGAAGAATTCCTTAAGACAGAAGGCAGTTTGAAAGCCCCTGCCCTCCCTGAGCTGCCACTTAGCAGCTGATGTAAACTGTGAAGTGTAGTTTGCTCTCTGCCTCTGTCTAGCTTAGAGACGATAAGCGTTCACTGCCAGAGGACTCTTTCAAAACAAGGGAGTGGGGAGGTGGCTGCCCCCATCGTGTTTGCTACAGATGTCCTGGTTTTACTTCCCGGTGTCAAAGCCTTACAGCTCCCCCAGAATCTGCAGTCAGTCTGAACCGGCCCCTTCTGTCTCCCCAGACTCTCTCTTTGGAAGCACCTGCCAGAATTAAGGACAAGGCTCCCTCCCCCGACTGGCCCCAGGAAGGAGAGGTGACCTTTGAGAATGCAGAGATGAGGTACCAAGAAAATCTCCCCCTGGTCCTGAAGAAAGTGTCCTTCACCATCAAACCCAAGGAGAAGATCGGCATCGTGGGACGGACGGGGTCAGGTGAGGATTTCTCTCTGGAGGAACAGTTGATCCTACCAGAGTCAAGGCTGGCCCATGATTCATTGTTTGCTGACTGTCACTCTCATCCCTTCAAACCAGATTCTGGTTAGATGAGCAATTAGTGTCTCAGGTCTCTGAAACCACTTGTTGAGGCTTATTGTCAACCCTGGTTTCATAACCTTTAATGACTTTTCTAATCATAAAACCATGCATTCTCAATGCAGAACACTTGGAACAGAGCCAAAGTACAAAAGGCGAGAAACACTCATAACTCCACTACCCGGAGATTTCTCACATTTTGGTGGCTATTTTGTTAGGCTTTTTCTATCAACAAATGGGTTCATAAAAATGAGGTCATTTCATGCACATGGTTTCATGGTCCGCTTTTAAAACTACCGAACGTTTTTCATGTCAGTTGATATTCTATGATATGATTTCTGTGCAGCCTGATAAAAAATTCTGTTTCATGGATGCACTGTCATTTATGTTAACTCAGCTCCAGTTATAGGGCGTTGAGGTTGTTGTCAGTTTTTCACTATTCCGAATAGCACTGCAGTGAACATCCCATTTGTGTGAAGTCAAAATATACAAAAGATTTAAGGTCTTTGTGATGCATCACCAGAAGCCAACACAGATCTAAATAAGGAACCTGTGTTTCTTTCTTTCCTTTTTTTTGGTCATTTTAGGGCAGTACCCGCCATCATATGGAGGTTCCCAGGCTAGAGGTTGAATCAGAACTATAGCTGCCGGCCTATGCCACAGCCACAGCAATGCCCGATCCGAGCCGCATCTGCAACCTACACCACAGCTCGTGGCAACACCGGATCCTTAACCCACTGAGTGAGGCCAGGGATTGAGCCCGCGTCCTCATGGATGCTAGTCAGATTTGTTAACCGCTGAGCCAAGACAGGAACTCTGGAACCTATGTTTCTTTGAAGACAGAAATTATTTTCTTGATCCTGACAGAGATTAGGCCTTTGTTGTAGGCATTTTATTTCACTCTTAGAAGTGTGTTACTATATGCCCCTTAGGTTTCTGGAGTCAAGACTTGACTCATGTGTTTCTTTCCTTCCTGAATAACATTTCAAACATTGTCTTATCTTCTTTCACTAACTTGTTTACCTTTGTGTAAACAAGTTAGTGTTCAACCTTTAGCCATATGACGGCGGGTACCGCCCTAAAATGACCAAAAAAAAGGGAAAGAAAGAAACATAGGTTCCTTATTTAGATCTGTGTTGGCTTCTGATAAGTATAAGGCTAAAGTCTCTGAGTCACTTCTCATTAGCTTTCCTGGGCTGCGTGCTTCCTTGGCATCAAAACTCTTTTAGATTTTTTTCTTGCTACAAAAAAAAGGGTTTTTTTCCAGCCAATTTACTTTAAAGAACCTGCTAAGAAGAAAAGAAAAAACCATTTTCTGCATCCTCTTTGGAGGAATTATTTCATGTCACAACAAGATACCGCCTCTAGGGTTTTACACTGGAAGGAGAATGCCCAGCCGAGGATGGTGACTGTCCCCAAAGCTCTTATTTTGCTCTCTCCCTGATTCTGCTCTGCTGCATTGGCCGCCAGGGGTGCACTGCTTTTCTCAAAGCCCCGACTGGCCTCCCTTCCTGTGATTTCCCTTTAGCACAGGTAAGACGGATGAAAATTTTCACCAAGATTTTATTAAACCATAAGTAGTGATAGAAGAGACATAAATAGAAAAATAAAATAATTATAAATAGCCCAACTCACAAACTAATCCTAAGACGCTTCTTCTGAGACTTAGGGAACCCTGGCTCGGCCATGCTTGTAACCACTGTGAGGACATCATTGCCGTTTTTTACACCGCATTCCATCAGTGCCCAGGTAGCCTAGATTCAGATCTTTTATTAAAGTGGCGCAACTTAGCCTCTTTATTTGAGCACCATTCCTCCCTCAACGTAGACCTTGAACCACTGCTTCAAGGAGGGTCTCCACATCCTTCCTTGTACCTGAGTGCGGGGCCACTAGCCAGATCCCCCAGTCCCGGAGAAACCAGTTCACCTCTAGGAGGAGAGGGCCCAACAAGACTGTCCTACTATGTGAACTCAGGGTTCCCAGCTCACTTCTAGTAGATGGACACTCGGAGTTCCCATAGGTTGCTCGACAGGGGTCACATCTCAACGGCAAGGACGTGGCTGCAGATGCCAGGGCGAGGCAGGGTGTTTATAACCTCATTCACTGCTGCATGGACACAGTCACAAGGCCTCCGTGAGAGGGCTTCCGGAACATCGAGGCAGAGGAGGGAAGGAGGGTCAGGAACCAGGAAAACTGGTGTAACAGCTAAATACTTGCAGTTCTACCTCTAAACTGTGGGTCTGAATTGGAGTTCCCTTCGTGATGTAGCAGCAGTGGCACAACAAACCCAACTGGTATCCACGAGGGTGTGGGTTCGATCCTAGGCCTCGCTTAATGGGTTTATCCAGTGTTGCCGTGAGCTGTGGTGTAGGTTGCAGATGCAGCTCGGATCCTGTGTGGCTGTGGCTGTGTTGTAGGCCGGCAGCTACAGCTCCGATTTGACCCCTAGCCTAGGAACTTCCATATGCTGCAGATGTGGCCCTAAAAAGCAAAAAAATAAAATAAAATAAAAAGTAAAAAAAATAAACGATGGATCTGGGTTGAAGAAAGGTAGAAAGACGTCTCTGTCAAACCTTCTTTTTGGTATAGTGAAGCACTGAGCTTTTTCAATATTTGTATTTTTTGGCACAGTAGTTGAGAATCTGTTGCAGGGAAATCGTCTGAGGTGGGAGCCGTTTGAGCACCAAACTGTGCTGTAGTGTGGTTATAGTAACTTTAGGGAACTGCTTAAATAAGGAAGAGTACATCCACATATAGAATTTATTGCAGCCACTGAAACTTTATCTGGAAAAAGTAATGATACGATTGAGTGCTTGCCGTGTAATATTAAGTGGGAAAAGCAGTCAAAATATTGTATCTCTGGTATGATCTCAACTCAGAGGAAAAAAACTAGAAGAAAATGTGTCCCGCCCAAAAAAAGGGTAGAGAGATCATGGGAGGCTGATGTTATCTGCTTGAATGTCTTCTAGAATTTATAAAATGAGTCAATTAAGAAAAGCCATTCTGTTTATCACTATGATATGGAAACTCATTATTTTATCTCCCCAAACCTGCTTTTTAATTAATTAATTTATTTTTTTGGCTACAACCGCAGCACGTGGAAATTCCCAGGCCAGGGGTAGAACCCCCATCACAGCAGTGACAGTAGTGGATCCTGAACCCACTAGGCCACAAGGGAACTCCCACACCTGCTTTGTCTACCAGTTTCTTATCGCAATAGAGAATCTACAGCCTCAGGCCCAAACCTCCTTCCCTTGTGTGTTTACCTAAGAACTTCTTCCATTTTCTAGCAGTTTTCCAGTGACAGAAAACTAATCTTGTGTCTCTCAGCTAAGGTAAGAGAACAGGAGTTCCCGTCGTGGCGCAGCAGTTAACGAACCCGACTAGGAACCATGAGGTTGCGGGTTCGATCCCTGGCCTCGCTCAGTGGGTTAAGGATCCAGAGTTGCTGTGAGCTGTGGTGTAGGTCACAGATGCAGCTCGGATCCTGCATTGCTGTGACTGTGGTGCAGGCTGGCAGCTGTAGCTCCGATTCGACCCCTAGCCTGGGAACCTCCACATGCCGCGGGTACGGCCCTAAAAACGACAGAAGACAAAAAAATAAATAAATAAGATGAGGGGACAGGAGAGAGAGAAGACAACTTGTCCTCTGATTTGCCTCTAGCTCTTCACTGTCTGTCTCCTCACTTTGACTGAGAAGCATTAAACTGTGGTACCTGTTCCTAAGGTGAAAAAGGAGGCAGTTTTCCGTTTTACTCCCAGGATGGTGTCACGGTCCCTCCTATTCCTCGGGCTCCATTGTTTCTCTTTTTCTGTGTCTGCCTGTCATTTTAGACATTATCTGAGTTAATCCATCAAAATAGTGATTGACAGAAATAGAATAAATAGGTGACTTTGCCCTGAGAATAAACCAGTTTTGTCTTCACAGAATTTGCTAACTGAACAGCTCTTCTGCCTGTCTTCTGACTCATCAGGAAAGTCCTCTCTGGGGATGGCCCTCTTCCGCCTGGTGGAGTTATCTGGAGGCTGCATCAAGATCGACGGCGTGAGAATCAGTGACATTGGCCTGGCTGACCTCCGGAGCAAACTCTCCATCATTCCCCAAGAGCCGGTGCTGTTCAGTGGCACCGTCAGGTGAGGACCTTGGCACCCACGTGCTTCGGGCTGCATTTCCAGGCCAGGCGGGCATCTTAGAGCCTCCATCAGGGGCTGAGATCTAGAGGCTTCTGGTCCAGTGCTCTCCCGTGACACTGTGTGCTCCCTGTTGCAGAAGGGGCGGCTCCACTGTGCAAGCCACCTCACTGACTACACGGGGCCCAGAGGCCCTGCAGCGTGGTGGGAAGAAAATGGGGTCTAAGATCTGTTGTTATGAAGATTGAATAAATTCATACAGCTTTTATTCAAGCACAGAGGTCGGTAGATGGTGAGCATTCAGTAAATGGTATCGCCATCATCAGCCTCATTGCCGTCATCCTCCGTCTTCCTCACTCCAGGCTGTCATCTCTTCTAGGTACACTCAGGGTTGCCTTCTGATGACGGTCTGTAGGCATGATGACTGCTCACGTTTTTTCATTTTCCAGCATCTTCCACTACCTCTCGTACTTACTCTGGAATGATGCTTCTCTCTGCAATCTGCCAGCTGGCCAAAGATAAAACTCCCCTTCTTGACCTATTAGTACAGTAACTGAGGAGTTCCCATCGTGGCTCAGTGGTTAATGAATCTGACTAGGAAACGTGAGGTTGTGGGTTCGATCTCTGGCCTCGCTCAGTGGGTTAAGGATCTGGCATTGCCGTGAGCAGTGGTGTAGGTTGCAGATGTGGTTCGGATCCCGCATTGCTGTGACTGTGGCGTAGGCTGGCGGCTACAGCTCAGATTAGACCCCTAGCCTGGGAATCTCCATATGCCGCAGGTACAGCCCTAGAAAAGGCAAAAAAAAAAAAAAGACAGTGACTGAGAAAGAAATGTGTTTAGTCCCATTATCTTTTCCTATGCTACCTTTAACCTTAAGCTTTTGCATCCTAAAAACAACCGGTTTCCATAATTAGTGCCCATTTCTATTTGCATTGCCTCTCTGTCTAAATAAAAACAGCTTTAACTATATAGTTGACCTAGATAGGACTTTCACTCTAAAAGTAATGTTGCCATTTCCCCTTTAGTTTTTAGCAATTTCAAAAAAAAATTAGTACCAACTTAAATTTCAAATAACCACAGTGTTCAGAGTTGTCTTTAAAACTGCCCCCTCCCTCACAAATGGCATTTGAACTCACTAACTCAAGGAGGTTTGGTAGATAAGCTGAATTCTTACCGTTATTGATGTAAGGTCAGCACTCTTGGGTGTGTTTACTTTGGCATGTCTCTAAAATGCTAATGAACTAGGGTAGCACATACTGGATCTGTTGTTGATAGTAAGTCACCCCCTTTGGGTACTGAGATAACGAGGTCAAATAAGCAACATCAGGAGAGAATTAGAATTTATTGAAGACTCAGGTCTAAAATTAGGAAATTGAGAGGTGTTGCCAAATCTGCTCTTCTTTCCCATAAATATATCTATTTTTAGATGCCACAGGAACACCTTTGAGAATAAAATTGGCCTTATAATTTTTGGCTCAGGACAAAGGAACCGTAATGTTCTTAATTTTTAGAATAATCATTTGGGGAGTTCCTGTCGTGGCTCAGTGGTTAACAAGTCCGACTAGGAACCATGAGGTTGTGGGTTCGATCCCTGGCTTCGCTAAGTGGGTTAAGGATCCGGCATTGCCGTGAGCTGTGGTGTAGGTCACAGACACGGCTCGGGTTCCGCATTGCTGTGACTGTGGTGTAGGCCTGCGGCTACAGTTTCTGTTAGACCCCTAGCCTGGGAACCTCCATATGCCGTGAGTGCGGCCCTAGAAAAGGCAAAAAGACAAAAAAAAAAAAGAATGATCATTTGGAAGAGAACTGGGAAGTAAGGCATGTTAAACTTCAGACTTGCCTTGACTACGCTGCCACCAAGAAGCTGCAAGTATTCATTTCAAAGTTTTACAGCATTTCGTTTGGGTCTGTGACTCGGGCTTCTGGAGTTAATGGTTAAGGACTGAGCTGCCAGCTGCTGTTTGTGAGCATCGTGGAAGCACTGCCTTCGTGGGAGTTGGGGCCATTTGTTATCAGCTCCGGAGACATGGTGCCATGGTCTCTCTTAGAGTTCCTGTCATGTCCTGACCACATGTTGGTTTCTCCTGGAGAAGAGGCACTCAGCCCCAAAGCTGGTTCAGGGCAGCAGAGACACAGTTTCCAAATCTGGAGTCCCTACGAGGTAGCCGAGGAAGCCGCCGGTGTGCTGCTGCCCTTGAGTTGAAAGCTTGAGACATTCCTCACAAGTTCAAAAAAAAAAAAAAAAATTAATGGGCAGATAAAACAGGAGAGAGGGCATCTGACCGGGAAGAAATGGTCGGTGTGCTGCTGCCCTGAGTTTTTAGTAGTTGAGCTCTGAGTGCTGTTGGTTAGTCAGCTGTGCAAACCTAGGAAATCATGAGTTCCATTTTCCACCAGCTGTACTTTTGACTTTTTAAGTCAATAGTAGACCCTGAGGACAGATTAAACACCGACCTTCTCTCTTTCCTTTATCCTCTCAGATTTCCCACAGACCCCAAAGCATATCCAGCTCTTAGTATTCTTTTGCTTTTCTTAGAAAATTAAAAGGCCGGAGCTCCCCTCGTGGCTCAGTGGAAATGAATCTGACTAGCATCGTATGAAGACACATGTTCCATCCCTAGCCTCACTCACTGGGTTAAGGATCTGGTGTTGCCGTGAGCTGTGGTGTAGGTCGCAGATGCAGCTCAGATCCTGCGTGGCTGTGGCTGTGGTGTAGGCCGGCTGCTGCAGCTCCAATTCAACCCGTACCCTGGGAACCTCCATAGCCCTAAAAAGATTAAAAAAAAAAAAAAAAACGAGAAGACCAGTAATGCATTTGCCGAGGTGGGGGCAGGCAAATCGGCAGCTTCCTTGGCTGCCTCGTAGGGACTCCAAATTTGGAAACTGTGTCTCTGCTGCCCTGAACCAGCTTTGGGTCTGGGTGCCTCTTCTCCAGGAGAAACCAACATGTGGTCAGGACATGACAGGAACTCTAAGACGGAAATTGACGTAAATCCCCAAGCAAAACTCAGAGGATTTCGCAAGATAAAAATCTCTGAATTGTTCTTCATGCAAATATAACCCAAATTATAGAGCAGATCTCTTGTGTCCACTCCCCTCCGTAGATACCAGCATCTAATAGCTGCATCCAGCCCTCCCTCACCCAGCTGTCTAGTTTGAGGCATGGGGCCTGTATTTCTCTGGCCAGTCCCCATCCTCTGCCTTTGGCCCTGATGGTTGGCTCCAAGAAGAAAGTTCCCTTCTCATCCCACCCTAAACGCTTTCGCTGGCCTTCCCTCTTGTGTGGTCCTGGCAGTACTCTGCTTTCCCCAGAGGACCTGCGTTTCCTGGTCTCAGGAAGCCTGTCTCTGGCCTCTGCCCTAACCAGCCTCTGCTCGCGTGCTTTCCATCCTTGCGGACTGTCTGCAGCCTGGCTTTGCCAGTGGTTAATCTGCTGCTCGGTGAGACTAGTCCTTAGCCGTCACTCCGGTATGTCTCTGAGTCTCAGTCTTCCTGTGGGAGGTGAGCGCCTCTCACCACCCGGAGCAGCTCTGCCTGAAGTGTTGCTCTCGTTTCTTCCCGGTCAGATGCCCTCTCTCCTGTTTTATCTGCCCATTAATTTTTTTTTTTTTTTTTTGAACTTGTGAGGAATGTCTCAAGCTCTCAACTCAAAAATCACAGCACTGGAGTTCCCTTCGTGGCTCAGTGGTTAACGAATCCGACTAAGAACCATGAGGTTGCGGGTTCAATCCCTGGCCTTGCTCAGTGGGTTAAGGATCCAGCGTTGCCGTGAGCTGTGGTGAAGGTTGCAGACGCGGCTCGGATCCCGCGTTGCTGTGGCTGTGGCGAAGGCCGGCAGCTACAGCTCCTGTTAGACCCCTAGCCTGGGAACTTCCATATGCCGTGGGTGCGGCTCCAGATAAAGGCAAAAAGACAAAAAAAAAAAAAAATCACAGCACAAACAACTGAGCCCACAGCTGGCCTGTTCTGCTTTGGTTCATTGCGCGCTCAGACACATTCAGGCAGAAGCACCTAGCACTCTGCATGGATGGAAGTTGCTCCAGATCTGTAACAGTTTCTTAGAATATCAAGACCTTGGAGTTCCTGTTGTGGTTCAATGGTAATGAACCCGATTAGCATCCATGAGGACCCGGGTTCGGTCCCTGGCTTCGCCCAGTGGGTTAAGGATCCAGCGTTGCCCTGAGCTGTGGTATAGGTTTCAGGCATGGCTCAGATCTGGCGTTGCTGTGGCTGTGGCGTAGGCCGGTGGCTACAGCTCTAATTTGACCTCTAACCTGTGAACCTCCATATGCCATGGGTGTGGCCCTAAAAAGATCAAAAGAAAAAAAAGGCAAAACAAATAAGAGTTGGGCCTGCTTCCTCAATGGTCTAGAACTTTAGTTACCTTTCTTTTTCTAGCATCTTCAAACTCGCCTCATCTTCAGATTTGCACAGGCCTCTGTCCCCTTTCTTTCTTTCTTTTTTTTTTTTTTTTTGTCATTTTAGGGCCACACCTGCAGCACGTGGAGGTTCCCAGGCTAGGGGTCTAATAGGAGCTACAGCTGCCGGCCTATGCCACAGCCACAGCAACGCAGGATCCGAGCCACGTCTGCAACCTTCACCACAGCTCACGGCAACTCCGGATCCTTAACCCGCTGATCGAGGCCAGGGATCGAGCCTGCAACCTCATGGTTCCTAGTCGGGTTCGTTTCCATTGCGCCACGATGGGAACTCCTGTCCCCTTTCTTGAAAAAAATTTTCACAAACCTCTGCTATTCTCTTAAGTCTTTTTCATTTACTGTATTTTTTTTTTTTTTGGTCTTTTTGCCTTTTCTAGGGCCGCACCTGCGGCATTTGGAGATTCCCAGGCTAGGGGTCTAATTGGAGCTGTAGCTGCCGGCCTACACCACAGCCACAGCAATGCGGAATCTGAGCCGTATCTGCAACCTACACCACAGCTCATGGTACCGCTGGATCCTTAACCCACTGAGCGAGGCCAGGGATCGAACCTGCAACCTCATGGTTCCTAGTCGGATTCATTAACCACTGAGCCATGATGGGAACTCCTTCATTTACTGTACTCTTAACCAAAAGTCAAAATCAGTTCGTGTTTCTGGATAACTATTTGATCTTTGTTTTCACTTCCTATCTCTTTCTGATAAAAGAAGATCTGAGCAGCACCCACCAGGGACGGCAGGACAGTGTGGCTCAGCACACTGTCTTCCGTGTCCCTGGAGCAGATTGCTGTCCCCGCTCGTGCCCTGGGAGGTGTTCTTGACCTCATTCTGTCGTAGCCGACAGGTGAGCTTAGAATATTGCTAAAAATAAAATATAAAGAACCAAAGATGAAAATGCACTTTGGGCAGCATAGAATTCCAGGGGTTCTAACTTAAAAATAAGTACCTTCCGACTGAGACACTTTTCCTTCTGTCCACCCCCCAGCTGCATCCTCTCGAGGCAGCGAATGCATAGCTTTGTTTTCATTTCTGTCTGTTGGTCAGACCAGGGCCGTCTGTCTACTCTGATGAGGGTGTATGTTTTTTTCTTTCATTCCTGATTGAGTTCCCTATTGAGGTGAGTCTGGTCTGCCTTCGTGTGGATGGTACCACCTGCTCATGTGTGTAAATATTCCTTACGTTTCTGGAACCCAGTGCCTACTTCTCGGGAGGCCCCCTCAGCTGGTGTGATGGGCCTGGGCAGGGCTGAATGTCCAGGCTGTCCATATGTCTGCTGAGTCTGACAGGGCAGGCTGCCCAGTGAGCAGGCCACTGCCCTCTTTTGTACTTACTCTTTGTATTTGTCTCCTAGGGGTACTGCAGCAAAGTGCCACCAAACTGGGTGGCTTAAAACCACAGACATTTACCCTCTCACAGTTTCGGGGGCTAGAAGAAGTCTGAAATCAAGGTGTCAGCAGGTCCATGCTCCCTCTGAAACCTGTAGGCTCCTTCCCCGCCTCCACTAAATTCTGGTGATTTGCCAGCAGTCTTGGCGTCCCTTGGCTTGTAGAGCCATCGTGCCAGTCTCTGCCTTCGTCGTCACATAGGGCCCTCTCCATCTGTGTCTCTGTCTTTACATGGCCATCTGTTATAAGGACACCAGACCTATGCGATTAAAGGTCCCCCCTACTTCACCACTCCAGGATGACCTCATATAATACCATCTATACTAACCCTATTTCCAAATAAGGTCCATTCTTGGGTACGGAGGTTTAGATTTCAACATATCTTTTTAGGGGACAATCTTTGCTAGGCATCCCTGTGCAGTATTAAAAAACACCTCCTTGGAGCTCCCATTGTGGCTCAGTGGTTAACGAGCCCGACTAGTAACCATGAGGTTGAGGGTTCGATCCCTGGCCTTGCTCAGTGGGTTAAGGATCTGGCGTTGCCGGGAGCTCTGGTGTAGATCGCAGACGCGGCTCGGATCTGGTGTTGCTGTGGCTGTGGCGCAGGCCGGCGACTAACAGCTCCGATTAGACCCCTAGCCTGGGAACCTCCACATGCCGCGGGTGGGGCCCTGGAAAAGACAAAAAGACAAAAGCAAAAAACACCTCCTAGACTAATTCTAGAAGAATTGTCTACCCGTTTGTGTCCTGGAAACCAATATCAGGGACCCTTCGTTCTCTGTGCAAAGGACTCAACTCAGCAGAGGTGGAAGAAATCTGAACAAGAGCTAAAATCTAAACCTAGAATCACACAGTCCTTGCAGGAAGAGGCAGAGAAAGGGAAGATGTAAGCGGTAGGTGATGGGCTAAACCAGAAATCCGGAAAGTGGGGTATCAGGCCTGGTGGCAGTTTATCAAGTTATCTGGGCTGGGAATTCCAGCCTTAGGGAATATGGATTTTCCACAGGCAAATAGATCAAAGCAGCAGAATCGAGGCAGTGTTCAGATACCCAGGAAGGCTTATATTCATAGTCAGGGAGCTCAGAGAGAGAACCAGAGCAAAGTGGGGGCCCAAACCTTGGGAGCCTGGGAGGCTCTCAGGGTGGGAGGCTGTCAGGGTGGGAAGCTGGGCACGTGGACGCCCCATAGGAACTGAATAACCGCAGCTGGATGACGATGGGGATTCGAGCTAAGAGGGTCCGCTGACTCTAAGGGGGACCCATAGTTAGAGCAGGATGCATGGTCAGAGCAGCGCAACACCAAACCACATGCGGACTGACCTCAGATCCTACCGCCCAAGGTCAGCGGTGATTCCATGTGGTGGCCAGAGGCCATTCTCCAGCCTGCAGTCCTTGGGCTCAGCTGAATAGAGACCAAGGTGGAGAGTTGGAAGCAGAAGTCCAGACAAAGCAGGATAAGACCCCCATTTGGAACCAATCATGATTTCCCACGGGTGGGTTGCCCCTTCTTTCTGGGTTGGATAAGGACTTCCAAAATCGTCTCGTAAAGAGCTCTGAGGAACTTGTTTTTAAAGGGGGGAGGGGTTTCCTGTCATGGCGCAGTGGAAACAAATCCTACTGGGAACCATGAGGTTGCAGGTTCGACCCCTGGCCTCGCTCAGTGGGTTAAGGATCCAGCATTGAGTTGAGCTGTGGTGTAGGTCACAGATGCAGCCCAGATCCCGCATTGCTGTGGCTGTGGAGTAGGCCAGCAGCTGTAGTTCGTATTAGATCCCTAGCCTGGGAACCTACATATGCAAAAGAGAGAGAGGGAGAGAGAGGAGGAAGAGTTCCCGTTGTGGCTCATCAGGTTAAGAACCTGACTAGTATTCATGAAGATGCGGGTTCAATTCCTGGCCTCGCTCAGTGGGTTAAGTATCCTGGCTGTGGTGTAGGCCAGCAGCTGTAGCTCTGATTCAACCCCTAGCCCGGGAACTTCCATCTGCTGCAGTTGTGGCCCTAAGAAGAAAAATAATAGAGGGGAGTTCCCTGGTGGTCTAGTGGCTAGGACTCATTGCTTTCACCACAGTGGTCTGGGTTCAACCCCTGGTCTGGGAACTGAGATCCCACATCAAGCTGCTGCTGCTGCAGCCAAAAAAGAGAGCTCTGAAAATTATCGTTTGAAAGTGAGACCCCTGCCGTGACCCCAAGTTGAGGAATTCTCTGTGAAGTATAAAAAGGTCCTTATTGGAAAACACAAATAGGAGTGAATATTTTATTGTGAAAACCTGCATTACCATCTGGATAAACGCACTCAGAGGAGTGTCTTGCTAATCTTGCCCCGTGGGAATTCCCATCAGGACTGTATCTATCCAGGCAAAATTGTTAGATTAACCTTTTATCCCTCAGACTTGGGATGTGAACACAGGTGTCGATCTGCCCCCAGTCTGTTGGTGTATCAGTGTAGAAGCTTCCCCTAAAGGCAGTGGGAAGGTGAGCCACAAACACAGATCTCATCAGCCCTGATGCGTGTGCGGGCGGACTCCAGAGTGTTAGAGGGACAAGGAAGATCCGAGTCTCTTGGTTTTGACTTTTTGGTTAGAAGCAGCTGAGCTTCTCCTTAGATTTAGCTGGGGCTCTGCCATTTCAGCTTTAGGTCATCCTTTGTTACCTGCGAGGGCTCTTCCTGGAATGCATGCTACAGAGGCCAGTCCTCCCCGTCTCGACCTTTCACAGCTAGGACTTTATCAGAACTATTTCGGATCCTAGGGTTATTGTGTCCACTTGGAAAATGCACTGACTGTGTGAGTCAGCATCACCAAACAGTGCAACCAGGCATCTAAAGTGACCACATGTCCCCTGTCAGTTTAACAGCTACCAGCTATCGAGTGACTGCTGTGTTCCAGGCACATGTCTACCTACCAAGTCGTGTGACTGCATCCCCATCTTATAGATGAGGAAACTGAGGGGTAACTTGCTCAAGGTCATGTGTATGGTAGGAGGCGGAGCAGGAATTTAAGCCCAGTCGGCCTGGGTCCGAGGTGCGCACACTCTCCCTCCACTGCGCTGCTCTCTGCCTCTGTGATACTTAAGCTGTGACATACTAACCTCTCTTACCAGGAACTGGAATGAAGATGGGAGGAATAAGTTCTCTTATTCTTACAAAAATGCTAGACAGTGTGAATGGGGTGCAATGATGAATAAGATCCAGATAAGGATCCGAAATGAGCAGAGTGGTGAATGCCATGCTAAGGCTGAGACCCCAGATGATGATCTGGACGCTAATCCAAACTTGAAGGATCAGGAGATACTTCCTGAAGACAGCATGTGAGTTGGGAGCTGAAGGACAGGAAGGAATCATGGCCAAGGAGTAGGAACAATGACGATAATACTAGAGCAGTGGTGAATGTCCCATACACGGTGCCAGCCCTGCAGCAGGTGCTGCTATAAGTGCTTTGTACACGTGAGAAGTTGTCCCATGCGAACCTTTTGAGGAGGCGCCCAGTGACCCCTGTCGTACACTTGAGGGAACGGAAGCCTAGAGTCGTTAGGCTAACTCGGGCAGGTTCGCTCAGTCGTCATTGATGGAAGCTGTGTAGGCATCAGGCTGTCTGGCTCTGGGGTCCTTGCCTTTTACCGGTGCCTCTCAAGTAGAAGGGCGCGGAGGAGTTCCCGTCGTGGCTCAGTGGTTAACGAATCCGACTAGGAACCATGAGGTTGCGGGTTCGATCCCTGGCCTTGCTCAGTGGGTTAAGGATCTGGCGTTGCCATGAGCTGTGGTGTGGGTCACAGACGCGGCTCGGATCCCGCGTTGCTGTGGCTATGGTGTAGGCCCACGGGTACAACTCCGATTAGACCCTTAGCCTGGGAACCTCCATATGCCGCGGGTGCGGACCAAATAAAGCAAAAAAAAAAAGGGGGGGCCCTTCTAAAAAAAAGAAAAGAAAGTAGAAGGGCGCGGAGAGGTTGCGTGTTCCAAATGCACATGTGCAAAGGGTCACAAGAGCTGGTTAAAGAGTTGCCCAGGAGTTCAGAGATGGCCCCAAGGACACGAGTGAGGTGTGTGCCAGCCGGCACTTCCTCTTCTCAGATAGAATTCTGTGCTAATGACCTTGCATTGATCTGCCCATGATTAGTCACCCCAGACGTGGAGATAGGTGTGGATCAGAGCTAAGGCTTCCTGAAGATTTTCTTTTTTTTTTTTTTTTTTGTCTTTTTTAGGGCTGCACTTGCAGCATATGGAGGTTCCCAGGCTAGGGGTCGAATAGGAACTGCAGCTGCTGGCCTACACCACAGCCGCAGCAATGCCAGATCTGTGACCTATACCACAGCTCACAGCAATGCCAGATCCTTAGCCCACTGAGCAGGGCCAGGGATCGAACATACGTCTTCATGGATACTAGTCAGATTCATTTCTGTTGAGCCATGACGGGAACTCCCAAAAGATTTTTCTATTTCCCGTACACCAAGCATAATTTATGAGCAAAGCCCAAATTATACCTAACATCTTTCAGATTACTAGGCCCACAAATGTGATATTTAGATTAAGACAAGACACCCCAAAACAAAGCAATGGCTCAATTTCCAGCCATTATCTGTTTCACCACCACCTGTTCACCCTCATTCTCCATGACAAAGAGCTTTTTCTCCAGTCTTTAACACTTTCAGAAATGTCTGGTCCTGTTCTTTTGGTATCAGTCTCGATTTCCTTAACTTGGGTAGATACTGATGGTATGGTAAGCAAAAATAATCCCAAACTGGTTTGGGAGGAGGGCCAGTCAAATCCTTCCTCTTTGCCCTTTGTGCTCTCCTTTCTCCTCTGCCTTTCTGCTGGATCAGCTCCTTTCCCGTCAGCTAGCTGTCAGGTCCCCTGCTTGGTGACAGGGCTCTCACCCTGGTGCACCTAATAAGAAAGGGTGTTTTTCTAAGTGCATATGTAAAGAGAGGTGTATCTTGGAGTTCCCGTGTGGCGCAGCGGTTAACGAATCCGACTAGGAACCATGAGGTTGCAGGTTCAATCCCTGGCCTCGCTCAGTGGGTTAAGGATCCGGCGTTGCCATGAGCTGTGGTATAGGTTGCAGACGCGGCTCAGATCCCACGTTGCTGTGGCTGTGGTGTAGGCTGGCAGCTGTAGCTCCAGTTAGACCCCTAGCCTGGGAACCTCCATATGCTGCAAGTGCGGCCCTAAAAAAGACAAAAAAAAAAAAAAAAAACAGAGAGAGAGAGGTGTATTTTAACATGTGTGTGCATAGAAAAAAATCGAGAAGGATATATGCCAGAAGGCTAACAGTGTTTGCTTATGAGGGTCTGATTAGAGGTGAATGAACATATATGGGTTTGGGGTTTTGTTTTGAAGTCTGTACTTCCTAATCTTTCTGTAACTGACTTGTTATCATTCACAGAATAAAAATAGTTCTGTAAAGAAGAGAGGGAGGCACAGTCGGGTCTCAGACACATTCCTGCCGCAGGCAGGCAGCAGCGCACCTGTCTCGCCCTTCGCCTGTGGCTGGTTGGGGAGTGAGCCACACGTGACTGGGAGGGATTTGAACCCCCATCTGAACCTTTACCACAGACGGCCTTTGCAGTATGCTTGGATCCCTAAGAAATTCCTACTGTGTTTCTCGCTAGATCGAATTTGGATCCCTTCAACCAGTACGCTGAAGACCAGATCTGGGATGCCCTGGAGAGGACACACATGAAAGAATGTGTAAGTAAAGCACTGAGCGGGTTGGAGCTTTGCTGGATTTGCAAGGGTGGTCCCTCCACAGCCTGCGCTGGCTGCCCCTGTCCAGCTCGGCCCTTCCCTCCACCTCAGGATGTCTGTGGAGGAGCACTTTAGAGCAGGGCTTCCCAGGCGTGTCAGAAAGGGCATCAGAGTTGATCTATCCCAACTCTGACCTCCCTCCAACCCGTGCCCATGGTCCTGTTTCCCTTTTTACTATCTGCTGATGGAGATGACATTAATGACGACCACTCGGAATTTAGTACTGCTTTTAAACCAAGTGTTGTTTTGTTAATCATAGCAGTACGACATGTTTTAGAAGCATCTGTATATGTGCAAAAGAAATGCTTTTTTTTTCTTTTTTTGTTTTTTGTTTTTTTGTCTTTTCAGGGCCACACCTGTGGCATATGGAGGTTCCCAGGCTAGGGGTCGAATCGGAGCTGCCAGCCTACAGCACAGCCACAGCAACGCCAGATCCGAGCCGCGTCTGCGACCTACACCACAGCTCATGGCAACACTGGATCCTTAACCCACTAAGCGAGGCCAGGGATCGAACCCACAACCTCATGGTTCCTAGTCAGATTCGTTTCTGCTGCGTCACAATGAAAACTCCCAGAAATAGCATTTATTGAGTCCAAAGAAAACATGGAGTATGTGTATGGATCCATAGCCCTCTTCTTAGGGCTACCCGGCAGGCTCCCTCCAGGGGCCACAGTCTGCAGATACCCCTGGCCTGGAGTAAGGCCTCTTGTTCTCTTGGCTTCTGTTAAGCTCGGGATCTTTTGCCCTAATTCAGCTAGATCAGCTCTGCCTTGATCACTTTTTTGTTGGGCTTCCTCAGACAATTTCATTTGAGTAATAGGTTCTGTAGCTTACAAAAAGAATGCTGTAGGAGTCCCTGTCGTGGCGCAGCGGTTAACAAACCTGACTAGGATCCATGAGGTTGCAGGTTTGATCCCTGGCCTCACTCAGTGGGTCAAGGATCTGGCGTTGCCGTGAGCTGTGATGTAGGTCGCAGGTGTGGCTCAGATCTGGCGTTGCTAAGGCTGTGGTGTAGGCTGGCAGCAGTAGCTCCGATTAGACCCCTAGCCTGGGAACCTCCATATGCCACGGGTGCGGCCCTAAA
>PVHT021183693.1:39680935-39696052 GCA_004024745.2 Catagonus wagneri | reverse complement strand
CAGTGGATCCTCTAAATCACCGAGTCACAGGCTGACGGCGTCTCCTCCCTTCACAGGTGGTGGAGTTCGACACCCCATCGGTCCTTCTGTCCAATGACAGCTCCCGGTTCTACGCCATGTTCGCTGCTGCCGAGAACAAGATCGCTGTCAAGGGCTAACCCTCCCGGCCGCCGCCCAAGTCTCTTGTCTTTGGATCATCACCATTCCCTGCCCGGGGCGGGCCCCTCCTCTGTCCTCCTGCCAAAACCTTGCCTTTCCCAGTTTTCTCTTTCGCACAGCAGTTCAGGATTGGCTTGTGTGTTTCACTTTTAGGGGAGAGTCCTATTTTGATTATTGTATTTATTCCATATTCATGTAAACAAAAATTTAGTTTTTGTTCTTAATTGCACTCTAAAAGGTTCAGGGAACCGTTATTATATATGTATCAGAGGCCTATAATGAAGCTTTATACGTGTAGCTCTTCTATATATAATTCTGTACATAGCCTATATTTCCGGTGAAAATGTAAGCCGTTTATTTTATATTAAAATAAGCACTGTGCTCAGAACAGTGCAGATTCCTATCATTTTTGTACCGTCTGCTGCACTAGAGAGCTGGTTTTGCTATTAGACTGTGGAAAAGATAGCAGAGTGTTCTTCCCAGCTGGTTGTTTCACGGCGCCGGGTTTTCTGGGTGTCCAAAAGGAAGACGAGTGGCAATAGCTGGGGGGACGGACCCCCCCCCAGCAGCCCCCCTGCTGCCTCCCCAACAGCCCCTCCACGCGGAGCGGAGCGGAGGCCGTGCAGAGCGCCGTGAATTCTCAGGGCTCCCGCTTTCTGTCCTGTCGTCACTTCACTGTTTCTGTCGGGAGAGCCGCGGGACCAAGTCCCGGACCCCTTGTCACTCCCTCCCCCGGGAATGAGAGTCACGGAAGCGTTCCCAGGCGAGGGAGAGGTGTCCTTCCTGCCTTCCTCTTTTTTTGGCCGTTGTTTCTCAACAAGCATCGAGTCTGTTCACAGAGTGTCCCACTGCCTCAGGTTCCTAACGCTGGCCACTGCACAGAGGCCTCCGGCTCCCTGGACCCGTCGGTTCCAAGCCCTGGAGCCAACCGCTGATTTTCTCGGTGGTACTTCTTTGTTTGCCTGGTCCCACGCCCGCACACTTCAGTGCGGGGTTCAGGATTTTGTGGGTCTGTTTTCCTTTCTCCCTGCGGTCGCCGCCCAGTCTCTTCCTCTCTCCAGAGCCTGCGACTTGAAGCAGCTCTTGCTAATCAGTGTCTCACACTGGTGTAGAAGTTTTTTGTACTGTAAAGAGACCTACCTCAGGTTGCTGATTGCCGTGTGGTTCGGTGTGTTCTCGAAAACCCCGTTTGTGCTGTGGGGCCAGTAGCTCAGGTGGGCGTGGTCGCTGCTGTCATCTGTCGAATGGTCAGCGTTGCATGTCGTGACCAACTAGACATTCTGTCGCCTTAGCATGTTTGCTGAACACTTGTGGAAGCAAAAATCTGAAAAAGTGAATAAAATTATTTTGGATTTTCTAAAACTCTTGGTGTATAAAATAATTCTCTGGGAGTTCCTGTCGTGGCACAGTGGAAAAGAATCCGACGAGGAACCACGAGGTTGCGGGTTCGATCCCTGGCCTTGCTCAGTGGGTTAACGATCCGGCGTTGCCATGAGCTGTGGGGTAGGTCGCAGACATGGCTCGGATCCCGCATTGCTGTGGCTGTGGTGAAGGCCGGCAGCTACAGCTCTGATTAGACCCCTAGCCTGGGAACCTCCATATGCCACAGGTGCGGCCCTAAAAAGCAAAAAAATAATTCTCTGGAAAGGGAACAAGCTGTCCTTGAGAGATTTGGGGGAGCCTCAGGTCTGAATATCCAGCAGTCAAGTGACAGATGGGAAAGGACCAGTAGTGGAGCTGGTTGGTTGCAAGGGGTGTGGATCCAGTATGCCTGGAATCGCTTGTGATGGGCCTAGTGCCTATAGCCTGTGTTCCTGCGCATGGTCGCCAGATAAACTCCCTGTGCTGCTAAGAAGAGGGTAGGGAGTGGGAAGGGTTGTGGGGAGGTGAGTGGCTGTGGTGAGATATATTTTAAATGAACACTTGAGTGTTCTCAGCAGTTCAAACAATGTAACTGCCCTTTCAGCCAATTAATTCACGTTAACTTAATTGAGAATTAAGTGCCCATTCAAAAGGATACTCGTTCTAAATTCCTCAGCAGATCATGTTGAATGCAGCCAAGAAAGCTTTTAAAGGATTTGGTGTTGGTTCTGCTGAATCATCAGAAATCCTGTCTTAAACTCAGCCCGGTTTGTAAACAAGTGTCTTCAAACACCAGGGGCTTGGCTGTGAAGTTAAAAATTCAGTTTCTCAGGGAGTTCCTTGGTGGCCTAGCAGGTTAAGAATCCATCATTATCACTGCAGTGGCTGGGGTCACTGCTATGGCCCAGATTTGATCCCTGGCCCAGGAATTTCCACATGCCTCAGGTGCGGCCAGAAAAACCCCCAAAACACGTAGTTCCTCAGCTGTCGCGTTTCAAGTGCTCAGTAGCTGCTTGTGGCCTGTGGCAATTGTACTGGATGAGCACAAATACACAACGTTCCATCACTGCAGAAGGTTCTGTCGGACGGCACCAATATAAGCACCCACTTTTGTGGATGCATCAGACTCACCTTCCAAGAAGGGTGACAAAGTCAGCAGGCAGAGCCCTGCGTGGTTGTCATGGTTACTGTCTTTGGGGCTCAGGACCTCACTTCCCCTCCTTTAGTTCTGTTCTCTCTTAGCTCTTGGGTCTCCTGGAGCTGACACTTGGCCTCCGTACACTTGCACCCATTAAGTTTGGGTGAAGCAGAAAGAACAGCTTTATTGCTTTGCCAGGCAAAGGAGGCCGGAGCAGGCTAACGCCTCAAATCTGTGCCCTGCCTTGAGAGGGGATAGCCAGGGGTCTTACAGGTTTAGTTTGAAAGACAGGGGTTATTGATTCAGGTGTCTGCATTGTTCTCCCTCCATAGATCGTTTCAGAGTCGTCCAGGCCGGCGTCAGTGGTTGTCTTCGGAGTTATCACTTCTTGACCTTCTCCCTGGAAAGAAGATTGCTTACAGGGAAGGGGTGTTAGGGAGGGTTCCAATTACAAAAGAAAACGCTGGGTGCAATATAACTAACTAGAAAGTAAGCATTAGTAAAAGAAAGCAATTAAGTAAGGAAAAGAGATCATTTGTGAAAAGCTGGATGCTAGGTGCAATATAACTCTAACTAGAAAGTAAACATTAGCAGTAAATTAGGGGCCAGGGCAGGGCATAGCATAAGGGAGACTGTTTTAACTAGTTTTGAGTTTTAGCTATAACAGAATTTCCTAATCATTAGCTCTTGGGTCAGTCTTTTGAGACTGAGGGGAGGCCTCGGAGGCTAAAGGAAAAGACTTTCCCTTCAAAGCACAAGGACTTGGGGTCTGGTACGCGGTTTCACTCCCACTGCTGTAACCTGCTTGGCTCCCTTCAAAGGAGGCATTTCCCTGTCTTCTGCCCTCGCCCTTTGCTCTCCTTGTATGGGTTCTGTCCCCCAACAGCACAGCGACAAACTTTCAACTGAAATTCCTGGGCCAGGGATTGAACCTGTGCCATAGCCGTGACCTGAGCTGATCTTGAAGAGATAGCAGTGAGTGATGGCTTGAAGTGAGATCTTAGTTCTCTGCTCAGGAGCTGAACCTGGGCAGCCTGGTTGACAATCAGGAATCCTAGTCTCTAGAATAGCTAGAGGCTAAAAGCAGACTTGCCCTGATTCTTGCTTGCTGTTGAAAGCAAGAATATTTCAAGGACGCACAGACTGTGAAAACAGGTATAAAGTTTGTTAGAACCCAATACATTGGAGTTCCCTTTGTGGCACAGCGGAAACGAATCCGACTGGGAACCACAAGGTTGCAGGTTCGATCCCTGGCCCCGCTCATTGAGTTAAGGATCCGGCGTTGCCATGAGCTGTGGTGTAGGTCGCAGACACGGCTCGGATCCCGCGTTGCTGTGGCTGTGGCGAAGGCCGGCAGCTGTAGCTCCGATTGGACCCCTAGCCTGGGAACTCCCATATGCCGCGGGTGTGGCCCTTAAAAAAAAGAAAAAATGAAAAAAGAAAGAAAGAAACACAGTACAACGTGTGGGAGAGCACACAGAGAATAGTCTATTTATCTAAGGCGGAAGTACAGCAGTAGTACACACCCCAAAGAGGGGTGTGGGTGTAGGCATCCCCCTGAATGAGCAGCCTGCCAGGGAGGTGGTTTAAACTACTTACCTGGGGCAGTTCTTCCAGGTCTTTGTTTTACTTTGGCCAATTATCTTCTTTTATCTTTCACACCTGACCAGACCCAGGGCCCTCCCAGATCTGCATGCGCATCTTTTGGTCAAGATGGCGGCTTCCAGAGCACTCACGGTAGGAAGATGATCTAAACTCATTATGGTCTGGCATCCTCTCCCTTTCCCATCCAGAGGGGTCTCTCTGCATATGTGTAGTTGGGGGGGTCATCACTGACTCCAAGGATGGGAAGTATGTGACCTCTTGGTCTTTTGCCCAAGCAGGGCTTAGCTCCTCTTTTGATCCTGTCATTACCATTGTTTAACAAGTTCATAGGAGTTCCCGTCGTGGCGCAGTGGTTGACGAATCCAACTAGGAACCATGAGGTTGTGTGTTCGATCCCTGGCCTTGCTCAGTGGGTTAAGGATCCAGCGTTGCTGTGAGCTGTGGTGTAGAGGTGTGGTTGCAGATGCGGCTCGGATCCCGCGTTGCTGTGGCTGTGGCGAAGGTCAGCAGCTGTAGCTCCGAGTAGACCCCTAGCCTGGGAACCTCCACATGCCGTGAGTGTGGCGCTAAAAAAAAAAACACTCACACAAGTTAGTATAAGACAAGTACCAGTTGTTTGCCTTATGCCTGTTATTTCTATCTTGAAGTATAGATGGGTGGCTGGTTGCAAGTGTTTATGCCAGAGCCCACCTGTCTCCTGCCTCAGGAAGTGTAAACAAGAGGCTGGTTGTAAATGTCCATCAAAGAACCCATCTATCTCCTGCCTCAGAGCCACAGCAGTGACAATGCCAGATCCTTAACCACTAAGCCACCAGGGAACTCCCCGGCCTTTCTCCTTGGTACCCATCTCCAGCTGCCTGCTGAACACCTCTGCTGGCATCTCCCAGGCACCTCAAACAGCCTTTTGAAAAATCAGTGCTCCTTGTCTTAATTCATAGTCCCTCTGTCTTTTAGGCCAGAAGCCTTGAATTACTTCCACTCTCCAACCCCTTCCCAATAAATTGAGTCACTTTCAAGTCCTATGAATCACCACCACCATCTCTTTCCCTCTCCTTCTGCCTAATTAAGACTTACCTCCCTACCTTCCTTTTTTTCTTTTTAGGGCCCTACCTGCAGCATATGGAAGTTCCCAGGCTAGTGGTTGAATCGGAGCTACAGCTACCAGCCACAGCCACTTGGGATCCGAGCCTTACTTGTGACCTACACCACAGCTCACTGCAACGCCAGATCCCTGACCCACTGAGAGAGGCCAGGGATCTAACCCGCAGCCTCATGGATACTAGTCAGATTCACTTCCGCTGCACCACAGCGGGAACTCCCCTCTCTTCTTTGTTTATATTGTAGTCACAGACTTACAGCTAGTCTCTCTACCTCAGTGTCCTTCTCCAAACCGCTGTATGTACTACTGCCAAAATGCAAACCAAAAATGCAAGTTGATCAAATACTTTACCCTTCAAAAATCTTCAGGGGACTGTTGTCTATGGAGAGACCAATATTCCTTAGTTTGGCAGTCAGGGTGTCTATTATCTGACTCCAACCCTCCTTTTCTACTCAGTATTTCTGAAAACAAGTCAATATTTTCACACTTTTTAAGTCTTTGCTATTTTCTCAGCCTGGAACCCTTGATATTCTCTTGTCAAATAAAGCCATGTTTGTTTGTTTGTTTGTTTCTTTCTTTCTTTCTTTCCTTCTTCCTTTTGTGCCACACCTTCAGCCTGCAGAAGTTCCTCAGGCCAGGGATTGAACCCATGCCATAGCAGTGACAACATCGGCTCCCTAACATTCTGAGCCACTGGGGAACTCCATGTTTTTCTTCTTAAACTCAGTTCAAATACTATCTCCTTGGCAACCTATCTCTTAAAATCAAGTTCCTCTGAGTTCCTACAACATTTTGCTCACAAATCTATTTTAAGTTTTATTTCCTTTCACTTTGCATATTATAGTTGATTATTTCCTTATGTTTCAGCCCATGAACATAAACCTGAAAGCAGCAGATCATCTTACTTTTGTAATTCCTGGCTTATGCATTGCGCTTATGTAAAAGGTACTTAATTACTCTACTCAGCTGACTCTTGAATCGTGCCTTATACATGGATGCTCAATGAATATTGGTTAATAGAATTCAGAGTTGCAAACTTTGTGGTCATGACCAAAAAGAATTTGATTTCTTCAAAGGCAAAAAGGGGGCATTGAGGAAAAGAAGCCTTTATGTGAAATGACTTGGGAAAGCCAGGAAATAAGAATGCCTGCCATTTGAGGTGTGGCTTAGTGATATCACAGCTCCTTTCTTACTTCTTCTCTGATTGATCACCTAAAAATAGGGCCAAGCATTGAAAGGAAATGAGCCCCTGGAGGGCAGAGGAGACAGAAAGGCTCAACTGCTAAAGCCAACACTGACATGCCTGCATGGACATGTGCCATATTTTTAAAATAACTTTTATTTCTTGCTTATAAAAGTAATACATGCTTTTGGTACAAAATTTGGAAAATGCAGATAGATGCAGTGAAGAAGCCAAAAACTGCCTGAACCCGATTGTGGCAGTGTGTTTTACAAACATGGCCACAGCAGCGTCCCCCATCTCACAAACTGCAGCGTGGCCTTGCCACTCTCCCATCTAGAGGTGGAGTCTGTTTCTCCACCGCCTTGACTCTGGGTTGGCTCTGTGACGGCTTTAACCAACTGGACATGGTGGTACCGTGTCCGTTCCGCACAAAGCCACTGTGTGGCCTAGGAGCTTATAGTTCCTGCCTCTTGGAAGCCAGCTGTCATGTCTGCAGCACAACTATCCTAAGACCAGCGTATTGTGAGATTTATGAAGCACGTGGAGAGTTCTTGAAGGATGAGGTAGCATACAGAGACAGAATGAGGCCAGGGAGTACCGAGGCATTAGACATGTGAGCGCAAAAGCCATTTAGGAGTTCCCGTCATGGCTCACTGGTAACAAACTCGACTAGTATCCACGAGGATGCCGGTTCGATCCCTGGCCTCGCTCAGTGGGTTAAGGATCTGGCGTTGCTGTGAGCTGTGGTGTAGGTTGCAGACGTGGCTCAGATCTGATGTTGCTGTGGCTGTGGCTTAGGCTGGCAGCTGCAGCTCTGATTTGAGCCCTAGCCTGGGAACCTCCATACACCATGGGTATGGCCCTAAAAAGAAAGGAAAACCCATTTTGAAATGAAACCTCTAGCCCCAAACATCCCAGCTGATGCCACACAGTTCAGAGGTGCCCAGCTGAGCCCTTCCCAAATCCCTGAGTAAAATAAATTATTTTAAAAGCCACTACTTCTTGGAGTAGTTTCACAACACTGCTGAAGCAAAATAGCTAGTGTTATGTTGCTGGACTCTTCACATGTTTTTCTATTTTTTTAATTATCAAAAATACTATGCATGCATTTTTGTCAGAAATCCAAAGAGCACGTAAACATAGAAAATGTAGAGAGTAGAAATGCATCTTGGAGTCCTCTGGTGGTGCAGTGGGTTAAGGATCAGGCATTGTCACTGTTGTGTATCTGGCCACTGATGTAGCATGGGTTTGATCCTTCATCCAGGAAATTCTGCATGCTGTGGGTGCAGCCAAAAAAAAAAAAAGCATCATCATCACACCCTACAAAGAAGGCAACCACTGTTAACAATTTGAGCTATCTTTTTCCAGGCTTTTTTTTTTCTAAACACATAACAGTATTACTCATTTAAGATATACTTCATTAAAAAACAAAATTAGGATAATTACATATACAATTTGTATAATCTCACTAATATATTGTGAACATTTTCTCAGGTCAAATATTCTTTAGAAACATGATTTTAATAGTTATAGCATTTTTTGAAGAGATTTGTTTCCGTCAAAAAAAAAAATTGAGCGTCTAATATAAGCCAAGCACTATTCTAGGAACTGAGAGTAGAGTAGTGAATAAAACAGAAAACATCCAGGAGTTCCCGTCGTGGCTCAGTGGTTAACGAATCTGACTAGGAACCATGAGGTTTCAGTTTTGATCCCCGGCCTTGCTCAGTGGGTTAAGGATCCGGCGTTGCCGTGAGCTGTGGTGTAGGTTGCAGACGCGGCTCGGATCCCGCATTGCTGTGGCTGTGGAGAAGGCCGGCAGCTACAGCTCCTGTTAGACCCCTAGCCTGGGAACCTCCATATGCTGCGGGTGCAGCCCTAGATAAGGCAAAAAGACAAAAAAAAAACAAAACAGAAAACATCCACGGCCTCATAGAGTTTACATCCTATTGGACAAACAGGCAATCAGTAAGATACACGGACTATTAGATGATGATGAGGACCGGGGGGCAGAAATGAAGCAGGGAAGGGTACCAGAGGACAAATTTCAGCAAGGCCAGCCAGTCTTACTGAGAAGATGACTTTGATGCACTATTTATATAAACAATCCAATTTCAATGGATATCAGGTTGTTTCAGTTTTCATGTTTCCATGTTGTCTTTAATTTTGATATTTTTTAACTGCTACGCCCCCGACGCATGGAAGTTCCCGGGCCAGGGACTGAACCCGAGTTACAGCTGTGACCTACACCTTAGCTGCGGCAATGCCGCATCCTTTAACCCGCTACACTGGGCCGGGGATCAAACCCGCACCTCCCTCAGTGAACCAAGCTGCTGCAGTCAGATTCTTAACCCACTGAGCCACAGCAGGAACTCTTAAAGTTGATTTTTAAAGGCAATTTCCACATCACCATTTTGGGTTCTCCCAGCAACCAATTCCCGGAGTCCAAGTGAGCATTTAGAGTGTGTTAGCTGCTGTCACAGCCAAGTTCTCAGCAGTTTAGCACAATAACCCTACTCCTGTCACAGAGCAGTGTGGTGCTGGGAGGGGCGGGGTGAGGATTCCACTCATGCAGTCACTTATGAACCCAGGCTTCCTCCCTCTGGTCACTGTGCCAAACTCTATGCTTGAGAGCCTCTGTGCAGGGCCGTAGACCAGGGAAGAAAGAGCATGAAATGTCAAACAGGAAGTTTTCATCAGCCAGCCCGAAAGATTATGTGTTTGGCTTCCAACCCAAACCCACTTCACTTTCCCATCCTATTGATCCAACTCTCTCTTGCCTCCCAGCTTCCCAATACCTGAACTCTTTTCCCGATATGTATTGAGCATCCACTAAGTGCTAGGCCCTCTGCTGGAGACCAAAAGCAGGCCCGTGGAGCTGTCAGTTGAAAAAGAAGACTGAAATAGTGTGCTCTCTGTACCTGTCTTTTTTCCTCCCCACCCCATCCCCGCTTCCTGATTCTCTGCTCTTGTTGCGTGCAGCCAGCATGCTGAGAGCAGCCAGGATCTCTCATCACCAAGGAGGTGCCTGGACCAGTTTTGGCCTAGATCCTAGATACACCCTTTCCTCCTGTCGGGGCCCTTCTCTACCTTGGAGTCACGTTTTCTCATCTTGAGTGTGGTAAGATCTAAAAGTTGAATGTAAGGATGTAGGTCCAGGGCTGGTACCCAAAAGGCCTCTGGGTCTTAGGTCTTGGCCTTGAAGCAATCAATGGAAGGGTTTTGCCTACTGCAGCCTTGTTGTATCTTTCCTTTGGGAGCCCAGCAGCTGGTCACGGCTGTAAGGGCTCCATCCCAGCCACACATCGTGTGATAAAACTGCTGACATCTGTGGTTAGATTAGCAAAGCAGTGTTTGACTAAGAGCAGTGATACAGCCATTCCTAGATGTAATAGGGTTCTGCTCATAAATCACCCACCGTAGGCGAGCCAGTGTGGGCTCCCAGAGAAACCACTCCTCTGGTCTCAGTACTGTGTCGCTCTCAGCAATGGGCCCAGGAGAAAAGCTGCTGCTGCATCTTCCAGAAAATCTCCACTGACAACTCTGTCTCCTGGATATGAGTCCACACAGTAAATCGCTTTCAGAATTTGGCACTGGGGAAATTCTCGGCGTCTCAGTGGGGATTCTGGAACACTTTGTCTCCCTCCTGATTTCAGGCCGATGGGAAGCTCAGGCACTGTAAGTACATCTCTCTCCGCTTATTTCCCATGTCCTTCCTAAAATTTTGGACCTTTCCTTTGGCCTGTTTAAAATATATGTGATGGGGAGTTCCCTTTGTGGCGCAGCAGAAATGAACCTGACTGATATCCTTGAGGCTGCAGGTTCGATCCCTGGCCTCACTCAGTGGGTTAAAGATCCGGTTAAGCATCCTGTGAGCTGTGGTGTAGGTCGTAGATGCAACTTGGATCCTGCGTTGCTGTAGCTGTGGTGTAGGCCAGCAGCTGTAGCTGGTGATTCAACCCCTAGCCTGGGAACTTCCATACGCCACAAGTACAGCCCTAAAGAAACAGAAAAACCAAAAGCAGAAGTTCAAGTCCCTCCCTTTGTTTGTGTGTATGGAGCTAAGTTTGGGGACCCCTCCTGCCTCACCTCCCCTCATTTCTTCCATTTCTAGTGGTCTCTGTACCGCCTTATTTTTGTCTCTTCCCCTTCAGTGTGAAGGGGAAGTGAGGGTGGGGTGCCGAGAGCCCACACCTTGCTGGAGCGGGTGTGGGTGGAACATCCTGTGACACTGAGCATGGATTAGGCCCGGATTTCGGACAGTGACAGGTAGGAGAAGGCAGCCTTTTAGCTGGACTCCGCCACTTCGCCGGGGGCAGTCTGCTAGGGTGGAGAGCTCCTGTCTGGGGCATAGGCCCCCTGCGGGCTGTGATACGAGTTCTTACTCACTGTTTCTCCAAGGGCCATGGGAGGGGGCTCCCCCTGGATGGAGGACAGAAGAGAAGGGAGGAGTAGAAAGAGCATCTAGGCTCTGAAGAAGGGGTTCCTGGGTGCAGCATCAGGCAGGAGGCAAAGGCAGACCTGGGACCAGCCTGGCCCTGCGAATGCGGCCTCTGCAGCCTCCTCAGAACCTCTGCAAGCATGACTGGCTCAGGGTTTCTCACATGTGTCTTCGCGTGGCCTTTGGCAAACTTCCTTTTGAGTGTATTTGGCTTGTCGCAGCTGGGAGGCAGCTGTGGAAAGAGAAAACTGAACTTGGAGATGGAAGACCTGGGTTAGAATCGCAGCCCTGCCCGTTTCTTGAGCAAATCGGCTTACCCTTGCTTTCTTCATCTATAAAACAGAAGCAGTAATGTTACCCCAAATCTGGCTTTGCTTCTTGATGGGTATCGAGTCAAAAGACACAGCCAAGCCGAAGAGCGGGAGAAGAAAGGATTTATTATCACTTGTGGCTAGTAAGGAGGAGATCAGGGATTTTTCCTGAAGCAGTGTCTCTAATAATAGCAAAAATAGGGAAGTTTTAAGCTAAGGGTACATGCAGATTCATGCAAGCCGGTCTACAGAGTCCAAGCTGTAGTTGATTGAAGTCAGGAGGGTCAGAAAAGGTCAACCTCATTATCCCTTAGGTCCCAGTTGACCTGGTGGTTGAGCCCTTCAGGCTAATCTTTATCACTGAAATAGAACTGGGAGACTACAACTGACATATTATCTCTGCTCTTTTTACTTATCTTGCCTGGTAACTCTCTCGTTTCTGCATTCTTTGTTTACTTGAGATCATTAATTACTGAGATCTGTTTATGGGCAAGCATTGTGGCCGGGCTTAGATCACGAAATGGCTTAGACCAAAGTGGCTTCTCTCACGTCAAGAAAGCCATGCCGGTTTTCTTTCTCTGGGGTCCCCTACCTTATCTGCTTGCAGTAACATCCTTCACAGTATTGTAGAAAGGATGGGCTTAGAAATTTTGATGGGCAAATACCTCACACAAGAGAGCTCCTCAGCCAAAATATCTTTAGTTGACTTGAGTTGTTCCTAGAGGAACAGGAGATGGGGGGGCTGAGCTTTGACCCCCCTTGGCCTAGAATTCTAAAAAGGAAACAGGGAGGAGTTCCCACCATGGCTCAGCGGTAACAAACCCAACTAGTATCCATGAGGATGTGGGTTTGATCCCTGGCCTTGCTCAGTGGGTTAAGGATGGGCGTTGCCGTGAGCTGTGGTGTAGGTCACAGATGTGGCTTGGATCCTGCGTGGCTGTGGCTGTGGCCAGCAGCTGTAGCTCAATTCGACCCCTAGCCTGGGAATTTCCATATGCTGCAAGTGCAGCCCTAAAAAAATTAAAAATAAAAAGGAGACGGGGAGCCCCACGGCTTGGGTGCCGATGGTGGTCGGAATCATAAGGAGACCAGCTCTGAAGGGTGAGGGTGGCCTACCGCAGGGTCAGACGTGCTCTGCATGGGGACTTCTTCTAAGTGGGACCTTTGTGGCCCACCTCCACCGTTTTATTGGGGAGCCCATACCTCGTAATCCAACACTGAAGGCCTTGGCCAAGCGATGGGGAAGGGGCCGGTGCCCTGGGCCTCCATTCCAGGTCCTGGACTGCCAGCCCTGGAGTGCAATGGCGTCTGGCCCTGCGTGCTGGCTGGGTCTGTTCCAGGAGCCACATCCCACCTCAGGAAGTCTGTCAAAGCTGAACACACAGGAATGTTAACCAGGCAAGTCTCCCGCTAGAGTAATATGCTTCTATGTCTTAAAGAAAAGCCTTCAAATGCTCTATTTGACTTTGAGGAGGCTCTGATAAACATTCTTGGCCAAGATACTCAGAAGATAACTGGACCTGAATGGAATGTGGTCCCTCAGTTACAAGACAGATGACGGAACTATCCTTCTGTCCTACCATCATCTCCAAATCCAGAGTCATTATCACAGCCACCGCCCAACCAGCTGCATCTATGCAAAAGCCTCTATCACCAGCGCCAGCCAGCCCAGCCACCCCCAAACGCCATCCTCACATGCCCAAACGGCCATCACCGTCTGAATGAACTCAAAGGCTGGAATGATATACCAGGTTACATGTGAGGTATTCCAAGCTCTGCATATCTCACATGTAACCTGCAGTGGAGAGGGAAAGTAATAAAACAGAAGTCTAGGCTGTGTGGAAAGACCACCATGAAGGAGTTCTCATGCAGGTGTCACTGCTCTGCTCACACAGAAGAATGTGGGACTGGCCTTGAGGCCCACCAGGTCCTTATGTCAGTGAGTCCAGATCACTCAGGGGCAACATGGGACTCCAAGCCATCAGGTGACACTGTCAGAGAAACCAAAGGAAAAGGAGACATGACACCTACCCTGGGGACCTCGTCGTGTTGTGGAAAGGATGGAGTGGACACCCACATAGTTAACAGAGCCAAGGAGTCAAGCCGGAACAAGTCAAGAACCACGTGGCAGATGGTTGGGGTGTTTGGAGGTAGTGGTTAGAGACTGGTGGGGTTGGCTAGGGAAGCATTTAGAGAAGGGCAGTCTCTTAAGGAACAATTTGAGGAAGAAGGAGCATGGCTTGAGGGAGAGGGGAAGGCAACTTGCAAAAGCAGGAGGCAGCAGTTTTGTGGAAATTGCAGCAGTGATAGCATGTGTACAAACGGCACCCACAAACACCTCCATGTCCCATTGTCTCAGCTCATCCTCCCAGCATCCCTGTGAGAGGAGCATCCTTGTCATCGCGTCCAGGTGACCTTGGAGACAGAGGGAACTTCTAGAGGAGGAGACGTGCGGAAGGCCCTCCGTGCACAGGGAACTGCGTGAGCGAAGGCATAGACTTGAGGAAGCACTGCCTGTGTTGATGGAGAGGTTAGTGCTGGGTTTCCAAATGCAGAGTGAAGTCTGGGAACCAGTGTATTGAAGGTTGCTGAGAAGAATGGACTCCTCATCCTCTCCCCCCGTGCGCTCTCTCTCTCTCTCTCTTTCTCTCGCGCTCTCTCTCTCTCTCTCTCTCTCTCTCTCTCTCTCTCTCACACACACACACACACACACAGTTTTATTGAGCCCCACAGCTTTATTGGTATTTACACACAAAACAATTCACCCATGTACAATTCAGTGGCTTTTAGTATATTCACAGATTGTGCATCCACCACCAAAATCGATTTTAGAACATTTCATTTCCCCTAAAAGATATCCTGTGCCTGTTACACATAACCCCCTGACCATAGCCCCCCAGCCCCCCGCCATTCTCTTTAGTCCTAGGCAACCATTAAGGTATTTTCTGTCTCTATAGATTTGCCTATTTCGTTTTTTTTCCCTTTTTATGGCCTCGCCTGCAGCATATGGAAGTTCCCAGGCTAGAAATCTAATCAGAGCGTAGCTGCAGGCCTGTGCCACAGCCACAGCAGCACTGGATCTGAGCCATATCTGCAGCTTGCCAATGCTGGATCCTTAACCCACTGAGTGAGGTCAGGGACCAAACCCACATCCTCATGGATACTAGTTGCATTCTTAACCTGCTGAGCCACAATGGGAAGGCTTAGATTTGCCTATTCTGTACATTTTATATAAATGGAATCAAGCAATATATCCTTTGTGTATGGCTTCTTTCAATTTACATAATGTTTTCAGTATTCATCCATGTTATAGCATGTATCAGTACTTTTTATTGTCAAATAATATTCCACCGTATGGTTATACCGAATTTTATTTACCCATTCATCTGTTGATGGGCATTTGGGTTGTTTCCACCTTTTGGCCTTTATGGATGATGCTGCTGTGGACACTTGTGTACACATTCAGGTGTGAATATTTGTTTTCATTTCTCTTGAGTATTTACCTAGGAGTGGAACTGCTGGATAATATGGTGACTTTATGATAAAACATTTGAGGAACCACTAGATTGTTTCCAAAGCAACTGCACTGTTTCACATTTTCTACAGGATTTCTTGCCCTCCAGCTTCTCATTAGATTTGACCAAAGGGAGATACCTTACATTCCAAGCATCAGAGGGTGGAGCAGGGCGTTCTCTGGTAGCTCAGAGGGTTAAGAGTCTGGTATTGTCACTGTGTGGCTTGGGTTGCTGCTGTGGCACGGGTTTGATCCCTGCCCCAGGAACTTCTGCATGCCTCGAGCAGACCCACAGAGAGAGAGAAAGA
>PVHT021183693.1:39622884-39679935 GCA_004024745.2 Catagonus wagneri | reverse complement strand
CCCTTCCTCCCTGAGCTGAACCGGGCGGCCGACTGAGACTCCCAGGCGGAGGCCGAGAGGACGCGGACCAAGGTTGAGCTCCATGGGCCGGAGGTGAGGCTGCTGTGGGAGCGAATGTGCCCCAACCTGTCCTGGGCTGGAGCCTTGTGGTCCTGCTGAGTCGCAGCGCCTGGGTGTGACTGGCGTGACCCAGTGGATTTGCTCCATTGTGAAGACTCCTGGGATTGCCTCCCTCCACGACGCTGCCTGGGAGCGCTGGCATAAAAGCAGAGGTCAGGCAGCGGGGAGAGGAGGTGGCCAAGGAGGGCTGGAGAGAAGTCTGGAGCACACTGGAAGCCCCGGGGGCTGGAGGTTAAGGCCCGAGATGTTCTCCCTGCTTAGCGGGCTGGCTTTACTGGCCATCTCCTTTCTGCTCCTGAAACTTGGCACTGTCTACTGGGAAAGGAGCCACCTTCCTCCAGGTCCTTTCCCCTTCCCCATCTTCGGAAACCTATGGCAACTAAGCTTTCAACTGCACCCGGAGACGCTGCTCCAGGTAGGGAGCCCGTCCTGAGGAGAAGACCCTCCCAAGGGGGAGGGCAGACAAGCACTCCTCCCAGTCCAGGGACATTCAAAGTGGGGAACTGGGCTCAGACACGCCTGGGGGTGAATCCTGCTCCTGCCGCTGGCTCCCTCTACGGCCTCGAGCCTCGGTTTCCTCATCTGTTGGATGCAGATTTGCTGGGGGACTGCAAACATTGAATGGAAAGACTTTGCACAGAGCTCACCCAAGAGGGTCCTGAGGCAGAGGTGCCCTGCCAGCGTAACATGATGGAGAAAACTCTTTAAACAAGACGTTGCTCCAGGAGAGCACTGTACGTGGCTGGAAAGAAATTTTCTTTTCTTTTTTTAAGGGCTGCACCTGCCGCATATGGAAGTTCCCAGACCAGGGACTGAATCCGAGCCACAGCTGCAACCTAAGCCACAGCTGTGGCAACGCTGATCCTTTAACCCACTGGGCCAGGTCAGGGATTGAACCCATGCCTCTGCAGCAACCTGAGCCACTGCAATTGGGTTCTCAACCCACAGCGCCACAGCGGGAGCTCCAGAAAGAAACCATTTGAAAAGCCACTTGGGTTGGGCAATGGGAAAGAACGGGACCCCTGAGGGTATACTCAAGTAACACAGCTGCACCAAGCCCCCTTCTAGGGTGGGTGGATCCTACCACTGGGAGGGCTCTTGTGGCACTGGGAGGTGGTGGGAGGGGGTTTGAAATCCAGGCCAGAACTGAATTATTGCGGAGAACTGGCGGGCAGCAGACACTTTCCATCCACATGACTACACATGGCTCTCATCAATGTTGACTAAGTATGTTTAAAAACTCTTGTTGGAGTTCCCGTCGTGGCGCAGTGGTTAACGAATCCGACTAGGAACCATGAGGTTGCGGGTTCGATCCCTGGCCTTGCTCAGTGGGTTAAGGATCCGGTGTTGCCGTGAGCTGTGGTGTAGGTTGCAGATGCGGCTCGGATCCCGCGTTGTTGTGGCTGTGGCGTAGGCCAGTGGCTACAGCTCCGTTTAGACCCCTAGCCTGGGAACCTCCACATGCCGCGGATGCGGCCCTAAAATGACAAAAGGCGAAAAAAAAAAAAAAAAAACTCTTGTTGAAGATACTAGATGACCATGATCTCAGACTTGCATTGAGAGTCTGGAGATTTGGGTTGGAGGCCCTGGGCTTTTGTTATTCTTTTGGGCCTCCATTTTCATAAAACACAGATAACGATACCTACCTCACACTTATACTGAAGGTGTGCTAAAGTCACGTATGTAGAGTCCATACCGGACACTAACCCCCGCAGAAAGTGTAGCTATAATTTAATATCCTCTCTAAAATGGGTAGAACATACCCACCTCCCGGGACCGTTGGGGTCCAAACCAGAGGCCATGTGAGTGCTGGGCCCTGACAAGTGCACACGGAGCCCGTGATCCCTGCTGGCGCCAGTGCTGGCTGTGGGAATCTGCGGTTTGGCTAGTCTGAGAAAGGGTGGCAGGTGCCCAGAGAAAGTGCACCTGTCAGGAGTACTGGGTGCGGAAGGCAGGGGATTCATGCCAAGAGGAAAAAGGGGCCAGGGAGTGGGGCCAGCTGAGCTCTCCCTGCAGCCCCGGGGTGGTGTCTCCGCAGCTGGCCCACACTCGCGGTAACGTGTTCACGGTGTGGGTGGGCCCGACGCCGGTGGTGGTGCTGAGCGGCTTCCGGACGGTGAAGGAGGCCCTGGTCTCCAACTCGGAGCAGTTCTCAGGCCGGCCCCTCACCCCGCTCTTCAGGGTGAGGGGCCGGCCTGAGAACTGCTCCGAGTTGGAGACCAGGGTAAGGCTGCCCTCCCTGCTGGGGACGCCGTGGCCGGATGGGGACTGCGCTCGCTCGGGGGTCCAATCGGGTGACCCGGAATTGTTAACAGGGAGGAAGCTGCTGGGACTCAGGTCTCCTCCAGCGCAGCTGTGCCCGCGGAGGGAGAGGAATCGGGGGGAGGGGGTCATGTCTCGGCTCTGCTGCCTGGTACCAGGCCAGGACGCTTCAAGCTCCGCCCCTCAAAGTACTCCTCTATTCAGGCTCCGCCCCCTCAATGTACGCTGTTGGATGGAGACGGTGACTGCTGTCACCTCCCAGGGATGTTGGGGATGTTAAGCGAGCCACATGCCCAAGAGCACCCAGTACAGCACCTGGCTCAGCAAATGCCCTTCCCCTTTCCTTCTTCCCAGGTTCGGTCCTCCCTTCCCTTCTGAGCCCTCTCCTCCATTTCTTGGGGGGACTCTTAAAGGCAAAATCAGGTTAGCAGCCTGGGAGGAGTGCATCATTGAGCCCACTTTGATGGCATCAGGCTCATGGACCCCACAAACCCTGAAGTCCCCTCAGGGCAGAGCACCAGCCCAAGCTGGGGTGGTGGGGGGCGGGCATCCCAGGGTATGTGGGTGAGAGCCACGTGGGCCTTGGCCCTGGAGGCTGGGAGAGGCTGCTGACTGTGTCCCAACCCGGGCCCAGGGATCATGTGCAGCAATGGGCACACGTGGCGGCAGCAGAGACGCTTCTGCTTGGTGACGCTTCGAGGGCTGGGCCTAGGCAAGCTGGCGCTGGAGCTGCAGCTGCAGGAAGAGGTAGCAGAGCTGGCGGAGGCCTTCCAGCAGGAGCAGGGTAAGGAACTGCTAAGGCAGGTCTACCCTAACCCCATCTGCAGCACACACACATATTCCCTGCAGGGGGGCTGAGCTTTGGGGGAGGTGTCTGTGCCAAGAGGTGGGCCCTTGGAGTTCCCGTCATGGCTCAGTGGTTAACAAATTCGACTAGGAACCATGAGGTTGCGGGTTCGATCCCTGGCCTTGCTCAGTGGGTTAAGGATCCGGCGTTGCAGTGAGCTGTGGTGTAGGTTACAGACGCGGCTCAGATCCTATGTGGCTGTGGCTATGGCTGTGGTGCAGGCCGGCGGCTATAGCTCTGATTCGACCCCTAGCCTGGGAACCTCCATATGCCACCGGTGCAGCCCTAAAAAAAGAAAGACCAAAAAAAAAAAAAAAAGAGAGAGAGAGAGATGGGCCCTTTGTGGGCTCGGTAGGGGATCCGAGCTCATCAATAAATCGAGGAATTTCTGTAAGATGCGTGAATACAGGCACAGGAATGTCCAGTCCACCGGGAAGCCCAAAGCCCTTTTCTGCAGCTGGGGAAATGTCCTCCCCAACATATCATGGCTTTCACACCACTGACGCTTTGTGCATGCTCCCCCCGCCCCCAGACATCCTAATCCACACCCCTTCCCTCCCTTGTGAGAAAACACTGCTCCTTTCAGACCTGGCCAACATCACCTGGTCCCTCCCCTTTGTTCCCAGCTCAGACATGCCTGCCCCACATTCTAGTGTGTTTAATTCTAGTGTGCCTCCCATGCCTCTCTGCAAACCCAGCACCTGTCGCTGAGCCTGGCTCATAGAAGGAGCCCAGTAAGCATTTGCGAGTGAATGAATGAGACAGTGTGCAACTGTACACAGCTTGAATGAGTGCTCAGGGCAGTGCTCTTTTTGCGTCCTCACCCCAAGCCCTGCCCCTCTGCTCTCAGGCAGACCCTTCAACCCTCAGGTACCCATCTTCAGGTCCACGGCCAGAGTCATTGGGGCCCTCATGTTTGGCCACCGCTTCCTCTCGGAAGAGCCCTTCCTCCAGGAACTGACTCAAGCCATCGACTTTGGCCTGGCCTTTGTCAGCACCACTTGGTGCCAGGTAAGCTGGCTCTTGGGGAAGCAGGCTTGTGGGCCTGTGGACAACTGGGGGCCCAGGGCAGACAGGGACCTCGAACACAGAGGATGGGAGGCAGGCAGGAGGAAGGCCACGGGACCTGATTCTGGGTTCCTCAGGCAGCCTCTGCTAAGCAAAATGACAATTCACAGCATCAGACTTCCTTTACTGTGGCTGAGCATGGCAGCGTGGGCAGGGAGGACGAGCTTAGATCCTCGTAAACACAGCTCTGTCTGGGCCCTGGGTGCAGCCTCTGCTACCACTGCTCTCCTTTCTGTCTAGATGACCTTAGGAGTGTAGACGGTCTCAGATGACAAGCAGTCCTGGGATGCCTGGGTCAGAGGTCCCAGCACATTTTGGCGCCCCTACCTTTGCTCTCAGCTACCCTGACTCAGAGTCAGCACCTGAGCAGCCCCCCGGTGGGCCTCTTCCCCCACAGCTCTATGACCTCTTCCCTTGGGCCCTCCGCTGCCTCCCAGGCCCCCATCAGGAGATGTTTAGGCACCAGAAGTCTGTGAGGGGCTATATCTGCCAGGAGATCAGCAGACACAAACTCAGGACATCTGAGGCCCCCAAGGACTTCATCAGCTGCTACCTGGCCGAGATCAACAAGGGGGGCCTGAAATGGCCGCAGAGGGAGGGAGGGAGGGATGGGGGTGGGGTAGGGTGCTGCCTTGCCAGCTGCTCATCGCTGCAAGGCTTTGGCCTTCATTCCTCGTGCTAGTCTCAGTTTATGAGATTTCAGAGCATGCTGAGGCCACAGCCATTTGGGGTTTTTCCTCTCATCTTTTCCCAGGCCAGTGCTAGCTCCTGCAGATGTGGGTAGGGTGGGAAGCAGGGGACCCAACTGATGTCAGGGCCAGCACCCCAGCGCAGTCCTACCTGCCCCAAACTTTACTGCAGGGCTGGCACCCACGCCCTCCTGAGGGGTCTGATCCCAGAGAAGTTCTGATCCCCCAAGTCTAGGGACAGGCCAGGCCTCCCTGGGGAGGCCCCGAGCTGCTTCCCCCACCACTCGTTACCCACCCACCAGGCCACGGATGACCCTATCTCCACGTTCAACGAGGAGAACCTGATCCAGGTGGTGAGCGACCTGTTTCTGGGAGGCACCGACACCACAGCCACCACCCTGCGCTGGGCACTCATCTACATGGTCCAGCACGGAGCCATCCAGGGTAAGGCGTTGCGGTGGCCTCCTACTGACTGTCTCCTGCCGCTGTGGTACAGGAAACATTCATGGCTTTGAATCAGACAGGGAGGCTTCTATTCTCACCATGCTACTTACTGAGTGACCCTGGGTGAGTCATTCAACCAGTCAGAATCAGTGTGAAATGAGGAGACAGTATTTCATTCATTCGGTAAAGATTCGGCTCCTACTAAGTGCCAGGCCCTGTGTTAATGTTCAGTCAAGATTGCAATGCAGTGGTTAACAAATCCGACTAGGAACCATGAGGTTGCGGGTTCGATCCCTGGCCTTGCTCAGTGGGTTAATGATCTGGCATTGCCATGAGCTGTGGTGTAGTTTGCAGATGCAGCTCAGATCTGGCGTTGCTGTGGCTGTGGAGCAGGCCAGCCACTACAGCTCCTGTTAGACCCCTAGCCTGGGAACCTCCATATGCCTCGGGTGTGGCCCTAAAATTAGAAAAAAAAAAAAAATCACAATGCTAACAGAAAAAAGGTGGTTAGTTTTCTCTCAGGGACAAATTTGGCCCAAAGTTCAAATCCTGGTCCCACCGGTTTCGTGACCTTGGGCAAAAATGCCTGTCTGCTTGCAGCCTCAGTTTTCCTGTCTGTAAAATGGAGACAATTCCTCCCCCATAGGACACTGGCACATAGTGGGCTAACAAATCTGGGGCCTTCTCCTTCTTCAAGTCCCCCTCCCCCCTCCCCGGAGGAGTAAATCCTGCAAAATCTTGTTCACAAGCTCTACCTCAGAGAGGGCCTGCCACTGTGGGACCAGGGATGGCTGAGTGGAAGGGCGGGGGGGCGACTGAGGGGCCATGAGCCTCAGAGGCTGTCTCTGGGTGGGGATGAGGCTGGCGGGGCGCGGTGGGGAGGCTGGGCTGCCGCGCCCTCCCTGGAACCACACGGAGCCGCCCACAGAGAGGGTGCAGCAGGAGCTGGACATGGTGCTGGGCACCTCCCAGGCCGTCCGCTATGAAGACCGAGAGCGACTGCCCTACACCCGTGCCGTCCTCCATGAGGTGCAGCGTCTTAGCACTGTCATGGCTGTGGGTGCTGTGCGCCAGTGCGTGACCTCCACCTGTGTGCACGGCCACCCTGTGCCAAAGGTAGGTGGCCCCAGTGTGACCCCTGCAGAAAGCCCCCTTGCCCGGCACGGCCACCTGCTATAGCTTCCACCTGTCTGCTCTCAATTCTACATCCATCCATCCATCCATCCATCTCTATCTATGGAACTCTGGATGGAGGGTTATGATTGTGAAAGAACATATCCATTTAGGGATATTTTTAAATGTTCTGTATTGTTCAGAAATAACTCCTGGGGACATTTTAATGCACCTCTTTCTAATCTTTCTGTCCACATATATTTTTCATAGCTGTGATTACGCTGAATATGTAACTCTGAATCCTTCATTGAGCTTATCTTTCTAATTCTTCCTCATTACTGGTTCTCAAACCTTCAGGTACACTAGAATCACCTGCAGGGCTTGCTTAAGTGGACATTGCTGGGCTCCATTCCCAGGGTATAGGGGTGGGGTGAGGCTGAGAATTTGCTGTTCTAACAAGTTTCCAGGTGGTGTTCGGACCACATTTTGAAAATCACTGTTCTACATCACTCTTCATGGCTGTGTAATGTTCCGCCAAACTGATGTTTTGTAGTTCTCAACCCTTACTGATAAATATTTAGTCTATTTGCAATTTATGCACCTTAAGCTTTGTCTGCATTTTGTATCATATCCTTAGAACTGATTTCTAGTAGCATGCAACTTGCTTCTTTCATTTTATGGCAAGGTTAATAGAACAAGTGCCAAACAAGGAGATAAAGAGGAATAAAGTTAAACACAGCTATTTAGGTCAAGAATAGCTACTGTGTATGTATCAAAAACTTGAGTCTGAGCTTCCTTGGAATCAAAGCAAAAAAGGAATTCCCAATTAGTTGACTCTCCTTATGTAATGAAAGGAAGCATGCCTGTAACAGGAAAGCTTGGGTTTATCACCCTCCAAAAAGTTATTATGAAGATCATCATTCATAATACCCCCTCCTTTTTTGGGGGGGGGCATACCTGTGGCATATGGAAGTTCCCTGGGCAGGCTAGGGTCAAATCAGAGCTGCATCTGTCAGCCTATGCCACAGCCACAGCAACATGGGATCCGAGCTGTATCTGTGACCTATGCTGCAGACTGGGGCAATGCCAGATCCTTAACCCACTGAACGAGGCCAGAGATTGAACCCAAATCCTCATGGATACAAGTTGTGTTCTTAACCTGCAGAGCCACGGTAGGAAGTCCCATACTGGGACAATGTATTGGGTGGCGCCTTAAGTAGGAGTTTTTTAAAGACACAGAAATATTCTTCCAATGGTAGCTTCTTCTTATCTCAACTCCTTTTAAGAGATTACAAGTTTAGGATTTCCTGTGTGGCTCAGCAGGTTAAGAACCTGTCATAGTGTCCATGAGGATGTGGGTTCAATCCCTGGCCTCACTCAGTGGGTTAAGGAACTGGTGTTGCTGCATACTGTGGCACAGGGCACAGATGTGACTCGGATCCAGTGGCTGTGGAGTAGGCAGCTGCACCTCTGATTCGATTCCTAGCCTGGGAACTTCCATATACTGCAGGGGTGGCCATAAAAAAGGAAAAAAAAAAGAGATTAAAAGTTTAACATGGGAGTTCCCATTGTGGCGCAGCAGAAACAAATCCGACTAGTAACCATGAGGTTTCCGGTTCAATCCCTGGCCTCACTCAGTGGGTTAAGGATCTGGCATTGCCTTGAGCTGTGGTGTAGTTCGCAGACTCAGCTTGGATCCTGCATTGCTGTGGCTGTGGTGTAGGCCAGCAACTGTAGCTCTGATTACCTAGCCTGGGAACCTCCATGTTCTGCGAGTGTGGCCCTGAAAAGCAAAACAAAACAAAAAAAGTTTAATATGAAGTTGAATACATTTTTGCAAGGATTAAAAAAAAAGGAAAATAAAAACCAGAGTTGAGGTTGGTAGCTCTCTGGTGATCCAGCTTGAGACAGGTTTCCACGTAGGTTTCTGATACAAACTGCATGATAACAGTAATTCTGGCTCTCTGCCAAGCTTTTCTGTGTGCTAAGGGCTTTGGATCCCTTAGAACAGCATTTGGTCCTTACAATGACTGCTGGCAGATCCTAGATAAAATGTTTATTGAATGAGTTGTCTATCTCTCTTTATATGGAACAAATCACACCCAAACTTAACCCCTTACAACAAGAGCATTTCTGTGGGTTGGGGATTTGGGTGCAGTTGAGCTGGATGCCTCTGATTCAAGGTCTCTCATGAGGTTATGATCAAGTTGTTGGCTGCAGTCTCATCTGAAGGCTCCACGAGGGAGGTACCACTGTAAGGGGACTTACATTGCTATCTTCAGGATTCAGCTGCTCCTGGGCTGTTGGCTGGAGGCCCCCTTCAGTTCCTCAACAATTGTACCTCTATAAGTGGCAGCTCAAAACACGGCAGCTGTCCTCCAATAGGGAGCGAGTGAGAGGACACCCAAGAGAGAAGCTACGGGCTTTTGTTACCTGATCTCAGGTGTGATATTCCACCACTTTTGCCATATTCTACTTGCTAGAAGTGAGTCACTGGATTTAGCCTACCCCCAAGGCGAGGGGCTTTGCATGGGGAGTGAATGCCGGGCATCAAGGATCATTTCAGGAGCAGGGAGTCGTTTTAAAGGAAATGTAGCACAGATGTATGGGTCACAAGGTTGCCATTTGAATGAAGACGAAACCAAGTCACTTAACCTTGGTGCCCTGTGCATGGAGGTGGTGGCCGGAACCCAAGCAAAGGGGCTTTGGCTCAGCACTGACGTTCCAGCCTGTCCTTGGTGGAAGCCTACACCAGGAAAATGATGGCGAAAGAAGGAATGGGGACACAGTTGTCACCATCATGAGAACCTGTTTTCAACTCTTACAACCATGGTTCAGGGCAGACTTGACTGCAAGGGCCTTGCCAGGATGTGATTATTAAATTCTTATTAATTTAATATCATTTTTAATCATTTTTTTCCTTAGAATAACTCTGTCCTTTAGATGTTTTTGCTATTTTTTCTTTCTTTCTTTCTCTTCCTCCCTCCCTCCTTCCTCTTTCTTTCTTTCTTCCTTCCTTCCTTCCTTCCTTTCTTTCTTTCTCTCTTTCTTTCTCTTCCTCTCTCCCTCCCTCTTCCTTCCTTCCTTCCTTTCACAGATAGGGAATTTTCAGCTCAGAGAGCTCAAGTAAATGTCCCAAACACACAATTAGTAAGTAACTGAGTTTCAGATTCATGGCCTTCTGATTCCAAAGTTTTTGCTCTTTTCTGTCATACTCCCTGCCATTTGTATTGCCCCAGAAATGCCTCTCTAGGAAAGTAAATGAAACGGCGTGTTGGGTGGGGATGTTTTGCATCGTGTGTTGGTCTGCCAGATGGGCTAATACTGAACTGTCTTCCGCAGTATTTGGCCATTGGGCTTTTGGGTTAGACACGTGTCTCCTTGAATGTGAGAACAAGACCATGTCATCAACTCACTTTGCTGTTAGCCTGGTAGGACGCTCAGGCCCTGGTTATTTGAAAGTTGTGCCAAACTAGGTCAAGTTTTTTTTGCCTTTTTTTGTCATTTTAGGGCCACACCCGCAGCATGTGGAGGTTCCCAGGCTAGGGGTCTAATCGGAGCTGTAGCTGCCGGCCTATGCCGTTAGCCACAGCAACACAGGATCCGAGCTTCGTCTGCCACCTACACCACAGCTCACGGCAACGCCAGATCCTTAACCCACTGAGCAAGGCCAGGGATCGAACCTGCATCCTCATGGTTCCTAGTCAGATTTGTTAACCGCTGTGCCACGATGGGAACTCCAAACTAGGTCAAGTTTAAAAAGAGGGAACTTGGGTTAGCTCTGTTTTATACCATTTGGAGTTAGACATTTCCTTATTAATAGCACATTCCCACCTATTTGATTCGAGGAGTTGTTCTGTGATAAGTGCTCCTGGAAACCATGAACAGCCTGGAATCAATACTGAGCTTTTCCAACTTGGGTGAGAAATGTCTCCTGAAAATAGGATCAAAGCTTGACAGCACATCATTAAATGTTGCAGATATTCCTAAGTTGTTCTCCACCATTCCATGGGTGGGGTGACAGTGATAACAGCAGTGGCCCCAAGTATAGAGGTGGCATTTTAAGCCTGTCTCTCCACAGACGTTCTATTTGATTGTAAACCCCAAACTGCCATTTGCTGGGAAGATAGAGTTCCCAGGAGGTACCCAGAAGACAGATGGCTCCATAATTTGGAAGAAAAGGAGGGTGGCCCTTTTTGTGTACTGGGTAGAAGGTCTGCGTCTGTCCTACGAATTAAGATTACTCATTCCCTTTGCAAGAAACCCAGAACAGATTATAAATAATTATGGAGGGGAAAAAAGCATCTTGCCAGGAGCTCCTGCATCTGAAGGCGATTTTTAAGAATTGTTGTGGTAGTTGCTCTGTGGCTTAGAGGTTTAAAGACCTGGTGTTGCCTACGGGGCTGGATGGCTAGGGCCAGGCGGTCCCTAAAACTTCAGCCGAGCAGCAAAAAGAAAGTGCCTACTGGGAGTTCCCGTCATGGTGCAGTGGAAACGAATCTGACTAGGATCCATGAGGAAGCAGGTTCGATCCCTGGCCTTGCTCAGTGAGTTAAGGTTCTGGCATTGCTGTGAGCTGTGGTGTAGGTCGCAGACATGGCTCTGATCTGGCTGCTGTGGCTGTGGTGTAGGCCGGCAGCTGTTTCTCTGATTAGACCCCTAGCCTGGGAACTTCCATATGTCACATGTACAGCCCTAAAAAGCAAAAAATAAAATAAAATAATAAAATAAAATAAAAAGGAAAAGAAGAAAAAGAAAGTGCTTTCTGAAAGTAGTTATACTGTTTGAATTTCCACATTCTCTACTGACTTCAGTTTGGTGTGCAGGCTTCAAACTCTGCTGAGTTTTTTGTTTTTATTTTATATTTTATTTTATTTTTCATCTTTTTAGGGCCATACCTGTGGCATATGGAGGTTCCCAGGCTAGGGGTCGAATAGGAACTGCAGCTGCCGGCCTACACCACAGTCACAGCAACGCGGGATCTGAGCCGCATCTGCAACCTACACCACAGCTCACAGCGACGCCAGATCCTTAACCCACTGAGCAAGGCCAGGGATCGAACCTGCAACCTCGTGGATACTAGTCGGATCTGTTTCCACTGTGTTACAGCGGGAACTCTGAGTTCTTTGCTTTTAATTTCAAGGTGTCTTTGTCAAGACCAAGAATCCTGTGGCCAGTACTCTAGCCCCCACAGGGTTGGCAACGGAATTCTCTGGTGTGTGGTTAAAAAGCCAGGGGATATGAAGCCTTCCTCAGAACCCTGGAGCTGCAGGTCCCAGGTCCCAGGTCCTCAGCCAACCTCATCACGGCTCCACTTTGGCCTCCTTGCCAGCACAGGGCCCTTGCGTTAAGAAGCAGAAGTCAGGGAGTTCCCGTTGTGGCTCGGTGGTTAACGAATCCGACTAGGAACCATGAGGTTGCGGGTTCGATCCCTGGCCTTGCTCAGTGGGTTAAGGATCTGGCGTTGCCGTGAGCTGCAGTGTAGGTCGCAGATGCGGCTCGGATCCCGCGTTGCTGTGGCGAAGGCTGGCAGCTACAGCTCCTGTTAGACCCCTTGCCTGGGAACCTCCACATGCCACGAGTGTGGCCCTAAAATGACAAAAGACAAAAAAAAAAAAAAAAGAAGCAGAAGTCACCAACCAGAGCCTTTGGCTCCTTTCTGCTCCCATCGATCGGGCTGATTCTCTTTCAAGTCACTTCTTTGAGGCAGAGTGAGGACTAGGGTTAGGCTTAGGGTTAGAAGTCACCCTCCCCTCTCCCTAATTCTAAAGAGTGAAGCTTTCTGTCTCTTTCTCTCTGTCTCTTTCATTACTCAGTCTTTGTCTGTCTGTCATTACATTTAACCTCTGTTTCTTTGTCTCTGTCTCTCACACACACACCACTAGTGTTTGCTGCCTGCGCAGAACTTGGTCCCCTCCAGTCAATCCCAACAGCCACTGGCCTCTTCCTAGGAGGCAGCAGCTGTGTCTCTAGCCGGGGTCGGTAGTCTTTAGGGTGGAGGTGGGTGCTCCTTAGCCCAGCAGCTTTGCTGATGTGAGGGCCAGTCTGCTGAGCCTCCCTGAGTCCCCCCAGGTGACTGTCCCCTGCACACCCGGTGATCTCCGAGCTCACGTCAGCCCAGCATCAGGGCCTGCTGAGCTCCCTGAGCCACGCCAGCTCTCCCTGCAGGGCACAATCATCTTGCCCAACCTGGCCTCTGTGCTCTATGACCCTGAGTGTTGGGAGACCCCCCGACAGTTCAACCCTGGCCACTTCCTGGACAAGGATGGAAACTTTCTGGTCAACGAGGCCTTCCTGCCGTTCTCTGCAGGTACTGGGCACAGCACTGGGTGGAAGATGTGATGGGACAGGCGCGAGGACAGTTGCCAGTGTCTGACCTTTCCCTCTGCTTCCAGGGCATCGGGTATGCCTAGGGGAGCAGGTGGCCCGGACGGAACTCTTCCTGATGTTTGCCACCCTCCTCAGGACCTTTCGGTTCCAACTGCCAGAAGGAAGCCCAGGCCTCAGGCTGGAGTACCTCTTCGGGGGCACTCGGCAGCCACAGCCCCAGAAGATCTGTGCTGTGCCCCGTCTGAACTGCCACTGCTCAGGTGCTAGAGAGGAGGGTGTCTAGCCAGTGGGGGCATCTGGAGACCTGTCCCCCACCACATCCTTCCTGAGTTTCTCTCGGCTCCTGCAGAGTAAGGAGGAATAAGGATTCACCAGCTCAGCTGCCTGTGGGTCCTCCTAACACAAGCTCTGATGAGTGACATTGGAGACTAGACTTATTAAGGATTCTGCAAAATGGCCCGATGGTGGTAGCTCAGTTCTTGTTAGTCACGCTTTGGTGGGGAAACATTTTACCAGGTTCGTTTCGAGGTTTGGCCTTGAATCGTTTCACAAGATTAATTTAGGGAGTCAAGCCTCACAGGGTAGCAGCTAAGTTCTGAGGCAGAGGCATTTGAGAAAAACTTTAAATACAGTAATGCATCCAAAAGCTCTTGATGCCCATGCTTGATGGCCTCGAAACTGGGCAGCTTATTTTCTGTTCTCTCCTGCCCTCTCCTGACCAAAAGGGAGAAGTACACGTCCCCGCAGACACCGGGCAGGGAAGGATCTCCCTTTATCAGGCAAAGCCAGCAACCTAGGATGCCTCAAGTTTTAAAAGACCGTGTCTCCAAACAAGACTTGTTTATTAAAAAAGAATAACTTGAAATTAAAATCGAAATGAGATACCACTGCAAACCTATCAGAATTGCTAAAAACAGAGCTCCGAGAATCCCAAGAACTGGAATTCTCACACACTGCTCATGGGAATGTGAAATGGTACAACCACACTGGAGAACAGTCTGGCAATTCCGGGTACAGTTAAGTACTGTACCATATAATCCAGCTGTCTCACTCCTAGGTATTTAACCAAAAGAAAGAAAAATATACGTTCATGACAAAACATACTGTATGATTCCATTTCTATGATATTCTTGAGAAGGCAGAGCGTATTGGACATAAAACATAAGTGGGTGACAAGGGAATAGAGCTGTGAGTTGACTATAAAGGGACGCAAGGGAATTTTCTAGGGTGATGGAAGTGTTCTTTCTCTTGATCGTGGTGATGGTTACACACCTGTGTGTCAAAAATCATTGAACTGTACACTTAAAAATGTGATGTTATTGTGTAGAAATCTGATCTTAATAAATCTGATTTCTAAGAAAGAAATGTCTTCTCTTTCTCCTCTGAGTTGCTTAAAAGATGTACCTATGAATTATAAACAAAGAGTACAAAGAGCTTCACTCACTATCCTCATAGACAAAGGGTTAGGTCACAAGCCACTTAACAGCGGGTAGTGTAGTCACACACCAGAGTGTGCCCTGAGGGGAATTCAGCATGGGAAAAAAACAGAACAGGCATTCTATATTTTGGCTATAAGGGCTCCTAGGTAGTTAAGAGGCATATCTCAGGAAGAATTTTAGTGGCCCCAAATTCTTGCGCCTCCCCATGCATAGATAAGCACCAAAATCATCGCTTGGGGTAGCTGTTCTTCGTGATTAGTTTGACTACATTTATTTTCCACCAACAAATTCAAATGCATACTGGTTCCTCCCCAACCTCTTTAGAGCAGTTCCGCAGGCTAGGGTCCTCAGAAAAGTCCCTGAATACAACTAAAATTCACTGCTCTTAAGTCCTGTGTTTTTTCCCAGGAGACAGAATGAACCTGCATTTTTAATTAGTAGATCAGTCATCACTGTGGTGAAATAAAATTCATACGGCAAGATAAGAAAAAATTAAAATTCTTCTTTGCTCCCCTCTCTTTTAGTGTGTGTCCTGCACCTGCATTAGCCAGACCTCCTTAGGAAATGAGCTTCCTCCTTAATCTTGTAAGGACCCATGATGACTTACGACCCTCTACTCGATTTATCCTGCAGATCTGGATTGTGTAAACTGTCAATAATATGTCATTTGCTGTATAATCCTTTGTCTCAAAAACATACATAATTGTGCTTTGACCTCTAATGAGTGGAACAGTCCTCAGAGTTTTTTGACAGAATGTCTCCCAGGTTAGACTCCTCAGGCTGGCTTGAATAAAATTTTCCATTCCTTTCTTAGACTATTAATTTTTTCATTCATAACTTCTACCCTGGCTAGGAAAACTTCAGCCAGAAAAAAGGAAACTTGATATATTAATCAGCCTCTGGCCTTCTTGCAAGCAAATGTACAAGTTCTTCTAGGCTTTTCTTCTTCTCTTTTTTAAATTTAGTTTTGGCTGCACCCATGGCATGTGGAAGTTCCCAGGCCAGGGATCGAACTGGTGCCACTGCAGTGACAACACCTGATCCTTAAGCTACTGAGCCACAGGGGAATTCCACATGGGGTCTAATCAGAGCTGTAGCTGCCGGCCTACAGCACAGCCACAGCAACGCGGGATCGGAGCCGCGTCTACAATCTATACCACAGCTTACGGCAACTCCGGATCCTTAACCCACTGAGGGAAGCCAGGGATCGAACCTGAGTCCTCATGGATACTATCTGGGTTCGTTAACCACTGAGCCACAATGGGAACTCCTCTTCAACTTGTTAATGTGTTATATCACATTGATCGATTTTCAGGTATTGAAAAATCCATGTATCCCTGGATAAATCCTACTTGATTATGGTGTATGATCTTAATAATATATTGTTGGATTTGATATGCTAGTATTTTGTTGAGAAGTTTTGCACCTATGTTCATCAGTGATATTGGCCTGTAATTTTCTTTTTTGGTGGTATCTTTGTCTGGTTTTAGTATTATCAGGGTGATGGTGTCCTCATAGAATGAGTTTGGGAGTGTTCCTTTCTCTGCGTTTTTTTTGGAAAAGTTTCATAAGGATAGGTGTTAACTCTTCTCTAACGTTTGATAGAATTCACCTGTAATGCCATCTGGTCCTGGACTTTTGTTTTTTGGAAGTTTTTAAATCAGTTTCAATTTCAGTACTTGTGATTGGTGCATTCATCTTTTCTATCTCTTTCTGGTTCAGTCTTGGAAGACTGTACCTTTCTAAGAATTTGTCCATTTCTTCCAGATTGTCCATTTATTGGCATATAGTTGCTTGTCTCTTATGATCCTTCGTATTTCCGTAATGTCCATTGTAACTTCTCCTTTTTCATTTCTAATTTATTGATTTGAATACTTTTTTTTTCTTGATGAGTCTGGCTAAGTGTTTATCAATTTGTTGTTCTTTTCAAAGAACCAGCTTTTAGTTTCATTGATCTTTTCTATCATTTTCTTCATTTCTATTTCATTTATTTCTGCTCTGATCTTTATGGTTTCTTTCCTTCTACAAACTTTGGGGTTTGTTCTTCTTTCTCTAGTTGCTTTAGGTGTAAGCTTATGTTGTTTATTTGAGAGTTTTCTTGTGTCCTGAGGTAGGCTTGTATTGGTAAAAACTCCCCCTCTTATTATTATTTTTTCTTTTTTTGGCCACACCCATGGTATATGGAAGTTCTGAGGCCAGATATATTTTTTTTTATTCTTAATGGATTTTATTTCAATTATAGGTGTACATAAATCATCACAAGTCAATTTTATAGATTTTGTATCCCAAACCCCCAGTGCATCCTCCCACCCCCCAGATTGTCTTATTTGAAAAACCAAGGTTTTCCAAAGTCTGTGAGTCATTCTCTGTTCTGTAAAAAGGTTCACTGTGTCTTTTTAGTTTCCACATGTAAGCGGTAGCATTGGGTGTTGCTGTTTAATTGTCTGACTGGTTTCACTTCGCATGATAATTTCTAAGTCCATCCATGTTGCTGTAAATGTTGATAATTCGTTCCTTTTAATGGCTGAGTAACATTCCATTGTGTGTATGTACCATATCTTCCCTATCCACTCTTCTGTGGATGGGCATTTAGGTTGTTTCCATGACCTGGCTATTGCATAGAGTGCTGCAATGAACACTGGAGTACATGTCTTTTCGAGTCATGGTTTCTGCTGGAGAGATGCCCAGGAGTGGGATTGCTGGATCAAATGGTAATTCTATTTTGAGTTTTCTGAGGACTCTCCATACTGTTTTCCACCCAAGGCCAGATATTGAAACTGAGCTGGAGCTGCAGCCTAAGCCACAGCTGCAACAATGCTGGATCTGTAACCCACTGTGCCAGACTGGGGATCAAACCAGTGCCTCCACAGAGACAGCCCATACCATCAACCCACTGTGCCACAGTAAGAACTTCTATAAACTCCCCTCTTAGAACTGCTTTTGCTGCATCTCATAGGTTTTGGATCATGTGTCTTTGTCGTTATTTGTCTTTAGATATTGTTTGATTTCCTCTTTGATTTCTTCTGTGATCCACTGGTTGTTTAGTAGTATATTGTTTAGTCTCCACACGTTTTGTGTTTTTCGAAGTTTTTTTTCTTGTGCTTAATTTCTAGTCTCATGGCATTGTGGTCTCTAAAGGTGCTTGATATGATTTCAATTTTCTTAAATTTCCTGAGGCTTGATTTGCTGCCCAAGATTTGATCTATCCTGGAGAAAGTTGCATGTGCACTTGAGAAGAATGTGTATTCTGCTGCTTTCAGAGGGAATGTTCTATAATTATCTATTAAGTCCAGCTGGTTAATGCATCATTGAAGGCCTGTGTTTCTGTGTTGATTTTCTGTCTAGATGATCTGTCCATTGCTGTAAGTGCGGTGTTAAAATCCCTCACTATTATTGTGTTACTGTTGATTTCTCCTTTTGTGGCTGTTTAGTTGCCTCATATATTGAGGTGCTCCTATGTTGGGTGCATATATATTTACAATTGTTATGTCTTCTTCTTGGATTGATCCTTTTATCATTGTGTAATGTCTTTCTTTGTCTCTTGTAGCAGTTTTTATTTTAAACTCTATTTTGTCATATGTGAGTATTGCTACTCCAGTTTGCTTGCTTGCTTGCTTGCTTGCTTTCCTTCCTTCCTTCCCTCCTTCCTTCTTCCCTTTTTTGGCCGCCCTGCAGGATATGGAGTTCCTGGGCCAGGTATCACATCCATTGTGACCTATGCAATAGCGGAGGCAACAAACCTGCATCCCAGTGCTCCAGAGATGCCACCAATCCTGTTGTGCCACAGCAGGAACTCCATACTCCAGCTTTTTAGAAATTTCTGTTGGCATGGAATAGTTTCTTCCATCCTCTCACTTTAAGCTTGTATATGTCCCTAGGTCTGAAATGGGTCTCTTGCAGACAGCATATATATGGGTTTTATTTATTTTTTTTATCCATTCAGCCAATCTATGTCTTTTGGTTGGAGAATTTAATCAATTTACATTTAAGGTAATTATTGATATGTATGTTCTTATTACTGTTTGTCAATTATTTTGGATTTGTTTTTGTTGGTTTTTTTCTTCCCTTCTTTTTTTGTTCTCTTCTCTTGTGGTTTGATGCCTATTTTCAGTGTTGTGTTTGGATTACTTTTTCTTATTTGTGTGTGTAACTATTATAGATTTTTGGTTTTTAGTTACCATGAGGTTTTGATATAGGAGTCTATATATATATACAAGGTTGTTTTAAGTTGCTAGTATCTTAATTGGAAATGCAACTCCAGTATCCTACTCCTCTTCTCAAGACTGCTGGCTTTCAGATCATATTTGTGTGTGGATGATTTCCTACTTTTACTATATGTTTGCCTTTATTGGTGAGCCTTCTCATTTGTGATTTTATCATTTCTAGTTGTGACCTTTCCTTTTCCACCTAGAGAAGTTCCTTCAGCATTTGTTGTAAAGCTGCTTTAGTGGTATTGAATTCTCTTAGCTTTTGCTTGTCTGTAAACTTTTGCTTTCTCCTTCAACTCTGAATGAGAGCCTTGATGGGTAGAGTATTCTTGGTTGTTGGTTTTTTTTTCCATTCATCATTTTAAGTATATCATGGCACTCCCATCTGACCTGCAGAGTTTCTACTAAAAAATTAGCTGATAACCTTATGGGGGTTCCCTTGTATGCTATTTGTTGCTTTTTTCTGGCAGCTTTCAATATTTTCTCTTTGTCTTTAATTTTAGTCACTTTGATTAACATATATCTCTGGTTGTTCCTCCTTGGGTTTATTCTATATGTGCTTCCTGGATTTTAGTGCTTCCTGGATTATAATGAGTGGTTCCTTTCCCATGTTAAGAAGGTTTTTAGCTATTATCTCTTCAAATATTTTCTCTGCCCTTTTTCCCTCTTCTTCTGGCACCCCTATAATGAGAATGTTTGTGCATTTAAAGTTGTCCCTGAGTTCTCTTAGACTGCCATTTATTTTCACTCTTTTATCTTTATTCTGTTCCACATCAGTGATTTCTACCAGTCTGTCTTCCATCTTTCTCACTCATTCTTCTGCCTTTTGCAGTCTGCTCTTGGTTCTTTCTGGTGAATTTTTGATTTTGGTTATTGTGTTTTTCATTTCTGCTTATTTCATCTTTAAATCGATTTCTTTGTTCAACATTTCCTATAATTTCTTGATTTTTGCCTTCAGTTTTTCCCCAAGATATTGGATCATCTTTACATTACTCTTAAGTCTGTTTCATGGAGGTTACTTACTCCAGTTCACTTAGCTATTTTTCTGAGGTTTTGTCTTGTTCCTTCATCTGGTTCCTATTTCTCTGCTTTTTCATTTTGTATGGTCTCCTTTTTGCAGCATCTCTTGCTTCTTGTGTCCGCTCCTCTGTGGGTGAAGTTGATGTAGGGGCTTGTGGCAGGCTTCCTGACGGAGGGACTGGGCCTGACCACTGGCAGGTAGAGTTGAGTTTTGTACCTCTGGTGGGTGGAGCTTTGTCTCTGGGTGTGATTAAAGGTGGCTTTGTGTCTAGGAAGACTTTATGCAGCCTCTTTGCTGATGGTTGGGGCTGTGTTTCCACCATGTTTGTTTTTTGGCCTGGGGCAAGTTTCTTCCAAAATGGCAGCCTCCAGGGGAGCTCATGCCAATGATCATTCCCTAGAACCTTTGCCTCCAATATCCTGTCCCCACAGTGAGCCAAAGCTGACCCCTGCTTTCCCAGGAGACGCTCCAAGACCTGCAGGTAGGTCTGACCAGATTCTTATGGAGTCCCTGCTTTGCCCTGGGACCAAGTGCACATGGAATCCTGTGTTTTACTCACCAAGGGTGGAGTATCTTTCCCCCCTAGACCTGTGGAGCTCCTGTCCACACACACCTTACTGGCCTTCAATGCCAAAAGCTCTGGGAGCTCCTCCTCCTAAGACCAGACCCCCAGACTGGGAAAATGATGTGGAGCTTGGAACTCTCATTCCTGTGACAGAGTCTCTGTGACAGTTATTTTCCAGACTGTGGTTGGAAAATATTTCCAGTCTGTTGCCCACCCACCAGGTATGGGTTTGCTTATATCTCAAACATGCTCCTCCTACATTCTCAGTGTGTCTCCTTTGTCTATGGAAGAGCTTTTTTGGTAGCTTCCTGTCTACTTTGTTGAAGGCTGTTCAGCAGTTAGTTGTAATTTCCATGAGAGGAGAAGAGCTTGAGTCCTTCTACTCTGCCATCTTGTCCTAAGAGCCCTCTTCTTTTTTTTAAATTGAAGTATTGTTGACGTGCAGTATTTCGGGTGTACAGAAAAGTGATTCAGTCATATAGCAATACACACACACACACACACACACACACATTCATTTTTAGATTCTTTTCCATTATAGGTTATCACAATGTATTGAAAATAGTTCCCTGTTCTATACAGTAGGTCCTTGTTGTTTATTTTACATATAGTAGTAGCGTGTATCTGCTAGTCCCAAATTCCTAATTTATCCCTCCTTCCCCCCTCCCCTCTGGAAACCTTAAGCTTGTTTTCTGTCTGTGAGTCTGTTTCTGTTGTATAGTTTTTAAATATTCCACAATAAGTGCTTTAATGTATTTGTCTTTTTCTGTCTGACTTACTTCACTCTGTATGATACTCTCTTGGTCCATCCATGTTGCTACAAATGGCAACATTTCATTCTTTTTTATGGCTGAGTGACCTTCTCTTCTATGCTTTTTGAGATCTGAAAGCTTCTCAGAGGCACCTAATTTTCTGTTTGGAACAATACCCAGAGCCCCAGGAGTCCAGACTGCGACCCACTGGGCAAGCAGGGTCCCAGAAAGCAGCAGAAAGCCCAGGGTTCTCTTGCTTGGAAGATTCCTATCCAGGGCTGGCAGCTGTTTGTGACCCAGGTAGGCTCTAGGGTGGAGAAAACAAAGTGGGCCCTAATTCAATTGCTTCTTGCCTCACTCTCTTAACCCTTTGTCAGTTCTCTTCCTGGGGTTTGATAAGAAATGCCCCCTATGATATAATAAGAAACACATGTGTTATCTGTTCTGTGTTCTTTGTTCCTGACACAAAGTTCCTCAAACCCTTGGAATTTCCCAAGTGATAGAAGTGTCTAAAGCCTGTTGGTCAGAGCACAGATGACAACCTGAACTTGTGACTGAAATCTGAAGTGGGGAATGGGAGCAGTCTTGTGGGATTTAGCCCTTTATCTATGGAATCTCTAGACAAATCATGTGAGAATTGAGTTAATTGCTTTGTGGTGTTGAAAACACACACTGGAGCCACTATCTCAAGCTTGCAGCACCCTTCACCCCCCCACCCCACCCTATCTAGCCACTTGTCTTGGATCCTGTCTGGCCCCCTCCATGTTCCTCCCTTCAAAGGCCAACTCCTCCAGGAATTTTCCTTCATGTGGGTTTCAACTTTGTCTGAAATCTCAGTTCTGCTATCAATAGAACTCTTGTGTGCCTTCCACTTTCTCTCATAATAATAGGAGTTCTTCCTCAGGACTTTTGTGAGCACCAGTGCTCAGCACAGAGTCTGGCATATGATAAGTGCTCAGTTGATGCTGATGGAGAGCTCTTTCTCCCATACTCATACACATACACATAAGCACTTTGCATTTTCCTAAAGTTAAAATGATGATGAGAGGAGACTTCGCGGGTGGAAAGTTTCTAATTATTATCACATTATGGTAGCTACTATGTGTTAAGTTTCAACAACATGTACCTGGGCACCTGACTCATAGAAAGTCATTTAATCATCAAAAATGACAAGGTAGGAGTTCCCATCGTGGCTCAGTGCTTAACGAACCCAGCTAATATCTGTGAGGACACAGGTTTGATCCCTGGCCTCGCTCAGTGGGTTAAGGATCCCACATTGCTGTGAGCTGTGGTGTAGGTCACAGATGTGGCTTGGATCCCAAGTTGCTGTGGCTGTGGTGCAGGCCAGCAGCTACAGCTCCAATTTGACCCCTAGCCTGGGAACATACATATGCCACATGTATGGCCCTAAAAAAAAAAAAGACAAGATAGAAATTTTTACCCTAATTTATAGAAATAAAAGTCAAAGTGTCAGAATATCAGTAAACCTCAGTGGTCTCACCTGCAAAGTGCAAATAATAACGTTAACTCATTTGGTTGATATTATAGTTTAACATAATACATGCAAAATACCCAACACAATACCTAGTACATACTAAGTGTACACAAATGGCAAATAATGATAAATACTCCTGGGCCTGGATTATAGTCAGCACACCCCCATAGACCTTTTCCACTCATCTTGACCCCCAGAGAACCCTAACATTAATATGTTGAAACCCTAATCCCCAAAGTGATGGTATTTGGAGATGGGGACTTTGGAAGATAATTAGGCCTAGATGAGGTCATGAGGGTGAGGCCTCTGGGATAGGATTAGTGCCTTTATAAGAAGAGACACCAGAGAGCTTGTTGTCTCTGCCATTTGAGGACAAAGCAGTAAGTCAGCCATCTGCAACCAGGAAGATAGCTCTTACCAGAACTTGACTATGCTGGTGCCTTGATCTCGGACTTCCAGCCTCCATAACTGTCAGAAATAAATTTCTATTGTTTAAGCCACCCAGTGGTACTTTATTATGGCAGCCCAAGTAGACCAAGATGCAAGGCTATAAGCAAATATACCTTTTGTTCTGGAAGAAAATGCCTTTGCATCAAGGTCATTTGCTTGCTTACCACGTTTGTTAAAAAACAAAAATTCAACTGATGAATTTGAAGATCTCAATTAGATCTTTATTTAATGATTCATGAATTGGGCAGATTTTCATCTTAACCGTCAGAAAGAAGCTCTCAGGACCTATGAGAAATGGAAGGTTTTTATAGGCATAAGGGGGAAGAAAAATGAAGTTTCTATCAAAAGAGTGGATTATTTCAGGCAAGGTCACCTTCATTTGGGGAAAGGTGTGAACCTATCAGATTATCTGAGTAGTCCTGACCAGGTAATTCCAGATTGACTGATTAAAGGTCATTTTCCTAGGAGAGGCTGAAACTAATTCAATTAGATATTAAGTCTTGTTTTGCTGATGTGGGCCTTAGCACAGGTGACTCCACGTAGCCCTGTTATTTCTTTTCCTTTTTCCATTTTTTAAAAAAAATGCTATTAAAATGGTAGCCGATACGCCAAGCTCAGTGCTCTTCAGTTGAGATTCAAATCCACTGCATGTTCAGCATCCACCTGGCTCATGGCATCACCACCACAGGACCTGGAGAAAAAGGGAAACCCCTGCAAATGACACACATGATGCTCGTGCTCTGGGTAATAAAGTCTTTTGTTTCTGACCCAGGAGTCTCCTGTTTTCTGCCAGCATCCAAACTTATGGGCTTGCAAATAGGGTAAAATCAAATCCTAGAATTGAAATCTATGACAAAGGCAAAGTTAATTTATTTTGGTTTCTCAAAAAAGTCATGCCCTGGAAGACATCACAAATGCTATTCTACCTAGAATATTCTGGCCTTTCCCTTCTCCTGGTAACCTATATCAGTTCCTCTGGGAAGCCCTCTCCCCTGCCTCCCATTCCTTATCCTTTGACTACACTGTCTCCCCCTCCTCCCCCAATGCTCAAAATCCCCAGAGATTCTTCTGCTTCTCTGACCAAAGCACTTCTCTCAATGTATTGTAATTGTCTTTTCATTTACTTGGTCCCTTCTCCCCTAGTAGAGTAGGATCTCTGTGAGATCAGAGACTGTGTCTTCTAAAATACACCCCAGTCTAGTACATTGCCTGGCATCTGTTGGCGCTTATTATGTGTTTATGGAATGAATGCCATGTTATTATAGTGATATGCATAAAGCAGTATAAAAATACAGAGTTAAATCAGACTGAAGGTCTAAAAGGATGGCCGTAAAGGAAAGCAAAATATGTCTCACCCCAAATATGACTTTTTGACATAAAAGTTATTTTGAGATGAAGGCAATTAAGTGGCAAATGCAGAAAAGGCTCCCCCTTTCCACTAACGGCAGGAAATAAATGTCCCCTTTCACGGAGACAGATTCTTACCACCTCAGGGACTAGAGACCAGTGTGAAAGAAAAATAAAAATGAAGTCAGTATGGTTAAGAGAGCTCTCTAAAATGGAGCCGGGAGGTCACTGAGGAAGTCTGACTTACTCATGTCTCAACCTGGGTGGAATCTTTCACCCACTTATTGTCTTAAAGCCAGAATCCAGATCATCTGCTCAGTGTTTCAGAAGTTCAAGATACTTATCCAACTCTTACCCTAAAATACTTCACGGCAGCCTATCTACTTATTGGACCTTTGTCGTAAAATAACTGGTGAGAGCCTATTGTTTAAGGACAAATATTTCCTTTCTTGCTTCAGGGTCAATCATAATTGTGTGGATTTTGGCTTTTTAAGCTCCTGATTCTCTCTTCCTTGAACACTTTTTCAATTTTTCAGTCTCCCAAATAGCAATTCCTAAGACTCCCAAATGAAACTCTTGGCTTTTTTTTTTTTTTTTTTTTATCGTTTGACAAGAGGCACCAGCGTAATCTGCAAACAAACCTTGTTAACCTCCTGCCTTCCCATTTAAGAAAGATAAGGACTACCTAGCTCTAGGTGGACTACCCCTAACCTAAGACCCATTATCTTGCCAATTCTCCACAGATTTTAAGCACTTTCTGCTCTAGTCACTTCTTCTGGTCTTCATTCTCTTGTGAAGACTTCTCCACAAGCCTTTGTCAGATTAATTTTCAGGCCCAGCCAGGGATCCTAAGAGAATGGAGAGAAATTTTTCCTCTCTTACAGCCTCCTAAAAGACGTGATGATTGGGGTTGGTTTGAAGGACTGGTTAAGTACAGAGAGAAGGGGAAAGTGTTTCAGGCAGTGAAGATGGTATATGAACTCCGGAGAAGCAGGAATTGGAAAAGCAATGCCTTTCAGAAACTGCAGATGACCTACCATGGCTGCAGCTACAGTCAGGGGGAGGAAGTGGCAGGAAATAAAGCTGACTGACAGGCAGGCAAAGACTGATCATGAAGTCTAAATTTTATCTAGAATTCTGATTTTCAAGTCAGGCTTGGACCCTCTTCAGTGTATCATAACATGAACGGTGAGATGCAGAAAAAAGAGTAGTAATTTCAGAAAACTTGTGTTACCATATCGGTTCTTCCACTCACTTCCCCCCTGGGCCTCAGAACCACGGTAAACACAGTGATAACACTTTTCTTGACTGCCTTAAGAGGATTAAATGCAATAATCTAGGTAAAGTTCCTGGTACATGGCTTGGCTCTATAAATCCGTTTTCCCTCCCCTTTCTCCTCGGGGCCTTTTGCGCAAGCGGGGTGGAGTTCAGTCGCCTCTCCCACGGCCCTCCCAGGTGCACGCCTGCGGTACGGGAAAAACCAGCCGGCGGGTCCCAGTCCCTCGGGTTGGTCGGCCTGGGCGCAGCCGCGCGGGGGCGCTCTAGGATGCGCCTCCGCGCTCTATGGTTTTTTTTTTTTCCCCTTCGCCCCGGAAGTGGTTCCGGGCAAGGGTTGGTAAGGTCGGGCCATGGTGGGGCAGAGGTTGGGAAGATGGCGTGGCGTGGCTGGGCGCATAGAGGCTGGGGCTGCAGACAGGCGTGGGCTCCACCGGCGGGCAGCCGCAGCTGCGGGGAGCTCACCGCGGGCCTGGCCCCGCCGCGGCTACTCGGGCGCAGGTAATGACCGCCGCTTGGGGTTCTCGCCCCTGGTGCCCCGGTCTCTGGCCGTGTATCTTCAGGGGCGGAGGCCGTGTGGGCCTCTCGTGCCGCTTCCCGCTCACCCTCTACGCACACCCGTCTCTTCTCTCTTCTCCCCCTTTCCCCTCACGCCTCCGTCCAGTCCTTCTCGCCGCGCCATCCTGTACCGGGTTCACAGTGACCAGCCCCGGCCCTGCTTTCAGTGAGCGCGCGCTGGCCCCTCTCTCATCGGGAGGGACAGTAACCTGCGAGGGCTGATCGTGCGCCACGCCTCATAATCCCGCCAGCGAGGGAAGCAGTTAACACACCTACTCGAATGGCAGGGCCAAGATTTTATTCTCTGTCGGTTTTTATACGCACCTTAGTTTTACAGCTAATTACCTTCCTTAGCGTTTAGAAAGCCTTATAAGGGAAGACAAAATCACAGGAGAGCGTCACTTTGCCGCTTGCAGAGTTGTAGGGGAGGCTTTTCTGTTCAAAAATTGAAACAGTAGAATAGTTGGTGTCCAGATGATTTGGAGAGAAAACTACTCGACTGTTGCCGAGTGGAGGCTGTATGAAGAGTATAGTCTGTCTGTAATTTGCTGCTTTTGCCTTAGAATAATTTAACTCTAAATTGAGAGAAGAGAGAAACCCTCAACTAAGATTCTGATGTGTATGGGCTCTGAAATTTCTTTCTGTTCTTTATTCCAGAGTTTCAGCTTTCCTAATCTCTGCCTTGGTTAGATAAGTGCCTGGAATCCACCCGATAGATGGTAGATGGTAGCAAGAAACATGAATGTTAAATACTGAGGCTCCAGAGTGGTGGAGCCATTGCTTAAAGTCACGTGGAGTGTTTGTAGGCTATATTTCCCAGACCCTAGCCAAGTCCTGCCAACTCAGAAGGGGGCGGGGTGGGGTGGGGTGGAAGGACCCGTAGTTCTAAACTGGCACTCCAGTTCATTAGGATCAGTGTCCCTTAACCTCATGGAACATGGAGCCTCAGGCACTAATCTTAAACTTCAGAGGAGATGGAAAACGAGGTCAGGTGGAGGTGGTGATTTATTTCAGCTGTCTTGATTCCATTCTTTACTCCAGATCACAGTCGAAATTGCAGAGTTTGAGAGGGAAGAAAAGTGAATGTAGCTTTTAGGAAGCAACGGGTGTTAAGTGTTAAAAGATATGTGTTAGGAAGAGAAAGGAAAAGAAAAGTTTTGCTTAATGAGGAGCCCCTGGAGCTCCCGCTGTGGTGCAGTGGGTTAAGGATTCGTCATTGCTGCAGCTGCGGCTGAGATTTGACCCCCCCTGGCCTGGGAACTTGCATATACTGTGGGTATGGGGGGGGGAAGGAGCCTCTAGTAAAAATTGGAGCGCATTTGGAAAAAATACAGGTGATGCTGACGATTAGCATCACAATTTTTAAAAGTTTGTCATTTATATGCAGAGTATGAAATTGACATTTTTCTGGTGTTACTGAAATTTGTGTATTAAAAGAGGTTGTAGGTAAGCTTGGAATATGATTATATGCCTACTTGCCTCTGGAAAGAAGTGTGTGTTTCTTTTTCTTTTTTTCTTTTTTGGTCTGTTTAGGATTGCACGCACAGCATATGGAGGTTCCCAGGTTAGGGGTTGAATCGGAGCTGTAGCTGTTGGCCTACACCACAGCCTCAGCAATGCCAGATTCTTAACCCACTGAGTGGGGCTAGGGATTGAACCTACGTCCTCATGGATAATCAGTCAGATTAGATTATATACATTAGATTAGATTGTATATATTATATGTATGATTATAGATTATAATTATATATAATTATATATTATAACTATATAATATATATTATTTAGATTATATATATATACAGATTGTATATATTTCCTTATATATAACTATTAGGTTTGTTTTCACCTCTGGCAGTTCTAAGATTAGACCAGTCAGATTAGATTATATAGTAGATTAGATTATATGTATTATATAGATTAGATTATATATTATGTGGATTATATTATATTATATTATATATTAGACTAGATTATTATATAGATTAGATTATATATTATAAATTTAGATTATAATTATAACTATATAATCTATATTATATAGATTATATATATATACAGATTAGATTATATTTCCTTATATATAACTATTAGGTTTGCTTTCACCTCTGGCAGTTCTAAGATTAGACCACAGAGGAGTGAAGTCAGGGATATGGTTAAAAAGCAGAGGTCTGGGCTCAGTCTTGAACATTTGAAGACATTTATCATGCTTTTTCTGGTTGGTTTTACATTTTAAGGAATGTAAAACGAAAGCACCCTCAGAACAGAGAATGTACTTTGTCATATAATGTGTGATGAAATTCTTGTTATATCTAAAAGCATCCTGTATCCAGCTCTAACTGATCTAATCAATTAGGGGAATTTTTTTTTTTTTTTTTTTTTTTTTTTGGTTTATGTGGTTAAAAAGTCCAGAGGTGAGGCTGGCTTCTGGTGAGGCAGGATCTGGTGTTTCAGATGGTCACCAAGACTCTGTCTTTCTCCATGGCTTGGCTCTGCTTCCTAAATGTTGACTCTGTTTTCTCAGTATGCTATCTCTGTGATGTAAGATGGCCATCAGCAACACTTGGGCTGTATACCTTTAGATTCAAATCCAGCAGGAAAAATTCTCTTCCCCAGTATTACAGAGAAAATCTTGAAATTGAATTTAACTGGAGTGAATTGGTCAAACTTGGGCTACATGTCCATCTTCGAATCCCTTAAAGTTGCCAGGGAATGGGATGTGTAGGTTTGCTTAAGCCAGTTAGGACCTTGGTGTGTCTCCCCAAACCAAATAGCTGGAAATTTCAGGGTACTCTCAGGAGAGGGAAAGAGGATATGGGTGCTGGCAGTGAGCCAGAATCCACCGTCAGTCCTAGTGAAACCTCTGTGTTGGAATTTTTTGGTTGCAAACCCTATTTTCAAAATTCTAGTCAGGTTACCTAGATAACCATTGTAATTTAAATAGAAATATTGTTGGAAGAATGGGGGATTAGGTTCTAGCTCCTGCTGTTCAAAAAGTGGTTCATGAACCAGCAGTTTGGGACAGAGTTTGCCAAACCTATTTTGTAAAAGGCTAGATAGAAATAGGGCCACAGTGGAGTTCCCTTATGCTGCAGTGAGCTAAGGACCTGGTGTTGTCACTGCAGAATCTCGGGTAGCTGCTGTGGTGCAGGTTCAGTTTCTGGGCCAGGAACTTCCACATGCCCTGGGTGCAGCCAAAAAAAAAAAAAAAAAAAAAAAAAAAAAAAAAAAAAAAAAAAAAAAAAAAAAAAAAAAAAAAAAAAAAAAAGAAAAAAAAGAAAGAAAAAGGGAAAAAAAATTGGGCCACATAAATTTTCTGTTAGATATTCTCTTTCAAACAACTCCTTAAAAATGCAAAAACAGTATTAAGCTGAAGCGCCAGATTCACTCTGTAGGCCATAGTTTGTCAATCTGTAATTTAGGAGCTTACCTAGAAATGCAGAATCTAAGACTTAACTCACCCCAGACCTACTTAATTAGAATATTAGTTTAAATAAGATCCACAGGTGATTTGTATAGTAAAGCTTTTCCCACACCTGTGATGAATCTCAACCTTGCACATGAGAATCACCTGGGGAGCTCTTAAAAATACTGATGCCTTGGTCCCACCCCGGGAAATTCTAATTTAGTCTGTCTGGTGTGGAGCCATGGTATCGTATTTTTAAGAGCTCACCACCCGGCAGTTCTGATGAGTAGTATAGGAAAGGAGAAGCTGTTTTCCCTCTGCTAGTCTTAGGTTCTTTGTCAGGGGCCCTGTCAGACTAACAAAAGACAAATTAACAAGAGGAAAATAAACAAGTTTATGAACATGGGCATTGCACATATGTATGGGAATAGTGATGAGTAACCCAAAGGGGTGGTTAGAATTTGGTCTTATGTACCATTTTAACAAAAGAATTACAACATTTTAGAGAAATGACAAAACAAAGGAAAAGGATTTTGAGTTTTTAGGGCAGCAAATTTTAGGAAGGTAATATAAGAGGGTACTAATGGTAGACAAGGGCTAGTTGGGAAAGTTATGTGGAGTCCTTTGGTGCTTTCTCTGGGCTCATTAGGCTTAGGGTTGTGTTGTGATTAACAGCTGTCCTTCCTGGTAGAAAGGGGAGAGTGGGTCCTGCTTTTAGGCATATAGGGGCAGGGCAGGGAGTGTTTGTTTTGCTTTTTAGGGCTACACCTGCGACATATGGAGGTTCCCAGGCTATGAGTCCAGTTGGAGCTACAGCTGCGACCTACACCACAGCTCATGGCTACGCCAGATCGTTAACCCACTGAGCGAGGCCAGGGCTTGAACTGCAACCTCATGGTTCCTAGTCGGTTTCGTTTCTGCTATGCCATGACGGGAACTCTGGGAGTTTTTCTTATATCTGCTTCTTCTCTGTTGCCTTCAGTTCTGAATGATCCCTATGCTAAAGTGGCGTATTTCGGGGTGGCGTACCCTGCTGCTCTTCGGGGCCAGCATTGAGAATTACTGTTCCAGACTAAGCTTTCAGGGTCATAACTGTCTCTGCCACAGCTAATGTGGTAAATTAAAAAACATGACTGTGATAATTTGCAACTCCTCATCTAGAATTGGAACCTATTTCCCTATTTCTTGAAGCTGGGTTGGCCTTGTGACTTGTTTTTACACAACTTTGCACATTACTTTCCCCCAGTGGCATGTGAAAGAAGTAATGTGTGAGGTTCAGAGTCTGGGCCTGGACAGACCTTGCAGCTTTAGCCTTTTCTCCCTTGGAACACACCCACTGCCATGGTAGAAGCCCCTGTTAGACTAGACTAGAGATTATGGAGACCATTTAGAGAGATGGCCAGTTGACAACCAATACTAAGATTCCAGATAGGGCAGTGGGGCCATCTTAGACTGTTCAGCTCCAGTTCAGAACCAAATGACTGGCAGCGTGAGTGACCCCTGGTAAGACCAGCAGAAGAACTCCAGCTGAGGGAGCTAATTTAACAGAGTCATGAGAAATAATGAATTACGGTTTTAGGACAGCTAAGTTTGGGGCAGTCTGTTATGCAATAATAAATGAGACAACTGGGAAAGCTGCTGCCAGATCAGGATCTGCTGACCAAAGTAAGAACTGTGCTGCCTCCTCCCTTATTTTCACTATCAGAATTGTCTTCTTACCAAACTCGGACTTCAGGCGTGCCCGTGTATCTGATTAGCAGACTATGATCACATTTGGAACCCTAACCAAAAGGATACCTGGGAAATAGTTTTTAGCTTTCCATTCCCTGCAGCATGTGAAGGTACTTTAGGTAAAAGAAATAGGTGTTCAGTGAGCCAAGACATAGTATTTAGTTCTGTCCCCAAAGTTCTGTATGTCCAACTGTAATTCCCGATATATATGCCCTTAACAATGTGTGCTCTGCATCTGAACTTAACCCTGGAGCCAGCTTTTGTAACATGTTCTTGATGTCCTCAACCCCACACTCAATGTTTTCAATAGTTCTCAATGTAACTATTACTCTAGGCAGAGGGTCTGGCTTTGCTTCAAATTCAGATTCCCAACCTGGTGTATTTGTATTCCTTTTCAATTACTGTGCTTCAGAATTGTAAATGAATTGACAAAACTGTAGAAGTAGTTTTTCACTAGAACCGAGTACATAGCCAGTAGTGTTTGTTAAGCAGTTGGAGATATAAAGGAATCTCATTCTTCGTATTTCTTGGTCTAAAAAAATAAATAAATTAAAAAAAGCCAGAAACCAGCAATACTGCGTTGTAATAATTTGTAACCATCTACATGGAAACATTCAAAGGAAATGTATTTCCATTACTTTATGTCACACCTTTGACTTTTGGCCAGAAGCGGTGTTACCTATTACTTTACTTACTAGCCCTAACTGTAGACTACTTTGAAATATGTAATAAAAATCGAATGCAATTGCAGAGGAATGTCATCTGCTATTTTAAAGGTACTATCATTTAGGAATGCCTTTGGCTATGTTTATTGTTGCTTAAGTAAATGAGTATTTACCTAGCATAAAATGATTGGAGATAGGCATGTATTGTCTTTGCTCAGTGGCTCAAAAAGTGTCAATTAGTAGACGAATCCTTTGGCCTTTTTCTTGGTAGAAGAGCAAGGCATTACAACCTTTACCAAGGCAGAAAGAAGTGGGAGGGAGGTGTTACTAGTGATACCACCATTTTTATCAGATAAGCACAACCTTTTCCAGAGGTTTCTAAACAATTCTTAGGTCTCATCTTATCAGAACTCTGTAATACGGTGACCCCCAGCCACAGGAGAAACTGGAAAAGTGGAGATATTTATCTTTCCTAGCCTCTTGCAGAAAAAGCAGGCAACAGAAGAAGAAATAGAAATAGAAATAGATTTGGAATTGGCTATTCAGCAATATTTGCCAAAGGGTATTCGTAAGACTGGTAATAGGCTCGGAAGGAGTTCACAGCTAATCAGAGCAATATTGGCATTTCTTTCTAAAATAGGTTTCGTTGAAAGGAGTAACATTTATTTGTAAGTATAAATTCTGAATTAGTAAGTTTTAAGGCATATTACTTTATTATCATCACTCCCTCACCTAACTAGTTCAACCAAGTTGAACTGTGGCATGGATTCAGAGTGTTGAAGAAAGAGCATTCTGGGCAAGTAATAATAGTGATAGTAGCTGTACCATTCCAGCTTCATGTTTCCAAATGCCTGCTAGACATCACCTGGGTGTTGTACCAATGCTAAAAATACTTCCCTGCAATGTAATTTACTTTAGTAAAATGTATAAATATTAAGTGTACAGCCCATTAATTCTGACAAATGTGTACGTATACCCATGCAACCATCCCCTAAAGATAAAGATCAGGTCCATCATTCCAGCAAGTTCCCTCTTGCCCCTTTTCAGTCAAGTCCCACTTTAGGCAACCACCATTGATTTTGATCACCATATATTATTTTGGCCCATTTTTTCAGCTTCATGTGTGTAAATGCAATCACACAATCACATTATGTGCTCTTTTGTGTTTAGCTTGTTTTTTCTCAACAGTGGTTTTGAGATTCATCTGTGATATGTGATCAGTAGTTTTTCACTAAGTACTACAGTTGGCCCTCTGTAACCCCAGTTCTGCATCTGAGGAAAAAACCAACTGTGGATGGGGAGGGCCAACTGTATTACACCATTTTACTTAAAAGATTTTTTTATTATAGTTGATTTACAATATTCTGTCAATTTCTGCTGTATAGCAAAGTGACCCAGTTAAACATAAGCATATGCATTCTTTTTCTCACTTTATCCTCCATCATGTTCCATCACTAATGATTAGATATAGATATAGTTCCCTGTACTATACAGGGTCTCATTGCTTATCCACTCCAAATGCAATAGTTTGCTTCTGCTAACTCCAGCTCCTGGTCTATCCCACTCCCTCCCCCTTGGCAACCACAAGTCTGTTCTCCATGCCCTTGAGTCGGTTTCTTTTCTGTAGATAGGTTCATTTGTTCTAATCCACCATTTTATGTAAGAGATTTGAGCATCCTGAATCTGGCACCCGCAAGGGAGTCCTAGAACCAGTCTCCCATGGGTACTGAGGGACAACTGTATTCTATTGTATGAATATACTACAGTTTATCCTTTCCCCTGTTGATGGAAGTGTACGTTCCAGTTTTTAACTGTTAGAATTGAGCTGCTATGATTGCAAACATTTTAAACAGTGCCCAAGATGGAATTTCTCATCTCTCATCTTCTAGTTGCCTATTTTGGTGCCTTTGATTTTCCTTATCTTAGCGAATAATACCACTTTCCTTTTCATAGATATGTTGATTTATGTCATATTCCAGATTCCACATGAGTGATATCATATAGTATTTGTTTTTCTCTGATTTACTTCGCTTAGTATGATAATCTTTAAGTCCATTCATGTTACTGCAGATGGCATGATTTCATTCTTTTTATGGCTAATATTCCATATTGTGTGTGTGTATTTATACCATATGTTTATGTTCTTTATCCATTCATCCATCTGTTGATGGATATTTAGGTCGTTTCCATGTCTTGCTATTGTAAAGGGTGCTACTATGAACATGGAGGGGTGTATATCTTTTCAAATTATAGTTTTGTCTTGGTATATGTCCAGGAGTGGCATTGCTGGATCATATGGCAACTGTATTTTTAGTTTAGTTTTTTTTTTTTTTTTGGTCTTTTTAGGGCTGAACCTGAAGCATGTGAAGTTCTCAGGCTAGAGAGTTCCTGTCGTGGTGCAGCGGAAACAAATCCGATTAGGAACCATGAGGTTGTGGTTTCGATCCCTGGCCTCGCTCAGTGGGTTAAGGGTCCGGCGTTGCTGTGAGCTGTGGTCGCAGACGTGGCTCGGATCCCAAGTTGCTGTGCCTGTGGTGTAGGTCAGCAGCAACAGCTCCTATTAGACCCCTAGCCTGGGAACCTCCACATGCCGCAGGTGTGGCCCTAAAAAAGCAAAAAAAAAAAAGGAAGTCAAGTTCCCAGGCTAGGGGTCAAGTTGGAGCTGTAGGTGCTGGCCTACACCACAGCCATAGCACAGTGGGATCTGAGCTCATGGCAATGCCAGATCCGAAACCCACTGAGTGGGGCCAGGGATTGAACCTCATGGATTCCATTTGGGTTCATTACTTCTGAGCCACAGTGGGAACTTTTTTTTTTTTTTTTTGCCACACCTGTAGCATGCAGACGTTCCTGGGCCAGAGAGTGAACTCTCACCACAGCTGTGACAATGCTGGATCCTTAACCATTGCACCATCAGGGAACTCCTATTTTTAGTTTTTTGAGAAACCTTCATACTGTTTTCCATACGTGCTGCACTGACTTACATTCCCAACACTTTCCAGCATTTATTAGTTGTAGCCTTTTTAATGATTGCCATTCTGACCAGTGTGAGCTGGTACCTCATTGTAGTTTTGATTTGCATTTCTCTAATAATTATCAGTGGTGAGCATCTTTTCATGTGCCTGTTGGCCATCTGTATGTCTTCTTTGGAGAAATGTTTATTTAGGTCTTCTGTACGTTTGTTGCTGTTGTTATTGTATGAACTGTTTGTTGGTTGCATCATTTACAAATATTTTCTCCCAGTCTATAAGTTGTCTTTTGGTTTCATTTATTGTTTCCTTTGCTGTGCAAAAGTTGGTAAGTTTGATTAGGTTCCATTTGTTTATTTTCGCTTTTATTTTTGTTGGCTTGGGAGACCTAAGAAAACCTTGGTATGATTTATATCAGAGAATGTTTTGCCTATGTTCTCTTCTAGGAGTTTTATGGTGTCTTGTCTTATATTTAAGTTTTTTAAGCCATTTTTAATTTGTGTATGGTGTATGTGTTCTAACTTCATTGATTTACATGTGGGTGTCCAACTTTCCCAACAACACTTAATGAAGAGACTGTCTTTTCCCCTTGTATATTCTTACCTCCTTTGTTGAAGATTTATAGTCCATAGGTGTATGGATTTATTTCTGAGCTCTCTGTTCTGTTCCATTGATCCATGTGTCTGTTTTTCTGCCAGTACCACACTATTTTGATTACCTAGTTTTGTGGTGTTGTCTGAAATGATTAATAGATTTTTAACCTTAGCAATTAAGAGAACTGTGGTCCCACTGAAAGAATAAGGAAGTCAGAAAACTAAGCTCCTTATAGAAAGGGATGAATTCCCTTTTGAATATATTGCTTTTAGAGTAATGGGGAGTATATCCAAGTGGAAATATTCAATGTATAGTTGGAAATACAAGACAAGAAAATTGAGGCTGGGACCAGAGACATGTATTTGAATCAGTTACTTGCTTAGAAGTGGTCCAGGCTACAGAAATGAAATTCTTTGATTTATCCAAAGCGTTTCAGGGGCTGGGTTATAAAGATGAGAAGACGTGTCTGATTGCTTTCAAGGAATTCTAAGAGTCTAGAAGGATAATATGTTTAGGGTACAATAAAACAAACAGGAAGGAGCCTCTCTGTGGTCTGCCTGGGGAAGTTACTATTTTACAAAAGAAAAGAAAATGCTTGACAAATTAATAAGGATTCAGTTTGTATGAGAGTGTTCAAAGGAACTATTATTGGAGGCTTTAAGCATATCTGTCTTTAAGGGGTAGGAGAAAGGAGGAGGCTATCAGGAAAGTGAATTTGAAGATCAGGGAGTGCAACCTTACAGGTGCTGACAGGTGTGATCAGTAGTGTCAGATATTTCAAGGAGGTCAGGCTGTAAGAACTCAAAAAGCAAAACCATTTATAGAACATCTAGAGCGTGTCCCCCAAACTGGTAGTGAAGTAAATATGGGGCTCGGTGGGAAAAAAACCCCACCAGTTTGGAATGGTCAGTTATAAAAAATCATTATTTGATTTAAAGGGCCTGGAATTTGACCAAATTTCAAATAAAGTAACAAAACTATCTGTGCTAATTCAAACCACAACTTGTAGTCCTCCAGCTTTTTACAAGATTGCAAACTGTGAAGGATGGATACAAATTATTTACTGATTGATACACAGTAACAACCCAAACAAATTCCCTCTATAACGTTGCTATAGTTGATGTCTCTCAGCTCTTCCAGAGAGGCACTGCTGTTCGTTGTTTTGACTGAATCCTACTTGGAAGTAGGAATCTTGGTGGCTCTGGGGCTGCAAAGTGAGAATAAACTGAAATGGTGGTAATGCGGGTCAAATGGGGAAGCTCATAGAGGTTGATGTTTGCAGGACGCAACTCTATTTGTAATCTGTTTTTTTCCCTCCTATAGGTTTAACTTTTTTATTCAGCAAAAATGTGGATTCAGAAAAGCACCTAGGAAGGTTGAACCTCGAAGATCAGACACTGGAAGAAGTAGTGAAGCATATAAGAGAAGTGCTTTGATTCCTCCTGTAGAAGAAACAGCCTTTTATCCTTCTCCCTATCCTATAAGGACTCTCATAAAGCCTTTGTTTTTCACTGTTGGGGTAAGAGCTCTTGTCACTAGGAGTTACCTACTTTCTGCAGATGTCGTGTTAAAGTATTACCTGTCCCTGTTTCGACTCCGTTAAAGTAAGGACAGGTGTGTGTGTGTGTGGGGGGGGGTCAGGGGTATGGATTCATGATCATAAGAGAACATGAATTTAATAGTTGCTGTTAAGGGTTTGGTTCACTTGTGTAAGCCCTGGAGAAGAAACGCATGGGCCTCTTGTTTGGTGTTACATTGCTAGTGATACTGAGTTGACATTTTGTATTTTATTGGAAGTTGTAACTGTAAACAGGGCCCAGGCTACTGTGACCTTAGTAAAATGGGAAACAATTAAATGTTCTTTTCACCTAACAGGTTTCAGTGTGCACAGGTGTTCCTTCTGTTGGTTTATAAAAAGCAATGAAAATGAAATATTATCCTTGGAACTGTGTATAGATCTATTTCTTTTAAATTTATTTTGTGATATATAGTTTACAGGTTGTGCATTTGGATCGGCTGCTATTTGGCAGTATGAATCACTGAAATCCAGGGTCCAGAGTTATTTTGATGGTATAAAAGCTGATTGGTTGGATAGCATAAGACCACAAAAGGAAGGAGACTTCAGAAAGGAGGTAAAGATAAACATGGTGTTTTTTTTTGTTGTTGTTGTTCTAGGAGATCAGTTTTTGAAGTCTAGTTACTAAGTGTTTTTAGTTAATGGTGGCATTAGATCAGCAGATATGAAGTCATTGCACTTAATATTCTTTAGAGTCATTTCATTGCAGGGTTAATGTTTTGTATGTCTGACAGTGTTGTACTTTACAGTGTTCCAAGAAATTTGTCTCTCTATCCACATGTATCAAGAATCACCACATGTAACTGTTAAAAAAGATTAATGTTTCGGAGCCTCTTCCAGCCCTACCAGGGACCACTGCTTTACTTGCATTATCTGGATGGATTATTTTAGAGTACATATTAGAATCACAGGGAGTTTTATGCTTAAGGGATGGAGATAACTGTGTGGATTTTAAAAAGCTTCTCAGCGATAGGATGTTTATATACCTCTATTAAATACCTACTGTTAGTATTTCTAACTGTGCTCAGGGATGAAGATGTAAGAAAAGGGTACCTAATATAGAGCTTTTGGAACTTTTCATTACTTCATATGCAGGTTGATAGCCTTTCTTCCTCCTGATTTTCTTAAAATGTTGCCTTTTAGGAGTTCCCATTGTGGCTCAGTGGAAACGAATCTGACTAGGAACTGTGAGGTTGCGGGTGTGATCCCTGGCCTCGCTCAGTGGGTTAAGGATCTGGCGTTGCCGTGAGCTGTGGTGTAGGTCACAGATGTGGCTCAGATCCTGCATTGCTGTGACTGTGGTGTAGGCTGGCAGCTGCAGCTCCGATTGGACCCCTAGCCTGGGAACGTCCATATGCTGCGAGTGCAGCCCTAAAAAGCAAAAAAAAAAAAGTTGCCTTTCAGATAAAGCATATATTTTGTTTATTCCACTTGACAGTACTTATTGAGCAGACCGTAGACTAATTTGTAGATCCAGGTCCATTTGTTTTTCAAGTACCTCTGCTTTTTATGACACACTGACTGCCCTTCTAGTTTGGAGAGAAGGTCAGTGTCCTGTTCGCTTTTCTACTTCCTAGGAACTTCTTAACCCGAGTCAGTGAGAGCTTGAGGCGGCAGCCTTGGGTTTTGTTTTTCTGCATTTTCTTTCTTTTTGTGCGGGGAAGGAGGCACAGTGCAGCATATGGAGTTTCCCAGGCTGGGGGTTGAATTGGAGCTGTAGCTGTCGGCCTTTGCCACAGCCACACCAGATCCGAGTCATGTCTATGACCTACATTGCACCTCATGCAATGCCAGATCCTTAACCTCTTGAACAGGGCTGGGGATTGAACCCGCATCCTCATGGATACTAGTCGGGTTTGTTGACACCACTGAGCCACAATGACAACTCTGGGTTTTCTTTTCCTAATGATAGTTGAAGGTTCCTCTGGTAGGGAGAAGGATTCATTCCTCCTTCTTTCCCCATAGAAACAAGAAGCATGAGTCCTACCTGTTTTAGAGAGGCTTTATGTCAGAAGAACAATGGATGTACTATTTGCAGGTAAAAACTACAGTAACTAGCAGTGATTTTTGTTCAGTACAGTGTTTGAGAAGATAGTAACATTGACCTACTCCACAGTCTTGGATCCTTTAGAAAGCTACAGTTTTCTAGAGTTGCTGCTGTGGTGCAGTGGGTTAGAACCTGACTGCAGCAGCTCTGGTTGCTGCAGAGGTGTGAGTTTGATTCCTAGCCTGGCACAGTGGGTTAAAAGATGTGGCATTGCTGCAGCTGTGGCTTGGATCAACCTGAGAACTTCTGTATGCCGCAGGTGTGGCCATAAGAAAGAAGGAAAGCTGCAGGTTTCTGCATTACAGAGGTTGTTTGTTTGTTTTTGGCTATGTCTGTGGCATGTGGGAGTTCCTGGGTCAGGGATTGAACCTAAGCCACAAAAGTGACAATGCTGAGTCCGTAAGTGCTAGGCCACAAGAGAACTCCCGGCATTATAAAGTTTTGGTACCCAAATTGTTCCTTAGAATGGTGAAAATAACAAGTGGTATATATAATCTGCATCCAAAGATGGATTTGTTTAAAATAGTTAAATGGTAGGATATAAAAATATAATCCATGTTAATTAAAGGAAATTGAAATAGCACGTAAATGTAACAGTGGAAGTGAAAGTCTTGGGAACCCCTGCCACACTACTACAGAAGCAGTGAGTAAGGTCTGAGAGCTCATACACAATTTAATTATACAGTTGATTCTTGAACAACGCAAGGATTGGGGTGCGACTGTCCACACAGTAGCAAACCTGCATATAACATAGTTGGCTCTCTGTACATTGGTCCCACATCAGGTTCAGCCAACTGCAGATGATGTAGTATACTGTAGTACATATTTATTGAAAAAAATCTGTGTGTAAGTGGATCAGTGCAGTTTAAACCCCTGTTGTTAAAGGATCAACTGAATTACAAAAATGGAACCATTATTGTATATGGATTAATAAACATTGATCTGTAACTTTTTTTTTTTAACCTGCGATTTCTTTCTGTATTCGTATACAAAGTTTGGTTCAGTTTTATATTTAGAGCATAGTTTTGTTTTTATTTTTGGCCGTGGCATGTGGAAATCCCCAGCCAGTGATCAAACCTGCGCCAAAGCAGTGACAATGCCCGATCCTTAACCATGACGCCACCAAGGAACTCTCTAGAACATAGGTTTTTAAAAATCTAATCATGGAAAATTTCAAAAGTAAGAAAAGACAATAGTATAATGCACACCTGTCATCATCAATGCATAGCCAACTTTGTTTTATCTAGTCCCCCTTCTTTCCCTTCCCTCTTTACCACTGATTATCATAAAGAAAATTCTAGGCATATTTCGTCTATAAAAATTTTGAGATGTGTTCCTGAAAGTTTAGGCGATTAAGATTCCCTTCCTTCCTTCCTTCCTTCTTTCTTCCTTCCTTCCTTTCTTTTCCTTCCTTCCTTCCTTCCTTTCCCTTTCCTTCTTTCCTTCCTTCCTTCCTTCCTTCCTTCTTTCCTTCCTTCCCTCCTTCCTTCCTTCCTTCCTTCCTTCCTTCCTTTCTTTCTTTCTTTCTTTCCCTTTCTTTTCCTTTCTTCCTTTTCTTCCTTTACACCTGTGGCATGTGGAAGTTCCCAGGCTAGGGGTCGAATTGGAGCTACAGCTGCTGGCCTACACCACAGCCACAGCAACGGGATCCAAGCCTGTCTGTGACTTACACCACAGCTCATGGCAACGCCGGATGCTTAACCCACTGGGTGGGGCCAGGGATCGAACCTGAATCTTCATGGATACTAGTTGGATTTGTTTCCGTTGAGCTATAAGGGAACTCTGGATTCTGTCTTTTTCTAAACCTCAATCTGGTATACCTTTAGGAAAAAAATTAATTTTAGTAGAAAGTATTCTTGGTTAGAATTTTAAAATGAGATTGGGCCTTGGTGAATAATTACTTGATACCTCTCTATATCTGGTAGTGTGCTTGGTGCTTTGTCAATGGTATTCTTCATAGTGGTATTACTTGATATCCGTTACTGTCTCTATTTTATGTATCAAGAAACTGAAGTTTAGAAGTAATTTGTCTGAGGTAGCAGAGCTTATCAGCGGCTCTGTAGAGAACGCAAGCTGTCCGACAAAACACCTGAGCTTTCCTTTCCACTCAGCCACATATTTGTTATGTCTGTTGTTCCCTAGAGGTTTTTTACAGATGAGAACTCATGCACAAGGCATTTTCTTTCTTATTTTTCGTTTATGTAGCCTGAAAATATTTACCATATAGTGATGTGCACTTTTACTTCTGTTTTAGATTAACAAGTGGTGGAATAACCTAAGTGATGGCCAGCGGACTGTGACAGGTTTGTGTTAGCTTACACGTTTTAGCCATTCAAGGGAAGAGAAATCAAACCAAAAGGTACAGTATGTCACAGTCAATGGCCTTTGAACCATGCTCATCAGTGGTTTAGAAGACAGTTTCTGTACCTTCAAGCTAATGTAATAGTTTGAAAGTAGTGTGGCATAAAGGTATACCTGATGCTCTGGGTCAGTTGTTTTCTGATTATGGTTTAGTGTGATACTGATCAAATGATCTATCTTTGTTTTAAAATTCTAGCGTGTGAAATAGGTTATAAGTAGTTATTGCTTTCCCAGTAAAGTAACTAAAGGGGATGTTGATTAAGTACCTTCTTTATGCAGCATGCTTTACACATACTCTTGCCCTGCCTCACAGGGTTGCTTACAGGGTAGTTATCTCCCTTTTTACAGATAAGGAAACTGGCTTTCGAGAAGGAACTTTTCAAAGGTCACACTGCTAGTAAGTAGTAGAGCTGAGTTTCAAAACCCAGGTCTATTTCATCCTAAAGCCAATTTTCTCTTTTCTACACCATGCTGTTTATAAAATCCTCTTGAAATGGAAGTGTAATATGTATATCATCATGATAATTCTGTTCTTTGTTTTTTGTAAATTTTTATGGACTACAGATCTGGCTCTTGAAGGTATTTAATGGACTTAGTTATTTGAGAAATTTTGGGAAATAGATTTGTAAGTTCTTTAACAATTGTGCAGATAGGGGAAAAATCTCTCTAGAGAAATACTAAAATACTGTTTTTCCTCAAATATGGTTAGACTTAATGGTACTCTTAATTTTTGATATTTATTTAGGTGTTGAAAAGGTGATTATCTATCTTCATTCGGACTATTTCCTGTGTTTGGAAGGTGTAGTTTTTCTGTCTCCGTGGTGGATCCTGATCATCTTAAAGCTTATGGTTTTAGGCATTGCTTCTTGCAGCACTTTCTTTTTTTCTAAACTCATTGCACTTTTAATCACTTATAACACAACCTGCCTTATGTAATTACGTGTATCATCTTTGAGGACAATGATGAGATGTTTTCATTTTGCTATAGCTCCTAGCACATAATCTGGCACACAGTAAAGACATTCAGTTAAAATCTGCATGAATGAATGTTGATGGAATCTTGAATCAAAAGATTGAGATTTTTCAAAGTATGTTGCCATACTGTAGAATCAATTAGTCAGCGAGATCTTATTAATCAATATAACTTCAAAAGTAGCTTGGTAGTAACACGTGTTTCCATTGGATTTGGAATTTTTTTGGTTACTTGTTTTCTGAAAATTAACAGCATTTCCTTAGGGTTACTAAGTTTTGATTTCTTTTGAAAGTGTCTCACAATTAGTTGATTAATTAGTGTTCTTTGAAAATGCTAAAAATGTTTGTCTTTTAACATACGAGAAAAATTGGGATCAGAATTTAAAACCATTTTCATGCCAGTACATGGTTTATTCAAAGAAGTTGGTATATGGATATAATTAAAAATGAGTTCCTGGAGTTCCTGTCGTGGTGCTGCGGAAACAATCTGACTAGGAACCATGAGGTTGCGGGTTCAATCCCTGGCCTCACTCAGTGGGTTAAGGATCTAGCATTGCCATGAGCTGTGGTGTAGGTCGCAGACACGACTCGGATCCTGTGTTGCTGTGGCTCTGGCACAGGCTGTAGCTCCGATTAGACCCCTAGCCTGGGAACCTCCATATGTCTTGGGTGTGGCCCTAAAAAGCAAAAAAAAAAAGGTGAGTTCTTTTCCTTAGATGATGTTGTGATCTAACTAGTGGTTTGCGTATAAAATACTTCGGACCACATAAATGTGAATGATCATGCTAAGGATCTTAAATACAAATACTTACTGTCAGATTATCTCAGTGACTTTTAAAGATTGAGGAAATGCTTTCTGGTCTGTTCAGTGTCATCGCAGATTCTTTTAGGAAATAGTTATTCAGGTAGCAGTGACTCTAGCTTCACAACACTTGTTAGGGGTATCAGCTATACACTGAGATTCCCATGGTTAATAAGATTGTGCTTTAATTATGTCTTGTCTCTTTTCAGAGGTACTAATTCATTCACTGACCTTGCTTAGCTCTCCCGATTACTTTTTTCTTTTTGACTTTTTGGGGCCACATCCACCACACATGGAGGTTCCCAGGCTAGAGGTCGAATTGGAGCTCTAGCAACTGGCCTACGCCACAGCCACAGCCATGCCAGATACAGCCTGTGTCTGCAACCTACAACACAGCTTATGGCAACGCCGGATCCTTAATCCACTCAGCAAGGCCAGTGGAAACCTATGTCCTCATGGACACTAGTCACATTCGTTTCCAGTGAGACACAGCGGGAATTCCCTGATTACTTTCCTTAAGCTGATCCTAAGTGAGGTTGGCTCAGCTCCTGGCTTTTATTGTAGATGGACTTATGGGGTAACACATTCATTTTGTCACTCTTTCCTTGGATTGTAGATGTTCTCTGACTAGTGTTTTTTTTCTTTTTTAATTTTTCTTTCTTTAATTTTTTTTATTTTGAAAGGACTGGACAAGTACTTAGGAGGCCACTGATCTAGAAAGTTTCAAAGCTCTGTGCTTCTTTGCTCTGTAGTATTCACACCTAGACAATGGCAGCATGAAGCTCTAGCAGGTTGAAGATTTCTGTTTTATACCAAACGTTTCATGTAAGGATTCCTTGCTATCTGAGTCTATTGTGCTCATAAATTTGGATGGCAAGATTTTGGATGTAGCCAGTTTTTAGACAGCAGAATGTTTTATCCAAATGCGTTTGTTTTTTGAGCATGAGGTAGCAAGGGATAGCTCAGATTTATCTGTATCTCTTTGGTTCCTAGGTTTGGATAAGAACAGTTCAAATCATAAAGGGATACCTGTAATTTGCTTTATTGTTAAGGTGGACCCAGTGGTGAGGTGAAAAAACCTCCCTTCCTTAGAGCTGATACCAGTTTTGGAGTCTCTAGTTTTTGACTCTTCTGTCTCAGTCTGTCCCTGGGAGTCACTTTGTAATGAGAGAACTGGTCTTAACCCCTTAATCTTTTTTTTTTTTTCCCTTGGTTGGTTTAGGAATTCTTATTTATTTTGGTCTTAATTTCAATTGTTACACAGAAATACCTCCTCAAACTTCATATTACTCTGAAAAAGGTTTTATAAGTTTACTTGGTTTTTGTAGGATGAAGGAAGAGCATCAAGTAGCATTCTTCAAAGTTGAGCTTGTCCCTGGTACTTTTATATTTCAGCTAGTCATCCCGTTCTGTTGCCTGGCTCTGTACTAGAGGTCCCCAGGCAACCCCCAAAGAGAGCATTTCCGCTTCCTTTCTAGCTTTGAGAGATGCCTCTGAGGCACTTGTTAGGTTTTCCTGTTAGCTCAGCAGAATACTGACTTTGCTATATCAGAATTCGGGTAAATCTGAGAGGAAAGAACCTGCCAAATTATTGTATCCAATCGAGGAGGGGTCAGGGAGGAGGAGGAGGATGGGAAGTGAAATCTCAGGAAGATGGTGTCCCAGTTTCTTCTGCTTGTACATATCTACTGTTAACTCCAGAGTTAGGGCACTGCTGTACCCCAGGCCCTTGACTCTCTGACCCAACCTCTAAAGTGAATTCTTTCTTCTTTGCTCTTCTTGTTTTTTACCAGGGTTGGTTTATTTTTTAGTTTTTTAGTTTTAGTTGTTTCTGGGGAAAGGATAAAAAAAACTAATGCTTGTCTGCCAACTAGGCTTCAAGTACTACATTAGGTACTTTACAAGAGTACCTGTTATTGTTAATTTTAAGAGCCCTGTTAGTGGTATCCTCATTGTTCAGATGTGATAAATGAACTCAGATTAAATAACTTTTCTGAGGTCACACAGCTGGAAAAGCTGGAGGTGGGAAACAAATACCTTGCTTTAAATAATATTCTTTTTATTGGAGTTCCTATGGTGGCTCAGCAAAAACGAATTTGGTTAGCATCCATGAGGATGCAGGTTCAATCCCTGGCCTCTCTCCGTGGGCTAAGGATCCGGCTTTGCCATGAGCTGTGGTGTATGTAGGTTGCAGAAACGGCTCTAATCTGGTGTTGCTGTGAGCTGTGGTGTAGGTTGCAGACATGGCTCGGATCTGGCATTTCTGTGGCTGTGGTGTAGGCCGGCAGCTATAGCTCAGACTCGACCCCTAGCCAGGAACCTCCATATGCCATGGGTGTGGCCCTATTAAAAAAAATTTCCTTTTATTACATCCTTTCTCTTTCTGTTATAGCATACCACCACTAATTACATTCTGGTAAGCCACACTGCCTTCCTGCATCCAGATGTCTGGGTCCTGATTCACAGCCCAAATTGCAGCAAATTGTCCGAAGGCAGCAGCCTGGCACTCAGTGAAGAAAGGGAGGCCTTTTTGGTGATTTGGGTTATAGTCTTCATTATTGTAAAATGAGTACATGTGCATGGTAACATTCAGATTGCATTGGAGGATCTATGAAGTGAAAAATAAATCTCTCACTGTAGACCTCCAGTTCCATCCTCATTATCATTGCCTTTTTAGTTGCTTGTATATTCTTCCAAAGCATTTATTTACATCTATATCTACGGTTTAAACACAAATGGTAGCATGTAATACATACTCCTCTACACTTTTATTTTTTTTCACTTAGTATTATACTTATATTTATTGATTTTCTTTTGCTTTTTAGGGCCATACACGCAACATATGGAAGTTCCCAGGCTACAGGTCAAATCAGAGCTACAGCTGCCAGCCTACACCACAGCCATAGCAACACGGGATCCGAGCCGTGTCTGCAACCTACACCACAACTCACGGCAACTATGGATTCCCCGACCCACTTAGACCAGGGATTGAACCCGAATCCGCATGGATCCTAGACGGATTCGTTATTGCTGAGCCACGACGGAACTCCCACACTTAGTATTTTACGGGACATTCCGTATCAATACAAGTAGGTCTGTTGCATGCCTTTTCTTTTCCTTTTTTTCTTTTTACTGCTGCACTATGGCATATGGAAGTTGCAAGACTAGGGGGTGAATTAGAGCTGTAGCTGAGGGGAGTACTCCACAGCATCAGATCTGAGCTGCATCTGTGACCTGTGCTGCAGCTTGCGGCAATGCCAGATCCTTAACCCACTGAGCGAGGCCAGGAATCAAACCCACGTTCTCCCAGAGACTGTGTTGAGTTCTTAACCCAGTAAGCCACAATGGGAACTCCATATTTTTTGTATGCTTTTAAAAAACACTTTATTGGGAGTTCCCATTGTGGCACAGCAGAAACCAGTCCGACTGATTTGGGTTTGATCCCTGACCTCACTCAGTGGGTTAAGGAACCAGCGTTGCTGTGACCTGTGGTGTAGGTCGCAAATGTGGCTCAAATCTGGCGCGGCTGTGGTTGTGGCCGGCAGCTGTAGCTCTGATCGACTCCTAGCCTGGGAACTTCCGTATGCTGACAGTGCAGCCTCAAAAAGCAGAAAAAAAAAAAATTTATTGAAGCATAATATACACAGAAGAATATGCCCATGTCAGATGTACAACTCATTTTCACAAACTGAGCACATCCACATAACTAGCACCCAGATCAAGAAAAGGAAATTACCATCACCCCAGGCTCATTCTTTTTAATGGCGTTGTAGTAATCCATGCAAATGAATACTATTGTAACAAGTCTCTATTAATGGATATTTAGGTTGTCTTTAGGCTTGTTTCCATAAGAGGATGGAAGGTGGATGGTTTCTCTGGATTTCCTCTTGATTCCAGGGAGTTGTGGGGCCAGTCTTGAATTTGTTTTGTGGATACTTACCAGGAGGAGAAATAGAGCCACTGTGTGAGGCCAACAGAATGATCCCTTTGCCTGTATCCCTGGTTTGAAGGGAACCAGAGGTAGGGACCAGTTGAGCTCAGTTCTTTGGCTACTATGGATGTATGTGCTTACCAGTGTCGTTTAGAGGAGCTGTGGAGGGATGAACTGGCTCCCCTCAGAGACAGAGGGGATGCTGACCTTAGATCGCAGACTCCAAATGGGATAGTCTTTCTTTTTTGTTTTTGTTTTTTTAAGAAAAAGAAAGAAAGAAGTTGTACTCCCTTCCTTGGCCAAGGAGGAAAATAGACTAATCCAATTGAAATCCAAGGAGTGCTTCCTAAATCAGTGTGTCTTTTTTTTTTTTTTCTTCTTGGTTTTTAGGGCCACTCCTGTGGCATATGGAAGTTCCCAGGCTAGGGGTAAAATTGGAACTGCAGCTGCTGGCCTACATCACAGCAATGCAGGATCTGAGCCACATCTGTGACCTACACCACAGCTCACAGCAGTGCCAGATCCTTAAACCCCTGAATGAGGCCAGGATCCCCGTAGATACTAGTTGGATTTATTCCTGCTTAGCCACAAAGGAACTCCCCAGTGTATCTTTTTTTTTTTTGTCTTTTTGCCTTATCTAGGGCTGCATCCACGGCATATGGAGGTTCCCAGGCTAGGGGTCTAACAGGAGCTGTAGCTGCCAGCCTTCACCACAGCCACAGCAACGTGGGATCCAAGCCGCGTCTGCAACCTACACCACAGCTCACGGCAACGCCGGATCCTTAACCCACTGAGCAAGGCCAGGGACTGAACCCGCAACCTCATGGTTCTTAGTCGGATTCGTTAACCACTGAGCCATGATGGGAACTCCCCCAGTGTATCTTTTTTAAGAAAAAATCAAGATATACTTCACATATTCAAAAATTCATCATTTAAAAGTACATTTGATGGAGTTCCCTGGTGGCACAATTTGTTAAGGATCCAGCATTGTCACTGCTGTGGCTGTGGTTACTGCTGTGGTGGGGGTTCAGTTCTTGGCCCAGAAACTTCCTTGTGCTGTTGGGCATGGTCAAAAAAAAAAAAAGTACATTGACCTTTAAGGGTGCTGACCATCCAACGCAGTTGAAAACCTGCATATAGCTTTACAATCAGAATTCTCTCCACTGTTTTGCATCCATGGATTCAACCAACCATGGCTCCCAAAGTATTACCATAGTATTTATTATTGAAAAAAATCTGTGTATAATAGACCTGTTTAGTTCAAACTCGTGTTGTTCAAGGGTCACCTATATACAGTTCAGTGCTCTTTTAGTATATTCACAAGATTGTGCTATTGTTGATGCCTAATCCCAGAATGGTTTCCTTATCCCAAAAAGAAACCCCATTTCCATTAGCAGTTACTCCCCCATTCGCTTCCTCTCCTCAGCCTTAGACAGCCACTCTCTTTCTGGATTTGCCTGCTCTGGACATTTCGGCATTTCATAAAAATGGAATCACATAATAGGCTTTTTGTGGTTGCTTCTTTCAGAATAATGTTTTCCAGGTTCACCCATAGTGGCATGTGTCAAAATGTATTTCTTTTTATGGCTAAGTGATATTCCATTATATGGATATGTCACATTTTGTTTTTTATGGCTAAGTGATATTCCATTATATGGATATGTCACATTTTGTTTATCTGTTGATGGACATTTATTTCTACTTTTTGGCTTAATATTATAATGCAGCTGTGAACTTTCATGTATGTGTTTTTGTGTGAACGTATGTTTTCATTTCTCTTACTAATACACCTATAAATGGAATTGGGTTGTATGGTACTCTGTTTAACTTTTAAAGTTTAATGACATATAGTTGATTTACAATGTTATTTCTGCTATGCAAGAAAGTGATTGTTATACACATAGCTATTCTTTCTGAGATTCTTTCCCCATATGGATTATCACAGAATACTGGGTAGAGTTCTTTTGTGCTATACAGCAGGACCCTATTGACCATTCCATATACAACAGTGTGCATACGTTAAAACCAAACCCCCAGTCCATTCATTCCCAGCACCTGTCACTTTTGGTAACCATGTTTTGTTTTCAAAGTCAATGAGTATGTTCATTTGTGTCTTTTTTTTTTTTTAGATTCCGCGTATAAGTGGTATCATATAATGTTTGTCTTTGACTTACTTCACTTAGTGTGATAATCTCTAGGTCCATTCATGTTGCTGCAAATGGCATTATTTCATTCTTGTGGCTGAGTAATAATCCATAGGATATAATTACCACATCTTTATTCCTCTGTCAATAGGTTAGGTCACTTCCGTGTCTTGGCCATTGTAACTAGTGCTGCAGTGAACTTTGTGGTGCATACATCTTTTTGAAGTATGGTTTTCTCTGGATTTATGCCCAAGAGTGGGATTGTTGGATTATACGGTAGTTCCATTTTTAGCTTTTTGAGGAAGCTCCATACTGTTTCCCATAGTGCTTGTACCAATGTGCATTCCCAACAGCAGAGGGTGCATTCCACACCCTCTCCAGCATTTGTTGTTTGTAGACTTGATGATGGCCATTCTGACTGGTGTGAGATACAGTTCATTGTAGTTTTGGTTTGCATTTCTCTACTAATTAGCAATGTTGAACAGTTTTTATGTGTTTTTTGGCCATCTGTATGCCTTCTTTGGACTATTGGATTTTTGTTTGTTTTTGATGTTGAGCAGCCTGAGTTGTTTGTATATTTTGGAGATTAAACCCTTGCCAGTTGCTTCCTTTGCAAGTATTTTCTCCCGTTCTGTGGGCTGTCTTTTTGTTTATGGTTTCCTTTGCTGTGCAAAAGCTTTTAACTTCATTTAGGTCCCATTTGTTTATTTATTTTCATTACTCTAGGAGCTGGATCCAAAAAGATATTGCTTTGGTTTATGTCAAAGAGTATTCTGTCTATTCCTCTGAGAGTTTTATAGTAGGTCTTATATTTAGCTTATAGTTAGGTCTTTAGTCCATTTTGAATTTATTTTGTGTATGGTGTTAGAGAGTGTTCTAATTTCATTCATTTACATGTATCTGTCCAGTTTTCCCAGCACTACTTACTGAAACAACTTTTTCTCCATTATGTATTCTTGCCTCCTTTGTTGTAGATTAGTTAACCATAGGTGTGTGGGTTTCTTTTTTTTCTGGGCTTTCTTTCTTGTTTCATTGATTTATATTTCTGTTTTTGTGCCAATACCATACTGTTCTGATGACTGTAGTTTTGTAGTATAGTAGTCTGAACTCTGGGAGCCCTTCCTCCAGCTTCAATTTTCCTAAGATTGCTTTGGTTATTCAGGGTCTTTGTGTTCCATACAAATTAAAATTTTTTTTTGTTCTGTGAAAAATGCCATTGGTAATTTGATAGGAATTGCATTGACTCTGTAGTTGGCTTTGGGTACCATAGTCATTTTGACAATATTGATTCTTCCAATCCAAAAGCATAATATATCTTTCCCCTGTTTGTGTCATCTTTGATTTCTTTCATTAATATCTTATAGTTTTCAGAGTACAAATTTCTTAGGTCTCTTGTCTCTTTAGGTAGATTTATTCCTTAATTTTTTGTTGTTGTTGTGATGGTGAATGGGATCGTTTCCCTAATTTCTCTTTCTGATCTTTCATTATTAGTATTAGTATATAGAAATGCAGTTGACTTGTGTTTAATTTTGTAACCTGCAACCTTACCAAATTGATTGATGAGCTCTAACAGTTTCCTGGTAGCATCTTTAGGATTTTCTAGGTATAATACGTCATCTGCAAACAGTGATAGTTTTGTTTCTTTCTTCCCAATTTAGATTCCTTTTGTTTTTCTTCTCTGATTGGCCGTGGCTAGGACTTATGAAACTATGTTGAATAGAAATGGCAAGGGTGGACATCCTTTTCTTGTTCCTTATCTTAGCAGTAATTGCTTCAGCTTTTTACTATTGAGAAAGATGTTAGCTGTGTCTTTGTCATATATGGCTTTTATTATGTTGAGGTAGGTTCCTCTATCCCTACTTTCTGTAGGCTTTTTTTTTTTTTTTAATCAGAAATGGGTGTTGGGTTTTGTCAGAAGCTTTTTCTACATCTACTTAGAGGATTATTATAGTTTTTATTCTTCAGTTTGTTAATATGGTGTATCACACTGATTTGTGGATATTGAAAAAGCTTTGCATCCCTGGGATAAATCCCACTTGATCATGGAGTACGATCCTTTTAATGTATTGCTGAATTTGGTTTACTAATATTTTGTTGAAGATTTTTGCATCTGTGTTCATCAGTGATATTGGCCTGTAATTTTGTTTCTCTTTCTCTCTCTTTTTTTTTTTTTCATGGTATCTTTGTCTGGTTTTGGTATCAGGGTGATGGTGGCCTCATAGAAGGAGTTTGGGAGTATTCCTTCCTCTGCAGTTTTTTTGGAATAGTTTCAGAAGGATAGGTGTTAATTCTTAATTTTTGATGGAGTTCACCTGTGAAGCCATCTGGTCCTGGACCTCTGTTTGTTGGAAGTTTTTTAATCACAGTTTCAAATTTAGTACTTGTGATTGGTCCGTTCATCTTTACTATTTCTTTTTGGTTTAGTCTTGGAAGATTGTTCTTTTCTAAGAATTTGTCCATTTCTTTTAGGTTGTCCATTTTATTGGCGTATAGTTGCTTGTAGTAGTCTCTTATGTTCCTCTGTATTTCTGTGATGTCCATCATAACTTCTCCCTTTTCATTTCTAATTTTATTGATTTGAGTCCTCTCTATCTTGATGAGTCTGGCAAAGGGCTTATCAATTTTGTTGATCTTTTCAAAGAACCAGCTTTTAGTTTCACTGATCTTTTCTATGTTTTTTTTCATTTCTGTTTCATTTATTTCTGTTCCGATCTTAATATTTCTTTGCATCTGCTAACTTTGGGTTTTGTCCGTTCTTTTTCTAGTTGCTTTAGGTGTAAAGTTAGATTGTGTAAACTGAAGTTTGTCACTTGCCATCAGCCTCTACATGGATTAAATCATGAGCCCCTGCAACTGCTGACCTTCAGCACCCCCTGAACAGAGCTCAGGGTGAAAATCAGCAGTGAGATACTCTGCTCTGGGAAAACTGGAAGAACAGGTCTTTAGATAGTCAGATATTTTTAGGAGAAGATTTTATGTGCCAATTCTCGCATCTCCTCATATCTCATATCTAGAAAAACACTAAAATCTTTGATGTGATATCTGCTCCTTGTGGCTGGTAGTAACCTTGAGGAAATCAGCAACAAACTTTTGTAAAATGTGTGTATGTCTGCATGCACCTACCCTTCACCTTTATCATATCGTGATAGTCCCACCTTTCCTCTTTGGCCAGTATTTTAGAGCTATTTGAAATACCCCCACCAGATCTGTAGTTCAGGATAAAACAGAGAATGTCAGGGTCATCCGTGAATGCAGTCACCTCCATAGGTGAGAGCCAGTGAGTCCTGCAGGCTGTGAAAACTCAGGGTACTGACCCTGATAGCAGAGGTGCATATCAAAGGAATGATTTCAGTGAGCCCAGACCTCTTTTGTTCCTGCTACCTGTACTTTGTTGCAAAAACTCCTAAATATCCTAGTTCCTCCCTCACCGCCTCTGAGCATTTTCTCAGGGCTACCTGAGAGGCTGTCATCCGGGCTTAAGTCCTAATTTTGCCCCAGATAAAACTTAACTCTCAAATTTCAGGCTGTGTACCTTTTTTTAGGTTGACAGTTGTTTATTTGAGGTTTTTATCATTTGGTCCTGAGGTAGGCTTGTGTTGCTATAACGTTCCTCTTAGAACTACTTTTGCTGCATTCCATAGGTTTTGGATTGTTGTCATTTGCTTCTGCATATTTTTAAATTTTCTCTTTGATTTCTTCAGTGATTGATTAGTTGTTTAGTAAGTAGCATGCTGTTTCCTCTCCATGTGTTTGTGTATTTTGCAGTTTTTTTCTTGTTGATTTCTAGTCTTATAAGCATTGCATTTGGAAAAGATGCTTGATATGGTTTCAGTTTTCTTAAATTTACCAAGGTTTGATTTGTGGCCCAGAATGTAATCTGTCCTAGATAATGTTCCATGTGCACTTGAGAAGAGTGTGTATTCTTCTGCTTTTGGATGGAATGTTCAGTAAATATCTATTAAGCCCATCTGGTCTAATGCATCATTTAAGGCCTGTGTTTCCTTGTTGATTTTCTGTCTGGATGATCTGTCCATTGCTCTAAGTGGGGTGTTAAAATGGCTCACTATTACTGTGTTATTGTCAGTTTCTCCTTTTATGGCTATTAGCAGTTGCCTTATATATTGAGGTGCTTCTATGTTGGGTGCATATATATTTACTATTGTTATGTTTTCTTCTTGGATTGATGCTTTGATCCTTATGTAACGTACTTATAACATTTTTTAAGAATCTTTTTTTTTTCTTTTTTTGGGGCCGCACTTGCAGCATATGGAGGTTCCCAGGCTAGAGGTCGAATCAGAGCTACAGCTAGCTTCTGGCCTACACCACAGCCACACCCAGTCCAAGCTGTGTCTATGACCTACACCATAGCTCACGGCAATGCTGGATCCTTAACCGACTGAGCATGGCCAGAGATCGGACCTGCAACCTCATGGTTCCTAGTCAGATTCGTTTCCACTGCGCTATGATGGGAACTCCAAGAATAAATGTCTTTAAGGATATTTTAAATGTCACTCTTTAAGAATAAATACTTTAATGTCTCTTCTAGCATTCTTTTTTTTTTTAAGTTTGTTTTATCTGATATGAGTATTGCAACTCCAGCCTTCTTTTGATTTCTGTTTACATGGAATTTTTTCTTCCATCCTTTCACTCTCAGTTTATATGTGTCCCTAGAACTGAAGTGGGTCTCTTGAAGATAGTGTATATACGGGTCTTTTTTTTTGTATTCATTTAGCCAGTCTGTATCTTTTGGTTCGGGCATTTAATCCATTTACATTTAAGAAAATTATTGATATGTATGCTCTTATTGCCATTTTGTTAATTGTTTTGGATTTGTTTTTATTAGTCTTTTTTCCTCCTTTCTCTTGTTCTCTTGTGGTTTGATGACTGTCTTTAGTGTTGTTTGAATTACTTTTTCTTATTTGTGTATCTATTGTAGATTTTTGGTTTGCAGTTACTACAAAGTTTTGATATAGGAATACATACACACACACAAGAGTGTTTAAGTTGTTAGTCTCCTAACTGCAAATGCATCTTCAGTATCCTGCATTTGTACCCTCCTCTTCTCATAATTTCTGGTTTTGACAGCACGTTTGTGTGTGGATGATTTCCTACCTTTGCTATATGTATGGCTTTACCAGTGAGCCTTGTCATTTGTAAATTTTTTTGTTTCTAGTTTTGGCTTTTTCTTTTCCACCTAGAGAAGTTCCTTTAGTATTTGTTGTAAAGCTGGCTTACTGGTGCTGAATTCTCTTAGCTTTTAATATAAAGCTTTTGATTTCTCCTTCAAATCTGAATGAGAGACTTGCTGGGTAGCGGCATCTTGGTTGGAGATTTTTTCCATTCATCACTTTAGGTATATTGTGCCACTCCCTTCTGGCCTCCAGAGTTTTTGCTGAAAAATCAGCCAATAACCTTATTGGGGTTCTCTTGTACGTTATTTGTTTCTTTTCCGTAGCTGCTTTCAGTATTTTCTCTTGGTCTTTAATTTTGGTCAGTTTGATTAATAGGTGTTCTTTCTTGGGTTTATTTTATGTGGTACTCATTGTGCTTCCTGGATTTGAATGAGTGATTCCTTTCCCATGTTAGGGAAGTTTTTGGCTGTTACCTCTTCAAATATTTTTTTTCTGGCCCTTGCTCCCTCTCTTCTCCTTATGGCACCCCTGTAATGTAGATGTTGGTGCATTTAAAGCTGTCACAGTCTTAGGCAGTCTTCATTTCTTTTCAGTCTTTTTTTCACTTTTCTGTTCCTCGTCAGTGATTTCCACCAGTCTGTCTTTCAACCTTGCTTATTTGTTCTTCTGCCTCCTATATTTTCCTCTTGGTTCCTTCTAGTGAATTTTTTATTTCAGTTGTATTTTGCATCTCTGCTTGCTTAGTCTTTAAATTCTCTATTTCTTTTTTCAGTGTTTCTTGTAATTTATCAGTCTTTGCCTCCGGCTTATTTCCAAGATCTTGAATCATCTTTACTATCATTAGTCTAAAGTCATTTTCATGGAGGTTACTAATCTCCCAATCACTTAGCTGTTTTTCTTGTTTTTTTTTTTCTTTTTCCATTATCTAGGTCATAATTCTCTGCCTTTTCATTTTTATGTAGATTTTTCATGTGGTCTCCCTATTGTAGCCTCTCTTGCTTCTGATATCTGCCCTCCTTACTGCTGAAGTTGGTTTGGGGGCTTGCTGTAGGCTTCCTGATGGGAGGGACTGGTGCCTGCCCACTGGTAGGTGGAGCTGATTCCTGTCTCTCTGGTAGGCGGGGCTTTGTCTCTGGGTGTGATTAGATGCAGCTGAGTGCCTAGTATGTCTTAGGCAACCTGTATGCTGATGGTTGGGGCTGTGTTGGGGCTGTGTTCCCACCCTGTTTGTTGTCTGGCCTGGGGCTTCTCAGCCTTGATGGATGGGGCCAGACTTTTTCAAAATGGCCTCCTCCAGGTGAGTTCACACTTGTGAATATTCCTGGGCCCTTTGCCCCCATTATCGTTCCCCCACAACAAGCCAAGTCACCCCCTGTTTTCCCAGGAGATCCTCCCAGATCCATAGGTAGGTCTGACCCAGATTCTTTTGGAGTCTCTGCTTTGCCCTGGGACCAGTGCACCTTAAAGCCTGTGTGTTCCCTTCAAGAGCAGAGTTTCCATTTCCCCCAGTCCTGTGAAACTCATGTGCGTAAGCCTTGCTGGCCTTAAATGCCAAATGCTATGGGGGCTCCTCCTTGTGCCAGACCCCCGGGAGTGGGAACCCTTTGTGGAGCTTGAAACTCTCACTCCTGTGGGTGAGCCTTTCCAGTCTGTGGGTTGCCCACCTGGCAGGTTTGGGATTGTTGATATAACATAAGCACCCCTCCTACCATCTTGATGTGTAGGATCTAACATTGGGTGTTCTTTCTCTAGTTGCTTTAGGTGTAAGGTTAGGTTGGTTGAGATTTTTCTTGTTTCCTGAGGTAGGCTTTTATTGCCTTAAAATCCCCTTTTAGAGCTGCTTTTGTTGCATTCCATAGGTTTTGGATTGTATCTTCCTTGTCATTTGTCTCTAGTGTATCTTTGTTTCCTCTTTGCTTTCTTTGGTGATCCATTGGTTGCTTAGTAGCATATTGTTCTACACATCTTTGTGTTTTTTACAGTGCTGTGTGTGTGTGTGTATGTATGTGTGAGATTGATTTCATCTTGTAGAATTGTGGTCAGCAAAGGTGCTTGATATGATTTTAGTTTTCTTAAATTTCCTGAGGCTTTATTTGTTGCCCAAGATGTGATCTATCCTGGAGAACGTTCCATGTGCTCTTGAGAAGAATGTGTATTCTGCTACTTTTGGATGGAGTATTTTACAGGTATCAATTACATTTGTCTAATGTGTAATTTAAGACCTGTGTTTCCTTCTTGATTTTCTGTCTAGATGATCTGTCCATTGCTGTAAGTGAGGTATTAAAGTCCCAACTATTATTGTGTTACTGATTTCTCTTTTTATGCCTGTTAGCATTTGCCTTATATATATATTGAGGTACTCCTATGCTGGGTGCATATATATTTAGAGTTGTTATTTCTTCTTGAATTGATCCCTTCATCATTATGTAGTATCCTTCTTTGTCTCTTATAATATTCTTTACTTTAAAGTCTATTTTGTCTGATATGAGTATTGCTACTCTAGCTTTCTTTTGATTTTTATTTGTTTAGAATACCTTTTCCCATCCTCTTACTTTCTGAATGTGTTCCTAGATCTGAAGTTGGTCTCTTGTAGACGGCATATGTACGGGAGTTATTTTTGTATCCATTTAGCCAGTCTGTGTCTTTTGGTTGGAGCAATTAATACATTTACATTTAAGGTAATTTCTGATATGTATGTTCTTATTGACATTTTGTTAATTATTTTGGACTTTTTTTTT
>PVHT021183693.1:39558462-39621884 GCA_004024745.2 Catagonus wagneri | reverse complement strand
GCCGCAGCCACAGCAACGCAGGATCTGAGCCGCGTCTGCAGCCTACACCACAGCTCACGGCAACGCCAGATTGTTAACCCACTGAGCAAGGGCAGGGATCGAACCCGCAACCTCATGGTTCCTAGTCGGATTCGTTAACCACTGCACCACGACGGGAACTCCATGGCTATGTTTTTGATGGTCTTTTTTTTATCTCTCTTTTGTTTCTTGTGGTTTGATGACTCTCTTTAGTGTTGCGTTCGGGTTGTTTTTTCTTACTGATGTGTGTATCTATTTTAGATTTTTGGTGTGCAGCTACCATGAGTTTTGATGCAGCGGTCTGTATATATACACAAGATTGTTTTAGGCTGCTGGTCTCTTAATTGCAAATGCCATTTCAAAAACCTTGCAGCATACTCTCCTCTAATTGCTGGTTTTGATATCATATTTGTGTGTGGACTATTTCCTACCTTTCTTCCTTATGTGCTTGCCTTTACTGGTGAGGCTGCTCATTGGTAATTTTTGTGTTTGTAGTTGTGGCCTTTGCTTTGTTTCCTGGAGAAGTTCCTTTAACTTTTGTTGTAAAGCTGGTTTGGTGGTACTGAATTCTCTTAGCTACTTACCTGTAAAGCTTTTGATTTCTTCTTCAAATCTGAATGAGAGCCTTGCTGGGTAGCATGTTTTCGGTTGGAGGTTTTTGCCTTTCATCACTTTAATTTATCGTTATACTCCCTTCTGATGTGCAAGAATTTTTGCTGAAAAATCAGCTGATAACCTTATTAGGGTTCCCTTGTATGTTATTTATTTCTTTTTCACTAGCTGCTTTCAGTGTTTTTTCTTTGTCTTTAATTTTGGTGAGTTTGATTAATATGTGCTTGAGGTGTTCCTACTTGGGTTTATCTTATATGTAACTCATTGTGCTTCTTAGACTTGAATTAATGTTCCTTTCCCATGTTAGGGAAGTTTTTAGCTGTTGTCTCTTCACATATTTTTAAGGGCCTTTCTCCCTTCCTCTTCTGAGACCCCTATAATGCAGATGCTGGTGCATTTTATTTTGTCCCAGAGTTCTTTTAGACTCTCCTCATTTCTCTGCATTTTTTTTTTAATTTTTTAAATTGTCTCTGTGTTAGTAATTTCCACCAGTTTTTCTTCCATTTCACTTATTCATTTCTGGCTCATTTATTCTTTATTCATTCTAGTGTGTTTTTCATTTCTGTTATTGCATTGTTCATCTTTGTTTTTTAAATCTCCTGTTTCTTTGTTAGACATTTCTTGTAATTCCTTAATCTTTGCCTCCAGTTTTTTCCTGAGATCTTGGATCATCCCTGCAATCATTAGTCTTAACATCTTTTTCATGTTTGTTGCCTATCTCCACTTCTATTTATTCTTTTGAGTTTTGACTTGTTCCTTTGTCTGGAGTGTATTTTTCCACTGCTTCATTTTATCTAGCTTTTAGTGTTTGTGATCTCCTTTCTGCAGGCGGCAGGGTCGTATCCCCTCTTGGTTCTCATGTCTGCCCCCTGGTGGGTGGAGCTGGTCCAGGGACTTAGGTTAGATTCCTCTTGGGAGAGACTGGTGGCTGCCCAGTTGTTGGCAGAGCTGGGTTTCATTGGTTTCACCTCTGTGGGCAGGGCTGTTTGAGGGGTGGTACTAGAGACAGCCTGTCTGTTGATGGTAGGTTTGTGTTCCCACGCTGTTGGTTGTTTGGCCTGGGGGCTTCTTGGCACCAATGCCTACAAGGTGTTGGGTGGAGCCAAATTTTTCCAAAATGACAGTCTTCAGGGGAACTCATGCCAATAATTATTCCCTGGGACCCCTGCCTCCAGTGTCTTGCCCCCACAGTGCACTGCACCTGGCCCCTGCCTCCCCAGGAGACTCTCCAAGATCCACAGGTATGTTTGACCTGGAATCTCATAGAGTCCCTGCTTTGTCCTTGGACCTAGTACACGTGAAACTTTGTGCCTGGTCTTCAGGAGTGGATTCTGTTTCTCTCAGTCTTGCGGAGCTCTTGCACTCAATCACTGAAGGCCTTGAATGCCAAATACTCTGGGGGCTCTTCTTCCCAATGCCAAACCTCCCAGGCTGGAGGACCTGACATGGGGTTTGGAATTCTCATTCATGTGGAAGAGCCTCTGCACTGTAGATATTTTCCAGTTTGTGGGTTGCCCACACAGTGGGTATGGGTTTTGCTTATATCATCAAAGTGCCCTTCCTACTGTCTTGTTGTGACTTGTCTTTGGGTGTAGGATTTCTTTTTTGACATAGTTTCCTGTATATTTTATTAGAGGTTGTTCAGCAGTTGTGTTTTTGGTGTATTCATGAGAGGAGGTGAGCTGAAGTCCTACTCTGCCATCTTGTAAATCTTCCTTTTAACTTTTTTTTAAAATTGTAAAACACACATAAATGTACCATTTTAACCATTTTTAAGTGTACAGTCCACTAGGGTTAAATATATTCATATTGTTATGAAACACCTCTAGAATTCTTTTCATTGTTTGTATAAGTGAAACTCTGTATCCATTATAGAGTTTACCTTTTTTCCCTCCTCTAGTCCCTAGTAACTATCATACCCTTTCCCCCTATAAATTTTAGTACTCTAGATACCTCATATATGTGGGATCATATAGTATTTGTCTTTGTTGACTAGCTTATTTTACGAAGCATAATTCATCCACATTGTAAAATGTAACAGAATTGCCCCCCCCCTTTATCTTTTTTAGGGCCGTATCCACAGTACATGAAGGTTCCCAAGCTAGGGGTCCAGTTGGAGCTGTAGCTGACAGCCTGTGCCACAGCCACAGCAGTGCGGGAACCGAGCTGCATCTGTGACCTACACTGCAGCTCACGGCAACGCTGGATCCATAACTGACTGAACAAGGCCGGGGATTGAACCTGCATGCTCATGGATGCTAGTCAGGTTTATTAACCACTGAGCCATGTTGGGAACTCCTTCGCTTTTTTAATGCTGAATAATTTATTCCATTGTGTGAATACACCATGTCTTTTTTCCATACATTCTTAGATGGCCACGTGAGTTGCTTCTACCTCTTGGCTATTGTGAATTATACTGCTAGGAACATGGGCTTGCAGATTTCTTTGTGTTTCTGCCTCCGATTCTGTTGGATATCTGTCCAGAAGTGGGATTCCTGAGCTGTGTCATAGTTCTATTTGTAATTTTTTTTTTCGGCTACGCCTGCAGCATGTGGAAATTGCGGGCCCAGGGATTGAACCCGTAACAGCAGTGGCCCAACCGCTACAATGACAACATCAGATTCTTAATCATAAGAGAACTCCAGTTCCGTGGCATTAAGTACATTCACAGTGTTATGCAGCCATTATTACTCTCTATTTCCAGAACTTTTCATCATCCCAGACCAAAACTCTGTTAAAACCCATAACAATAACTTCCTTTTTCCCCTACCCCTTAGCCTTTGGTAACTACCGTTCTGCTTTGTTTCTGTGCATTGCCTATACTTCATGAAAGTAGAATTATAAAATATATTTTTGTGTCTAGCTTCTGTTTAGCATACTGTTTTCCAGGTTCATTCATATTTAAGTTTGCATCAGAATTTTTTTTTTTCTTAGTCTTTTTAGGTCCACACCTGTAGCATATGGAAGTTCCAGGCTAGGGGCTGAATTGGAGCTGTAGCTGCTGGTGTCTGAGCAGCATCTCTGACCTATACCACAGCTCATGAATTTCTTTTTTTTTATTCTTTTTTTCCTTTTTTTCTTTTTATAGCTGAATAGTATTTCTTGTATGTATGTACTATATTTTTCTAGTCATCTGGTGATGGGCATTTGGATTGTTTCTGCCTTTGAGTTATCATGAATTTTGGTTTATTTTTCCTTTCTGGTTATCATGAGTAAGTGCTAAGAACATTTATATGTGAGTCTGTTTTGAGTCCCTGCTTTCAGTTCTTTGTAGTATATATTCATGGAATCACTGGATTGTATGATAATTTAATGTTTAACATTTCAATAAACCGCCAAACTGTTTTTCACAATAGCTGTACCATTTTACATTCCTGTAAGTAGTGTACAAGAGCTACAGTTTCTCCATATCCTTGCCAGTATTTATTATTTTCCTTTTTTTCCTCTCTTTAATAGCCATCTCACTGTGTGGAAGTGATATCCTATGGTTTTGACTGTGTTTCCCTAATGACTGGTAACTCTGAGTATCTTTTCATGTGCAGTTGTCTTTTGGGGAAATGTCTCTGTAAGTCCTTTGTCCCTTTTTTTTTTTTTTTTTTCCCCCCCTGCATCTACAGCATGTGGAAGTTCCAGGGTCAGGGACTGAACCCAAGCCACAGCAGTGATAACTCCAGATCCTCAACTCGCTGGACCACCAGAGAACTTCCATATTCATTCTTTTTCTGGTGGATGGCTACTTGTTACAGCACCATTTGTTAAAGACTGTTCTTTTCTGATTGAATTATCTTGGGACCACATTAAAAAAAAAAAAATTTACCTTAGATGTATGGATCTTCTTCCTGGATTCTCAATTATTCCATTGATCTGTATGTGTATCCTTATGACATACAGTTATGATTAGCTTTGTGTTTTAAGTTTTCAAACTGGGAATTGTGAGTCTTCTTTCTTTGCATTAATATGGAGTATTACATTGATTATCATATGTTGAACCAATTTTGCATTCCTGAATAAATTTCATTCAGTTATGGTTTATAATCCTTTCTTATATGCTGCTGCATGTAATTTGGTAGTATTTTCTTGAGATTTTCCACCTATGTTCATAACGGATATTGGTAGTTTTCTTATAATGTCTTTGTTTTAGTAAAGTATAGTTGATTTACAATGCTGTCTTAATTTTTGCCGTACAGCAAAGTGACCCTTTATATATATATATGTGTGTGTGTGTGTGTGTGTGTGTGTGTGTGTGTGTGTTTGTGTGTGTATATATATATACTTGGTTTTATATATATATATGACTTGGTTTTATATATATCTATTATGTTATACATATATATACTCCTTTTCATATTCTTGTTCATTATGGTTTATTACAGGATACTGAACCTAGTTTCCTGTGCTATACAGTAGGACCTTGTTGTTACTTTGTCTGGTTTGATGTCAAGGTAATACTGGCTGCATAGAATAAGTTGAGAAATGTTCCTTTCACTCCTTTTTTTTTGGAAGACTTTGAAAAGAATTGATGTTGATTCTCCTTTATGTTCATCACTTGTAGTAAGTCGAATAATGTTTCCCCAAATTCCTGTCCACAGAAGCTCAGTGTTATTTGAAATAGGGTAACCCAGAAATTCAATATTATCTTAATTGAAATAACAAAGAGTTCTCTGGTAGCTCAGTGGGTTAAGGATCTGGTGTTGTCATTGCTGTGGCCTTGGTTCAATCCCTGGCTCAGGAACTTCTTGCCTTGGGCATCGCCAAAACAAACAAAAACCAGACAAAACCCCAAACCCCAAGGGTGTGGGGGAAAAAAAAAAAAAGGAAACAGATCATACTGGATTAAGGTAGGCCCAAACTCCAGTGGTTTGTTATAACGAGAGAAAAGGACAAAAAGATAAATGCAGAAATGAAGACCATGTGAAGAGATAGAGACGGAGATTGAAGAGATGCTGCTACAAGCCAAACAATACTAAGAGCCACTAGAATCTAGGAAGAAGGATGGAAGGAGTCTTCCCTAGAGTCTTCATAAGAAAGCATGGCCCAGTCAACAATTTGATTTCGAATTTCTAGCCTGCAGAACTGTAAGAGAATACATTTCTGTTGTTTTAAGTCACCAAGTTTGTGGTAATTTATTACAGTAGCTTTAGGAAACTAGTATACCATTAAAGCCATCTGGTCTTGACCTTTTCTTTATGGGAAGTTTGTTTTATTATTAATTCAATCTCTTTACTACTTATAGGCCTATTCAGATTTTCTGTTTCTTTTTTTTTCCCATTACTTAATGAATTTTAGTACAACTATAAGTGTACAAAAATCATCACAACTCAATTTTATAGCATTTCCATCCGAAACCCTCAGTGCATCCCCCCACCCCCCAACTTGTCTCATTTGGAAACCATAGGTTTTCCAAAGTCTGTGAGTCATTATCTGTTCTGCAAAGAAGTTCATTGTGTCCTTTCTTTAGTTTCCACATGTAAGTGGTAGCATTTGATGTTGGTGTCTAATTGTCTGGCTGGTTTCACTTCGCATGATAATTTCTAGGTCCACCCATGTTGCCATAACTGTTATTTCATTCCTTTTAATGGCTGAGTAATATTCCATTGTATATATGTACCAGGTCTTCCCTATCCACTCCTCTGTCGATGGGCATTTAGGTTGTTTCCATGATTTGGCTATTGTATAGAGTGCTGCAATGAACACTGAAGTACATGTGTCTTTTTGAGTCATGGATTTCTCTGGATAGATAACTAGGAGTGGGATTGCTGGATTAAATGGTGATTCTATTTTTAGTTTTCTGAGGAATCTCCCTACTGTTTTCCACAGTGGTTGCACCAATTTGCATTCCCACCAACAGTGTAATAGGGATCCTTTTTCCCCACACCCTCTCTAGCGCTTATTGCTTGTAGACTTTTTGATGATGGCCATTCTGGCTGGCATAAGGTGGTACCTCATAGTGGTTTTGATTTGCATTTCTCTAATAACAGGTGATCTTGAACATCTTTTCATGTGTTTTTTGGCCATTTGTATGTCTTCCTGGAGAATTGTCTGTTTAGATCTTCTGCCTATTTTTTGATGGGGTTGTTTGTTTTTTTGGTATTGAGCTGTAGGAGGTGTTTATAGATTTTGGAGATTAATCCCTTGTCAGTTGATTAATTTGCATGTATTTTCTCCCATTCTGTGTGTTGTCTTTTGGTTTGTTTAGGATTTCCTTTGTTGTGCAGAAACTTTTAAGTTTAATTAAGTCCCATGTGTTTATTTTTCTTTTTATTGTCATTACTCTGACAGGTGGATCTGAGAAGATGTTGCTGTCATTTATGTCAGAGAGTGTTGGGCCTAATGTTTACCTCTAAGAGTTTTATAGTATCTGGTCTTATATCTAGATCTTTAATCCATTTTGAGTTTATTTTTGTGCATGGTGTTAGGAAGTGTTTTAGTTTCATTTTTTTACATGTGGCTGTCCAGTTTTCCCAGCACCACTTATTGAAGAGGCTCTCTTTTGTCTATTGTATATTCTTGCCTCCTTTGTCGTAGATTAGTTGACTATAGGTGCATGGGTTTGATTCTGGGCTTTCTGTTCCCCTGATATATATTTCTGTCTTTGTGCTAGTACCGTACGGTTCTGATGACTGTAGCTTTGTAATAGAGTCTGAAGTCAGGGAGCGTGATTCCTGCAGCTCCATTTTTCTTTTTCAGGATGTCTTTGGCTATTCTGGGTGTTTTGTGCTTCCAAACAAACTTTAAAATATCTTGTTCTAGTTCTGTGAAAAATGTCCTTGGTAATTTGATAGGGATTGCATTGAATCTGTAGATTGCCTTGGGTAATACAGTCATTTTGATAATATTGACTCTTCCAGTCCAAGAGCATGGTGTGTCTTTCTGTCTGTTTATGTCATCCTTGCTTTCTTTCATCAGCTTCTTATAGTTTTCAGAGTACAAGTCTTTTGTCTCTTTAGGTAAATTTATTCCTACGTATTTGATTCTTTTTGATGCAATGGTAAACGGGATTGATTCCCTAATTCCTCTTTCTGATCTTTCATTGTTAGTAAATAGAAATGCAGTTGATTTCTGTGTATTGATTTTGTGTCCTGTGACTTTGCCAAATTCATTGATGAGCTCTAACAGTTTCCTGGTAGAGTCTTTAGGATTCTTTAGGTATAGTATCATATCATCTGAAAGTAATGATAGTTTGACTTCTTCCTTTCCAATTTGGATTCCTTTTATTTCTTTTACTTCTCTGATTGCTGTGGCTAGGACTTCCAAAACTATGTTGAATAGTAGTGGTGAGAGTGGACATCCCTGTCTTGTTCCTGATCTCAGTGGGAATTCTTTCATCTTTTCACCATTGAGAATTATGTGAGCTCTGAGTTTGTCATAGATGGCCTTTATTATGTTGAGATAGGTTCCCGCTATGCCTACTTTCTGAAGGGTTTTCGTCAGAAATGGGTGTTGGATTTTGTGAAAGGCTTTCTTTGCATCTATTGAGAGGATCATGTGGTTTTTATTCTTCAGTTTGTTAACGTGGTGTATCACACTGACTGATTTGCGGATATTGAAGAATCCTTGCATCCCTGGGATCAATCCCACTTGATCACGATGTACAATCCTTTTAATGTATTGTTGGATTCCGTTGGCTAGTATTTTGTTGAGGATTTTTGCATCTATGTTCATCAGTGAGATTGGCCTGTAATTTTCTTTTTATGGGTATCTTTATCTGGTTTTGGTATCAGGGTGATGGTTCCCTCATAGAATGAGTTTGGGAGTGTCCCTTCCTCTGCAATTTTTTGGAAGAGTTTCAGAAGGATAGGTGTTAGTTCTTCTCTAAATGTTTGATAGAATTCACCTGTGAAACCATCTGGTCCTGGACTTTTGTTTGTTGGAAGTTTTTTAATCACAGTTTCGATTTCAGAACTTGTGATTGGTCTATTCATATTTTCTATTTCATCTTGGTTCTGTCTTGGAAGATTGTACTTTTCTAAGAATTTGTCCATTTCTTCTAGGTTTTCCATTTTATTGCCGTATAGTTGCATATAGTAGTCTTTTATGATTCTTTGTATTTCTGTGATGTCCTTTGTTACTTCTCCTTTTTAATTTCTAATTTTATTGATTTGTGTCCTCTTTTTTTTTTTTTTTGATAAGTCTGGCTAAGGGTTTATCAATTTTGTTGATCTTTTCAAAGAACCAGCTTTTGGTTTCATTGATCTTTTCTATGGTTTTCTTCATTTCTATTTCATTGATTTCTGCTCTGAGCTTTATGATTTCTTTTCTTCTACTAACTTTAGGTCTTGTCTGTTTTTTCCTCTGTAGCTGCTTTAGATGTAAAGTTAGGTTGTTTATTTGAGCTTTTTCTTGTTTCCTGAGTTAGGCTTGTATCACTATAAACTTTCCTCTTAGAACTGCTTTTGCTGCATCCCAGTGGTTTTGGAGTGTCATATCTTTGTTGTCATTTGCTTCTAGGTATTTTTTAATTTCCTCTTTGATTTCTTCTGTGATCCATTGGTTGTTTAGTAGCATGCTGTTTAGTCTCCACGTGTTTGTATTTTTTGCCATTTTTTTTCTTGTTGTTGATTTCCAGTCGTATAGCATTGTGGTCAGAAAAGATGCTTGATATGATTTCAATTTTCTTAAAGTTACCAAGCCTTGATTTGTAGCCCAGGATGTGATCAATCTTAGAGAATGTTCCATGTGCACTTGAGAAGAATGTGTACTCTGTTGCTTTTGGATGGAATGTCCTATAAATATCTGTTAAGTCCATCTGATCTAAATGCTTTATTCAGGGCCTGTGTTTCCTTAGTGGAGTGTTAAAATCCCTCACTATGATTGTGTTATTGTTGATTTCTCCTTTTAAGGTTGTTAGTAGTTTCCTTATATATTGTGGTGATCCTGTGTTGGGTGCACAGATGTTTAAAATTGTTCTGTCTTCTTCTTGGATTGATCCTTTGATCATTATGTAGTGCCTTTCCTTGTCTCTTAAAATGTTCTTCATTTTAAAGTCTATTTTGTCTGATACGAGTATTGCTACTCTGGCTTTCTTTTGATTCCCATTTGCGTGGATTATATTCTTCCATCCTCTCACTTTGAGTTTGTATGTGTCCCTAGAAGTGAAGTGGGTCTCTTGAATACAGCATATATATGGCTCTTGTCTTTGTATCCATTCAGCTAGTCTATGTCTTTGGGTTGGGACATTCAGTCCATTAAAATTTAAGGTAATTATTGATAAGTATGTTCTTATTGCCATTGTATTAACTGTTTTGGGTTTTTGTTGCTCTTTTTTCTTCCCTTATTCTCTTGTTGTCTCCTTTTGTGGCTTGATGACTATCTTTATTGTCATATTTGAGTTGATTTTTCTTACTTGTTTGTGTATCAATTGTAGGTTTTTGGTTTGCAGTTACCCCGAAGTTTTGATATAGCAGTCTGTATATGAACGAGATTGTTTTTAAGTTGTTGGTTTCTTAATTGCAAGTGGATCTCCAGTGTCCTGCATTTGTGCTCTCTTCTCACAATTTCTGATTTGGGTAGCACAACTGTGCATAGATTATTTAGTATCTTTACTGTATATATGCCTTTACTGTTGAGCCTTGTCATTTGTGGTGTTTTTGTTTCTGGTTGTGCCTTTTCTTTTCTGCCTAGAGAAGTTCCTTTAGTATTTGTTGTAAAGCTGGTTTAGTGTTGCAGAAATCTCGTAGCTTTTGCTTATCTGTAAAGGTTTTGATCTCTCCTTCAAATCTGAATGAGAGCCTTGCTGGATAAAGTAATCTTGGTTGGAAGTTTTTCCCTTTCATCATGTTAAGTATATCATGCCACTCCCTTCTGGCCTGCAGAGTTTCAGCTGAAAAATCTGGTGATAACTTTATTGGGGTTCCCTTGTATGTCATTTGTTTCTTTTCCCTAGGTGCTTTCAGTATTTTCTCTTTGTCTTTAATTTTGGTCATTTTGGTTAATGTGTCTCAGGGTGTTCTTCTTGGGTTCATTTTATATGGTTCTCATTGCGCTTCCTGGATTTGACTTGAGTGGTTCCTTTCCCATATTAGGAAAGTTTTCAGCTATTATCTCTTCGAATATTTTTTGTGTCCCCTTCTCTCTCTCTTCTTCCTCTGGCTCCCCTATAATACGGATGTTGGTGTGTTTAATGTTATCCCAGAGTTCTCTGAGACTCTCCTCATTTCCTTTTAATCTTTCAATCTCTTTTCTCTTCTGCATTAGTGATTTCCACTAATCTGTCCTCCAACTCACTTATTCGTTCTTCTGCTTCCTGTATTCTACTGTTGGCTGCTTCTAATGAATTTTTTATTTCAGTTATTGTATTTTGCATCTCTTCTTGTTTAATTTTTACAGCTTGTATTTCTTTGCTCAGTGTTTCCTGTAAATTATCAGTCTTTGCCTCCAGTCTATTTCCAATGCCTTGCATCATCTTCAGCATCAACAGTGTAAAGTCTCTTTCTGGGAGGTTTATGGTCTCCTCATCACTGAGCTGTTTTTCTGGGGTTTTTTCTTTCTCCATTATCTGAGTTATAGTTTTCTGTCTTTTCATTTTTATAGGTTTTTGGTTTGGTGACCTTTTTGCAGACAATAGAGTTGTAGCCTTTCTTACTTCTGGTATTTGCCTTACCTGTGGCTGAAGTTGGACTGGGGGGGGGAGCTTGTTGTAGGCCTCCTGGTAGGAGGGAGTGGTGCCTGCTCACTGGTAGGTAGGGTTGATTCCTCTCCCTCTGATGGGTGGGGCTTTGTCTCTGGATGAGATTAGAGTCTGGCTGTGTGCCTGAGGGGTCTTTAGGCAGCCTGTTTACTGATGGGTGGGGCTGTCCCACCTGGAATATTGTTTGGCCTGGGGCTTCTCAGCACTGATGGGAGGTACCAGATTTTCCCAGAAATGGCCACCTCCAGAGAAATGCAGGCTAATTAATGTTCCCTTGAGCTTTGCCTCCAATGCCCTTCCCCCACAACAAGCCACAGTCACCCCTGTTTTCCTAGGAGATCCTCCGAGAACTGCAGTCAGGTTTGCCCCAGATTCCTGTGGAGATTTTGTTTTGCCCGGGGACCCAGTGCACATGAAAGTCTGTGTGTGCCTTTCAAGAATGGGGTCTCTGTTTCCCCTATTCCCGTGGAGCTTCTGTTTACAAGCCCCACTGGCCTTCAATGCCAGATGCTCCAAGCGCTCTGTCTCCCTGTGCCAGATCCCCAGTCGTGGGGATTTGACGTGGGGCTCAGAACTCTCAGTCCTGTAGGTGAGTCTCTGTGATACAGTTACTTTCCAGTCTGTGGGGCTTCCCACCCAGGAGTAAGGGATTGCTTATATCACATAATTGCCCCTCCTACCTCTTGATGTGGTCTCCTCTTTGTCTTCTGGAGTAGAATATCTTTTTGCAAGTTTCCAGTCCATTTGGTTGAAGTTGCTCAGCATTTGATTGTAATTTTGTTCTTTTTATGAGAGAAGTTGAGCCCCAGTCCTTCTATTCTGCCATCTTAATCCCTCAATCTCTCCTAGTCTTTCTGCTTCTTCTTGAGTCAGTTTCAGAGCTTTGTTATCTTTCTGGGAATTTATCACTTTCACCTAAGTTATTCTCATTTGTTGGTATACAGTTGTTCATAGTATTCTTTTATAATCCTTTTTATTTTTGTAAGGTCAGTAGTAACATTCCATTTTCTTTGTCAGTGTAAGCTGAAATTTTGTCAGTTTTGTTGATCGTGTTCTATAGAAGTCTGTTAGGCGTAATTGGTTTATAATATTCAAGTTTTTGCTTCCCTGCTGATCTTCTAATTATTCTATCCATTATTGTGGATGAAATATTGAAGTCTCCAACTATTTTTTTTTTCTTTTCTTTTCCAGGGCCTCACCTGTGGCATGTGGAGGTTCCCAATTTAGGGGTCTAATTGGAGCTGTAGCTGCCGGCCTACGCAGTGCCACATCAGAGCCGTGTCTGCGACTTACATCACAGCTCATGGCAGTGCTGGATCCTTAACCCACTGAGTGAGGCCAGGGATCAAACCCGCAACCTCATGGTTCCTAGTCAGATTTGTTTCTGCTGAGCCATGACAGGAACTCCAAGTTCTGTCAGTTTTTGATTCATATATTTTAAGTTTCTATTCTTCTAACAATATATGTTTGCAATTGTTATATATTTCTGATATCAAGATTTCTCTTTTTGACCCTTTTGTCATTATATGATGTCATTCTTTGTCTCTAGTAACAAATGTCTATTTCAAAGAACCAACTTTTAGTTTCATCGATTTTTCTCTACTTCATTTATCCACACTCTTTATTATTTCCTTCCTTTTGTTTGCTTTGTGTTTACTTTGCTCTTCTTTTTTTAATTAAAGTGGAAGCTTAGGTTGTTGCTTTGAGATCTTTTTTAGTGTAGGCATCCACAGCCATCCTCTAAGTTTTAATATTATCTTAGCTTGATCTGCTATAACAAAATACCATAGATGGACTGGCTTTAAGAACAGACATTTTCTCACAATTCTGGGGGTTAGAAGTCCAAGATCAGCTAGCATGTTTGATCTCTGATGAGAGCTCTCTTGGCTTATAGACTGCCAACTTCTTGCTGTGTCTCATATGACAGAGAGAGAGAGCAAGAGCAAGCTCTCTGGTATGGCTCTAATAAGGACACTAATCCCATCATGAAGGCCCCACCTCATGACCCCTTGTAAATCTAATTACCTCCATCCCCAAATACCATTCCATTAAGGCTTAGTGCTTCAATGTATGAATCTTAGGGGAACAAAAGTCATTCCATAGCAGGTTATGTTATGGTTTTGTTTTTATTCATTTCAGACTACTTACTAATTTCCTTGCGATTTCTTCTTTGACCCATTGGTTATTTGGGAGTGTGTTAATTTCCACATATTTGTGAATTTTTCAAATGTATTTTGATTTATTATCTTATTCCATTATGGTCAGAAAACATTCTTTGTGTAATTTCGGTTTTGAAATTTTCAGTTTGAAAATTTATTAAGACTTGTTTTGTGACTGAACATATGGTCTAGTCTGGATAATGTTCCAAGTACCCTTGGGAAGAATGTGTGTTCTCTTGACTGGTGTGTTCTATAGATGTCTGTTAAGTCTAGTTGGTTTATTCAAGTCTTCTACTTTCTTGCTGATCATCTAATTATTCTGTCCACTTATTATAAATGAGTTATGGAAGTCTCCAACTATTATTATTATTATTGTGTCATTTCTTTCTTCCTTAAATTCTGTTTTTGCTTTAAATATTTTGGGTTTCTGGAGTGCCCATTGTGGTTCAGTGGTTAATGAATCTGACTAGGAACCATGAGGTTGTGGCTTCCATCCCTGGCCTTGCTCAGTGGGTTAAGGATCCGGCGTTGCCGTGAGCTGTGGTGTAGGTTGCAGACGCGGCTCAGATCCCGCGTTGCTATGGCTGTGGCAAAGGCCGGCAGCTGCAACTCCTGTTAGACCTCTAGCCTGGGAACCGCCATATACCGCGGGGTGCAGGCCTAGATAAGGCAAAAAGACACACACAAAAAAATTTGGGTTTCTATCATTGCTAATCATACATGTTTGTAACTGTTATATCTTCTGGATGGGTATCAGTATTTTTCTTTTGGAGTTCCCATTGTGGCTCAATGGTAATGAACCCAAATAGTATTCATGAGGATGTGGGTTCAATCCCTGGCCTTGCTCAGTGGGATCTGATGTTGCCATGAGCTGTGGTGTAGGTCGCAGATATGGCTTGGATCTGGCATTTCTGAGGCATAGGCCAGCAGCTGCAGCTACAATCAGCCCCTGGCCTGGGAACTTCCATATGCCTCAGGTGTGGCCCTAAAAAAACAAGAAACAAAAAACAATTGTTCTTTTTGAAGCTTTTGTCATTGTAATGTCATTCTTTGTCTCTAGTAACAAGTACTGTCTCAAAGTCTGTTTTGTCTTATTCTTGTGGCTTTCTAGATCCTAGGAATATGTTGGAGGTTGTATAAGCCTCTATGGACATTTCAGTCCATATCTTTAAGATTTTTTTTTTAGTCTGTGGGTATCCTTCACCTCAGGCAACTGCAAACATTAAACACTCTCTTGTAATTGTTTTTGACCAATGCTCCCTAGGGAAAGGAGTTTTGCACTTGAGCTTCCTGGTAGGTCAAATACAAACTTCTTTACAAGTGAGGTCTTCCAAGGAACTGTTATCAGATAGGTCAGATGATGACAGTTCTTTGGTAACAAGACTTTGAAAGAGATAGCTCCATTCTGCTGTCTTTGATGGCTGCCAGGCTGCACTGGGAAAGTGTATTGTTTTCATAACTAACTTCTATCTAGAAAGTGGGAGGATGGGACCTAGGGTAAGTTAAAATGCCTCAAAATTCACTGTTCTTAACAAGATTTATCTCTTTTTTTTCTTTTTTCTTTTCCTTTTTAATGCTGGGTTGCTGCAAGCCTTGACTAGTTTCCAAAGTTCAGAAAAAGTTGATTCTGATAGTTTTCACCAAGTTTTCATTGCTTTGATGAAGGAGAGAATTTTCAGAGGTTCTTAGTACTCCATTATTCTCAGTAATGGAATCCAGTGCATCACTTTGTTGTTAAAGGTAGGCACTGAGGCAGCAGCAACCTTCCCAAATCAATAGTGCCAGGTCTGTCCAAGACATGAGTGAGGAGGAAACAAGTAACATTCTTCCTAATGGAGGTACGAAGAGAGACCCTAAGCAGTTCTACTTCTCCAAGGAAAAGTAGGGGTAGGGAACCATTTTCTTTGAGTATCTGCATAATAGGTGCATTTACTATCTTTTATTCTCATTATGACCTTAATGATGTGTAGGAAATACTATCCTCACTTCATCTAAATGGGTATCTGCCTAAAAGGTGCATTTACTATCTTATTCTCATTACAGCCTTTATGATGTGTAGGAAGTACTGTCCTCACTTTATAAACTGGAGTGAAGGGGATGAAAGGCCACAAAGTTACTAAGTGGCGTCCCTAGGATTCAGACCTTAAAAAGCCATTCCTTTTCTACCATATTTTTTATTTATTGAGTTTTCACTCTGTGACTGCTACATTTAATCATGCTTTCTGACTTAATAATCACTCCACTTTTTAAGGTAAACTTTATTATCATTTTATGAGAGGATGCTTAGGTTATAGTGCAAATAGGACAGAGTCAGTTCTGCCAGGCTCCTCCACCCATACCTTTAGACAGGGCAGGGCTTTCTCAGTAGGCTTGGGATTGTTGCACCTCTTCTGCTCACTTGCTTCTGGAGACCAACCTATGCTGTTTCCCAGATAAGGAGCCCTTTGGTATCTGCAGTCCTAGATTGACCAGGGGCAAAAGAAATCCCCTTGCCTTCCCATTTGATAGCTAGTAGAAAGAGCACTAGATTAGGAATTCTGGCTTAACCACTGAATTTGGCTGTCTTGGAAACTTGTACCTCTTAGGGCCTTAGTTGCCTCATCTATAATTGGCCTTCAAAATGGGATATGCAAGAAAATATCTGCATTTTACTTATTTTTTGTTAGTGTTTTATAGTAAATTATAGAGGTTCATTTACACATTCAGGTGTGTATGTTGTATGTTCATTTGTTTATTGATGGGATGCCTGATCGTAGACCACTGATCTGTGAAGTGAGGGATTTGACTAGAGTGTGTTTTCGTGCTAATACTCTGTCATAATTTACAAGCAGGGCATGCTGCATATAGCTGGGAAACTTGGCAATATTGACTCTTTGGCTACTGTTAATCTTGAGATCTTTGGCTATCTTTCCCTTCAGGTCTTTTTCCTAGTTGTAATCTCTTCAGCCAAAGATGCTCTTCTACTTTTGCAGTGCCATGGTGCTTGCATTTGGCAGAAATGTGTGCTATATGTCACTGGTTTCAGGAGGTAGCCAGCAGAACTGGCAGATGAGGCTGAGTAGTTGTTGCTGTTTTGCAGCAGGCAGGATTAGGGGCCCCATCTTGCTCTCATTGCAGTGAAACAAACTAAAGCTCTGGTCGATCATCTTTATGACCATGGAAATCTGCGGCTGAAGTATACGCAAGTCTTCTTTACTGTGAGACATCAACACTACGTACAGCAGTCTAGACCTAAGAGTTCTCTGGGTTAGTAAAGATGTTTAACTCTCCCCAAAGAAATTAAAGAACCTCAGGCAACAGTAATCACTGCTCTCTCCTTGAGGAGAAACCCCTGAGGCCTGTTCCTCCAGCTGAGGAGTCTCTGCCCTTCTGCCCACCTACCAGCCCAGGGTTCCAGGTTTCTCATTGGGAGGTACACACACTTGCCTTGCTCATGGCCCCTTTCCCCCATTTTTTCCTAAATACTGTCCCTCATACCATTCTGGAAAGATTTGTAGTTATTTACCAAAGATGGTATAATAGTTGTCACAGTCACAGTCCTCATTACCAGTTCATCTGACGTGCCACCAATTGTAAGATGCATCTTGGTTTCAGATATTAAAATGGGAAAAATGTCTTAGAATCTGTGAAAAGTGGTAGTTTTCTAACTTTCAAGTGGGAGAACAAAAACTATACAGACCAGCACTGCTAACATATCGCTCAGAGCCTCTCAGAGTGAGCAAATATGGGAGTCAAAGGTGACTCCAAGATGTAGCAGCTGCAGGAGCTGTACAGTGAATATCCTCTAAAATAAATCCTTTTATCTGGCGTTGTCACTGCTGTGACTTGGGCCACTGTAGTAGCGCAGGTTCAGTTCCTGGCCCAAGAACTTCCACATGCTGTGGGCCCAGCCAAAATAAAAAATAATTAAAAAATAAAAATAAAGTAGTTCCTACTGTGGCACAACAGGATTGTTGGTGTCTTGGGAGCACTGGAACGCAGATTCGATCCCAGCCCTGCACAGTGGGTTAAGGATCTGGCGTTGCTGCTGCTGCAGCTCAGGCTGTGGCTTGGATCTAATTACTAGCCCCGGGGAACTCCATGTACCACAGGTTGGCCAAAAAATAAAAAAGAAAATAAATCCTTTTATCAGAATGTTGCTAGAATCAGTCCTTATCTTTGAAGAAGTTTAAAGGGCTAATTACCTAAAGACACTGGTGGAATGAATAAATGTTTAAGTTTCTCCAATTCAAATAGATGAGTGCCTGCTATGTGTTAGAAGTTGTGGTACATAAAATTAATGGATTTTGTTTTTGTTTTTGTTTTATATTTTTAGGGCTGTCTTCTCAGCATGTCAAGGTTCCCAGGCTAGGGGTCGAATTGGAGCTATAGCTGCCAGCCTACAGCACAGCCACAGCAACGCCAGATCTGAGCCATGTCTGCGAACTACACCACAGCTCACGGCAACGCCGGATCATTAACCCACTGAGGGAGGCCAGGGATCGAACCTGTGTTCTCATGGATGCTAGTCAGATTGGTTTCCGCTGAGCCACAGTGGAAATGCCATGGATTTTTTTTTAAAGTTTGTAATTTTTAAGAATAATTTCTTCCCTAGAACTAACTAGTCACATTTTGTCATTAAATTTATTCAATGTAGTGATAGTTCTAGCAACATCAGTTCTTACAGAAAAATGAAGTCATCAAATTCCCACATGTTAACATATTTTTTAAAAGCAGTTGCAGAATTCTTTTAGATTATTCCTGAATTCTTATCCGTTGAGTATTTTTCTCAGACATGTTGATCTTCATCTGTACAGATGATCCACAGTGGTTTCCATAAACTGTCCAGAATACCATTGCCTGAGGAAAAAGCAGCGATGTTAATGTAGCTTTCCTACTCTTGGCCAAAGAACCTAATTCTGTACATTATTTCTGTCCTTGGCTTGACCATTTTCAAACAGTAATTATGGATCTGATTATTTATTGAGAATAAAGTGTTATGAAGAAGTAAAATGTGGATTTGAGTGAAGGAAGTTAGTTCCTAGAGCATTTACACTTTTCCATGAATATTCTGACTTTATCACCGTGTGACAGTTTTGATATTCAAAAACCTTGATTTTGCTTATTTTTCTTAGCTTACTTCCCTCTCTACCCCTAAAGTATATAATACTCTTAAATAATTGTGGTAGAAAATCTTATTCGGGTGGACATTTGATCAGACTTTCTTAGCTTTTATTTTTAACTTCCTTAAATTATAAATACTTGTTTTGTAGGTATCATAGCTGCAAATGTTTTTGTATTTTGTTTGTGGAGAGTACCTTCTCTACAGCGGACAATGATCAGATATTTCACATCCAATCCAGCCTCAAGTAAGTCTAACCTGTGTGGTTTTATTTTGAGGTAGAGGTAATAATGAAATAAATATGCTTTATGTTAATTGAAATGCTGTAGAAAAGATGTTGCTTGTCAGTAAGGAAACCCTGGAGGTCAGACTGTAAGCTCTTGGAGAATAGGAGTCTCATTTCTCTTGCTGCTACGTCCAGGCACCTACTTGCACCTAGTAGATGTCTAAATATTTTTTAATGACTAAAGATTCATGATCACTACAAGTTTACTCTTTGAAGAGGCTATTATATACAACTTTATTTCTGTAACTGAAATAATTTACTAATTCTTTTTTCTAACTAGCTTTTTCCATAAGGACAAGTTGCTTTTAATTGAACTGAGAATTTTTATTTGTTGCTTTCTAAGTAGAAAAGAGATTTAAGATCGCTTTTTACCACTTTGAAAAATGCTGTCTTAAACCATCCTGTCTAAGCTTTTAACCGTCTCTGGTTTGTTTCCCATGTTTTATTTATTTCATAATAATGAAAAAAGTCTGAAATGGATAATTTTTACAGGCTGTGTGTTCCACAATTACATGACTGTTTTTCTTTGCCTTGTAGAGGTCCTTTGTGCTCCAATGTTGCTGTCGACGTTTAGTCATTTCTCCTTGTTTCACATGGCAGCAAATATGTATGTCTTGTGGAGTTTCTCCTCCAGCATAGTGAACATTCTGGGTCAAGAACAGTTCATGGCAGTGTACTTATCTGCAGGTAATAAGCTTTCATCTCGGACCCTTTCAGAGCATAAATGCTCTTAACTTATCTGGAGAAGGGACAAAGGGAATCCTTATAGCCATATTCTACACAGAGTAAGTGCTCAGTACATATTTGTCAAATTGTCCTTAGAGAAGGATGGCACAAACTGGTATAGAATTTAAGCATGTCATTTTTAACTCACTAGGCCTTGGTTTCTTTACCTCAGTTTTGTTTTGTTTTTTCCACACCTGTGGCTTGTGGAAGTTCCCGGACCAGGGACTGGACCCGTGCCACAGCAGCAAACCTTAGCCACTGTAGTGACAACCATAGATCCTTAACCTGCTGCACAGCAAGGGAACTCAAGGCCCACCATTTTTATAGATAAGTGGTTCCCAGACTTCCTGGCTGTGTCAGTCATCTGGATCTTTGTTAAATAGCCTTAAGTTCATTTCCCACGTGTGGTCAGAAAACTTTAGAGCTCTCCAATAAGATCGTCAAGAATGAGTTCATTCTCTCTGTTGCAAGCATCCTGGAGGTAGCATCATTTCCTTGTTTCAACTAGGAAATGATAGTGCAGGCATCACAGTTCCCTAGGTGCTGCTAAATTGTCAACTGGTGGCTTAAATTTATTTATCTCTGTTTGCAAAATGTACTTAATTAAAACCACAAGTGCAAAAATTCACTCCTAATATCCCTTCATTTAAAAACAGTATAGAACTGCCCGGCTAGCGCAGTCAGTAGAGCGTGAGACTTAAAAACACATAGGAATTCCCATTGTGGCTCAGCAGGTTAAGAATCTGACTAGTATCCATGAGGATGTGGGTTCGATCTCTGGGCTCGCTCAGTGGGTTAAGGATCCAGTGTTACCACAAGCTGCCACGTAGGTCACAGATGTGGGTTGGATCCTTCGTTGCTGTGGCTGTGGCATTAGGCCAGCAGCTGCAGCTCCAATTTGACTCCTACCCCAGGAACTTGCATATTCTGCAGGTATGGCCCTAAAAAAGGAAAAATATATATATGTGTGTGTGTGTGTGTGTGTGTGTCGGCTGTAGTGAAGACATTGAGCTTGGAGATGGAAGACCTAGGTTCAGATCCTGTTACTGCTACCAGCTGTGTGATGTCGCAGAAAAGACTACATACTTCTGCAAGGATAATGATACTTACTGTCATGACATGGGGTTGTAGAAAGGATTAAATAGAAGCATCTACCACAAGGCCCTGAATGGGTACTTAATCCATTTTAATTAAACAGAAGCAATTAATCAGAAGCTTAGCAGTATCTTTTGGCTGTAAGATGAGTGTGTAGCTGTTTCCCCAAGCACTAGCTGTGTTATTGTAGATATGAAGGATCAGTTTAAAGCTCCATTAGTCCTTGCTCTATAGAAAGATGTTTCGCTTTTTTTTCTAGCGGTGGGGGGAGGTGCTGTATCCACAGAAATTTTTTTTTTCTTTTTATGGCCACACCTGCAGCATATGGAAGTTTCCAGGCTAGGGGTCAATTGGAGCTGCATCTGTGACCTACACTGCAGCTTGGGGCAATGTCAGATCTTAAACCCACTGAGTGAGGCCAGGGATCGAACCCGCATCCTCACAGAGACAATATTGGGTCCTTAACCCACTGAGGCACAGTGGGAATTCCAGAAAGTTGTTTTTTAAAATGAGTCACAGCTCAGATGACAGTGGTGCCAAAGGGACCTGTAAAGGATCATCTAGTCTAGACCTGCAGCAGATTCATTGAGCAAGCTGGATAAAATATGGACCCCCTGGTCCCACTCCAGAGATTGAGTTAGTTTTTAGAGTGCAGTCCAGAGAATTCCCAGATACTTGGTAAGTCTGGGAACTAGTCTTTTCTTCATACAATGTAAAGAGAAAGATGATAACTGAGAAGTAAAGTGAAATAATTGTGTATCACTCAGTAAATGGTATAGTGGGTCAGACCCTTTTTTTGCCCTGTAAAACGTCTGAAGCAATAGGCAGGATAAGTATTTGCCTGCAGCTTGTAGTAACCCAGGTAGAAACCCAACGTTGTTGGTCTCCGTGGGGTGGAGGTCGGAAATGGAAGCCATTTTTATACTTCGCTAATATTACTGAAATGTGATTTCTTTCTCAGGTGTTATTTCCAATTTTGTCAGTTATGTGTGTAAAGTTGCCACAGGAAGATATGGACCATCACTTGGTGCAGTAAGTATTTCTAATTAAAAATTTAAACTTCATTTTGAAATAATTTTAGACTTAAAAATTGCAAAATTAAGTACAGAGATCCTTCCTAGTGTTAATTACAGAACCACACTGTAGTTATCAAAGCCAGGAAAATTAACATTAAAACGATTCTATTAATTAATCTATATCTAATGTAGAATTTATGCATTTGTAAAGCCTTATACACTTCAGGCTATGGCTTTTAACCATTGGTCGTTTATGTATACCTAGCTGGCCCAGAGTACCTGTCATGAGCAGTAGTCAGAGTAGTGGGTATCCAGTTCCCGTAAACCAGAGAGCCTGATCCACTGCTGGAAAATTCTCAGGAATTAGTTACAGCTTTGAATCTGAAACTCTATCCTCCTCTTCAGTCAGTATTTGAGTGCTATGCACATTTGACTGCCAGGTGCTGTACTTAGTAGGGACGTATTAAAGGCCATAGGTGGGGCATTGGAAATAGCTGTCAATTTTATACTCGGGGTTAGGAGTCAGGATCCTATATCCTTTATTTAAGATGAACTGTCTGCTGTTGTATATCGCCCAGACCGGCTGCTATGCAAGTCTGTAATTGTAACGCATGGGGTTCTTCAGAAATCCTGACTTCCCTTCACAGGGGGTTTGCTGTCTTGTGCATGCCCAGCCTCTATAACTTGTTCACCCCACCCTGGTTTCCTACTCCGTGTCCTAAATGAATCACAGCGACTTTCAAGGATACCAGAACCATCGCAGAAGGTGGGATCCCCCACAAAACTTGCTGGGTTGTGGTTCCTCTAGAGTGCAACATGTTATACTGGCCAAATTTATATTTATTCTGAAAGATTTGTTCCAGCTAGAACTTCAACATCTGCTCCCAAATCTATCAGCATATACTGTTTAAGCAGAGGAGATACGGATATCATTGAGAATTTGGAAGTTAGAGAAAAGCCTTTCAGGCTTTATAGCGGGTGTGCAACTTGACTATCGTAGATTTTTAAATAAAATCTAAAAAAGTCAACTCAACAAAACCCAGGAGAAATCAAGTCGAAACCTTATTTTCTGAGAGAGAAAAATAATAAAATTACACTTTTCCCCAAAATGAAACATTTAATTTGGCTAGCTGATGCGAAAGAAGGGCATTAAAGTCCTCTTAGGTCCCTCTAAATTGCTTCTCCATAGATGATTATATTCTCTATCTAAAGTGCTCATTATAGAAATTTCAGTATTGAAGTTCTCATTAGCTGTGCATTTCTACATAAAGCTAGTTTCTCTGTGACTAACTTACTGTACTTACTATACATTATTTTAAAGATAGGCAGTTCCATTAGCCTTCTAAAATTTTCTAAAAGTGACTTTTTTTTAATCTTCACAGATTTAAACATATTTAGGTATATGAATAAATTGTGGTTTGCCTTTTGGACAAGTGTTTGGTCTACCCCATGCAGAGATTCTTTATTTTCGCCTTCTCTAGTCAGGTGCTTTTAAAAATACAATGAAAGTAGACTCTTTTTTTTTTTTTTTTTAAAGGCTGTGGAAAAGTCCAACTTTTCAGAGACCAAAGAGATGTGACAATTAAATGCAATACATGGGGGAAAAGTAGCAACAAAGTGGAAAAATTGACAAAACTGGAATATGTTCAGTAGAGTAGATGAAAATATTATATTACACACGCATATACATATAATATATATTACAAATTTAAAAGACTGACTGTTGTGACTAAGTGTTGCTGAGAATATAGAGAAACTGGAAATCTCACACATTGCTGGTAGCAAAATAAAATATAATTATAACCACTTTGGAAAACAGTTTGGCAGTTGCTGTACCTCCCCATACATTAGCTGACCATAATTTGTTTTTACTTAGGTCTTTCATGCCACTCTGTAAGCTCCATTATGGCAGGGGCTGCCAATTTTGTTTCTCTCTGGATCCCCAGCATCTATCTAGCATAGTGCCCGATAGGACTCAAGTATTTCACTTGAGATTTAATCGTGAGATTTAATGTGAACTAGAGGTTATGATCCTGTTTCTCAAGTATCCTACCATTTAGAGGAATAGGGAACACGTCCAGTGTTAAGAAAGTTTAATTTTCATCATTTATCCAGGAGATATTTCATAGCCATTGTTAAATTATGAAGACTACATAGCAACCTAGAAAAACAAACATAGAAGAAAAAACTATGCAGCAATTTTAATTTTGGTTATTATAACAAGAAATGGTTGATTTATTGATTGTAAGTTGAGAAGTTTCAGTGTTTATTCTCGAATAAGGTTGTTGGCGGAAGTGCTTCTCCAGCAGGTAGATGCGTGTGTGTCCCGGGGAGGATGCTATGGGTCATGCCCAGCCTTGGGATAAATGTGCATGCTTTCCTGGAACAGAACATTTGTCAAAGGTTTTAAGAAAAATGTTTAGTTTTATTGTGAAGTAGGATGCAAATTTCATGCACTTTATGTAAAGCATTAAACTTGGAAAAAATTCATGCATGTGGGCTCCTTCAGGCAAATTCATACTCTGTGGTTGGAGGAGCCTTGTTGAAGTTTGTGAAGTGCTTTTTTAGTCATTATATGAAGTGATGGATGTGACATGTGGAACTTTGTCCCTGAAGTTCATTCAGTGCTGACGTGCCAGTTGTTATATCTTACTGCCTGTAGTTCTCTAGTTTAATCCTTGCCGGATGGTTACTGTGTGATGGACTTGCAGCCCTTTTGCCTGATATTTTATCCATTAGTAACTGAGAACTTGTAAGCTTTGTGCTCACCTAGATATTTGTGGCTTTAAAGCTTTCCTGGATAAAAGTATTTCTGTTTTAGACATTGTAGTCACTAAGCACGTGGAGAGTTTACCCTTTTCACCAACGTCTTACTTTGCAGTCGGGCGCAATCATGACCGTCCTGGCAGCTGTCTGCACCAAGATCCCAGAAGGGAGGCTCGCCATTATCTTCCTTCCAATGTTCACGTTCACGGCAGGGAATGTGAGTATTTTTATGAAGCAAAGTGCCGGGGACAGTGGTGATATTTTTACGTTGACTGAGTTTTTGCCCTTAAATTAGAAATCTCAATGTTGGAGGAATCAACGTTGTACCATTTCTGTTCTCCTTTGCTGGCTTTCAGGCCCTAAAAGCCATTATTGCCATGGATACAGCAGGAATGATCCTGGGATGGAAATTTTTTGATCATGCAGCACACCTTGGGGGAGCTCTCTTTGGAATGTAAGTTCGAGTGTAATTGATTGTTGCACTGCTTTCTTTGGTCCTTTCACACACACACACCCCTCCCCGCCTAAGGAAGGCAGAGTCGGGCAGGGAGTTCTGTGCTGCATGCAGAGGCAGGTGGGGTTGCGAGGGCGAGGAAAGCCCAACATGCTTTGCTTTGGCCTTGCACAGCTTCACCATGCGAGGTGGGCTGTGAGACTACTGGCCCCGCCCCTGCCTGGGTCATTTGTAGGGAGAGACCATCTGTGCTTTTTACCCTACCCTGAACCTCAAGTCACCCCAGCTCCTGACCTGTCATGATTCCTAGTCCTCCTTGGAGACTGTTCCCCAGCCCCCTGGTCTGTGCTGATTTCCTTTTCCCACTCTCCAGCCACCTTGCCCCCACTACCGCCGTCCTCATCTCAGCGCTGGGCACTCACCCGGAGTGGGTGGAGCTGTCCCCCTGCCTGGGTGAGTGTGCAGGTGCTCCTGTGTGACCGGAGTAGAGGCCAGATATCATAAACTAGAGTTGACTTTTTACTGTGCGTCTGTTATGCCACAGGCACTGAGCTAGTGTCACCTCGCGTTATATTATTATTACCTGTTTTTTACTGATGGGAAACTGAGGCTCAGAAGGAATCTTCCCAGGTCAAACAGCTCTTAAGTAGCAGAGGAGAGATTTAAACCCAAATCCAGGAGTTCCCGTTGTGGCTCAGCAGAAACGAATCTGACTGGTATCCTTGAGGACGTGGGTTTGATACCTGGCCTCGCTCAGTGGGTTAAGGGTCTGGCATTGCTGTGAGCTGTGATGTAGGTCATGGACAAGGCTCGGATCCTGTGTGGCTGTGGCTGTGGCGAAGGCTGGCAGCTACAGCTCCAATTAGACCCCTAGCCTGGGAACCTCCATATGCTTCGGGTGTGGCCCTAAAAAGACAAAAAACAAAACAAAACAAAAACCGAGATCCAGAGCACTTCCTGCTCTCATTGCAGCATAGCGATTGCAATTGCAATGTGGTTAAAAGCTCTCTCATTTGTGCCTCAGGCAGTGGACTCTTGCCTAAAACATAGGGACACAGTCGCAGAACTTCCTAGGACTCCTGGAGTCCATCCAACCGTGGGAGTCCCTTTAGCAGAGTTGTCTGTTTCAAAAGCTGGATCCCTAATGGCTTCTCTTCTCTTGCATAAATGTTGCCTTTTGGCCTTCCTTGGTTTTTACTTTTATTTCATGACAGTGGGAAAACTTAGTTTTTTAATGGAAAAAAAAAAAGTAGAAAAACCTATTCTAAGTGGAGCAGTCTTGCCCAGTAGGCGGTGGAACTAAATGCCATTATGCCATTTATAATTTTCAGTGATGATTAAAGAATAGCACATGTGAGTGTTAGCTTTAACAGCAGCACATTATAAATAGTAGAAACTGACCTGATATTACAGTATGAGGAACATAGACTGATGAAAAGGGGTTCAGTTTTATGAACTCTGAATTTACCTGGCTCCTTTCACATACACTTAAATGATCTTTTCCCCAGCAGTTTTTTATTCTTCTCAACTATAATTAGATGACCTTCTTCTGTTCTGAAAATTGGATCAAATGCATTTTAAAGTCCAGGATCTGTAAGACAGAGGAATCCATTCTTTTGCTGTTTCCAATTTCACCTCCTTTCATTGACTAGATCTCAGTCATATCCAGAATTCATCTTTTCTAACATCTTTAATCTAGATTTAGAAGTCTTGGAGTTCCTGCTGTGGCTCAGCAAGTTAAGGACCCGGCATTGTCTCTGTGAGGATGCCGGTTTGATCCCTGGCCTGGTTCAGTGGGTTAAGGATCCGGTGTTGCAGTGAGCTGTGGCATAGGTTCATGTGGCTTGGATACAGTAATGCTGTGGCTGTGGTGTGGCGTAGGCTGCAGCAGCTTGAATTCGACCACTGGTCTGGGAACTTTATATGCCACAGGCGCAGCCGTAAAAAGAAAAAAAAATAGATTTAGAAATCTTTACTAATGCTAAAGATTCTGTTAGTAACTTCTTGCACGTTTCTTTGTCTGTGTCCCTGACCACGTTTTATTGTCTTCACCTTGTGTTGCTGTAATAATGATAGCTAACATATGTTGAATATTTGCTGTATGCCTAAGCTAAGGACTAATTTAAATAGTCTTAAAATCCTGTACGATATTCTAGCCTACAGAAAGGAAACTGCTTGAAGCAAGACTTTTGTCCAAAGTTACAGAGCAAATCATAGCAGAACTGAAGTTTCAAACTGAGCATTAGACTGTGAGGCTGCTACCAAAACCAAAAAAAGATCCTCAGAAATTAGTTTTTTCTTTTTCCTTTTTTGTCTTTTTTAGGGCTGCACCCAAGGCATATGGAGGGTCCCAGGCTAGGGGTCAAATCAGAGCTGTAGCCACCGGCCTGTGCCACCACCACAGCAACACTGGATACTTAATCCACTGAGCAAGGCCAGGGATTGAACCTGCATCCTCATGCATATTAGTTGGATTCATTTCTGCTGCGCCACAACAGGAACTCCCTTTACTTCCATCTTTAACATAGTCTCTATATTAAAGGTGAGTCATTAATCTACATTAAATAATCAGTTATTTTTTTTAATAAGCTGGATGATAGTGGCATTCGGTTTTTTAAAAAGTTGAGCTGGTACCCTCATTGTACTTGACATTTGTGTCGTACTATTTGAATACTGACCCTGGTTTGTTTGTTTTTTCCCCAGATGGTATATTACTTATGGTCATGAACTCATTTGGAAGAACAGGGAGCCGCTAGTGAAAATTTGGCATGAAATGAGGACTAACGGCCCTAGAAAAGGAGGTGGCTCTAAGTAAAACTAGGGTTGGACAGCATCGGTGCCTCTGGTCCACGCTGGCTGAAGCCCCAGGAACACATCGGCCTTGGAGTGTCCACATCTTTGCTCCTGCCTGGAAGACACTCAGCATTTAGCTTCCGAGTATTTTAAACTATGTCCCCAGTACATGTCTCATTAAAAAGTGAATTATGACAAAGTTGTGAAATAAAGGTTTATATCTCTAGTTTGTAAACAGAGGGTGTGTGTACTCTTTTGAAGAGCATGAATGCTGCCCTGGAATCTTGCAGTTCGTTATACATTTAACGTCGTTTGAGTCCTGAACCTGATGAGAATGCACATGGAAAGGTCTGATTGGAACTCAGAAGTGCTTGTTTTTTAATGTTGGCCTTCTAGCATCTCTGCTAAATATTTACTCTTATTTACCGACCCCTCTCCTTGCTTGTTGACAGGTAAAAGTTAAGAGCAGCTTCTCTCTGGCATGGTCTGAAATAACAGCTGCATTATTTTCTAAAATTTCCCGAGAAAGGTAGGTAACATTTTGTGGCAGTGAGTGGCATATACAAAAAGCTATTTTTAGGTTTTGCTTTCTAGGTTAAAGTTGTAGGTAAAATAAGAATTAGTAGGAAGTATCTTGGATAAGCTCATACTTGAATCTGAGCCTGATTGCATCTTATGTTGGGAAATGTGCATTCTTTGCAGGGCTCATCTTACTGACAGCAGGTGGTGGTCATCTTCATAGCTTCATTGTAGTGAAGTTCACTTGTCCTCATGATTGAGAATTACTTTTGGGAAATGCAGTTTGAGAATTTAAAAGGTTTTCTTGAAAGGATTTATAGGAGAGTTTTAAAATCTTCTGGTGATCTCAAAAGGTCATATCAAATTTTGTACCTTGTACAGGAGGGCTGGGCTTGTGGGGCGGTCAGTGGGCACAGCGTGGCGGGTTTTATGACAAGGAGAGGGAGTCGTGCCCACCACACGTGGTACTGAGAGCTGAATGGCCGCACTTGCCCAGCACATAGGAATTGTCCAGAATCTGGTGGTTCTTCATCTTTTTTCCACCAAGCTGGACTCTTCTCTACTGCAACATACCGGTCATTCTTCCAGGCAGAGGATTCTATTCTGATGTCACTTTGAGGAGAGAAAATTTTTTTAACCCAGCCCTCATTTTGCCAGTAAGGAACCAGGGCGGTGGTGTGTGGGCCGTGCCCAAGGTCACACTGCTGTGCTTTGCCATTTCTGAATATGTTGTGATGCTAACAGCCCTGTGACTTACAGATGAGCCAAGAAGTGTTTTTCAAAGATGGGGTGCAAGGCTGATATATGGACATTCTGTGTGGAGTCCAAAATGAAATTCATGTCCTCTGTGGGCAGACCAGGAAAACAGGCAATGAAGACACGTCTCCTCTCCCCGCTTTGTGCTGCTTCGGGATGGAGTGGTTAGAAGGTCAAGTACCTACTGTTCTCCCTGTGACAGGCCTTGGGAACCTGTCCGCATACAGCTCTGGAAGCACAAGCCTAACTGTCCGCAGCTTCGGAAACTGTCCCTGTTGTCCTGTTTGCCTGCTGGGGTATCTTAATTTCTCGTCGGGGCTTCTCTGCTGGCACGTGACCACCCCAAGGCGCGGTCTGCTTGGCTCGAGTGCCCCTCAGCCTGTGTCACCCCCACTGTTCTCTGAAGTGCACCCTTAGCCGTCTCATCTCTCTCCGCTTCCTGTGGCTTCAGTTACCTCCATGAGGAGTCGGCTGAGCTCTGGAGCCACGGAATGTCTCCATGCTGTCATCAGTACGTATGTCCGCCGCGTGCCGGGTGCTGGGGCCCCACTGCACAGGTACATCCAATACCGCTTCTGGCTCGGGTCGGAACCCTGGAGCCGTTCTGGATTTCCCCCTCTCCCCTCTTATTTTTGTGCCTTAAGTCCAATCCCTTGTCCCTAACCTGAGCTGTTAAAAGACTGCTCTCCAATTGCTCTTCAAAATGTCCTTGTACTTTTCCATAGGGCCACAGAGTGCCCAAAATACTTTAGTCATTTCCTGTTGTCACCTGTGAAAAACTTAAACTCCCTAGTGGGGCTACCAAGCCCTCCGCGGTCCAGCCTCTGCTGCCTCTGACTGAACCCTTGGCCCCTGGACCCTGCATTCTAACCCGACCCAACCGCCCTCTCTTGTTACAGGCAGCAAGTCCAACCCCTTGGTCCTCCTTCCACTGTTGGAAAGTTCTATCACCCTGGTTTCCGCGTCTGCTGCCCACTGCGCTGCAAACCTGAAGGCACCCAGCATTACTCCAGGCACACAGTAACTGCTCTCTGTTTAGAAGAGCTGCTCTTTTTTTCTGCATGATGGAGTGTTTTGGTCACTGCTCTCTAGGGGGCTGACCTGGGGCCTTGGCACACAGATGTCACACAAAGGCAGCTTACCTGAGCAGGTGTTCAATTTCCGGGTGTCCTCACAGTACACATGGCTCCTCTTCTGGTGTCTCTTGGGCCATGGCCTGGCCGAGGCAGCTGAACTGCTGCCACTATGGGGCATTTATCATGTCACTTCACTGTGCATTCAAGCTAAGACAGGCAGTAGTTTGGGAGAGGAAGCTGTATTCTCGCTGGCAGTGGCTGTACTGCAGTTCTCCCTCTGAGGTGCAGTCTGGATACCGTCCAAATGTAGGCTTGAGATGGAGTGCTGGGTAATTAATGCTGTTTGACTAGTGTTAGTAATTGGTCTGCGGTGTGTACTGAGTGCTTGTGTCAAATATTCAGGGAGCCTTTTGAAAGTGGCCAGGGAGTTGTTTGATAGCCTGTCATGCCTTAAACAGACAGTTCTTTAGCCTGGAGGATTACCCATATTAGCTCTGCTCAGGAGAGAGAGGGAACTTTTATAACAGTGGCCAAAAATTTGTAGCAGCTTTATAAAGCTAAATCAAGCCTTTGTGGCCATGCTTTAAAATTAGGGATTTGAGACCTCAGGAAATGTCAGTTGAAGGCTAATGCCAATCCTCAATGGACGCTGAACTGGCCTTCACAAATTTGGCATCATAAAGGCTGATTCACACACTTGTTCTCTGGGAAGCGCAGCCCCGGGTCTTCCCTGTGACACTCTCATTTCTGCATCTACCCCTGCTTGCCCGCGAGCCCCGCGGTGCAGCTGAGCACAAATCTGGCAGCCACCGGCTGTGCCCTGTTGACGAGACCACACAGACCCTGGGGAGGCGTGCTGCGGCCTGGGTGCTGGCCCAGGGCAGTCAGCTAGTAATTGTCGCCGGGCAGCCCTCGACCTCTGTGAAGCTGGGTCCAATTTACAGAATAACATTTAGGGAATTTCGGATTAAATTACGAAACATTCAAATCGGACACTTGTAGATAGCGCCAGGCGGTTTCATTCCTACCCCCAAGACGCCATTTCACGCTTTGTACCCTCTCCATGCGCGCTCTCTTCCCTCGCCAGGGCTGCTGCATCCCAGGACACGCGGCCCTGCGCTGTCCCCAGCGCTCCAGCTCTCTGGGTGGCCACCCCCAGGCCAGGGGGCGGAGCTGCGGCGGCGCAGGGAGGGCCGCGGGGGCGGGGCCGCGGGCGGGCAGCTCCGCCGGAGCGCGGGGAGCCGAGCGGCGGGCGCCGGGCCGGCATGGCGTGGCCCTGCATCAGCCGCCTCTGCTGCCTGGCACGGCGCTGGAACCAGCTGGACCGCTCCGACGTGGCCGTACCGTTGACCCTGCACAGCTATTCGGACCTCGAGAGCGAGGAGACGGGCCCGGGCGGCGCCACCTCACGCAAGTGCCCGTCCCCTGTGGGTGCCCGGGACCCCAGCCGGGACGTGCCTCTTACTCAGTACCAGCGGGACTTTGGTGTGTGGACAGCGCCCGCGGGGCCCAGAGATATAACACAGGCACGCAGGCCCGGGGCGGGCAGCCGCAGGGTCAAGCCCCCCGCGCCCCCTGGCCGGGGGGTGTATGTGCTCCCCATCGGAGATGCGGACGGAGCTGCAGCCGTGACCACGTCGTACAGGTGAGTGCACAGTATCCAGGCCGTGTCGGAGGGGACTGAGCCCCGGGAGCCGGGAGCACCAGGAGGGAGGAGGAGCCTGGAGCCCCCATCCCACACGACTTCACAGCTGCAGGAGGCCTCTGAAGTCATCCCCTTTGGTCCCTGGCACTGCCAGCGTCTCCTGTGCTCCCTGACCAGACTCACCTCGGTGGGGAGCTCACTGCCTTACTCTCTGCCCTCTGGGGCAGTCTGAACAGAAACGCTTGCCCTCAACTGAGTTAAATCTGCTTCCCCTTAACTTCCACCAGGTGGGCCCAGCCATAGGAGAGGTGGGCGCAGTCCAGCTGCCTGAGCCAGTGCCCTCTGTTTGTGGTGAGGACCAAATGCATGGCTTCCTGGTGGCTGGTCCCCTGGGGAGCCCACTGAGTGACTGAGGGCAGGTCTGTGGGTCCTCCTCAGCTCTGCCCTGGACAACTGAGGGTTTTCTCCCTCCTGATTAACAACAGTGATACTAACTGTAAAAAAATTTGAAATTATAGAAATTATTTTGTGTAGTGTAGGAAATGAGTATGCCCTTAATCCTACCCCAAACTGGTGGTTCCTTCTAACCCTGAACGTGCATTGGAGAGTGCATGTCCGTTTATAATTCTTCCATGGTTAGATTTGTACTGTACACTTTTTTTCATGTCTTGTGTATATAGGTCTCTTACTAGATGTTCTTCTACAATGCGAATTTTAATGGGTATGCAGTGTATGTCCAAATATCAACCTACTCTCATGTCATTGACCATTTAGAATGTTTCTAATTTGAGGCTATTAAAAACACTGTTCCTTTGATCTAGTTACTTCATTTCCAGAAATTTTCCCTACAGGTAACCCTGAACATGGGGTGGGAGCTAAGGAATATAAGGTGTGTGTTAACATTGTACAGCAGAAAATGGAAACAGTTCCAGTGTCCTGCTGATGACTGTTTAATTATAGCACTGCCATAGGATGGGCTCTGGGAAGCCCAGAATGTCCTGATAGTAGAAGATCTTCCGTAGGTGCCTGTCAAAACAAGATGCAGAACAGTATGTCTGCTACTATTTGTGTTTTTAAAGAGGTTGTTGAATATACATAGCTGCTGAAATAAGCATAAGATGCCTCTGCATGGACATGTGAAGAAACAGTAACCTTGAGGGAGAGGAAGAAGGGGAAGGAGTTGTGGATGCTCCCTGGGCTGGAAGGAGACTGAAGGACTTCTCACTTTGCTCTTTTGAGCCACTACTTTAAAAAAACAATGTACGCTTTTATCTTTAACAAAATTTTTGTAGAGAAAAATAATTTCTATGGTAAGCATTCTTATAGCTCAATCTTTGCTTATACCATAATTTCTTTAGTATAAATTCCTACCTGTGGAATTAAAGACCAAAAGGTATGAACTTTTCCCTTTAATTTTAATACTTTTAAAAAGCAATTGAGGTAAAATTTCCATCCATTATAAGTATGCAGCTGGATGACTTTTGTATACACCTGAGCAACACGACCATAATCTAGACAGGTGGAACCATCTCCCAGAGGTTCCTTCATGGACATGCAGGTTTTAAGAAACTCAGTGGGAGTGACTGTTGCAGGGTGTGTCCTGTGTTCAGGGACCTGTGCTCAAGCTGAGCTGCAGAAACGCAGGCGAGGACGTCGGGCAGAGCAGACCCTGAGCCACAGCGCCAGGCCCTAGCCAGGCAGTGGACGGTGCTGACTGCTGCGTGACGGGGCCCCGAACCAGCTGGAGTGGCCTGAGTGGTGACAGGTCTGGAAGGTCAGAAGTCCTGAGTGTGCAGCGCCCTCAAATGTGCAGACCTGGCAGGGAGAAGGCTTCAGCCTAAGGAAGGAAGCGCTTTCTAATAACTAGGATCGACTGTGATGGGTGAGCCTCGAGTGGTGCCGAGCTGCCCACTGGGAGTGTCCAGGTGAAGGCTGGGCTTTTAGAAATGGTCCCTCACCTTTGATAAGCAGATGGCGGATTGCAATGTCCTGCTGGTCCTTCCAGCTCCAGTGATACTAAAGGTACTAGTTAATACTCTCTGCTTAGCATGTACCAGGCACCAGGCTTAGGAGTTCCCACACATTGTCTCCCCAAGATGCACAATAACCCTCTGGGATCAGTTCAGTTCTTGCTGTCCCCATTCTACAGATGAGCAACCTGAGTGGCTGGTGTGAGCTCATGCAGAGCACAGTGGAATCTGAGTGCGTCTTACCTAGAGGCCAAATCGGTGCCCCGAACAGGCTATCGACCCCTATGATGTTGCTGCTCTGGATCAGGTAGTTCCTTGACCTGTGCCCTGCAGGAGTGGGCAAGTACCGACAAGAGTTGGGACACAGTGAGGTCTCAGCTCTCACTCCCGGGGTATAAGCTTGGTGGATCTCTTGGTCCCTCTGACCCTTCCCTCATTTGAAAAGCAAAAATAGTAAGAGCTGGGCTGCCTGGCAGAGACACAGATCACTGCTGAACTTGGCTCCCCCAGCACCTTGCCAGCTGACCTTTGGGACCCTCTACCTCCCAGCTCTACTTCTGGCAATGAGTGACTCCATCCCGCCTGCCTTCTTGCAAGATGCACACAGGGAACCCAAGATATCAGAGTACTATGGCTATTTTTCTCCACCCCAGCAGTTCCTTCCTCGCCAGGGCCCTGGTCTCCAGGTGAGAACTGACCTGCCTCACTCGCTCGGCCTGATGGGCAGCGGGTTCTGCCCACTGCAGCCTGGGCCTCTCCTCCTGACCAGTTCCTTCTAGAGCCTCCCCCTCCAGAACTCTAGCTCCCCCGTTTCTGGAAGAGCGCCTTCCTCAGTCTTCTCCCTCCCTCCTTCCTGGGTGAGTCAGTTAAAGGGCTAATAAAGTGCCAGACTTAACTCCCACTTTTCTAAGTGTCCAACTTGAAAAGGTCAGGGAAGTTAAGCGATTTGTTTTAAGTCATGTTGGGGTGACAACCCAAGCCCAGGATCCTCAGTCCTTGGTCGGTCCCCTGCCCCTCGATGGGAGGGACTGTGGCCCTCAGGGTCCAGCCGAGGCTCCCATGAGGTGGATGATGGTGGAGTCTGCTTGGTGAGGGGAGGCACAGTGGACTTGGCCAGCCCTCTGTTATTATCTCCTCCAGAGCCATGAGTCCGCCTTCCTCCTCTCCCGGGCAGTCACCGGGCCCTGTCTGCAGTGTCCCTTCTCCACCCCACTGCAGTGTCTCCCCCGCCCCCACGCCCCCACCCAGGCTCTAGCACCAGCCCCGCCCCAGAAGCAGCCACAGGCATTGCTCTAACCCCTGGCTCTGGTTGCTTCCTGCTCTGGGACCCCTGTAGCCACCCTGGGGCAGCAGGCGTGGGCTGCCTGGCTCAAGGCTCAGCTCAGTTTGGGAACAGAAGGGCACGCCCAGGGGAGGACCTGCTTCCCGGGAGAAACAGAGCAGCAGATGGCTTGGGCAGCTGGTCTTGAAACCCTGCAGCTTTGGAAGCAAAAATAATCCAATAGGGCCCTGGCCCAGTTCACCTCCTGCCACCCGAGTGCTGACCACGAAAAGACACAGATGTTCCCTGCACACGTGGCCTGCCCAGTGGTGCCCAGCTGTGCTGCTGCCAGGGAGAAAAGGCAGCTTTGTTGACCTCAGGGCCTGGAACCCTGCCAGGGCTGTGGGTGGGAGATAGGCCCGGAGCCAGCTCACATGTGGGTGCTGCCTCGGCCAGCTGGACGCTTTTCAGAACATCACCTTGGCCAAGGGCTCCTGTGGGCACAGGAGGTCTCTGCCATTTAGTAGCGTAGTTGACAGAATTAAAATCTTTTTTTTTTTGTTTAAAGGAATTGAAGAATTAAAGAACATGGAACTCTGAGCACGCAGAGCTAGGCTGTGCCAGCCTTGTCCCTGCCCTCCAGGGAGCCCCCACCCCAGCCCAGTCAGACCACCATTCCTCCCTGCACCGCACAAGTAACAGTGACATGCGAAAGCCAGGCCATCTTTATTTATTCCCTTTTGCAGAAGGTAAACACATCGCTAAAAACTAAACATAACCCTGAGCCTCATTTTCCTCCCAGGTGGTAACTAGGTTTGGAGGACCTGCCGTGCACCGTCCAGGCCAGCACCTCCTCCGGACCTAAGACCCACCAGTGACATGGCTGGAGGCTAGCGACTTCGCTGGTTCTGGGCTTCCAGGGCCCCTTGAAGTGGTCTGGAAACAAAAAAGGGAGCCCTGGAGGGCAGGGCTGCAAAGTGCTGCCCCCGAGGCCCAGTGCAGGCCAGGTACCTGCAGTTCGGAACAGGAGGATCCAGCTGCTGCCGGAGCTCCCTGTGTGTCCTGTGTCTGTTGGCAACAGGGGAGAAAGTTTCCGCTCCCACGCCCTGTGGGGTTGCTCTCAGAAGTGGAGGGCTGGCCGGGAGTCTGTGTGGGAATGTGCTTCCTCTGCTAGTTTTGCCTTCCTAAGGGGAGAAAGGAACATCTGCAGCCGAAGCAGCATCTCAGCAGTGGACGGGCGTTGTCCAGGAACACAGGAGCCCGTGGCAAGGGCGACAGCTTCTGAGCGGCCTGGGGAGAGGATGGCCGACTCTGTGCAAGTCTGTAATGTGTTCTCTGTTTCAGACAGGAATTCCAGGCCTGGACTGGAGTGAAACCGTCCAGATCCACAAAGGTGAAACCTGCCACAGTCATCACAACCCACAGCTCCAGATGGGATGGCAGCCCTGGGGCCGGCTTCCAGGTCAGTCCGAAGCTGATGCTGTGGGACAAAGGGCTGGGCACCCGGCTGCAGGCCTGAGGACAGAGGTCTTTTTTCAGGTTTAGGGACAGGGAGTTAGATTTGGATGGTGCAGGACGGCATTACGCAGGGACAGTGGTGTCAGAGAGTCAGTCGTCCCTCGCAAACAGAAAACCAAGGTGCTTCTTATTGCTACTTGTGTGTCCCCCTAGTGCCGGCTCCTCTGGGGAGCAGGAGGTCTCTTCCCCTCCTAAATCCCACTCTTAGCGTTGACCACTGAGCGCTAGTGACGAGCCCTCCCAGTGCCTGGCGTTCGTGTGAGAGAAGAGGCGATGGATGGGAGGCTTCTCAGTTTCCTCACTCAACCCAAGGGAGGCTTCAGAAGCAAACTCGGGGTCTGCGCGCCCCACGTGGCTACGAATGCACATGCGTGTTTCCCCCGCAGGCCCTTCAGCTCAGCAACTTTCGAGGATGGCAGAGAGGGGTGGTTTTCTTGGCGCCGTAGGGAGGGGGAAAGTCGAGGAAAAAGCCACGTTTCCACTGATGCGCGGCCACATTTCGTGTCTGTCTCAGGTCCCCGAGGTGAGAAAGAAGTTCACCCCGAATCCCTCAGCCATCTTCCAGGCCCCAGCGCCCCGGATCCTCAACGTGTGACCGTCCATCGACAGGAGCGAGCTCCGGGCAGCAGGGCCCGTGGTCCAGGGCCTGGGTGAGGTCTTGGCCCGGACGGACCCTGCGCAGAGACACCGCTCCTCGCGGGCACGGCAGAGGCCCAGAGGGACACCACGCCACCCCGCTCGACCCTGGGCCTCAACCACCCTCTTCTTCAAGAAGTGTGCTGAAGGCTTCAGATTTTTTGACTGCCTCTCTTGGCCGCCCTTCAGTTTTTAAATCTGTGATCGACTCTACTATGAACGGCCCCTGGGGGCTGAGGAATATGGACATAATAGGTCCTTGGAAGATCAGTAATGTCCCCTCTGTTCTCCCAGGCTGCACGATAATTAACCCAAGGTAATGGCCTCGGACAGTCCCGTAAACGGCTCACGCGTTCCGGGTGTAGGAGAAATCTTAGGTCACCCCTGCGTGGGACTCATGATGCTGCTGCTGTGTCACCAGGAGAAGTTCCCAAAGAAACAGAGTATCAGTCATAGTGTTTCAACCTTAAAGACAATTTCTTTATGGCCAAGATGAGCCTGGCTTTAACGAAACATTTCTTGGGATGAGTGAAGTACCAAATGAATGACATTTACCGTGTGGTAGGTTTCTGAACCTCACAAGCTCCAGTTCTGTCCCCTTAACATATTAACGACTAGATGGGAACTAATACACACGCGGGCTGAAAACTGAGAGCTTTTGGGGGGAAAGAGTGGCAGTAACCTCATTCCCTAAAAGATCTTTAAAAAGTCACCTCATTACAGGGAGCTCACTACCTGTTGAGAAGGCAGCTCATTTTGTTTCTGGAAGGCCCTCTCCTGACTTAATAAATTCCAGCCCATGGAGCCACCAGGAACCAGCCTGGTCCCTCTGCACAGCAGCCCTTGAAGCATCTGAAGGAGCTTTTGTCCCCTTTGCAGATGAGAGGCACAAGCTTGGGACAGCACTGCTAAGGAAGCTCAAGGATTTCCCCCCCGGATCTTAATTCCCCTCCAGCCCACAGGGGGATTAGCTGGGTGAGCATATACTTTCGCCACAGGAGGTGGCATTCAGGTTTCAGAAACAGCTCGGAGCAGAGGTGGGGGCTGTGTTTCCAGCTCAGGCTGCGAGGGGGCCGCCGTCCCCTCCGAGGTGCTAGCTCCTGGCTCCAGCAGGCACAGCCCTTCCCCTTGTCCCAACAAAGGAAATGCTCTGAGAGAATAATTTTAGAGAGAAAAGCAAAACCACATGCTTACACAAAGGGTTCTATTATTTCAGACTTCATTGATTTTGCATGTTAGATGTTTCTAAGAGAAAAGAGACTGCCTGCTGGGCATTCCATGAGAAGCAAACAGATTAACTGTACAATCTCAGATTTTACTAAAATGCAAATGTACTGTTCCAATTTCTTGTTATTTCTTTAAATTACTTACAAACACGAGCGCCTTCTCACGTCTTCCTTTATCCTCCCCTCTTGGTCACAGGACTGTGATGTGCCTTGGCTACGGCTGCTGTCCCTTTGGAGGCTTGTAGGTTCTGAGACTTCTCACCCTGGGCTGCAGTCGCACTGGTGCCGTATGTAGTATTTTATGGAACCCACCAACCTCCTCTTTCACGCTTACACCCCCCACCCCAACCCTGCCCCTGGCGTAAAAGGACTGTCTGTGAAGCTAGTCTTGGGCTCAGACCTTGGCTTTTCCACTCACTAGCTGGCAGCAGTGTAGGCTTCTGTTTCCTTATCTTGCAACATGAGGATAATACACCCCCGCCGCACCCTGCTAAGAGAATTCGTGTGTCTGTGCTTGGTGCTCAGTACAGTAAACGGCCAAGAAAGCACAGCTGCTGTCCTTATTCTCTCCTGTCCAAGCGCGCCTTCCTGGGAGACAGCTTTACCCTCATCTGCAGCTCTGGTCCATCTGAAGCGCCTGCCCATGTCACAGTAGAGCTGGCAGAGCCCTTCCTCCCCAGAGCCTGCCCGGGGAGCCCTTCCACTGAGCTGGGAAAGCAGGCTGCCCCACCCCCACAGCGTCAGCCCTGCAGCAGCGGGGGAGCACCCACTGCCTGCGACAGGCCTGACCTCCAGGAGGCATCCCACACGCCCAAGAGCTTTTCACAAACAGCCCAACAGCCTTCCCTACTACCCTTCATTATTAGATCTGGATTCCAAAGAACCCTCCTCCCCCTCACTCTGGGTCTTATTATAAGGCTGTAACGTAATGTTAGTGGAGCTGCCTTAAGAAGCAACTGAGATAGTAACAGTCACAACCACGGGGTCCCAACTCACACAGGCCATATATGTATATAATACAAAGAAACGCACCGGAATATTAATGGTGGTTATCTTTGAGAAGGGGAGCTACAGGTAACTTGAAATTTTTTGCATCTTACGATTATTTGCTAAGGTTTCTATATATTCATTTTTGTATTTACTCAAAAATTTAAAAGCAGTTTAATCTGTTAGCTAATTTCAGCCAAAAGAAAAAGAGTTCAGTATTAATTATTCCAAAGCCAGAGCCAGCACTACGGTGGCAGCCTGATCAGCGTGAGGAGGCCCAAGCAGAGGGCAGCCCTCCATCCTTTCATCAGCATTTAAAGTCCTGCCTTTCTCTGCTCCAGGGTGCTTCAGACTCAGAAAGCCCATTACAAATACTAATACTTCCAGGAGTTCCCATCGTGGCTCAGTGGTTAACGAATCCGACTAAGAACCATGAGGTTGTGGGTTCGATCCCTGGCCTTGCTCAGTGGGTTAAGGATCCCGCGTTGCTGTGGCCGTGGCGAAGGCTGGCAGCTACAGCTCCTGTTAGACCCCTAGCCTGGGAACCTCCATATGCCGCGGGTGCGGTCCTAGATAAGGCAAAAAGACAAAAAAAAAAAAACCTGAGACTTCCATATCTGTAATCACTCCAGGATTTTAGGTCAAACTCCAAAAATCTGCTGTTGAGAGCACCTTGGCCCTGCAAGCCCATCCCGGGGCAGACGGCAGACCTTACCCCTGAGCAGGGTGAGAGCCCCACTGGCCTCTTCACACAGGCTCCCTCGTTCAGGAAGAGGGCATCTCCAATTAAGGTACTGCATCTGACGCTAGGCTTTCTGTCTGTCCTGTGGCTCCTGTCAGAACTGTGGCTGACACAAATAACATTCAGGAAGAGGGCCTAAGCAATGGCCCCTCTCCTCCTCCTTCCAGACCACTCAACTCCCAAAAGACTACGGTACTCAAATCTGGTCCCAAAAGAGCCATGTACCTGGACTGTGTCACAGGGCCTCCTCCCGGCAGAACTTCTTACACCTTTGATCAAAGCCTTCAGTTCCTATTAAGAGTGGATATAAACAGTAAGTCATTGCTGAACTATTTCTGCACTTTCTGTAACTTTTTAGCCACTGTGACAGCAAATGGTCCCAGTGACTGCGTCACTGGAGTAATTCTTTGAGGCCTCAGCACAGACCCATTCTCTCTTGCCAGACAAACCAGGGTGCTTCCCGGTTAGACAAAAGGAGCTTTGAGGTCTGGGCTTGGCTTTGAGGGGGCTCTGAGCTCATTAGGTAGTTCTCCTTTGCCCCAAGCTGTCAGAAATCACTATGTCCATTCATCCTCCAAATTTTCTGCAGATTTTTATTTAACTGTAATCCTTTATCTTATGCAGCTGCAAATTCCTTCTGGAAAGAAGTAGAAGAATTAATTTAAATAAACACCTTTACCTCTGCCCATCCCAGCTCTTTGTAACCTAATATAAGAAAAACCCTACCAAAGTATAGTGCTCCAAACTCAGAAAATCCCATTGCACACACTCAGAGGTTTATTGTGGATATTTTTGTTACACAATTATGTTACACATTATGATACAGATACATTTCAAAGATTAACATACACGGGGACTGTTATATTTACTATTTTCTTTTTTCAAAAAGATAATTTCTTGGGGTTACTCATACCTGTAATAACAATCTGTAATTTGGATCAAATCTTCCATCCTGCAGATGTGAGTCACAGCCCACTGCTGAATAGATTTTTACACTTAACCATTAACCCTGTCTGGAGTATTTTATGTATAGAATATTTGAGCCTTTTTAGCAACACTATTTTATTACCAAGCCAGGGCCTGCCCTATACCTCACTGAACAGACAGATCCCCCTGAACCTGCCCTCCTCAGATGTTGAAAAAAAGGACAGGTTTCTGGTAATCGCCTCCCTGCCTTTTCCCGACTCAAACATCTTGAGGATTCATGAAAACACGGATTACCTTGCTTGGGTAAGTTTCTCTGACTCACAGGGTTTCAAAATTCTCTTGGAGCAGATTCCTAACTGAGAATAAATTCTTAACTTCCACACAGACTGTCGGGAAGATTGGGGCAAAGCGTCTCTAATGAAAATGGACGTCACACAGGGCGCTGCCAACCTTCCCTCTGTCCACGCCTGCCTCCCACCGAGAGGGGCTCTGCTTCCGACACAATCCGTTCTGCTTCCCAGCACTGACATCCCTGTCTGTCGGCTTCAGCAGTCGTTTCTCTACCTTTAAGGCACTCAGAGGGTCTGGCTGAAGCACTTCTTCTTGGGAAAGACTCCTTGACAGAGGACACCAAAAGGACTGAGAAGCTGAACTGTCCCCGGGGCTGCTCCCTACCGGCCACTCCACATGGATTCGGCTGCGGAAGCTCCAGCAGACGGTGCAGACGTGTGGAACCAACTCTCTGCCTGGCAGCACTCGAGGTTGGTGTATGTCTGCCGAGTGTCCAGGATTTGTGGGTGTGTAACTATTAACAAAGTAAGAGCTTTCCTGGTTGCAGTCAGACCTTTTCCTGACCTGTTCTGGGCTCTGCCCGTCCCCTGACAGTGCTCTGAGGCTGGGTGTAGCAACGCTCCTACAATCCCGGGAAACAGAACTCCGCCCAGCATCAGCCTCCCAGGTCTGGGTGTTCCGCACGTCATCACTGCTTCCTGGGCTGACCCCTGAGGGCTGAGTGCGGATTCTTCCCACCATGACCACTGCTGAGTGTGCAGCCTGACCCTCCTCCAGACGTTACCAGGAGCCAATAACCCCAGCCCACAGGATGGGTGGAATCTCTAGCCTGCTGGACTCCTTACTCCTTTTCCACCTCGTGCAGGGAGTCTCAGGCCCAAGGTGCTCCCTGGAAAACGCCCAGAGGAGAGAAGGGCCTGGTACACGGGGCCTGTCCCTGCTCTCAGACTGACAAGAGTGTGCGCAGTGAACAAAAGCCAGCTGACAAGAGCATGCATCCACTCTCGGCTTCACTCTGGAATCAGGAAACAGACTTCCATCCTAAAGGGATCTGACCTGGGACGGATACTCTGGTGTTATTAGGTGGGGCCAACAGTTTGGTGGCCATGATATTGTGAGGCACAGAGAAAATGACCTCCTCTCCCAAACGGAAGAGTCATCACAGTTCGAGGCTTTGCATCCTGCTTTCCTAGGGGCATCTTCATTCCATTCACTGATCTTCATTCAGTATCCCCATGTGTTTATTTGTGAGGAAGTCCAGGAAAGGAATGTTACAAATGGCCTGGTGAATATTACTCACTGTAATTTCCTTAGGAATCCTGGTCCAAAAAACAAAGATGTTAGGAGTAATTCTCTCAAGTGTCTACATAATTTAATCAAATAAGCTACCAAAAGGACGGTCTGTGCACAGGCCCTAACAGGCGGGGATAATGATGGTTTGGTGCTGCTCTGGGGATGGGGAGCGGCCAGGTGCCTTCTCTTCCTCTCTCTTCTTTCCCACTAATTCCTTTGACTCTGGTGAGATGGGATCCCTTCACAGCCAGCCCTATTTCGGGCTCAAACGGAATTTCCCACTCCCAGGCTGGAGATGGTTGACTGAATGATTAAGGAAAAAACAAAAGACTTTGAGGACTGAGAAAAGATAAAGGAAGTAAAATGGAGAGCAGAGCAGAATGATACTGTAATTCAGTCTTGGCTGATAAAAACGGAGTCAAAGCACCACAAGGCTCAGGGGCCACGTTTCCTGTCCCTTGGAATGATGGGAGATGGAGTTACGCGGGAGTGTGATGTCCCATGCTCTTATCAAAAACAGTCAGGTCACTCTGTGTTTCCACAGCTGGAACCATGGAGGCGAGCAGGGACCAGAGGGACGCAGCCCACTCCCAGATTTCAAGTAGGACAACAAGCAGCATTACTGGAACTCCTTTGTTCCCCGGTTTTCATAAAGGCCTCTCTACACTGCCCCACGTGTTACGTTCCTGTCCAGTCTGACCTAATATTCCTCTGATTCAGGCCTCCTCACGTCTTCGGGTAAGCTGTTAAAATTCTAGTAATTTATGACAGCCTTTACACGCAATGGAATAAAATTAATTTGTTTCCTCTGAAAGGAATGACCAAATGCAGAACAAAGGCCTGTCTATCATTCTGTCAGGGCCCAGGAAAAGAGCAAAATGCAGCATCCCAATCAATGACAATGAGACAAGCTGCAAAGAGCAGTGGTGAGCCTGCAAGCTTTAGAGACAATGAGATCTAAGTTTAAATCTAGGTTCTATCACGTTCTTGCTAGCAAAGCCAGGGAAGATTACCTTTTAGAACATGGTTTCCTGATTTTTAAAAGGAGCATGAGTTCTGCAATGATAAACAATTAGGTAATACATGCAGGCAGCTGGCTCCAAGTCTAACACGAAATGGACACTGTTGTTACCTTTAACCGCAAAGGGTTGGTATCTACCCAACCCTGTACCGTACCAGAATCCTACTAACAGTGTCTGTGCGGTGGAGATGGGGAAGTTACAGAGTCGGGGCGATGGAGAGACACAACCAAGAGATTCTTCCAAAACCATCAAGCAGACCCACCTCAGTCTGGCTCTGAGAATGTCCCCAGCACTCACACCCCTACCTCCCACTGGACTGACTGAGGTATAAAACATCTTCATGGGCAACTAAACTGTCCGGAAATTTCTGTGAGCCTGACACCACTGACTAAAAGAGTAGGTACCTGTTGTGAGATGCTGCTTGGTATCCAACCGCCAAAGCCTGTCTCAGGATATCACTGACCAGCTGCTCTGTCGCCTACAACAGAAGATGCTGTTACTCTCAAAATGGTCACCAGATTGCTGGCAAGACAGGATGCAGCTGGCCCTATCCCAAACCCTAACAACTGTATCTAAGGACCAAAAGTCCTTAAGGAAAAATTAAAGGTTCAGATAATAGACTACAAACAATAGGCCACAATGATACAGGCCATGATTCTGAGAAATTCCGAATGGTCAGAAATTATGTCAGACTATAATTTTCACAGTCAGACACTGTTTCTGTTTGCTTTGCCCTGCCTGCAGCATGCAGAAGTTCCTGGGCCAGAGAGTCTAACCTGAGCCACAATAGTGATGACGTTGAGTCCTTAACCACTCAGCCACCAGGGAACTCTAAGCACAAACTCTTATTTAGATGCTTTGACATTCAGAAGAACTACAACTTGGTTCATTTAAAAATCAGAAGGAAAAAAAAAATCTCTGGAGTTCCCGTTGCGGCTCAGTGGAAACGAACAAGACTAGTATCCATGAGTATGCAGGTTCAATCCCTGGCCCTGCTCAGTGGGGGGTTAAGGTTCCGGTGTTGCCATGAGCTGTGGTGTGGGTCACAGACGCGGCTAGGATCCTGAGCTGTTGTGGCTGTGCCCGGCAACTGCAGCTTCAATTCAATCCCTAGTCTGGGACTTCCATATGACACAGGTGCAGCCCTAAAAAGAGGAGGAAAAAGAATCTTTTTTTTTTTTTTTTTTTTTTGGCCTTTTGTCATTTTAGGGCCGCACCCGTGGCATGTGGAGGTTCCCAGGCTAGGGGTTCTAATCGGAACTGTAGCTGCCGGCCTACACCACAGCCACAGCAATGTAGGATCCAAACTGCGTCTGTGACCTACACCACAGCTCACGGCAACGCCGGATCGTTAACCCACTGGGCAACATCAGGGACCAGACCCGCAACCTCATGGTTCCTAGTCGGATTCGTTAACCACTGCGCCATGACGGGAACTCCCGGAAAAAAGAATCTTAAAGCCTGTCATCTTTGTTCTACTTCTGTCCTTGTCCCTTACTCAAGGCAGCCTGAGATCCAGACTGTCCTGCCCGGCTGGCCCCTCACTGCTTCAGCCCCTGGGATAGCTCACAGCCCCTCTGCTGCCCACAGGCACCCACCTTTAAAATCATGTCCTCCACCACCGACGCGTACACGTTCCTGTGAAGAGCCACAGGCTGCAAGGTGATTCCAATCTGGAAGAGCAGAAGAAAGCTATTTGTTCCTACTTCTACAGTGAAAACAAGCACATTTCTCTGATATGAAGGATATCTGGGTGGAATAATAACCCTACAAACATTCTGGAAAATTCACGGAGAAGAAACACAGAAAATAGCAACTGGAGGAATCTGCTGTTCTGTCACTCCATGCTTCTGAGAGATTGTTAAAAATGCTATTATAATCCTGCTTACTCCCCAAATCTCCTTCTTGGGACAACACAGGATTTGCCATGAATTCTGATAGTGGGGTCAACACGTTGCGAAGCCTGGAATCTGACTCTGAGGCCGTGTTTGCAAAAGGTGGTGAGAAGATTTTTAGAAACTGCCCCGTTTTTCATTTGCTCTTGTAAGTGTAAGCAAACACGGTCTTTCACTTGCATCCCAGGCAGCTGTACAGGAGGCAGACGCTGAGGCACGGCCGAGTCCCCTCAGAGGTGGGCTGGTAGTGCTCTGCTGTCCCATAAGGGCAGTGGGTGCCGTATCCACACCCAGCAGGGCACCTGGGAGCTTCAGCAATGTCAGGGAAAGGTGCTTCCACTGAGGCAAATGAGAGACAAGGAGATGTAAAGTAAAAAACTGCCTGAATCTGGCTGCCTTTGCTTCAATTCCTCATTCAAGGAGCAACTTCTACCCCAGGGCCCACATCAGGACCCGTTCTTGCCCCAGGCCCTGATGTGGGAAGGCAGGTGCTCGGAGCAGAGCCTGGCTTTACTGGCAGAAGGAGACCACACATACTCCAGCAGAATGTCTGCTGCCGGTTCTAAGGCTGAACCTGGTGAGGGATCCAGCAGCACAGGCCTCAGCCCCCTACCTTCTGTGTGATGTCACCAATAAATTCGGAGCCTGGAGTTGGTGGCAGGTAGAATTTCATTTCTTCCTGTTTCTCTTCCTGTTCCTTTTTGATGTTTATCTTTAGTGGCTCCGAGGGGCTGAGGATGTCTACTTCCTCCTCATTCTCTGGCTCTCTCTTCTGAAACTGCTGCAGGTCTTCCAGTTTCCGGCAGAGGTTGTCAGCAGAGGAGAATGATGATGGGCACTCTAAATGAGAGGTGATCAGTCTTAGGGCCACCGTGGTGACAAAAGAGAGGGACTTCCCCTCCCCAAAAGACCAACAGCCTGAGAGCCAGAGGAGAAGGGTATCAGGGGAGCTGACCTTCTTTCCAGTCTGAAATTCTATGGATCTATAACTATCAGAACTAGGAATCGCAAGGCAGACAAGCAGCAAGGCAGGCATCTTGTGTAAAGGCAGATGTGATGATGTTAAAGGCAAAAGAGCAGCATACAATTCTGACTCGGGCCACCAAAAATGAGGTCATCTTCCCACCCCACTGATTTTTTTTATTCTTCAAATTTTAAATCTGAAGAATTTAGAAATGCATAGTGAAGAAATTATAAATCACTCCTCTTCTCACTGCTCAGAGTAAGTACTAGTAACATTTTAGTGTACACCACGCACCCAGTCTTTAGTAAGTTGATTTATATGAAGACCAACAAAGAGTATAAGAACTATAAAGCCAGGGGACCGCCATTGTGGCTCAGTGGAAATGAGCCAGTATCCACCAGGATGGGGGTTTGATCCTTGGTCTTGTTCAATGGGTTAAGGACCTGGTGTTGCTGTGGCGTAGGCTGGCAGCTGTAGCTCTGATTCAACCCCTAGTCTGTGAACCTCCATATGCTGTGGGTGCGGCCCTAAAAAGACAAAAAAAAAAAAAGCAAAAACAAAAACACACAAACTGTAAAGTCAGGAGGGGGCTCTGGGAATCTTCTAGGGCAACCCTTTCACTTTATGGCAAAGAGAGGTCCAGAACAACTACACGATGGGGTTAAGCGCACCTGCAGGGTGGTGGCAGAACATCTAGTTCCTGGCTTCCTGTGCTACTGGCCGGGCACTCACAGATTAACCAGTCATATTAACAGAAGCTTTGTGTAGGTTCTGCATAAACTACCAGTGAAGCACAGAAGTATGGACATGGTCTCTGCTTACCAAGAGCTTAGATATGCAAGTCTGACAAACCCTCAAGGTTCTGATATTAAATGCTACTGCAGATATGAGAAAAGGGAGGCCACCGTGCATTTGAGCTCTCAAAAAAGTTTCATGGAGAAAATGGGACTTGTGCTGTGTTTCTGGTTCTCTCAGACTGGGGAATGGAGCATCTGTTCAGAAATGGGGTTGAGAAAACAACCCTTATTCTTTAAGGTGAAACTCAAATTATTTTCCCCACATTTGTTTTATGCAGAGCTCCCCTTGACTCCGGCTCACATAGAGCTCAGTTATTTTGAGTCTTTATTATAAAACAATTCAGTTCATCTGCAACAGGGAGTTCCCATTGTGGCTCAGGGGCAACCAACCTGACTAGTATCCATGAAGATGTGGGTTCAACCCCTGGCCTCACTCAGTGGGGTTAAGGATCCAGCATTGCTGCGAGTTGTGTAAGTCGCAGACACAGCTCAGATCTGGCGTGGCTGTGGCTGTGGTGTAGGCCAGTAGATACAGCTCCCATTTGAGCCCCTACCTTGGGAACTTCTATATGTCAAGGGTGCGACCCTAAAAAAAGGCATTTTACCTGCAACGTTATTAGTTGTTTACACCTGTGCCCCCAACACTTCCTAGCTAGGTTCTGGAGACAAAGTAACAGATAAGACCTCATCCCCATCTTTAAGGAGGCTGCAAAGACTTGTCTATGTGCGAGTGAGAATAAGGTCACAAAGGAAGAAGTTACTTCTACCTGGAGGAAAGGAGGTGGTCAGGAAAGACTTCAAAGGAGAAATGATGCTGAGGAGGGGGAACTGAATGAAAGGTATGCGTCTGGTGCATGCCATGGAGTCTGTTGCATGCCATGGGCTGGAACATTCCTGGCTGGGACACTTGGGCACAAGTAGTTCTGTAGGGGGGTGTCCTGGGGGGCAGGTGGGACACACGGCCAGAGGTGAGCAAAGGCTGCTGTTTTTCAAGGCAGCTACTGGAGTCCTCGGGTCCCTTCGCTTCAGCTGAACGACGGAGCACTGAAAACTGCTGGGGCTGACAAGGCCCAAGAACTGTGGAGGCTAAGAGCTGAGTGTGTGTAACACAGAAAAACCTCTCGGCCATGGTGATGCTCAGAGTCTCCCTGACACTTACCTGGCTCACTGTCGATCTGGGTAAGCACATCCTCGATTGAATCCCCTTCGCTCCTCAGGCTCTCGGGGTCAGGTGGGGTGTAGCCATGGCAGCGACACCAGTGAGCAATGTGCTTGGTTTTAAGGGGAGTCAGGTGGTGAAATCGTGGATTCTTTTCCAATATTTCTTGTAAGACTTTTCGCATTGTCATTGCTCTTTGCCACTTAAAAAAAAAAATTGGGGAGGTGGGAAGGGGAACCATAATCAAATTCTTCAACTTTATAAGTATGTTTAAATAAATCAACCAATTGTAAATTACCATGATAACTTGTTAGAATAATTTTGTTCTAAGGAAAAAAAAACAACGATGGTGTTACTCCTCAGTTAAAAAAATAAATAAAAGAACTTCTGCCCAATACTTATAAAACTAAAATTCCTAGGTTTGGTCTTTAAAGCTTTTTTTTTTTTGTCTTTTTGCCTTTTATCTAGAGCCGCACCCGCGGCATATGGAGGTTCCCAGGCTAGGGGTCTAACAGGAGCTGTAGCTGCCAGCCTTCGCCACAGCCACAGCAATGTGGGATCTGAGCCATGTCTGCAACCTACTCCATAGCTCACGGCAATGCCGGATCCTTAACCCACCGAGCAAGGCCAGGGATCGAACCCGCAACCTCATGGTTCCTAGTTGGATTCGTTAACCACTGAGCCACGAAGGGAACTCCTAAAGCTTTTTTAACTGGTTTCCACCTGTGGTCTCCCACTTCCCCTCCCTCTCCAGCCTTCTCCAATCCCATCGCTGACTTTCTCAAGGCTTCCTAAGCATGCCTCTGTACAGGCTGCTTCCTCTTATAATCCCACTGGCTGACATTGTGGCTGCCTCAGTGTAAGTACTCAATAAATATTTTAATATTTGTAATTCTTTACAAATTTTTACCAATGCAGGAAAAGAAAGTAGATCTTTCAAAGGCTAGCTACAAGTCTTTGAAAAATAAGATTTTTAACTAAAGAAAAAGTTCTACCATCACATACTCAACAAAACATGCTGCAAATGTGATCACTGTTCGATGTGACAAGGCTTATGGGAGCAGCCAGAACACACATGTGCTTTGACTATTTTCTCCCATGGGCCCTCGTGGTGGCCTGCATATCAAAGAGGCAGAATGGGATTACCTCAGCAGCTCTCCTTTTCCCAATGTTCCAGCCACAATACTGCTCCACAGATTTTGCAGAGAAACAGCTGGCATCTTCACCTAGAATGCACATATCAGCAAACTCTGAACAGAGTTATGATTTCAATAAAATCTTATTTGCTGGAGGCATGTCCAAAAGTTTTAACACCTCTTTATTGGATTTATTCCTTACTGGGAAAGTTCAAATGCAACATAACACAGAAGGCCTTCTCCTTAAAAGAGAAGGCGTCTCAGTTGTGTGTACTGAAAACATCACCCCTTCTTGGGAGACCAACTTCCCTGGTAGAGAAAGCTTTGTGGCAGCATTATCTATTTAAATAAGTGGAAACAGCATTTCACTGGAAGCAGGAAACCTAAGATCTAGCCCTGGCCGCACCATTAACTAAGATGCCTCAAGCAACCTACATCATCTCTCTTGCCTTCAGTTTCCTTAACTGTAAAAATAAGACCGCAAGAGAAAGATGGTGCCTGACCTGCCTTTCATCTCTAATACTCCGTATTTGTATCTAAATTTTTTAAAAAGAGAATTAGTTTTTTTTTTCTGTTGGGCTAGAAAAATCACTTAAAATTTACTTTGAGCTACTTCAAAATGACCCCTTGAACTTGGAGAAAAAAAAGAAATAATTTCTTTGCTATTACAGATGGGGAAAAAAAAATGATAGTCTATACTTGGCCTACCATTTTCATATTCCCATGAATGTGAAGTGTCACCTGCTTCATCCCTTCCCTCCGGATCAATGTCCACAGAGATCCTGCCTGAGAGCAGGCACCTGTGCAGCCACAGCCCTTGGTGAGGGCTGCTGACTCTGTCAGAGACACTGGGGCTGAGAAGAAAACTTCAGTGTTGCTAACAATGGGCGGTGATAGAGCAGACTTCACTGCTGGAGGTCCTAACGGCTGTGTATCTCTACAGAGTGAGTGACAATATCAGACGGAAGATTAATGAATCAAATAAAACTGGGTTGGTCTCCTGCTTCACAACCCACAGCTAGTCATAGTGAGTGAGTTACTCAACTCTGCTTATCTTCAGTTTTCTCATCTGTAAAATGCAGATGACACCATGTCTCCCTTGAGAGACTATGATTAAATAGGACAATAAATGTAATGAGCCTGCAGAGTCTGGCACAGTGCAGGCAAATGCAACCTCTTTCCTTATTAGTAAATATTAAATACAAATACAACTTTATATACAAAAAAGATTTATGATTTATGTACAAATATAAAAAATTCCTTATGCTGATCAAACACAATGAAATCAGTAAAAGACTAACCTATTGACCATGATATTGTGAATTCTAAAACCCTGCATATAAGCTATAGCTAAAATAACTGCCTAAAATAACTACCATGTCAGTATTAATTATAACACCTAGAAATTCAAGTTGACTCAATATTCCAAGCAGTTCACAGCTTTAAAAAAACGCATCCATATATTCAGTACTGTCTTACTTTTTGCAGTGATTAATGGGATCTTCTTTACTATTGCAGTTAAGAGCTGCTGGACAGTCTCTAAATGGTCTATCCTGAGAAGGATAAAGAAAATTAAAACAGTGAATAACATAGCAGTTTCTAACTCTGTGTGCGTGTGTGTGTGTGTATGTAAACACAAATTTATGTGTATAGTTCCCCTTTCCAAGGGAATTAAAACTTAAACCAATTGTATTAACATGTCCTCCCTTCTACACAAGGGTTTTTTATAAACAAAAAGTATTCAATGGTTAAAAACAAGAAGTCCAGAATAGGGGTTCCCATTGTGGCACAGTGGAAACTAATCCGACTATGGAACCATGAGGCTGTGGGTTTGATCCCTGGCCTCACTCAGTGGGTTGAAGATCCGGCATGGCCGTGAGCTGTGGTGTAGGTCACAAATGTGGCTTGGATCCCTCACTGCTGTGGCTGTGGTGTAGGCCAGCAGCTGTAGCTCCGATTAGAACCCTAGCCTGTGAACCTCCATATGTTGCAGGTGTGGCCCTAAAAAGCAAATAAAAAAAAAGTGCAGAATAAAACAGATGAGGCCCCAGGAATGATAAATTATTCAAACCTGACATCATGGCTATATTTTAAAATTAAATACTCGTAATAATAATCTTTTTTCTTCATTTTTTTTTTTGGTCTTTTTAGGGCTGCACTGCTGGCATATGGAGGCTCCCGGGGTAGGGGTTGAATCAGAGCTGCAGCCACTGGCCTATGCTGAAGCCATAGCAATGCCAGATCAGAGCCATGTCTGTGACCTACACTATAGCTCACAGCAACACCAGATCCTTAACCCACTGAGCAAGGCCAGGGAATGAACCCATGTCCTCATGGATACTAGTCAAATTCATTTCCGATGAGCCATGACAGGAACTCCAACAGTCATGCAGTCTTTTTGCAATGTGACTGTCAATAAAGCAGACAATTCTATCATACAAATGCCTATCTTAGGTGACAATATGCACTGTAATAACCCTATCATACGAACGTGGGTAAGATTCTACTGTTCCCAGCAGTTTGAAAGATACTTCAAAATATGCAGTCAGAGGTAGGTTCTCAATTCAGAAATTGGAACGTTTCAAGGAATATTTTTAGAAGAGGCACTGAGTATGTACGGGCCATGAAAAGGCAGTCATTTAAGATTAGACAAGTGTGTGGAAACTCAGACACAGAATGTACACATACCTGAGGAATTACAGGAGACATTTCACACCCAAAGATTCAGCAAAGAAATATGCAGTGGCAAGCTCAAATGGAGGGAGATCTATAAACCCACCTGAGGCTTCTGAGGCAACAGATTAAGTGCAGCTCTGAGGTCACATCAATGTGGTCAGTGAAGAACCCTGAGCTGTGCAGCCAGCAGTGATACTCGTTCACCGCACCTGGGGGCTTTCCACCCAACAAAGGGCTTAACTCACACACACAACGCTACACGTACACAGCTGTCACAGGGATGTTTTTTTAAAAAGTATCATAAAAACATGGAAAGCACAACTCTCTTAGAAAGGACTGAATTAATTACTTAATGACGTAGTTTCCCAGCTCAGAACTTTCTTCTGTTTTCACTGCTGTCTGACCATCCTGAGAGACGCAGCTTGGCCCAGGCGTTTCTGGTTCAGCCTTCACTACAAGGGAAGAGCAACAATGAGGGGGCTGTTAGGGTTCGATGAGGGAAGGACACGTGCAGGCAGAAACAAAAGCTCTTCCATGGGACTCAGTGAGGGAACTGCCACAGCAGCTGCTGAGGGGCGGGGCCAGGGCACTGAGAGGCACCTACCATCACGGGATCAGCAGACAAGGGGAGAACTGTCAGCCTGAGTCTTGTGACAAGGCGGGGCAATAAAACGGCTTTTTAGATATTTCTCAGAGGACTAGCCACACTGCTGCGAGAGATCACACAAACACATTCACACACACTTGAACAATGCTGGCCTAAGTTTTTCTTTGTCTTTTTGTCTCTTTTATGGCTGTGCCTGCAGCATACGGAGGTTCCCAGGCTAGGGGTTGAATCGGAGCTGCAGCCGCCGGCCTATGCCACAGCCACAGCAATGTGTGATTGAGCCATGTCTGCGACCTACATCACAGCTCACGGCAACGCTGGATCCTTAACCCACTGAACGAGGCCAGGGATCAAACCCACAACCTCACGGTTCCTAGTCAGATTTGCTTCTGCTGTGCCAGGAAAGGAACTCCTGGCCTGTCCTAAGTTCTGATAGCCTTTTGGATATCACCTCTCCAGCTAAGTTTATCAACTTTTAGCATTATCTCAGTGTTCTGAGACACAGGGCAAAAAGCAAAAATTAGATCTGTCGTGCTTAGAAAAAGCCAAACTGATCACATGAGGTTTTAGTATCACCAAGTCTACTAAGGGGAGACAGTGATGTCTCAGCAGCATGTGTCTTCCTTTATTTCCACAGTCATCTTTGATCAAAATATCACGACCACACACTCACTGCTTCTACATGAGCTTCCCCCAGCCCTCGATCTCTTCCCTCACAACCCATCTTGTACATGACCAGAAGAAAAACTTTCTAAAGGACCTTTTAAAATGTCATTTTCCTACCCAACATCCTTAAGTAGTTTCCTATAAGCAAGGATCTACAAATGAGATCTACTAGTACATCTTCCCCTTTTTAAATGATGCATAACTTGCATAAAATGCACAAATATTAAGGGTACAGCTTAATAAATTTTACCTATGTATACACCTATGTCCCCACCACTCCAATCAAGATACAGAATATTTCCAGTCCTCAACCAGGCTCCCTTAGGCTTTTGAAGTTCCTTCCTGCCAAAGATAACCACTTTGGTCCACTTTAAATTTCATATATCTGGAATCATACCGTGCACACCCTTTTACTTCCAGCATCTTTCCAGCAATCAAGAATAATAATGTGTGTGGGGGGGTTCCCTGGTGGCCTAGCAGTTAAGGATTCGGTGCTGTCACTGCTTTGGTACAGGTTCGATTCCTGGCCTGGAAACTTCCAGGCAGCCCCCCAAAAAAAACCCAACCAACCAACCAACCAAATAAAACCAAGAAACAATGTAACAGAACTGCTTGTATATTTCTTTGGGTGGACATATGCATGCATTTCCTAGAAGTGTGTTTGCTGGAACATAGGGCAGATATATGTTTATTAGAAACCGCCAAACTAATTTCCAAAGTGACAACATCAATTTATAGTCCTAGAGCAATATATGTCAGTTCCAGTTGCTTCCTATCCTTGCCAACACTTGGTAATGCCAGTTCTTTTAATTTTGGTTATAGAATGGTATCTCACTGTAGTTTTAACTTGCATTTCTCCTTGATGACTGATGAGGTTTAACATCTTTATATTTCCTTACCAGACATTTCAACACCTTGTTCTGTGAAATACCTATTTCTATTTCTTGCTCTTTTAAAAAAAATAAGTTAGTCTTTTACACATTGATTTTTAGAAGGTCTTTGTATATTCTGGATGGAACTCCTTTGTCAGATATATCTGCTGCAAAAATCTCCCAGGATGTGGCTTGACCTTGACTTTTAAATTTGTCCTTCTAATAAAGTGAGGTTCCCAGTGTTAAAGTCCAATTTATCAACTTTTTTCTTTTATGGCTAACCTCCTTGTGTGTTTTGCTTACAAAATATCTTTGCCTACGATTATGAAGATATTTTCGTATTCTCTTCTAGAAGCTTTATTGCTTTACCTTTCACATTTAGGTCTACGATCCAACACAAATTAATTTTTGTTTACGGTGAAAGGTAGGAGCCAGGGTTTGTTGTTTCCCCAAGTGGGTACATCCAATTAACCCAGCACTAGTCATGAAATCGGGTGACCCTTTATGTGTGAGTCTATTTCTGGACTCTCTTTTCTGTTCAATTATTCTATCTATTCTTTAAAACAAAACAAAACAAACAAAAACCTTTAAACAAGTTTTAAAGATTATTTTCCATTTACAGTTACTACAGAATATTGGCTACATTCCCTATGTTACACATCCTCGAGCCTACCTTACACCAACAGTTTGTACTTCCTACTCCCTCGTGCCTATATTCTGTCTGTTCTTGAACCAAAACTACATACACCATCTCAATTACTGTAGCTTTACAGTGCACTTATGTATCTATGTATCTAACTATCTATCTAGATACAGTGGCTGAAGTCCTCTGGCTTTTTGTTCCTCAAAACTGCCTCAGCTGCTCTAGGCCTTTGCATTTCCACATACATTTTAGACTTAGCTTGTCTATTTCCACACAAACACAAGAACAACACTATAGGGATTTTGATTAGGACTCTACTGAATCTATGCCATTTTGGGGAAGGGAATAACATATCAGGTCTTTCGGTAAATTAATATACTTTATTATAGCTATTTATAATTTGTTGTATTTGTAATGGTATATCCTTTCATTTATTTAGGTCTTAAAATTCTCTCAGAAATGTTTATAGCAGGTTGTTTGTAGTTAATTTCTATACAGAAATCAAAATGGTTTCTGTACGTATATTGAGTTGTATTGAACAGATCTTGCTGATTTCACTATGAACAATATCTCTTCTTTCCCCAATACTCAGTGATTCCAAGACCTCAAGAAATAGAAAGGAGTCCTTAGGAGAAGTTCAGATGCTCCAGTTCCATAGGTGCAAGTATACTCACTTTAATCTGGCACTCAACAAATTACAATATTATATAATTAGCATTTTCATATTGGGGCAGCTATTCTACTGGAAAAATGAGAACATATGCTCTCAAAGACTTATACATAATAGTCCTAAACTGGAAACAACCCTAATGTCCACTAACAGGAGAAAGGATAAACAAATCATGGTAAAAATCCATCCACCCCTACTACGTGGAATATTACTCAGCAACATGGTTGAATCTGAAAAACATTACACTGAGTGAATGATTCCATATGCTTTCATCCACATAAAATTAAAAAATACAGCCAACTAATCTATCATAACAGAAATCAGACAGTGGTTGCCTACAGGGGTTAGGAACTGACTGGAAGGGGGCACAAGGTGATGGAAATTTCTATAGCGTGAATGGAATGTTGCTTACTTGGGTTTATATATTTGTCAAAACTCATCACATGGTGTGCTTAGTATCTTCTGCATTTCACTATACAAAATTTTACCTCAATTAAAATCAAAACAGAGATGCTCTGGCCCCAGTCCAAAATTAACTGACTCAGAATCTGCATGAGGAAAGCCTATGCTATATACCCACTACCGAGGAGAAATGCTCGTCTAGATTAACGTCAGCTCTTTCATCAGCTATCTTTCCATCAGGAGTTGGCAAACTCTTCCTCTAAGGAAATCATCAGTAAACATTTTGAGCTTTGTAAGTGATATATCTCAGCTGGAACTATTCAACTCCGAGGGTGCAGTAAACCCAATGACAATATGTAAATGAATGGGCAGGGCTGTGTGCCAACGAAACCTTGTTTAAAAAATGAGCAGCAGACTGAAGTCAGCCAACCCTTGCTTTAGATGGTCATGCTGTGAATTCCAAATCTACTTCTTCTCAAGACTGTTATGAGAGACCCTGGCATGCCCGAAAAGCAGAAGTATTTCAAATCCTGAACTGCACAAATTTCCAGTTTTTAAACTTGGGAAGTATAGACTTATTATCTCCAAACTTCAGTACCCTCATTTGCAAAACGGGGATAACAGCTACCCTAAAGTACTGTGATAATCAGTAATTTTTATACCTAAGTAGCTGGCATGGTGTCTGGCACATTTTAGGCTCTTACACATGGTAGTTATCATTATTGTAGACGTTACAGATGGCAAAATATGTTGTTCTAATTCACTAGACTATCTCCATCTACTCAACAGTCAGAAATATCTCCTATGCCAGCTGCCAACATCTGGTCCTACTTACAGCTACTTTTACAAGCATACACCCTAGATGAGTCTCTTTAATTGGTCTCTTTCCCCAAGAAAATCGTCTTACTCTTTGTCTCTACTGCTCCCTTAATCCGGCATGACCCTTGACCACTCCACAGCTGAAAATGCTTCACGCTTTGCCAAATTATAGTTGATTTACAATGTTGTGCTAATTTCTGCTATATAGCAAAGTGACTTATACACACATATACATTCTTTTAAAAAAATTTTTTTACCATTATTTAAAAAACTTTTTTGGCTACAACATGCAGCCACTTGATGTGGGATCTCAGTTCCCAGAGCAGGGACTGAACCTGGGCCTCAGCAGCGAAAGCGCTGAGTCCTAACCAGCCGACCACCAGGGAACCCCCTATACATTCTTCTTTATTTGGCTGTGCCTGTGGCACATGAGAGTTCCTGGGCTAGGGATCAAACGTGAAACTCAACAGTGACAAGCCGAATCCTTAACTGCTGGGACACCAGGGAACGCCCATACACTCCTTTTTATATTCCTTTCCATTACGGTTTATCCCAGGAGACTGGATACAATTCCCTGTGCTGTACAGCAGGACTTCGTTGTTGAAAATGCCTCACTCTAAACGTCCAGATTATAATCTGTGTCTCATACAAAGTCCTATCCACCTCCACCTTCCCTGACCAGACATCCTAGATCGAAACAGTTCAGCACTCATTTTCCAGATCACTTATCCTGAATTTATCAATCACTGTGGGCTGTCTACTGCCACTCTCTTCTTGGAGGGCTAAAATGAAGCATTATACACCTCTGTATTTCCCTCAATGTCAAGTCTAAATATAAACACTACATATTTTTGAAGTGACTGATTCATAGATGCTGAAATTCAAGGGACTCAGATTATAGTAATGTACATAAAACTGGGCACATATACTGTGAGAAACTACATACCTTTAGTAACAGTGGCTGGAGCAGAGCTGGGGGCAGCTGGAGTTGGGGCGGCTACAGGCACAACGGCAGGTGATTTGCTGGCAGAAAATGACTGAACCACTTCAGGCAAAAAGGAGAGGAAGATATAAGAAACAGAAATTATTTTAATGACAGAGCCTCCTTGCCAGCCTTCTTGATCTCTCGCAAGTGTCCTATCTTAATAAATCTATTTCTTGCCTATCACTTTGTCCCTTTCTGGATTCATTCTGTGCTGAGGCATGAAGAAACTGAATCCCAGTAAGACCAGACATCATTATAATCACCGAATTATACAACCATCACCACAATCTAAGTTAAGGACATTTTGTGTCCTCAAAAAAACCCTGTGGACCCGGACCAGACAGAAACTCCAAGGCAACTCTTCTCTTGTCAGTGATCCTGCGTGTGCGACCAATTTCCGCACATGCGCAGTTGGTGTTTGCAGTGCCCACTTGACACCTAAGTAATGGCGCGGTTGGTCTACTGGCTTCTGTGGCATGATATTTGAGCTTGCAACCCTTAGCAGTGGAACTGCAATGGAGATAACTCAAGGTTTCTGTCCTTTTATTAAAACCATATCCCACCTTAAGAGGAGAAAATACTAATATTATTGGGTCAGAGATTGGATTAAGATGGTGGAATAGAAGGACTGGAGCTCAACTTCTCTCCCAAAAAACAATAAAACTACAACCAAATGCCGAGCAACCTTCAACCAAATGGACTGTAAACTTCAAAAAAGATATTCTACTCCAGAAGTCAAAGAGGAGACCACATCCAGAGGCAGGAGGGGCGATTACGTGATAGAAGCAACCCCATACCTCCCGGGTGGGAAGCTCCACAGACTGGAAAGTAACTGCATCACAGAGACTCAGCTACAGGACTGAGAGTTCTGAGCCCCACGTCAAATCCCTGGGGATCGGGCACAGGGAGAAAGAGCCCCCGGGGCATCTGGCATTGAAGGCCAGCGGGGCTTGTGTGCAGAAGCTCCACAGGACTGGGGGAAAAAAGGAGACGCCATTCTTGAAAGGCACACACAGACTTTCATGTGCACTGGGTCCCAGGGCAAAACAAAGTCTCCATAGGAATCTGGGTCGAACCTGACTGCAATTCTTGGAGGATCTCCTGGGAAAACAGGGGTGATTGTGGCTTGTTGTGAGGGAAGGGCATTGGAGGTGAAGCTCTCGGGAACATTCATCAGCCTGCATTTCTCTGGAGGGGGCCATTTCTGGGAAAATCTGGTCCCCCCCATCAGCACTGAGAAGCTCCAGGCCAAACAATTATCCAGGTGGGATCACAGCCACACCCACCAGTAAACAAGCTGCTTAAAGACCCCTCAGGCACACAGTCAGCCTCTAATCTCATCCAGAGACAAAGCCCCACCTATCAGAGGGATAGGAATCCACCCCACCTACCAGTGGGCAGGAATCAGTCCCTCCCATCGGGAAGCCTACAGCAAGCCCCCTCCATACCAACTTTAGACACAGGCTAGGCAAACACCAGAACTAAGTGAGGTTACAAATATTGTCTGCAAAAAGGTCACCACACCAAAAACCTATAAAAATGAAAAGACAGAAAACTATAACTCAGATAAGGGAGAAAGAAAAAAACCCAGAAAAACAGCTCAGTGATGAGGGATTATCAGCCTCTCAGAAACAGACTTTAGATTGTTGATGCTGAAGATGATGCAAGGCATTGGAAATAAACTGGAGGCAAAGATAGGTCATTTACTGGAAACACTGAGTAAAGAAATACAAGATGTAAAAATTAAACAAGAGGATATGAAAAACACAATAACTGAAATAAAAAATTCATTAGAAGCAGCCAACAATAGAATACAGAAGGCAGAAGAATGAATCAGCGAGGTGGAAGACAGATTAGTGGAAATCACTAATGCGGAAGAGAGAAGAGATAAAAGATTGAAAGGAAGTGAGGAGAGTCTCAGAGAACTCTGGGATAATGTTAAACACACCAACATCCGTATTATAGAGGTGCAAGAGGAAGAAGAGAGAGAGAAGGAGACAGAAAAAATATCTTAAGAGATAATAGCCGAAAACTTCCCTAATATGGGAAAGGAACCACTCACTCAAATCCAGGAAGCGCAAAGAGTACCATATAAAATAAACCCAAAGAGGAACACCCCGAGACACATATTAATCAAAATGAGCAAAATTAAAGACAAAGAGAAAATATTGAAAGCAGCTAGGGAAAAGAAACAAATAACATACACAGGAACCCCGATAAGGTTATCAGCAGATTTTTCAGCTGAAACTCTGCAGGCCAGAAGGGACAGGCATGATATACTCCATGTGATGAAAGGAAAAAACTTCCAACCAAGATTACTTTTCCCAGCAAGGCTCTCATTCAGATTTGAAGGAGAGATCAAAACCTTTACAGATAAGAAAAAGCTAAGAGGGAGTTCCCTTCGTGGCTCAGTGGTTAACGAACCCAACTAAGAACTGTGAGGTTGCGGGTTTGATCCCTGGCCTTGCTCAGTGGGTTAAGAATCCGGCAATGCCGTGAGCTGTGGTGTAGGTTGCAGACGGGGCTCGGATCCTGCATGGCTGTGGCTGTGGTGAAGGCTGAGGGCTACAGCTCCTGTTAGACCCCTAACCTGGGAACCTCCACATGCTGCAGGTATGGCTCTAGATAAAGGCAAAAAAAAAAAAAGAAAAAGCTAAGAGATTTCTGCAACACTAAACCAACTATACAACAAATCCTAAAGGAACTTCTCTAGGCAGAAAAGAAAAGGCCACAACCAGAAACAAAAACACCACAAATGAAAAGGCTCACCAGTACAGGCATATATACAGTAAAGATACTAAATCATCCATATACAATTGTGCTACCCAAATGAGAAACTGTGAGAAGAGAGCACAAAGGCAGGTCACTGGAGAAGCACATGCAATTAAGAAACCAACAACTTAAAATAATCTCATTTATATATAGACTCCTATATCAAAACTTCAGGGTAACTACAAACCAAAAATCTACAATTGATACACAAACAAATATGAAAAATCAACTCAAATACAACATTAAAGTCAGTCATCTTGTGAGAGGAGACAACAAGAGAATAAGAGAAGAAAAAAGAGCAACAAAAACCCCAAAACAGTTAATACAATGGCAATAAGAACATACGTATCAATAATTGCCTTAAATGTTAATGGACTGAATGCCCCAACCCAAAGACATAGACTAGCTGAATGGATACAAAAACAAGACCCATATACATGCTGTCTTCAAGAGACCCACTTCACTTCTAGGGACACATACAAATTGAAAGTGAGAGGATGGAAGAAAATATTCCATGCAAACGGACATCAAAAGAAAGCCAGAGTAGCATACTCGTATCAGACAAAATAGACTTTAAAATGAAGAACATTTTAAGAGACAAGGACGGGCACTACATAATGATCAAAGGATCAATCCAAGGAGAAGATATAACAATTTTAAATATCTATGCACCCACAAAGGATCACCACAATATATAAGGCAACTGCTAACAACCTTAAAAGGAGAAATCAACAACAACACAATCATAGTGGGGGACTTTAATACCCCACTTACAACAATGGACAGATCATCCAGACAGAAAACCAACAAGGAAACACAGGCCCTGAATAAAGCATTAGATCAGATGGACTTAATAGATATTTATAGGACAGTCCATCCAAAAGCCAACAGAATACACATTCTTCTCAAGTGCGCATGGAATATTCTCTATGTCTGATCACATCCTGAGCTACAAATAAGCCTCAGTAACTTTAAGAAAATTGAAATCGTATCAAGCATCTTTTCTGACCACAATGCTATACGACTGGAAATCAACAACAAGAAAAAAATACAAACACGTGGAGACTAAACAACATGCTACTAAACAACCAATGGATCACTGAAGAAATCAAAGAGGAAATTAAAAAATACCTAGAAGCAAATGACAACAAAGACACGACACTCCAAAACCTCTGGGATACAGTAAAAGCAGTTCTAAGAGGAAAGTTTATAGTGATACAAGCCTACCTCAGGAAACAAGAAAAAGCTCAAATAAACAACCTAACTTTACATCTAAAGCAGTTAGACAGGGAAGAACAGACAAGACCTAAAGTTAGTAGAAGAAAAGAAATCATAAAAATCAGAGCAGAAATCAATGAAATAGAAACGAAGAAAACCTAGAAAAGATCAATGAAACCAAAAGCTGGTTCCTTGAAAAGATCAACAAAATTGGTAAACCCCTAGCCAGACTTATCAAGAAAAAAAGAGAGAGGACACAAATCAATAAAATTAGAAATGAAAAAGGAGAAGTAACAACAGACATCACAGAAATACAAAGGATCATAAGAGACTACTATATGCAACTATATGGCAATAAAATGGAAAACCTAGAAGAAATGGACAAATTCTTAGAAAAGTACAATCTTCCAAGACTGAACCAAGATGAAATAGAAAATATGAATAGACCAGTCACAAGTTCTGAAATTGAAACTGTGATTTAAAAACTTCCAACAAACAAAAGTCCAGGACCAGATGGCTTCACAGGTGAATTCTATCAAACATTTAGAGAAGAGCTAACACCTATCCTTCTGAAACTCTTCCAAAAAACTCCCAAACTCATTCTATGAGGGAACCATCACCCTGATACCAAAACCAAAGATACCACACAAAAAGAAAATTACAGGCCAATCTCACTGATGAACATAGATGCAAAAATCCTCATCAAAACACTAGCCAACGGAATCCAACAATACATTAAAAGGATTGTACACCATGATCAAGTGGGATTTATCCCAGGGATGCAAGGATTCTTCAATATCCGCAAATCAATCAGTGTGATACACCACATTAACAAACTGAAGAGTAAAACCACATGATCCTCTCAATAGATGCAGAGAAAGCCTAAGACAAAATCCAACACCCATTTCTGATAAAAACCCTTCAGAAAGTGGGTATAGGGAGAACCTATCTCAACATAACAATGGCAATCTATGACAAACCCAGAGCTCACATCATTCTCAATCGTGAAAAGCTGAAAGAATTCCCAAGATCAGGAACAAGACAGGGATGTCCACTCTCACCACTACTATTCAACATAGTTTTGGAAGTCCTAGCCACAACAATCAGAGAAGTTAGAGAAATAAAAGGAATCCAAATTGGAAAGGAAGAAGTAAAAGTATCACTCTTTGCAGATGACACGATACTATACCTAGAGAATCCTAAAGACTACCAGAAAACTATTAGAGCTCATCAATGAATTTGGCAAAGTCACAGGATACAAAATCAATACACAGAAATCAACTGCATTTCTATATACTAACAATGAAACATCAGAAAGAGAAATTAGGGAAGCTATCCCGTTTACCATCACATCAAAAAGAATCAGATACTTAGGAATAAACCTACCTAAAGAGACAAAAGACCTGTACTCTGAAAACTGTAAGAAGCTGATGAAAGAAATCAAGGATGACATAAACAGGTGGAAAAACATACCATGCTCTTAGATTGGAAGAGTCAATATTATCAAAATGACTATACTACCCAAGGAAATCTACACATTCAGTGAAATCCCTATCAGACTACCAAGGACCTTTTTCACAGAACTAGAACAAAACATTTTAAAGTTTGTTTGGAAGCAC
>PVHT021183693.1:39546409-39557462 GCA_004024745.2 Catagonus wagneri | reverse complement strand
CACAAAGACAGAAATACAGATCAGGGGAACAGGAGAGAAAGCCCAGAATTAAACCCACGCACCTACAGTCAACTAATCTATGACAAAGGAGGTAAGAATATACAATGGAGAAAAGACAGCCTCTTCAATAAGTGGTGCTGGGAAAACTGGACAGCCACATGTAAAAAAATGAAACTAGAACACTTCCTAACACCACGCAAAAAAATAAACTCAAAATGCATTAAAGATCTAGATATAAGACCAGATACTAGAAAACTCTTAGAGGAAAACATAGGCCTAACACTCTCTGACATAAACAACAGCAGCATCTTCTCAGATCCACCTGTTAGAGTAATGACAATAAAAATAAATAAATGGGACTAAATTAAACTTCAAAGTTTCTGCACAGCAAAGGAAATCCTAAACAAAACAAAAAGACAACCCACAGAATGGGAGAAAATAGTTGCAAATCAATCGACTGACAAGGGATTCATCTCCACAATTTATAAACACCTCCTACAGCTCAATACCAAAAAAACAAACAACCCCATCAAAAAATGGGCAGAAGATCTAAACAGACAATTCTCCAAAGAAGACATACAAACGGCCAAAAAACATTAAAATTTTTTCAACATCACTCGTTATTAGAGAAATGCAAATCAAAACCACTATGAGGTACCACCTTACACCAGCCAAAATGGCCATCATCAAAAAGTCTACCAACAGTAATTGCTGGAGAGGGTGTGGAGAAAAAGGATCCCTGTTACACTGTTGGTGGGAATGCAGCAAATTGGTGCAACCACTGTGGAAAACAGTATGGAGATTCCTCAGAAAACTCAAAATAGATTTACCATTTGATCCAGCAATCCCACTCCTGGCTTTCTATCCAGAGGAAACCATGACTCGAAAAGACACATGTACTCCAGTGTTCATTGCAGCACTCTATGCAATAGCCAGGTCATGGAAACAACCTAAATGCCCATGAACAGAGGAGTGGATAGGGAAGATATGGTATATACACACAATGGAATATTACTCAGCCATTAAAAGGAACGAAATAACAACATTTATAGCAACATGGATGGACTTAGAAATTATCATGTGAAGTGAAACCAGTCAGACAATTAGACAGCAACATCCAATACTACCGCTTACATATGGAAACTAAAAAGACACAATGAACTTCTTTGCAGAACAGTCAGTGACTCACAGATTTTGAAAAACCTATGGTTTCCAAGTAAAACAATCTGGGGGGTGGGGGGATGCACTGAGGGTTTGGGACGGAAACTCTATCAAATTGAGTTGTGAAGATTTTTATATACCTATAATTGCAATAAAATTCATTAAACAATGGGGGAAAAATTATTTTAATGAAAACAATCTAACTCCCAGCTGATAGCCCCAGTGTAGACTACTAGCACAAAAACAATCCCAGTACCACAAAAATGGTAAGGTCCTTTTTAAATACAATGATTGACATAATGGGCTGTTTACTATCAGTGCCAGGGTAACTGAGCTATTATCTTTAACCTCGGAAATGGGAGCTTGTCACTAAACTCAGAAAATAAAAATCCAATTAACTTGCACTCTCGTAAATGCTTAAAATGTTCCCCCTTACTACTCAACTTAAAAGGGCAGTTTAGAAGCCAAGGGATATTGGGTTTTACTTTCAGTCCTGGTGCTGGTGCTAGGGAGTATGGTGACAGCTCAAGGGCGGGTGTACAAGGGAGAAGCAACCACCAAGTGATGGAATACAGACCCCCCGCCATCCCCGACTGACCGGAGACAAGCACACCCACCTTTATTTACAGGCATCAGTATAGTCTGCACGCCTCCAGATGTGTTTACGCTGAGTGGTTTGAGCTGGCTGGGGATCGTCAGGACAGCCTGCTGGGGATTGGATTGACTGGAGTGAATCTTTAACAATCCTAAAATAAGTTGGAAGATAAAGCCAAGCTGAAGATCAGATGCTTCCTTCAAGTTTCTGCCCTCTAGAGCATTCATGTTTTCTCACAGGACAATTACCCTTTCAATAAAGAAAAAGCTGGAAGCATGAGGCAGCAGATCTCTCAATGAAATAGTGATGCGACAATAATGACTTAGTTCTACCCTGTAATCATAACATGATACAGAAATTCCTGGAAAAGCAGAAATAACAGAAAAAAGTCACCCAGAGGCCTACAGTAGAGACAAACAGTATCAACATTTTGAGATAGTTCTTTTCCGTGTTTGTTTTCTATGACAATTTATGTTCTGTATATAGCTGTGATATGTATAACTGGATGTAAAATTCTGTATTTTGATTTGGATAACTGTCACTTTCCTACTTAAAAACCTTCTCTGGCTATGGACTGTCTAGAGAATATTTCCAAAATTACTCAAAGCATTCAGTGTCCATTTTAATCTGGTCTTAATTTATCTGTATCTCCTTCACAACATCCTTATATATCTAATATTTCATCTGTCTACTCACCATACTTTCTAACGTCCTATCTCTGTGCAGCCCTTACTTACCAAACCAGAAAATCTCCACTTATTTTGGAAAGGGTCATACTGTCTCATTTTCCTTTAAAGGCAATCTCCATACTCCCATTTCCATTACAAAACTCTTCCAGGCATTCAAAACCCACCCCCCCCCAAAAAAAATGACAAAAGGAGACAAGACACAAGACAAATCCATGCTATAATATAACAACTACTTAAAACAGCAGCAGAGACTGTTTAGATACTTTAAGACACTGCAATACAGTTGGCTTGAGTTAAGAAAAAGAGTAGCAAAGCCTTAAATTAACAAGAAAATCTTTCTTTGGAATAAATGAGTGCTAGATCGGTCAAATAGTAATTACCGAGATGTGCCCTCAGAGTACAACAATAGCTTGGTTTCTTCCTACTTTTAAATTTATTTCTATCAAATATTACATGCTTATATCAGTTGAAAAGTAAAAAAGTGCTAAAAGGCATGTAACTAAAAACAGCCATCCTTTGCTCCACCTCCCTGTCCTCATGTAGTTCCCCAGTGGCATCTACTTTTAACCTTTTTGGTCTTGTATTATTTATCTCAGCATATTTTTAAAGGATGTGTACACAGTAGGCCTTGATTCAATCTGATATAACATTTTGATGTTATACACTGACTTACTGTTAGGGTAGGTAAACATTTTAAGGCACTGATACCCTCCATTCCCTCTCCTCCAATATTGCTTTCTGTTGATCCAAAGAATATCATGGTACTATGATTCCATCTCATTTTCTGGAGTAAAGTTCCTTCTTTTTCACTTGCTTAGTTTTCTTCCAACATTTTACCAAGGTCCGCTCACATCCTTCAAAAATGCTATAAACCATCCTTTAATACAGTCCTCTACAGTCAAACCACCTAACTTACAGTTCCATTTTTTAAATAAGAGCTATCCTTCCTGGGGTGCTCTGACCTGCTCCAATTTGGGCTGTTGCTTTCTAGGCCTTTTGCAAAGCACTCATCCAGGAAGCACAGTTACGCTGGGAATTCCCTTTGCCTTCTTTCTTTTTGTCTTTTTAGGGCCCCACGTGTGGCGTATGGAAGTTCCCAGGCCAGGGCTCTAATTAGAGCTGCAGCTGCCAGCCTATGCCACAGCCACAACAAGGCAGGATCTGAGCAGCATCTGCAACCTACACCACAGCGTATAGCAATGCTGGATCCTCAACCCACTGAGCAAAGTCAGGGATTGAATCCATGTGCTCATAGGTGCTAGTTGGATGCATTTCTGCTGCATCACCACGGGAAACTCCTTTGCTTTCCTTCTACGTTGGATCCTACTTTTGTCCTCTTTCTTGGTCTACACCTCTGCACCCTGGTGAAACACATATTTTAGTTATGTCCTGAGACAGGGTCATAGAAAATGGATTTGAAATGTTGCCTGTCAGAAAATATTTCTACCCTCACACTCATTAAAGATCTGGCCAACCAAGGAACTCTAGACTGAAAGGAATCCTCCCCTAGAATTTTAAAAAGCAATATTCTAGCTTCCAGCACTGCAACTGAGGAGCTCAATGATACATAATTTCAAAACTTTTATTTTTCTAACAGCTGTTAAGATCTTCTCTTTGTCACTGTTTTTCTTATTTCATGAACAAATCATGCCTCCATGCGAGCCATCTTTCTCATGCATTGTGCTGTACACTGTGCCTTTTGAACCTTGAAGTTCTTGCCCTTTGATTCAAGGATAAACTGTTTCATTTCTTGGGTCATTTCCTTCCCACTGATTTGTTTTCTTTCTCTCTTTCTCTTTCCTTCCTTCCTTCCTTCCTTTCTTGCTACACCTGTGGCATATGTAAGTTCACAGGCTAGGCGTCAAATCGGAGTTGTAGCTGCAGCAACTCGGGATCAGAGCTGCATCTGCAACCTACACCACAGCTCACGGCAATGCCAGATCCTCAACCCACTGAGCAAAGCCAGGGATGGAACTCATATCCTCATGGATACTAGTCTGTTTTACTGCTGAGCCACAACAGCAACTCCCTAACTTCTATTTTCTTTCTGGAGCTCCTTCTAGTCTAATGTTGCCAGGGCTCCTGAATACATCATCAAATTTCCTTAGTGTCTAAGTCTACTTCTTGGTTGGTCCCTGCTTCCACCTTGTGTCCCATAGTTTGGTCTAATGCTGTAGCCAGTGGTCCTGTTAAAAGGTAAGCAACACCACATCAATCCTTAACAGAAGACCCTCCAACGGCTTCCCCTGACGTAAAAATCCGTGTTCTAACAATGACCTGCCAAGGCCCTGTGTGACCTGGCCCCCATCCCTCTGCCTTTCCCCCTAATGCTCTCTCCCTTGCTCACTCTGCTCCAGTTACAACGGCAACTTTGCTCAAAAGTTTATAATGCACAGAAAATTTTTAATTGAAAAATTAAAGGTTATACCTCAATTAAAAAAAGAATACACGCACAATTAGTGGTCAGTAGGAAACAGTTTGATTCTCTTATGAAAATATTATACAGAAAGCTTTATCAGCAGTTATTTCAAGAAACTAGAACATAAAGCAGGGGGACTTCACTGTGTTTTAAAAACCAGAAAAAAGAGAGGGCATTCGTTCCTTATAATAGTTACTCCTATTTCTTTCTTTCCTTTTTTTTGGTCTTTTTAGGGCCGCACCTGCAGCATATGGAGGTTCCCAGGCTAGGGGTCGAATTGGAGCTACAGTTGCCAGCCTACACCACAGCCACAGCAACGCCAGATCCAAGTCATGCCCGTGACCTACACCACAGCTCACGGCAGCGCCAGATCCTTAACCCACTAAGCAAGGCCAGGGATCGAACCCACAACCTCGTGGTTCCCAGTTGGACTTGTTTCCGCTGCGCCACAACAGGAACTCCACTCCTTCTATTTCTACGTCTACTTCAGTGCTAACACAGTACCTCCAAACACTCAGCACAGAACAAGCACTCCTCACATAAAAACTTGGTTAATTTTAATTGGGAGGTAGAAATCATGGGAAAAATAAACCAGCCTTAATCTGTTGGTCTCTAACCACCCCAAATGCAAATAAATACAGGGTCTTGGTTTGGAGTCATGTATGGAATGCAGTGATAACAACAACAAGAATATCCACAATCTTTATCCAAAGATACTAAGGTGTGTAGGGGTGTGTGTGTGTGTGTGTGTGTGTGTGTGTGTGTGTTGGAGATACTCATTTTTTCCCTATATACCAGTGCCAGCTAGTAAACTGTTATTAATCCGCAACAAGGCAATAGAGATATTTAGAGTGTTCAAAAACTTCTGTAACATTTTGACTTTGCTGTGATATTTTTATTACATTTTACAGAAGTATCTGTCTGTTCTGGGTTGTAGAAAAACAAAACTGACCTTTCAAGGTTGAGAAGTAATGCTGTATATCAGATCAGCCCCTGGCATGTGTGACAGCATGTAATCAACACATTAATATTTGTGGCAAAATACAAACACTCATATCAAGTAGTATAACTAACCTGTCAAGAGTTCCCTTTCGTGGCTCAGTGGTTAGCAAACCCAGCTAGCATCCATGAGGACACAGGTTCACATCCCTAGCCTCACTCAGTGGATTAAGGATCCAGTGTTGCCGTGAGCTGTGGTGTAGGTTGCAGAGGTGGCTCGGATCCCACGTTGCATGGCTGCGGCCGGCTGGCTACAGCTCCGATTGGACCCCTAGGCTGGGAACCTCCATATGCCCTAAAGAGACAAAAAGAGCAAAATAATAAACAAACAAACAAATAGCCAGCCTGTCTCTGATGGAGATCAGATTTTGCCCTAAAATTACTTATGGGTGAAAATAACAGCAGATACATCTTTGGTTTTCACAGCTTTTTGGATTTTAGAATTGCAGATAGGGAATGAAGACCTACAATAACAATGACACTGAAACTGGTAACAGCAGCAATTATTTATAGAATGGCTACTACATGCCAGACAGTATTTGAAGCATTTTTATATCAACTCATTGAATCTTCTCAACTTATGAAGTAGGTATCAGGCAATATGGCTCCAGGATTTGTGTTCTGTTACCCAAAGAAGGAATAGGCACACTTCTCTGGGGCCATTTAGTGTTAGGATACAACTTACCAGATCTCAAGCATGTCATCCTAACACTACGCAATATAATAACTACTGTTAACAATCATGCTAATTTACATTTTATTTTAATTTTTTATTTTTGTCTTTTTAGGGCCGCACCCGTGGCATATGGAGGTTCCCAGACTAGAGGTTGAATCGGACCTACAGCTGCCGGCCTACATCACAGCCACAGCAATGCCAGATCCGAGTCGCGTCTGTGACCTATACCACAGCTCACGGCAAAGCCGAATCCTTAACCCACTGAGCGAGGCCAGGGATCAAACCTGCATCCTCATGGATGCTAGTCAGATTCATTTCTGCTAAGCCACGACAGAAACTCCCAATTTACTTTTTATACACTTTGCTTACGAAGGCAAAAAGAAATGTATGATATTTTTATGAGTTCCATTCAAAACTGATGATAAATATACCCAGAAGAAGAGTTCCATATGGCTAATGTTTTACTATATAAGCTAAAAATTGTTATTCAATCCATAAGAACATCTCGGTCTTAAAAAGTTGTTCATAGATTTTTAAATAAGAGTAATTTATCTAAAAAGCAGCTATGTGAAAAACATTCCTGAGTTAATGATTTTCAACACTTTATTGCACAAAATATTGTTTAAGACATTCCGAAAATACTCCAGCCCAGAGAAGGGAGAGAAATAATACTATGACACAACTGACCTGATACTGTGGCCTTCCCAGAGATGGGGTTGGGTGTGGATACCAGCGATGTGGCGCTGATGACAGAGGGGGCAGCGGCCTTGCAGGTTCCCACGGTGGCCTGGCTCACACACACCTGTTGTTGCCCAGAAGTTTTCATTACAGAACCCATAGTAGATGATGAACTGGGAGCTGCTCCTTCTGACTGCTAACCCACAGGACCAGAAATAATAGAAATTAAGGAGAAAGCAGTGTAACTTACTTAGAACAGTGACTGCCATGTAGCATACTCAACAAATATTAGCTATCAGCTATTATTAGCTGCCTGTTCAACGACATGCCATTTAAAAAGACTGCTTCTCTAGTTTGGTGGTTCCTATACTTTTAGATTTCATAGACCAGGAAAAATTTTGGATTTTAAAATGAGGAGGTATCCTAGGGTTACATTTTAAAAACTCACCACTTACTTACCACTTTATAGCAGTATATTTCAATATCCCCCCCATAGGAGGACATAATCTCAGAATGTAAAAATGGAGTAATATGATTTTTTAAAAACTCACTATAATGTTTTAGTTGTTCTTTTTCTTTTTCGGGCCACATCTGTGACATACGGAGATTCCCAGGCTAGGGATCTAATCGGAGCTACAGCTGCCGGCCTATGCCACAGCCACAGCAACGCCAGATCCAAGCTGTGTCTGCGACCTACACCACATCTCACGGCAACACCGGATCCTTAACCCACTAAGCAAGGTCAGGAATTGAACCCACAACCTCATGGTTCTTATTCAGATTTGTTTTCGCTGCGCCACAACAGGAACTCCTCTAAAATTTTTCATATTATTTAAAAATCATCTACTATAGGGCAGGCATAGAGTTAAATGTTAGGAGGCAAAAAGCCTTGCAGGCGAGGGTTACCCAACTGTGAGGAACACTGCAGCGGCACAGATATAAGACACCATTACCACTGAGAGGAAAGCTACTACTTCAGCCTAGAGATGGGAGGGTAGAGTACTGAGAAAAGCCTCAGGTAAAAATAATGCACTTTAGGGAAATCTTCAAGATTCAAGACAGGGAAAGGAGAAGATGAAAGGGTGTTTCCTGGCAGAAGAGAGCAAGCAGAAAGTCAGAGAGGCATGAAAGAGCACAGTACGTTCAAGGGACTGCAAAGTAAAGTGGTACGAATAGGAATGAAGAGAAACAGTGCTTGCAGGAGATGAAGGCTGGGAAGTAAGCAAAATTAGATTATAAGAGTTCCCGAGGCGCTAAGGCAATTGAAACAGGAAACAGACCTCTCAACAAATATTGCTGGGCCAACTGGATATTTACATGCAAAAGAATCAATTTTAGCACCCCCATCTCAGGCCATATACAAAGACTAACTCAAAATGGACAAAAGACCTAAATATAAGAGCTAAACTAGAAAACCCTTAGAAGAAAACATTGGCTTAATTAAATTCTGTGGCTTTGAATTAGGCAACAGTATTTTAGCTGTGACATCAAAAACATAACCAATAAAAAATAGGAACTTCATTAAAACTGCAAATCAAAACCATAAGGAGATACCACTTTATACCCACTACGATGGCAAAAAAAAAAAAAAAGGAGTTCCCGTTGTGGTTCAGCGGAAACGAATCTGACTAGTATCCATGAGGACGAAGGTTTGATCCCTGGCCTTGGTCAGTGGTTAAAGGATCCAGTGTTGCTGTGCGCTGTGGTGTAGGTCGCAGAACGGCTCGGATCTGGTGTTGCTGTGGCTGTGGCACAGGCCTGCGCCTACAGCTCTAATTGGACCCCTAGCCTGGGAACGTCCATATGCCACTGGTACAGCCCTAAAAAAAACAACAAAAAGGAGATTGGATTAAGATGGCAGAATAGAAGGACTGGAGTTTGACTTCTCTCCCGAAAAACAGCAAAACTACAACCAAATGCCGAGCAGCCTTCAACCAAATGGACTCTAAACTTCCAAAAAAGGTATTCTACTCCAGAAGACAAAGAGGAGACCACATCAAGAGGTAGGAGGGGCAATTACGAGATAGAAGCAACTCCATACCTCCAGGGTGGGAAGCCCCACAGACTGGAAAGTAACTGCATCACAGAGACTCAGCTACAGGACTGAGAGTTCTGAGCCCCACGTCAAAACCCAACGCCTGGGGATCGGGCACAGGGAGAAAGAGCCCCTGGAGCATCTGGCATTGAAGGCCAGCGGGGCTTGTGTGCAGGAGCTCCACAGGACTGGCGGAAACAGAGACCCCATTCTTGAAAGGCACACACAGACTTTCACGTGCACTGGGTCCCAGGGCAAAGCAGTCTCCATAGGAATCCGGGTGGAACCTGACTGCAATTCTTGGAGGATCTCCTAGGAAAATAAGGGTGACTGTGGTTTGTTGTGGGGGAAGGACATTGGAGGTGAAGCTCTTGGGAGCATTCATCAGCCTGCATTTCTCTGGAGGGGACCATTTCTGGGAAAATCTGGTCCCTCCCATCAGCACTGAGAAGCCCCAGGCCAAACAATAATCCAGGTGGGATCACAGCCACACCCATCAGTAAACAAGCTGCCTAAAGTCCCCTCAGGCACACAGCCAGCCTCTAATTTCATCCAGAGACAAAGCTCCACCCATCAGAGGGATAGGAATCAACCCCACCTACCAGTGGGCAGGCATCAGTCCCTCCCATCAGGAAGCCTACAGCAAGCCCCGCCCATACCAACTTTAGTCACAGGGGAGGCAAACGCCAGAACTAAGAGAGGCTACAACTCTATTGTTGGCAAAAAGGTCACCACACCAAAAACCTACAAAAATGAAAAGACAGAAAACTATAACTCAGATAAGGGAGAAAGAGAAAAGCCCAGAAAAACAGCTCAGTGATGAGGAGATTATCAGCCTCTCAGAAACAGACTTTAGATTGTTGATGCTGAAGATGATGCAAGGCATTGGAAATAAACTGGAGTCAAAATTGATAATTTACAGGAAACACTGAGCAGAGAAATACAAGCTGTAAAAATTAAACAAGAAGAGATGCAAAATTCAATAACTGAAATAAGAAACTCATTAGAAGCAGCCAACAGTAGAATACAGGAGGCAGAAGAACAAATCAGCGAGGTGGAGGACAGATTAGTGGAAATCACTAATGTGGAAGAGAAAAAGTAATAAAAGATTGAAAAGAAATGAGCTGAGTCTCAGAGAACTCTGGGATAATGTTAAATGCACCAATATCCGTATTACAGGGGTGCCAGAGGGAGAAGAGAGAGAGAAGGGGACAGAAAAACTATTTGAAGAGATAATAGCCAAAAACTTCCCTAATATGGGAAAGGAACCACTCACTCAAATTCAGGAAGCTCAACAAGTACCAAATAAAATAAACCCAAGGAGGAACACCCAGAGACACATATTAATCAAAATGAGCAAAATTAAAGACAAAGAGAAAATATTGAAAGCAGCTAGGGAAAAGAAACAAATGACATACAAGGGAACCCCAATACGGTTATCAGCAGATTTTTCAGCTGAAACTCTACAGGCCAGAAGGGAGTGGCATGATATACTTAACGTGATGAAAGGGAAAAACTTCCAACCAAGATTGCTTTACCTTGCAAGGCTCACATTCAGATTTGAAGGAGAGATCAAAACCTTTACCGATAAGCAAAAGCTAAGAGATTTCTGCAACACTAAACCAGCTTTACAACAAATCTTAAAGGAACTTCTCTAGGCAGAAAAGAAAAGGCCACAAACGACAAGGCTCACCAGTAAAGGCATGTATACAGTAAAGATACTAAATCATCCATGCACAACTATGCTACCAAAATCAGAAATCTTGAGAAGAGAGCACAAATGCAGGTCACTGGAGACGCA
>PVHT021183693.1:39507762-39546309 GCA_004024745.2 Catagonus wagneri | reverse complement strand
AAGCAAATGGCAACAAAGACACAACACTCCAAAACCTCTGGGATGCAGCAAAAGCATTTCTAAGAAGAAAGTATATAGCAATACAAGAAAAAGCTCAAATGAACAATCTAACTTTACATCTAAAGCAGCTAGAGAGGGAAGAAGCCAGGACATGGAAACAACCTAAATACACATCAACAGAGGAGTGGATAGGGAAGATATGGTACATACACACAATGGAATATTACTCAGCCATTAAAAGGAACGGAATAACAACATTTATAGCAACATGGATGAACCTAGAAATTATCATACGAAGTGAAACCAGTCAATTAGACAGCAACACCCAATGCTACCGCTTACATGAGGAAACTAAAGAGACACAATGAACTTCTTTGAAGAACAGACAATGACTCACAGATTTTGGAAAACCTTGGTTTTTCAAATAAGACAGTCTGGGGGGTGGGGTATGTGCTGTGGGTTTGGGACACAAAATCTATTATCAAATTGACTTCTGATCTTTGTACACCTATAACTGAAATAAAATTCATCATTAATAAAAAAAAAAGTTCCAGAATTAGACAATTCTGATTGCACAACACAGAATAAAATCCACTGAACTGTATATTTAAGATAGTGAATTTTATGGTATGTGTATTATATTTTTTTTAATTTAAAATTTTTTTTTTAATTTTTAGGGCCGCACCTGCAGCATATGGAAGTTCCTTGGCTAGGGGCTGAATTGGAGTTGCAGCTGACAGCCTATGACAAAGTCACAGTAAAGCTAGATCCAAGCTGCATCTGTGACCTACACCACAGTTTTCAGGAATGTCAGATCCTTAACCCACTAAGCAAGGCCAGGGATTGAACCCGAGTCCTCATGTATACTAGTTGGGTTTGTAACCCACTGAGCCACAATAGGAACTCGATTTTTTTTTTAAAAGAACAATATAGGAGTTCCTATCGTGGCTTAGCAGGTTACAAAACCGACTAGTAACCATGAGGATGTGGGTTCGATCCCTGGCCTTGCTTAGTGGGTTAAGGATCCAGTGTTGCAGTGAGCTGTGGTGTAGGTCACAGATGCAGCATGGATCCAGCATTGCTGTGGCTGTGGTGCAGGCTGGCAGCTCCAGCTCCCAATCAATCCCTAGCCTGGGAACTTTCATATGCCATGGGTGTGGCTCTAAAAAAATAAATAAATAAAAAAGAATATGGCCCAATAGTGTGCCTGCTGAGTATCTTACATTTTTATTGCTTTTATGCTTCATTATGATTTCCCACTATCATGCTACTTCTCACCTGTTGTGCAGGACCATTTGCTGAGAGGGCTACAGCTGGGGAAGTGGCAGTTGTGATAACCCCTCCTGCTACTCTCAGCATTGTGGTTCCAGGCTTTGAGAGCTGTGAGGTGGCTGGCACAGACTTCAATGTGCTATCAGATATTTTCATTAGAGATGCCTGTCCCCCAGGGGCAGCCTGGAGAAACAAAATGCGTTGGATTAATGTTACTCTGGTTAAGAGGCACAATTTAATCCTTCCCTACATTTGCTTCCCTGACCCCCACCCCCAACAACGCATCCCCAAGAAAGTCTTGCTAATTTAAACTATGTGAAGTGTTTGTGCTCTTTCCATCAAGCTGTCAAATGTACGACCTTTTAATTCAAATGTTCTTTTATCCCTGATGTAGAACAAGTAACTGAATGCATTTGCAAGTCTCTGTTTGGCAGCTGAAAGAAACCAGGCATGTGTTATCAAAATAATTGAATCCAAAGTACATTTATGTCTGCTCTTAAATGTACCCATAATCTTTAGACATGAAAATCTAACCAAGAAGGGCCAGATTTAAATGGGTAAGTTAATGATGCTCTAGGCTAGTACAGGCTTAGCATTTTAGTGCCAGAGAATCAAGTAAATTACAGTTTTAGTGGTTTGAGTCAAGGCTCAGCAAACTTTCTGTAGATTGCATGAGTAAGCATTTTCAGCTTTGCAGGCTGGCAAAACTACTGCAGGAAGAGTCATGATTTTAGAATCCAGAAATAGTAGCCACGGAATTACTCTGTACTGGAGTCTCATGCAAATTAAAACCATACTGAGAGGAGTTCCTGTGGTGGCTCAGTGGTTAACGAATCCGACTAGGAACCATGAGGTTGCAGGTTCGATCCCTGGCATCGCTCAGTGGGTTAAGGATCCGGCATTGCTGTGGCTGTGGTACAAATCAGCGGCTACAGCTCTGATTAGACCCCTAGCCTGGGAACCTCCATATGCTGCGGGTGCGGCCCTAGAAAAGAAAAGAAAAAAAAAACAAAAAACCACATACTGAGCTGTCACAAAAATGGCTAAAATTAAAATGAATAATGATACTCTGTGTTGGTGAGAATGTACAGTAATTGGAACTTTCCCACATTACTTATGGAAGAGTCAAATGTATACTCACTTTGTAAAATCACTGTCAGTTTCTTAGAAAATTTCTTATAAACATATATTTACCCTATGACCGAGCTATCCTACTGTACAAACGATCTACATAAGAATGTTCATAACAGTGTCATTCCTAAGTCAAAAATGGAAATAATCCAAATGACCATCAACAGAATACTCATGCAACAATATCTTACTCAAGAATAAAAAAGAGGAGTTCCCATCGTGGTACAGTGGAAACAAATTTGACTAGGAACCATGAGGTTGCGGGTTCGATCCCTGGCCTCACTCAGTGGGTTAAGGATCCAACGTTGCCATGAGCTGTGGTGTAGGTCACAGATACAGCTTGGATTTGATGTCACCGTAGCTGAGGTGTAGGCCGGCAGCTGTAGCTCCAATTAGACCCCTAGCCTGAGAACCTCCATATGCCATGGGTGCGGCTCTAAAAAGCAAAAAAAATAAAATAAAATAAAAAATAAAAAACAAAAAAGAATAATTATACACATATGGATAAACCTCAAAAACATTTTGTTCAACAACAGAAGCCAACATAAGACTATATTCTATACAATTTTATTGATATGAAGTTAAAAGAACAGACAAAAGCTAATCTAGACGACAGAAAAAGAGAAATGGTAATAGAAAAAACTGAAAAGAGAAATGAAGGTATGTTTCAGTGTGGTGGAAATGCTGAATATCTTGATTGCGATAATGCTTGCAAGAGCATACACATTTGTCAAAACTCACTCAGCAGTACACCTGTAACCTGTTCACTATTCTACGTAAATTGTACTTTAATAAAAGGCAACGGGAAACGGCTTTGGCAGAACAGAAAGTCACTGCACTGGCTGCAACATAAGGATAGAAGAAACTAGCTATGATTTTAAAGAACTGCCTAAAGAATTTTAGGGCCTCACATCTGTTTAAAATAGCAAAGAGCAACTGACCAAAGAGAAATTAGTACTCAAGGAAACCAAATGTTGGTAATATGAAAAGATCAATAAAATCTCCAAACAGATTGATCAAGAATAAAAGAGAAGACACATACTTATCAAAAAACTGATAATGCAAAAGGAGATATCACCAAAGATTCTAAAGACATCAAAAAGATAATAAGGGAAAATTATGAACAAGTTTGTGTCAAGAAATTTGACTACTTAGATGTAATAAATTCATTTAAAGATAAAAACTACCAAATTTCCTCAAGACAAAATAAATAACCTGAGGAGTTCCCGTGGTGGCTCAGTGGTTAACAAATCCAACTAGGAACCATGAGGCTGCAGGTTCAATCCCTGGCCTCGCTCAGTGGGTTAAGGATCTGGCGTTGCCGTGAGCTGTGGTGTAGGTTGCAGACGTGGCTCGGATCCCGCGTTGCTGTGGTTGTGGCCTAGGCCGGCGGCTACAGCTCCGATTAGACCCCTAGCCTGGTAACCTCCATATGCCATGAGTGCGGTCCTAGAAAAGGCAGAAACACACACGTGCACACACACAAATAAGTAAGTAACCTTAATAGTCATGTATGTATTAAATAAATTGAAATTATAGTTAAAAACCTTCCCAATTAAGAAAACTCCATGCCATTATGGTTTTACTGATGTATTCTAAAGAGTTAAGGAAGAGATAATACCAAGTCGACATAAACTCCTCCCGAAAAAGTAAAGAGGAGATAAAATTTTCCAACTCATTTTATGAGGCCAGCATTATTCTGATACCAAAAACAGACATAACGTTACAAAGCAGGGTTTATTCCAGGAATGCAAGGTTGATTTAACATTTAAAAAAATCAATGTAATTCACCATATTAACAAACTGAAAAAGAAAAATCACATGATCCTCTCAATAGACAGAGAAGACAGTTGACAAAAATTCAATATCCACTTCGTGCTTTGAGAACTGATCTACATATAGTCATAAAAGGCACACTGTTTGTTGATAATGGCATCATACTGTCTATAGCCTTCTACACTCCATTTCGTTTGTAAGTTCTTGAGATTTAGCTATAGATTCTCCTGAGGATGATTATGATATCGCTCACCCAGTTACAATTCCCTGTCATTCTTCAGCCTATACTAAAGAAGCTGCAGAAATGTACACCAAACTCCCTCAGCATTTACTTTCCATATGGATACTGTGGCTGAAATGACCGATAGCACGATTCAGAATCTCCTATAGATGAAGTCCCTCTAGAGACATTTTGGAATGAACTGTCAAGAAAATCTTCATTTCTTCTAAGAAAATATTATATGGTTATTTTTCTCCTCTCATAAATAGTGTGGATCTTATAAGTGATCAACCTTCCCATTTTGCTTTGGCAAATTTTATTAAATATACAGGACATTACTGTTTGCATAGCTAAATAACTCGCTGGTCTCATCTTCTCATTCTACTTAAATTTTCCCAAATCTTAAGATTTTACTCTCATTTTTCTTTACTATTTTACTGCTTATTTTCTTATGTAACCGTAATTTCTTTGTGGAAAGAGACAAGCTGTAAATTTTAAGTAAATGCCGTAACTACCACATATTTGATGTGTGTGTATATTTACCTGGGTAAACAAAGTGGTTTTTTGTCCAGAGATAACTTTTAATGTTTGCTGTCCTTGTGCAGAAGATGTGCTGACTCCCAGTGTTCCTTGGACCACTGACCCCGTAGTCAGCTGTTTTCCAGATGTCTGGGGTGACGGCTGGCCAACTAAAAATGTGCCCTAAGTTACAAACAAATGAAAACTTAATCCGTAATTTGTTAAATTCAAATGACTTACTCTGATCCTTTAAAACACAAGGTCCCATATTACAAGCTCCCCTTAAACTCAATCAAAACAGGAGTTCCCGTCATGGCACAGTGGTTAACAAATCCAACTGGGAACCATGAGGTTGCGGGTTCGATCCCTGGCCTTGCTCAGTGGGTTAACGATCTGGCGTTGCTGTGAGCTGTGCTGTAGGTCGCAGATGTGGCTCGGATCCTGCGTTGCTGTGGCTGCGGCGTAGACCAGTGGCTACAGCTCCGATTAGACCCTTAGCCTGGGAACCTCCACATGCCACGGGTGCGGCCCTAAAATGACAAAGGCAAAACAAACAAACAAACAAACAAACTCAATCAAAACAACTGAAAAGAATAGCTCTGGTCTCAGTGTAACTGCCACTAGTTATCTCCATTTCTCAAACTTTGCACTGTTGTTACAGGGCAGGCTGTTGGAAACTCAAGTTTTTCAATCTAGTCCTCACAGGTGGATTTAATCGTACAGTCTGTTAAACATCCACCCGTCTCACTAAGAACATCTGCAACCAAAATTCTATTACCTTCCTGAGAGAGAAGACAAGACTAGTGACGAGGGGAAAGAAGGCAGAAACCTGTTCCTAATATTGAATCCAGCATAGTTCTGAATACCATAACTTTATACTATCTCTTTGGTTACTCTGATCTAAAGAAAAATTTCAGCTGCATGTTAATACTATTCCAAATCCGTAAGAGGCAATGGCATAACAAAAAGATCTTTCAGAAAGATCTGGGTTTAAATCCACTCTACCACTGGCTTAGCAGTGCAATCTTGGATAAGTTACCTAAGTCTTTCTGAATCTGTACTTTCTTTTCTCTGAAAATAAAGCAAGCCTAAAATAATACAGATTTCTAACATGGCTGAAATGTTAGTACTGACCCCTGCTCCCAGAGCTATAAAGGCAAATCCACTAGCATTAAAGGCAGATATCAAGTAACCAAGTGATTTAACAGATCAGAAACGACCATACCTGGGGGGTTTGCTTGAGGATATAAGACGTGTACGTCAGGTGCTGGGATATCCCTCCAGGGCCCACGGGGCTTTGGGCTGCTGCTCCTCCTCCTCCAGTGTTGCTACTACCTCCACCTCCACCACTGCCGCCGCCACCGCCGCCGCCGCCACCAGCACTGGCACCACCACTGGCAGCTGAGCCAGACTGGAGGTCTGAAGACACATGAATGACAGCACCATCATAAAAAGTATTTACAGAAGGCTTAACAGAAAAAAACAGATGAGCCCAGAGAGGTGTTTCCTTTACGGCTCCATTGCTTCTCTTTCTTTCTTTCCTCCTTTGCTGAAATAAACCAAGTGTGTGACAAGAGAGGATTTCCTAGTGCTGAAGACCGAAATTTATTTACTTTTGACTGAATAATGGTCAACTAGTTCAGCTCTGAGTGCTGCAACAAAAACTTATCTTTGACGAGTGTTTTGGCTTAGTTGTGGAAGACCGAGAGAGTCTGGGACATTTCCTAACCCAGTGTTTTTAATCAACACTTAGAATGTGCTCAGATAAGTGCTCTCAAACTTTTTGGCATCTGATTCACTTTCAGTGAAACTGCTGGAATTTAGTGTAATTTTACAGTACTCTGTCTTTTCTGTCTCTCTCTGCTCTGGAAAAAAAATTAAGACTTTCCTCATATTCAGAATGACTCCAGAGCCCCATTCTTTCTTTCTTTCCTTTTTTTTTTACTTCTTTTGGCTGCCCCGTGGCATACGGAGGTCGTGGGCCAGGGATGAGATCCGAGTTGCAGTTGAGGGAACTCTGAGCCCCATTCTTTTTTGCTTTTCAAATTCCACTCTGAAGCCTTTGGACTAACCTCCCTTCTGGTTATCTATATATTATACATATAAATGAAAATCCAAGTAGCTCTCCAGATGAATTTTGCAATACTTACATTATCTTTTTCTTATATATCTATATTTTTGATACACCATTGCTTAGGTAGGAGGAAAAAATACCAGGGCGAGAGTGGAAATCGCCCATTACAGACAGAAAACAAAATGGTGACCAGCTTTTGAAAGAGTGCTCCTAGCCCCTAAAACCGAGTTACCCTGTTGAGTTTATGATTAATCTCTCTATCCAAAACTTTATTCCCTTTCTTGTCCCCTCTGACCTCAATCCTGTGCTAAATGAACATTAATCAACCAGGGTCAGGTGACTAAAATTGCTATTGTTAACACTGTTAATGTACCAAAACTGCTCTTGCCGATAACATAATCAATGTATTAAAATCGCTGTTGGAGATAACATTGCTAAGATAAAAACTCAGACTGATTCTTCAGGGCAGGATGAGCTAACAGACTCCTAAGCCATGGACCACCTGGCCAGAGAAACATAAACCACAGACATCCTGATTCCCCAAACTATGATTTAGGAATGTCACAAGATGATGATTAACCCCCAGCTTCTTTGTTCCTCTCCGTAAAAACTCAAAGAGTGGATCTGGGGCTTGTTTCTCACTCCTTTGCTTGGCGCCCTGTAATAAGTCCTCACTTTGCAGAAAACTCTGTCAGAAACTGACTCTAGTATCACAGGCACATGAGCCCTTGCTTGGTTACAACTGAACACCGCATTTTGGCAAAAGTGGCTAATTTATTTTTTTTTCCAGTCTTTTTGTCTTTTTAGGGCTGCACCCACGGCATATGGAGGTTCCCAGGCTAGGGGTACAATCAGAGCTGTAGCCCCCGGCGACACAGCCAGAGCAACGCAGGATCCGAGCCGTATCTGTGACCTACATCACAGCTCACAGCAACACTGGATCCTTAACCCACTGAGCGAGGCCAGGGATCGAACCTGTGTCCTCATGGATGCTAATCGGGTTTGCTAACTGCTGGGCCACAAAAGGAACTCCAAGAGTGGCTAATTTCTAATGAACCTGATTGCTATACCAATTATACGTCTGACTCAAAGGGATAAATAATTCCTCTTACCCTTTCCTTTTCAATACCACCCAAACTGTTTTTCTCTACATGTTAAAGTTTCATCTAAGTCTAGATAAACCACCTAGCTTCCTTGGGGCTTTAAGACTTACACACTAAGGCTGAGCCTGTATTTCTCTTGCCATCTCCAAACCTAGCAAACTTAAGATGCACATCTAAATAATGGCAAGCAAAGACACTTGATTCCAGCCCTATGTCCATCTCCCTCCAAATAAGAACAAGCTTCCAGCAATCTTCTCCACAGGGTTCACCAGTTCTCAAACACCAGTGAAAGGAAGAACTCTTCTTTATTTCCAGCTCACAGAGACAGCATTCTCCCAAAACTACCTCAATAGCTGTACTTCTTTAGTGTAATTTGTTCCTGATCCCAAACTGAGTAGATAAATCTAAGACAACAGTGTCACCTCCTAAGACTATGATTGTTCACAGCCACTTCTAGTTAAAATACATGTACCATTTTAAATACATCTGGACAAATGCTACCATTCTACCACGAAACAGAGTTATGAAAATGCTTCCTGGAACAGGGAAGAAGTACCCTTCTGGTGGATGAGACGAACATACCCAGAGACCTAAGAACCAAATGACTGAATGATGGACTAACTAGCATTGTTGGTAGCCCGCAGGATGGCTCCTTGAGGGATCAGCAGTAGTTTGCCTTTGCCTGAAGGATTCTTGCTGTTCGTTGTAAGGTAGAGTTTAGTGCCAGGTGGCAAATTTGCCAAGTTGGCCAAATTAGTGGCTGGTAGCTGCAACGTTGCCATCACTAAAAGGAAAAAGGGGAAAAAAAGAAAGGAAAAACAGTAAGATAAATTGGAACAGAGGGCACCGTTATCTCTAAAATTAAAACACACACAGCAATAAAATATGTATCCAAAAACACTAACAAGCAATAAGCTCTACAGTTTGTTTCCTAGACGCACAATGCTTTAAAGGCTGATATTCTTAATTACCTTGTTAATTAAAAAGTTTACATAATAGAAGAGCTTGCTATAAACTATAAAGAAATTCATATCTGGGAGTTCCTGTTGTGGCTCAGAGGTTAACAAATCTGACTAGCATCCTTGAAGATGCAGATTCAATCCCTGGCCTTGCTCAGTGGGTAAAGGATCCGGTGTTGCCATGAGCTGTGGTGTAAGTCACAGATGCAGCTTGGATCTTGCATTGCTCTGGCTGTGGTGTAGGCCAGCAGCTACAGCTCCGATTCGACCCCTAGCCTGGGAACCTCCATAAGCCAAAGGTGAGGCCCTAAAAAGCAAACAAACAAACAAACAAACAACAAAAAAAAAAAAAAAAAGAAAGAAAAAGAAATTCACATCTGTAGGTAAATAGGGGGACATGTGTCCTGGTTTGCCCAAAACAGTTACAATCTATACCTATGTCCCATTGTAATTATAAATATGACTCTTTACTCTTAACAATAATGTGCTTTAGACAATCAATGAAAAGATCACTGACTCTCTATGGATGAGTATGCCCCCTCCCCACTGTTTAAAGCCCCTTCACGTCAATTTCTAGTAATGGTTGAATCTACTGATTTGAAACACAACTTCTAGTTTCACTCACTTTCTAAGAACTAAAAAAATGCTAGTCAACCACTGGCACATAAACTATGAAACTATAATTCCTTTTTTTCAAGACTCACCTATGTCAAAGAGCTTTTGTTTACCCCTTAGAATTTAATTCTCAATGTACATGGCTGTAAAACCTCTAAACAGGAAAACTTTCTGCAGTTACTCTGAATTCCAATCTCTCTGAAATGAAGCCTATAGAACCTTGAGTGTCGCCACAGGGAAAAGACTCTCACTGCCTCTTCCTCATCACCATTCCACTTGCGCAAAGCTTTGGGAAGCAGGAACCCTGGAGGCTGCCCCCAGATACCAGGGACTGACATTAAACTGAGAGTCATCCCTCTCCGTTATGACGACCCCATCTTACACACTGCATCACAGCCATGCCACCTGCACCAGTTCTCATCTCCACACAGCTCACAGTCCCTAATCTGAACCCATCTCCTCAACCATTCCTCCCTCCCTATCTCATTCACTGCGCCTCCCTTGGAATTCCTGTTGTGATCATAACACCCTCTAGAACCTCCATCTCCTTGAACATTATCTCTTTTTGTGTGGTAATTAAACATGTCAGTCATCTGAAGGTAAGACTTCCCCAGCAGCCCCCAGTAGGAGCTGTTTTCTGTCTTACAATGTCTTAGGGCTAGGACCAGGAGAGAGACTTTTTGCTCTCCAGTTAGGTTTTCAGACCATCATGACCCCTCACTCTGGAAAAAAAAAAAAAGGCCCGACCTCCTTTCAGCCTCATACTTGACTATACCATCTTCTCTCTCTCTTTCCTGCTCTCATTTACTGAACTCCCAAGTCACTTCCCCTCAATTGCTAAAGGTGGACTCCTGCCTCAAAGAACTGCGCTTTCTGCCAAAGATCAACCTTCTCAGTGACAGCATTGTAGACAATGTATTTAATTCTCTGCTTTCTCAGAGGCTTGATCTTCCCAACTCCAAAGGGATCACTTTTCCCAGTCCACCTCACTCACTTTTAATGCCACAAGCTTGCAATCACCAGCAGTTCTTCACCTCTGAAATCTTTATGTTGACATCCACTATTTTTCTATCCTTCCAACCCACTGCAACCATCCTTTAGTCTCATCAGGACCTTCAAATATTAGTAAATATCTAATCCCTTAGGGGTATTTCTTCATGCCCTCACAGGAATAATCAAGGACTAAAACATATTTAAAGTGTTTAAACTTCTGTTTAGTAGAGAATACCTTAGTCAAGTATCTCAAAATGCTGCTCGCAAATGACCATACCAAGACTTTCTTTTTCTTTTTTTGTCTTTCTCCCTTTTTAGGGCTGCACCTGTGGCATATGGAGGTTCCCAGACTTGGGATCCAATCAGAGCTGTAGCCGCTGGCCTACACCACAGCCACAGCAATGTGGGATCCGAGCCGCATCTGTGACCTACACCACAGCTCACAGCAATGCCAGATCCTCAACCCATTGAGCGAGGCCAGGGATCGAACCTGCATCCTCATGGATGCCAGTCAGGTTCATTAACTGCTGAGCCAAGACGGGAACTCCCATACCAAGATTTTAAGTCTGAAATATAACCCAAAGTGAAAATGAGTACAAATGAGAATTACTCTTCGGATTTGAAAGCAGTATCAAGAAATACCCTCTATTTTTACTGTTCTTGCTAAAACACAAAGGCACGTACACACACCTCTTCATGTAAAAGCCCTAAGGACCTCTATGTAAAATGTTACATGGCAAAGATTAACATGTTTTCATATACTCTTTTATAACATCAATTTACTAGGTTTTCCTACAGAGAACCAAATAGCATATAAAGTCCCTACCACAGGGCATTTTGCAAGGGGCTACTGCTGAAAGGGCCTCCAATTAGTATCAGTTACCTGAACCCTGGGATCCACTCTTCTGAGGACCAGAAGCAGTGACCTGAGCCTTGGTTAAGGCTTGTACCGGCTGGGCGACAATGGTTCCTCCTCCTCCGCTCACGATGGCCTTGGCAACTCCTTGGGTCACAACTTGTTTTGGACCAACTGCTTTGGTAACGGATGAGCTGGCCTTGGCTACCAGGATCTGGCCACCACTGATTGCCACAGCCTGCTTCACTGCTGAAGGTAGAGTAGACCCAACTGGCACCCCAACAACCTGCTCAAAATAGAGGAGAATCTAGCACTGCTTCTTCTCACAGTCCTTTGAGGTCTTAAAATAGCACAGCCACTCTGTTGCAGCAAAGAACAAAGCAAAGTGGTAGCTGTAACACAAGGTGTCTAACTCAATCATCTAGAAATGCAACCTATGAGGTGAACAGCAGTATTGCTTACAGTTTGGAGACTATTACACTAAAACGTTACAGCTTCTGTCTTAACTCCAGCAGCTATCTATAACTTGTTCTAATTATAAAAAATAATGGTTTTTTTAAGAAACTTAGGAAATATAGAGAAAAAACTCTACTCATCCAGAAATAATCTCTTGATATTTTAACGTAGTATTTATTTCTGATTCTTTTTAACATATATTTAAAAACAAAGATTAGCATACACAGTTTTGTGATTTTTAAATTTAACATCATGTTACAAGCATTTCCAAAATTAGTTTTCAAAAACTTTTTTAAACAACCAAAAAATAATGTATTAGAATATATATACCATAATCAATGTAAGTATTTCACTACTGTATGGATACTTAGGTAATTTTAAACTTCACATTATGAACAATCATGCAATAAACATTCCGATATTCAAACTATAAAGTCCACTATATACTTTTAAATATCACCTCTTCAGTAACCCCTTCTGTTATTCTCATCTGAAGCAATTATTTCTTCATCTCTAGAACTTCTAATAATTCATGTCGCTTATTATATAGTTTAACACGTGACACCTCTTCCTACTGACTTTTAAGAAAAGTTATCTTTTTCTATATCCTTCTAATCTTTCCTTTCCTTGAAAATAAGCTAATAAATTTTCAATTGAATTAAAAAAGAAAAAGATCCTAGCACCCAAATTATGAAAGCTAGAAATACTTGGCTCTGAAAATACTGTAAAGTGAACTCTCTCAGGTAAGAAAAGACTATGGATCTCTTTCAAAACAAAGTCAATAGCCAGAGGTTAAATTTGAAAAACAAATATGGAACACTGGGGCAGTGTTTCCCACTTCTCAATTCTATCTCATAAAAAGAACTTCTCAACAAAAGATCTGCTTTCTAAAAAACGAAGTACTTTTCCAACATCAGATGAGAGGCGAAATCTTTAAAGCCTGATAATACCAAGGCTAGAGGATACGGGGAAACATGAACTTTTGTTCACTACAGGTATAAAGGTAAATTTGTACAACCACTCCAGAGAGGTTCCAGGTTATCCACTACAGTTGAAAATTCACAAACTCCACTATTGCAGCAATTCTTCTTACGAATATATCCCAGAGAAATCTAAGACATGTGCTCAAGGGAACATACAGAGAGCCCAAGGCAGCATTATTTATAATTTGTGAACAATTTTAATGTCTCTAACATGTAAATGCTTAATGTCTATAGACAGAAGAATGGATACATTCTGGTGTAAGACAATGGAATATCATACGTTAGTAAAAATGAACTGGAAATAACAACAGACTATGAAAATACAAATACTGAGTGAAAGGAGAGTTGCAAAAAATATGAGTATAAATATCTTTTATGTAAATCTTCAAAACACACAACAGTGAAAGTTACCTATGGCTATATTTATGATAAAAAGTATGGACTGTAAAGCTACACATCCAAATTTACGACTGTTTCTTTGGTCATGTTTTATTTGGAGAAAAAAATTACTTGAACTAAGTATAAACATGTTAATTTATGGTGGAGGATATGTAGGCATCGATTATATTATTCTCTATATTTTACTGAAATTTTAGAATCTTTCCAAATTAAATAACAGGATTCCTTAAGAGGTAAAACAAAATGCTAGATCATGATGCAACTTATGAAAGGGATTTTAAGTTAAATAATTACTAGACCACACATGGCTCCTTTAAAAAGAAAGTGAACATAGTAAAATACACTTGCCATGTGTTTGGGTAACATGGCTGATGTAGAGAAAACAGTCTTCTAAGTCGTTATAAACTATAGTGTAACACAGAAGAAAAGAGTACTGGTTTTTATAAGCAGTCAGCCATGTTTTCCCAGTTTTGTTCCACCAGTTCGTAGTTGGACAGTTATTTAACCTCTTTGAGCTTTAGCTCTAGATGCCTCATCTCTAAGAAACGAATAACATTTATAAGATCATGAAGCATAAATAAGAGTAAGCATCTAAAATGCCCAGCAGTAGAATGTAAATAGTAAATGAAATGACAGCAGTAGCCAGCACACTTGTTACTATTAACTGAAGAATGGTCATCTCGGGGCAAGAGCCAAAGCATAAACATCAGTCACAGTCCTCAGTATCTGGCCAGGGCAGAGGGCTGCAATCTTAAACCCTGGATTCAGTTAATAAAGCAGAAATCAAAGTAGATAACACCTGGTATCTGCTTTAAGAAGAGAAATGCTAATAACTACTGAAACTGAGTAACGTACAAGAAGGATTAATTACAGTCTACTTGTGCATAAATTTAAGGAAGGAGGGAAAGGAAGAAGGAAGAAACAAAAGAATCAGAGACTCGACTGGCGGCAGAAGGTGGGGGAAAGCAAGTTTACCTAGAACGGAGAAGAGAAGTTCTCCCAGCTAACCTGTCTGGGTTAAAACAATCCCTGATGATTATCCACATCTCTTTATTCTGACTGCGTAAGCCTCATTCTATAGACTACATGGACTGTGGCTGTGGCTGCAGAGCTGGGCACACTCCTTCCCCCTAGAAATGTGGAGGTAAACAAAACTTTTCACTCATCAAGAACTTCTCTGTGCATTAATGAAAACAAGTTTCTTAATGGAGAAAACTACCTTTTAGGAATATCAGAAACTGCCAAATGAACCCCAATGTGTATTCTTTGCTTTCTTCCCCACAATAATAGAGCCCCCAATTCTCAGGTAGGCACACGGCCACACAGAATACCAACTATATTTCCCAACCCATTTACACCTGGGTTTGACATCTAATTCTGGCTAAAGGGATGTGAACAGAAGTAATGAGTGCAACTTTTGGGTTATACCCCTCCCTGACCCCCTTCCCCTTCTCTCTTCCTGCTGGGCCAGAAACGTGAATATGGTGGCATGAGATGAAGTGACTATCTTAGCCCATAAGATGAAAACCAAATTTTGAAAATAATAGAGCAGCAAGACAGAGTCTTTTTTATTTTTTTTTGGCCTCGCCTGCAGCATATGGAAGTTCTCAGGCCAGGGATCGAACCCTCGCCACACTAAGATGTCTGTCTTTACATTTCCTAAATATTTTAAACTTAATAATCTATTGCATAAGCTAAATTGCACATAATCTACTTTTATGCTCCTAAATTAACAAAGAAAGCAAAGATCTTAAAAAATAATAATGCTTGCATGTGATATTACTTATATGTGGAATCTAAACAAATACAATAAACTAGTGAATATAACAAAAAAGAAGCATACTTACATGTATAGAAAACAAACTAGTGATTAACAGTGGGGAGAAGAAAGGGAGGAGGGGCAGTGTAGGGGAGGGGGATTAAAAGGTACAAATGGGAGTTCCCTTGTGGTACAGTGGGTTAAGGATCCAGTGTTGTCACTGCTGTAGCCAGTGCTGTGGTGCGAGTTCAGTCCCTGGCCCAGGAACTTCCACATGTCACAGGCATGGCCAAAAAAAAGAAGTACAAACAATTAGGTATAAAACACATACAACATGGTACAGTCAATATCTTAAATTAACTGTAAATGGAGTATAACCTTTAAAAATTGTGAATCACTATATCAATAGCTGTTACTTATATAATATTGTACACCAACTCTACTTCAATTTTATTTTTTTATTTTTGTCTTTTTAGGGCGAAACCCACGGCATATGGAGGTTCCCAGGCTAGGGGTTGAATCAGAGGTACAGCTGCTGACCTACACCACAGCCACAGCAACGCTGGATCCTTAACCCACTGAGTGAGGCTAGGGATCGAACCTGCATCCTCATGGATGCTGGTCAGATTTGTTTCTGCTGTGCCACAATAGGAACTCCGTCTACTTCAATTTTTTAAAAAAGGAAATTAAGACATACGTGCACCTATTTTCTTTCCCCAAATTCTATGCACCTGACTTGCTTTTCTCCCTCTTTGTGCCAACCTCTATCCTCAAGTCAACTACTTCAACATGTCCAGAATACGACACACCTAATCTCTCCAAGAGCCAAATAAAACATGGTGTCCCAGGTTGGCCACAGGAGGGCAGTTTTTATTAGCAGAGCTTGTCCACCAGGAGCAAACCACTCACAAGATGCACTAACCCATCCCTAACCTTTATCCTAAAACCCTGAGAATGAGCAAGTCTGGCAATCCACTGGGAAAAACCCTATGCGCAGCTGTCTAGAGGCAGTACACAGAAGTCTCCTAAGTAGGACACTGTAACCCCAACTATTACTTTTTAAACACAACATTTTGGCCTAGAGCCTGAACTCACCTACCAACTGTTCTCTTCCCCTCCCCACAGCTTCCACAGCTCTCCTCTCTGCATTCTGGATTTCCCTCTAGCTTCAGAGCAGACATCTTTGTAGACACAGCCACAGCCCATGTAGTCTATAGAATGAGGCTTACACAGTCATACATACTTTGATTCATGCTTTGATTCAGTATTTCTAGATCTGTCCTCCCTGTGCCCTGTACAGGCCTTTGAATGTCAGAATCTACTTTAGCAACTTCAAGGTGAGGAGTCTGTACATGTCATTTTTTCCTCCAGATGCTGAAAAATATAGCCACTTATGATTTAGTTCTGACACGCACTAGCACATGGTACTCATGCACACACACACAGGGCTAGTCCTCACATAACATCAGCTGTTAGCACGTAGCACCTGCTCTGTGCTAGGTCCTCTATATACTAAGATTTCTAATTCTCCCTCAACTCTGCCAAGTAGAGGGTATTTTCCTTTTACTAGATGAAAAAACGAGGTTCAGAGAGATAAATATGCCCAGCTCACATAATGAGTGGCTGAGATCTAAAATGTGTAACAAGCTCTAATTCCAAAGCTCATATTCTTTTAACTATATCACACTGCTTCTTTCCCATATGAACCCACCAATTCCTCAGTTGTTTCTTTTCATGTCAAAAGCAGCACCTCTCTCTACTTTTATGAAAAAGATAAGCTGTGATTCTGTTATTTCAAAGTTGTGTGTTAGGTAAAACAGTACCACTCTGTTCACTCTTCCGTTTTCTGGCATACGTTCTTATATTGCACCTCAGCAATAACCAGGGACAGTCTGTACTTGCAGATAGCTCCTTATCTTGAGTACAAAGCATGTACTAAATTTCCTGGATAGACAGTAAGGTCTTTTCTCATGCTCTGCTGCTGCTTGCAGTTTTGTTCACAGTCCTCCGTGGCTTTTCTTATCAGGTACCCTTGCACTTTATTCAAGGCATTCTAGCACAAACCTGTCCACTTCCTCTTGGTCTTGCCATTAGGTAGGTGGCAATGTGACAAGAAAGCCAGTTTAGTTATTCAGCATTACTGAGTGAGCAGATTTGCAAAATGCAAAAGTGGCAAAAAGTAGAAACTTATCAGAGCTTCTGAGCATAAAGAACAATGTTATAATCATTCAAAAACCTAAATCAGTAATTCGCCATGTAATTCTAGGTGGAGCAAAATAGATTTTGAAGAACATAGAGGATGTGAAGCCCAGATGACAATAACCGATTCGCAAAAGGACTTCGTCAAAATGCTTATCCCTGAGGCCAAAACAACAGAGGGAGAGTCAGGAAGTAGCTGGGATTTGTCTGTCTTAGTGATTCTGGCTATGGAGCCCCAAAGTCAAATTTGAGGCTGTAGCTCTATGGTTCCTAAATTTGCCTAATCATATGAGTCAATAAGAGAGTTTGTTAAGCTCCCAGGGCCCAAGAAGATTACAATTCAATAAATCTGAGATAGGGGCCTCAGGACCTGCATATTTTAAATCATCAGTCTTATGACTAGGTAAGTTTGGGAAAGTGGTTAACGAACTCCTATAGATTTTAGAACTACTTATAACACTATGAATTTTTAACTTGATCTATAGGTAGCTATCTAGACTGACTAAAATGTTTAAAACCTTTTCTTTCTTTTTTTTTTTTTTTTGTCTCTTTGCCTTATCTAGAGCCGCACCCGCGGCATATGGAGGTTCCCAGGCTAGGGGTCTAACAGGAGCTGTAGTCGGATTCGTTAACCACTGAGCCACGACGGGAACTCCTAAAACCTTTTCTTATTTGAAATTTTAAAACAAGCAATTCACATAATATTCTTAATAGCTTTTATGGAGTTCCCTTCGTGGCTCAGTGGTTAACGAATCCGACTAAGAACCATGAGGTTGCGGGTTTGATCCCTGGCCTTGCTCAGTGGGTTAAGGATCCGGTGTTGTCGTGAGCTGTGGTGTAGGTCGCAGACGCGGCTCAGATCCCGCGTTGCTGTGGCTGTGGCGAAGGCTGGTGGCTACAGCTCCTGTTAGGCCCCTAGCCTGGGAACCTCCATATGCCATGGGTGCGGCTCTAGATAAAAGGCAAAAAGACAAAAAAAAAAAAAATATATATATATATATATTCTTAATAGCTTTAAGATATATCTTCCCTATAAGTGAGATGTTAACTCTGGATGTTTTAGAAGCATGCTTTAGGTTACAGATAATGGCTCACATTCTTTTTTTTCATTTTTTAAAGCTTTGGTGTGCAGTGGCTTGATATGTGATCTCTTCCCAGACCAGGGATCTTTTCACTGCTGCAGTGGTCAAAGTGCCGAATCCTAACCACTAGATCACCAGGGAACTCCCAAATTTTATTCTGGAATGGGGAGTTTTTAAGTCAGAAGACCTAGGTTTAAATTCTCTGTCACTATTATTTTAATAAGCAAATACAAATTTTAACACCATGTCATTTCCAATGTGTTTAAAAACCTAAGTTAGGGGTGCCCTAGTTTCATCTGATCCAAGTCCACAGCTTCAGAAAGCCAGGAGTTGTGTCTCTTCAGTCAGTCTGCTCCTCTGCTTTCCAGTCTTTCTTTCAAGGAAGGGAGGCCAAAATATTTCAAACAGGGAACAAAACCATAGTTAAGCTTCCAGTTTAAGTTTCTAAGGTGGAGCTAGGGAAGAACCCAACCGATGCCAAAGAAATGGACAAGGCTAAGGTGGATTACTTCTTTATAGCTTTGCGGAGAGGAAAAAATGTCCTACAGAACAAAAATGACTACCCAGATTTACTAAGCCTGGATCATAAAAGGAATCTGCAATCTCTGAAGAGAAACAATCTGAAGAACAGCTCTCTATTTTGAGGCCTGATAAAATACTGGGGAGAGTGATTAAAGAGGAATGAGCTCCAACAGACAGGAAAATGCACATGATGGAGTGGTACAAAAATTTCAGCCAAATTTTTAGTGGTGTGGGTACTTTAGCCTTCTCCTCATTCTGCTGCAGAGCCATACACCAAGCAGAGACTAGCAGAAAAATGCTAGAAAGAGGGGCTTGAAGATGATGGATTCTGACTCTCGATTTTATTATTCAGTTTCTCTTTTCTATTTCAAGTAGTCTTCAGAGGCTGTAAGACTGGCACCCCAAGACCAAAATCAGTTGGAGCTGGTTGTTGTTGGCAGGGGACTGGGCTGGGAGACTGGGATGAGGACAGGCAGTCCTGTGTGCAGAAGATGAACTGCACTTCACAGAGCCTGGGGTGTGGGGGAAGGGATGAAGCAGCAATGACATGCTGGGGAGATGGGACGCACCTCAGCCTCTAGCTTCATTTTCTTCTAAAGTTTCCCCTCTGAAGGCAGTCTTAGAGGCTGCCTTTTTTTCTTTTTCTGGGTTTTCCAACTTGCAGAACTCTAGAGGAGGGTCTTCAGCTCTGTATCCTGGACCTCCATCTAGGACTTGTAAAGGTCAGGGTCAAAGGGATCACTGGTTATCCGTGTGGTGCCACTGAGTGTGAGCAGAACTAAATTTAAACCTGGCAACATATTCACCCTCCTTCTCAAAGAGAACATTAAATGGCTGTAGCAGTTCATGTTTGGTGCACTTCACCACACCCACACAGGCCTTCTCACCTTCGGTCCTAAAGTAAAGGACATGGCATCAAGACACCTTTTGACTTCACTGAAGAGGCATGTGAGGTTTTCATTTTTAGGTCTTACTACTTAGAAGGGTCTCATTTGTTAATGGCAGTTCTCTCTCTGTCCTATATCCTTGGCCTTGACTTCTCCTAAGCTGACGAGAACGTCCACAGTGCATACTTCATGTACCTTAAATTTAGGTTTTTCATGGTCCTTCTGCTGGCCTACGGGAATCTGGATAACGGTTTTCTCTCCATCAGTGACATGCTGCTTCAACTGGTAATGACAGCACATCTTTCATCGGCATGCAATTAAATGAGTGGACAACTTGTGGGTTCTCGTTTCTGATCTGACCAGGTATAGGGCAGCTTCAGCACAAAGGTAAGCTGCTTTAATGATAACTGCTTTCCCCCAGGTTACTTGGGTCCCCAGAGCTACATCCACCTGGACCCCAATGTCAATTTTTACCAAGTCACCTTCCTTGACCATATGGTCCTGGTCACCCTTCAAAAAGAAGAAACATACACAATTATTTACTGAAATGCTGGTGGGAAAGGCAATACCTTTCTTCATTCCTTTATCTTTCTTAAAAATCTTCCCTCTGTCTTCCATCATCACGGCATCACCTTTTCCTCATACAGGCTCAGTACTGACACACCTGAGCAAGATGCTTCCACCAAAGACTGAAGTACCTGGTTGTCAACGTTGCCCCTCATTTCGCACTTGGTCACAACCAGATCCTTGGCAATAGTTTGTTCGGGCTGCTCGTCCTCACCCGACATCTCCCCACCACCACCACTGCACCTTCATTTCTGTCACCCTTCCCAGCCACAGGCTATGGCCAGAGCGCCCTGATCCACAAGGGGAGCGTGAGCAAAAGCCTCTCTTATCACTTATTAGCTGCATGCTCTCGAGGAAGTTGGCTAACCTTATAAGGCTGTTTAAGGATTACAAACAAAGTATAAAAAAGAGCATGATATCCTTCGGCACTCTGTAGCACAAAGGATGCAGGAAGACATGTAGCTCTCTTTTGTTTTTTCTTTTTACGGTCACACCTGTGGCATACTGAAGTTCCCAAGGCTAGGGGCTGAACTGGAGCTGCAGCTGAGGCCTAGGGCATAGCCATAGCAACACCAGATCTGAGCCACAACTGTAACCGATACCAGAGCTTGTGGCAACACCAGATCCAAAACCCATTGAGCAAGGCCAGGGATCGAACCTGCATCCTCACAGAGACAATGTCAGATCCTTAACCAGCTGACCCACAATAGCAAATACCGTATCTCTATCTAACAGTTCTCCCAGGAAGTAAATTCCCAACACCTCCGATTTATAAAGAAAATGAACTCCCTAAGAGGCCAAGAATCATTTAACAGATCATATAGCCAGAACATCAGGGCTGCAAACTATAGCATTCTCCTATCAAAAATAAATATGTAAAACAGTGGACTTCAGTCTGGTCAGTTACCTATTTCAGATATGAATCAAGTAGAAAATTGTGTCCACCACATCAATCACCTTCACTGCCAGAAGAATAACACAGCATCCCTTCGCCTCTTGGACTGTCCCTGGCCTCTCTATAAAACATGTCCCCACCCTTGTCAATAATTACTGCAAGAACAGACAGGTTTAACTTCGACTGATTTGCTTTTCCAATGGAATTTTTCATCCACAGGTATTCTGGGATCAGCAATACTGTCATCCTGAAGCTTTTCAGCATTTGTCAATTACTTAGTCAAACAACATTCATTAACATGTTGACCTCCCCATCCCTACCCAACACCAACCTTGGAGGGCTGAATCTTTGGTGACTGGGTAGTCCCTTCTCCAGCAGTTAGGACCTGCTTCTGAGGGGACACAGCTATCATGTGACCCCCTTTCACAGTCACATACTGAGGGAGTGGTGACTGGCTGGCAGCTCCTGTTGTGGGTACATGAGAGGCTTCACCAGGTTCCTGTTTGATGATTACCTTGCAACAAATATGATAATGACACCGAATAAAGAGCCATGAAAAATACTACTAATATCCAAATTTATTCTGTCTACAGGAATTAAAAAATTAATGAAGCCTGGCCTGTAACAAATGACTCCACCAGAAGGGTAAAAACAGTGCTTAAGTACAGCCCATAGCGGCTATTTAAGAGACCAGAAGTAGGATGTGGGGTTGATCCAGTGTATCTGCAAACCAAACCAACCTTATGATTTGTTTTAGACATTTGTGGCAAAATGGAAGCAGAAAGAAACACATTATTTGTGCTCTCAGAAGTTCTCGTCTTGCTGGACTCAAAGAGCTGCCCTGTGAACATCACTAAATAAATGGAAGCATGTCTTAGAAGCTGGATCCGGTCTTAGAAATGTGACATACCAAAAAGTTCCATGTTGTGAGGTAGCATCAACCAATATAAGGTCATCTAACAAGACCACAATGACTTGTGGGATAATCCCCTCCTAAATACTCACTTTTGTGAAAGCTCCAAGGCCTCCAGTTATAGGTTTGGGGCTTTGAACTTTTGGGTGACTCCCAATTGGGCAAAGAGGTGGCATAGATGCGAACAAAGAATCCTCCTGCTGTGTTTGTAAAAATACATATTGTACAATTAGGATAAAGTAAGTGATTTCAAATACTCTAATCACTGATATTTAATATAAACCTGTGACATTCTCTAGCAACACAAACAACCAAAAAACCCAAACCTACACCTGCATTTTAATATCATTTTAGAAGTCAATTCAAAGTAAGGCTATAACCTGGTAAGAGCCTGCCCATCTGTGCCCCACGGTATGCTGGAAAGACTATCACAATACTTCTAATGTTTGGCTGATACATTGACTTCATGTCTAGTCTCCTGCCAGATGCTACTAAAGGACAGGGACTGTACTCTATTTCTTTTCTATCTGGAGAGTCTAAGCCCTAAATAAATAAATGAATGTAACAGGTAGTTACAGTGTTTCAGTATATACACCCTTTTAACAGTACTTGCAACTTCATTTGTTATTCTTACTTGAAATAAATACCCAGGATTCAGGGGGATATTTTTCAGTAGGAGTTTTTAAGTACAACAAAAAGAATTTGAACAGTGAACAAAGACAACAAATGTCAAAATTCAAAATTACTGCCATCTGTCTAATTCTCAAATACAAAATGCAAATCTTGGAGGAAATTTTCCATAAATAAATGTTGAGGGCAAGAAACAAAGTTAAAAACACTGCTTAACTATATAACGAAAAGATCATCAAAAACATGAAAAACACTCAGCAGCAATGACTGTCTTTGCCAAACAGTGAGCAGATACCTAGCACTATGATCTGAACAAGTAAGATCATATTTGGAGTTCTATATTTCAAAAGGCTTCTTACCCTGAAGAAGGTGGGGGAGGGGGATAACACATTGTGGAAGATAAGAATTATTACTTTACAAAGAAAAATGTATAAAAAAGCTGTCCAAAAAATATACACATGTCAGAGTTTTCAAATAGATACTGGGTATCTGACTAGTATAAGTGTTGAGAAACATCTACATGAGGAAAAGATCAAGGATAAGGTAGGGAGTTTGGAGTTCATGATCTTATGACATTAGCTTGAAGACTCTACTTTATGAAATCTGCATTATCATCTGACAAACCCTGGCTGAACGTAACTATACCGTCTTTAGAAACTAGAAAAGGGCAGTAAGAGTGTTACCTTGACAGCAGATGTCACAAAACTACTCCCATGAATTTTAGGAATTGGGGAACCTGTTCCTTGAGAAGCCTGAGAGGCAGTTGAGAGCTTGCTGGTAGGACTTCCTGATAAGCAAGATAGATTTAAAAGTAAAACATAAACAAAGTAAAATTTACAAAATGGAATTTTAGAGCCACTTTTCGCCACCCTCCCCTTCTCACTATTTATTGTTCATTTTGAAGAGCTGAAAACTCATAACCATGAGACCGTTACAGAAAAACCCTTAAGGATTCATCCTATGAAGTTGACCACTTCAATGGAAAAAGGGACAAGAAGCTAGTAAGGGAGTGTAGAAGAATAAGTAGACACAATATATTCTGTACTTATATGGAGATAACATAATGATCTCTTATGTAACAAAATGGTGTCAGTTATTTAACAATGTGCCAAAAAATCTAGGCATTCAACTGAATGCTAATTCCCTGAAAGTAATTTCACTCGAAGGTTACAGCTACTCTAAAACGCTGCCAACATTAAACATTTTAAATTTCATCAGTACAACTGGCTCTAGGGTCCAATAAAAATAAGTCATACCATCCACAGTCAATAGTAAGTGAGGACCGAAAACGGTACTCGGTCACCTACTCCCTTTACCAAGCTTGCCTGCAGAGACTTTCGGCTGATTCCTAAAAGTAAACATCCTCAAAGGACACCTACCTGGCATCCCTAGGAGTACTCAAAAGGGAATCTCCGAAAGCAGCATTATTTGAAAGGAGTTCCACAATTAGAGTCATTGTTAAAGGACATAACTTCCTAACATACACTAATGTGTATTAAAATCAAGTAAGAAAAAAAAAATCGGTCTCATTACTTTACAGTCATTTCTCTTACTACATCTCTCTTTTTGCTATTTCTCTTAATTAAAAGTGAGAGCTATAGGAAAGTTTACACTGAGGAGCACATGTTTAAACAGTTTAACTGAAGGGAATAAATGCTAATTAAAAAAAAAAACCTGAAAGGTACTTTGTATTTATATGAAGTTATGATGATAAACACCAAATACTTCTTATTCTTCCTATTAGAATGTTTTTAAAAAAATAACTATAGAGTTTCCCACCCTCAGCAAATTTCACCTTATTCACAGAAAAGTAAAGATAACTTTTAATTTCAGTGGGAAGAATGTATGGCTCACAAAGCTTATTTTCCCCCCTTTGGCCTCACTTGCTGTATATGGAAGTTCCCAGGCCAGGGACTGAAACCAAGCTGCATCAGTGACCTATGTAACAGCTGAGACAATGAGAGAGCCTTAAGACCCACTGCGCCAGGCTGGGGATTGAACCTGCGCCTCAGCAGCAACCCAGGCCACTGAAGAGACAACACCGGATCCTTAACCTGCTGTGCCATAGTGGGAACTCCAGCTATTCTTGCTCTAAAGCTTAATTTGAAAAAGTTAATGACCACGCTGTCCAAAAATAATGCATTCTATATGAGAATAAAATCTACTCTTTTTCTTTAAAAAGAAACTTAAATTATGACTCACTTTTAATTTTTAGAATTTAAAAAAAAATTAATTCCTGGAAATGAAATGTAATCTTTACAAAAAGTTAATCTTCCCTCAGAGAAATAGCACTGGAGTTAGTCTTAGATATTCCCTCTTGTTCATGGTTGATGATTTCATTTTCCCATTATATGGCTACTAAGTGATGCCAAGATTTCACCTTTAAAAAAGATCAAATCTTGGGGGTTGCACGAATATTGTTCAAACACACACCTGCAGTAGGAGTGGTGGCTCCAATAACCTGCCCTGGCTTGTCCACGATAACATAAGGATTATTAATAACAGAACTGGTAGTGCCTTGCTTCACATGGACTGGAGTGGAAGTTGGGGTTCGAGGCAATGGCGATGGACTTGGGGTTGATATAGGGGAACCTTTATTAATAAAAAAAAAAGAGAAAATAAACTAAACAAAAGAGATATACTCAGCCCATCTAAGAGGATGCTAAAGAAAATGGAAAAGGAGCAGGGCCACCAGGACAAAGGTGACAAACTGGGAAAAGAGAATGGACTGTAGGTTTCAGGTAATGAGAGCAGCAGCAGCAGCAGCTGAGGTCAGGGATTAGTGCGTTTCACTATCTACATCCTTATCCTTGGACTAGAGGCAGCAGGAGCAGCAACAGCAGCAGGGAGCCTGTTAAAACCAGATTCTGAGATCCTACCCCAGATCTATTGAATATAAGTCAGTATTTTAACAAGATCCCCCAGTAAGCACATTAAAGTACAAAAAACAGTGCTTTACATAAGTGTGGAACTGCTGAATCCCCAGGTAATAACATCTTGGGCAGGTTGTTATAATACTGTTTACACCTGAAGACACTACAGTTAAGCGAGGAAATTTACCAGTAAGTCAACAGCCAGACTTAGGAGTCAAATCTTGATTTGTAACGAATATCTAATAGGGAAATATGAAATTCACCCACCAAAAAGTCTCTGTCAATACCATGCACAGCCACAATCCAGAGATTTATGTTCCCACAGACTACTACTCTCTGAGGTCACTGACACACCATTAAACCTCAACTGTTACTGATCAAACTTGTCAGTAAATCTGTCAAATTAAAACTTCAAAGCAATGTATATGTTCAGCCTATTCCACTTTTAAAGCAGAAATGCTTCTAAATGGTAGGTAAAAACTACACATTCTTTACCTTTCACCAGTTTCAAGGACTTGGATCATATTTCTGCTTAGCTGTTTTTTAACACTGAAGACCACCCCCCTCATTTCAGTGTTATATAGAAGCCTCCCACTGCCTAGATATTTCTATTGACTCTCTTTCATGTCTTTTCTGAGATGGCAAAGTCAAAACTAAAGCATACTTCTATTACTTTACCTAACTTAAATGTGAAACTGCTGTAAGGCAATGGTCAATTCAACCTTAGTGAAAATCAAGCCTCAGAACTACCTACCAATCATAGGAATGAGTAAATTTCTAGTGTAGTTATCAGATAGTATAAAAGATATCTCAATCCAAACCAATTCCAACCCTGGAAGCTCAACTACAAACCAAAGGACAACCGAATTTTTTCTATTACTAGTCACTCTGGTTTCTACATATAAGCCCAAATCTTTATTCCTACCTTAGTTTCCGCTATATATTCTAGCAAACAATTTACCTGTGCCGATCCTAGATGAAAATTTGACTGCTTTGACTTTCATTTCTTTCCTCTTTTAAAAATTGTTTCTAAATGAATGACTTTGTTTTGTGACTCTTGTTTTGCTAACCAGTAGTGAGTAGCTTGCTTATTAACTAAACAAAAACCCTGCCTAGAAGAAAAAAAAAGCCACAGTACTTTGTTTTGTCATTCTGACAGCTATTACACACACTAACTACTGCACATATGCAATGTATACCTGAGACAATCTTGCAGCTCATGGTGATAGGCTGGAAGGATTTTCCAGGTGACTCAGGATTAGAAACTTGACTTTGTGGCACAATTTTGCAACTTGATGCTATTGGCTGAAAAGCTGAATTGCCATGAGAACAAAAGGTAACCTTCTGGGACGTTGTCATTTTGGTGGGTGTTCGTTCCAAAGAAGATGGCAAAGAATAAAATGTCGTGTGTCTCTCAGCTTCAGTGTTGGTTGGGAATCCTTCTTGAAACAAAATGGGCAAGTAAGTCATCAATCACTCTGAAATCCCTTGTCATTTCAACAACCATTTAAACTATTTACCAGTAGTAAAAAAAATACTATTGACTGGTATTTAATACTGCTTTACGTATTTTAGGATGAAGTGTAAATATCATGCCTAGAATTGTGTTTCATTAAATGTTTCTTTCAAAAAATTAGAAAACATTAACAGTATGTAATACAAAATTTACACAACTTCTTTTATATATGAATTAAAGAACTATTTAGAGAAGAAGAAAAACTCAAATGAAAGTATTCACTTAATCTGATGATGTTCTATTTTATTAAATGCCCATAAAAAACATGCAACTGAAATTTAAAGAGGAATAAAGTTGAGATTTTTAAAAAAGAAAATACTAACATCACATTAAAATGTAGACTTATAAATTAAACTTACATCACCTAGAATCAATTTTACACCATATATGTATGTTATACAAGTGAACACTTAAACACTTAATTATACACTTATATACCTATTAAATGAAAAAAAAATGCCATAGTCAAAACACATTTTTTGATGCTATCTTAAACTGTATTTCATATAAGATTAGACACTTAATATTCAAGTTTCTTGTTCACACAATGAGGGACCAAATCAGAAAGCCTTTCCATAACATACCAGAAGAAACCATTATATTCATCAAAGAATAAAAATTTAATGCTTTTCGGTGGCTTGGTTTCGTGTTCTATAAGATGCTGATATAACTTTATGAAACAAAATTTTCTGAAAAGAGTAAAGATTTGGCTATTTTCATAATAGGTCTGTGTAGGAAAGCAACATGCTTAATTATGGAAAATTTATTTTCCATATAATCTTAAGTCTCTAAAGACAGGGATTTAATATCAAGTAAGGGAAAAGAACACCCTATGACTCTTACATACAAGGTAAAATCACTTCCACATGAGGAAAAATGCACTACCTTTCTCGACGGAGGTATCAGGAACCGGGTCATGTGACGGCTTTATCGGTGAGGAAGCCTTCACAGGGGCTGGAATGGTCAAAGGCAAAGATGGTGGGGCATCCGAGATGTCTGACTCGGATGACCGAGGGTAAGCAGAGTCTTCTCCAAGAGAATGCCGGTGGAGCTCAACATCCACCACCTACACAATCAGGGAACAATGGGCTCATGAATCCATCATCAATGTCACAGAAAGTCCCAAACCTGTCTCACAACATGGTATTCTAAGAGGTGGAACAAACTTCAAAGGCAACTTCAATCTCACTAAGCAAAAGATTTATCCCTGAATGTCCTCTAATCTGGCTTAAGAGATAACTCAATGAAACCAATCATAAAACTGTGGTCTTTCTGGTTAGTGTCTCTGCTGTTCCTTGGAACATTCTTTCCCCCAGTCTTTTCATGGATGCTCTTTCTCACCATTAGGTCTCAATCAAATGCCATCTTCTCAGGAAGGCCTTCCCCCTAATCAGCTTAGCCAAAGCAACCTCCTTGTCCCCCAGCTACTTTCTTCTTTACAGCACTTATTTGTAAGTGAAATTATCTCACTCATTTCTATGTTTACTATATATCTTCTCCCAGTTTTCAACAAAACCAAGAATATAACTTCTTGAGAGTTGTAGCTGCTCTCATTTGTTCATTTCTATATCCTCAGTGCCTGAACCATGCCTAGCATCTAGTACATGATCAATAAATATCCTCTGCCATAACACAGCACATTTCCCTAAAGAGAGGAAGGTTTAACTTAGCTAGTTTTAATAATAATGGCTACCGCTGAGATATCACAAATACCAAAAAGGTAGAGGGGTGGTTATGGGATGGGAAAACAAAGTTGAAGGTCCCATACTTTCCGATTTCAAAATTTATTATTACAAAACTATAGTAATCGACATAATACTGTAAATCAGCTCTAATGGAAAAAATAAAAATCATTATAAAGTAAAACAAAACAAAAGTAATCAAGAAAGTGTGGTCTTGGCATAAATATAGACACACAGACCATTAAAACAGAATATACTACTTTTATATACATGGTCAAGTTATATCTGACAAGGGTGCCAAGATCACTGATGGGAAAAGGACAGTCTTTCAACAAATGGTACAGAGAAAACTGGAGATCCACACGCATTCAAATGAAGGTGGACCTTTACCTTACACAAAAATTAACTCAAAATGGATCAAAGACCTGAATATAAGACCTAAAATAATAAATCTCTTAGCAGAAAATATAAGAGCCAAGTGTCACAACATTGAATTGGGCAATGATTTCTTAGATATGACACAAAAGGTACAGATAAAAGAATAAACAGATAAATTTGACTACATAAAAATCTGAAACTTCTGTGAATCAAAGGACACAATAACAAAGTGAAAGGCAACCCACAAAATGGGAGAAAATATCTGCAAAAAATATATCTGAGAAGAAATTAACATCGAGAATATAAGAGAGAACTACTAAAAATCAACAAAACCCCAAGCAACCCAATTCTAAGATGGACAAAGGATCTGAATTCACATTACTCCAAAGATAAACAAATAGCCAATAAACACATGAAAAGATCCTCGACATCAATAATCATTAAAGAAATGCATACCAAAACCACAATGAAATACCACCTCACACCCACTGAATAGTACCCAAAAAAAGAGAAAAAGTGCTGGCAATGATGTGACGAAATTGGAATCCTTATGCACTGCTGGTGGGAATGTACAATGGGTGCAGCTGCTATGGAAAACAGTATGGCAGTTTCATAAAAAATTAAAAATAAAATGACTGGGAGTTCACACTGTGGCACAGTGGGTTAAGAATCTGGCATTGTCTCTGCAATGGTGCAGGTCTGATCCCTGGCAGGACACAGTGGGTTAAGGATTCAGCATTGCCGCAGCTGTGGCTCAGATTCAATCCCTGGCCCAGGAACTTCCACGTACCACAGGTGCGGCTGAAAAAGAAAAAGAAAGTAAAATAAAATAAAATGACTATATGAGCCAGCAACTCTACTTCTGGGTATACACCCTAAAGTACTGAACACTGGGACTCAGACAGACCCATGTTCTTAGTAGCATTATTCATAACAGCCAACCAAGATGTAAACAACTCAAGTCCTAACTAACAGATAAATGGATGAACAAAATGTAGTGTATACATACAACAGAATGCTACTCAGCCTGAAAAATGAAAGTCTGAAACATGCTAAAACATGGATGAACCTTGAGAACATTATGCTAAATAAAGTATGCCAGTACAAAAAAACACTGAACAATTCCTCACGTACAATGATACCTAGAGTAGTCAAATTCAGAGAGACAGTAAGTAGAAGGGTGGTTGCCAGGGGCTGGGGGGAGAGGGTGAGTTAGTGTAACGGGGACAGTTTCAGTTTTCCAAGACGGAAAGCGGTCTTCTGGAGATGGATGGTAGTGACAGCTGCATGAAAATGTGAATATATTTAATACCACTTAACACTTAATGGTAAATTTTATCTATATTTAATCAATTTTTAAAAGGAACAAAAAGGGGGGAGATAAACTTCTTTTAAAAATTTAGCTCTAATTTTTTTCCTAATTAAAAACAAACATAAATTTTCATTCTACTTATTCCTAAAGAATGCTGTAGGAAAAAAACCTACCGTCTCTGCTCCAAGAGTCTGCAAGCCAGTGTAAGTTCTGTCCAGCTATTGAAAGACAAAAGCAAGAGTATTAAGTTTCACCATTCTTACTTATAAAGCTAAGGATACAAGTTTATCTAAGATCTCTTTTACTACAAGTATTCATACCATAGGATCCACTTTTTTTATAATGTAAGCTATCAAAATTCATAACCTTAATAAAAACCTCGATTTCATGAGAAGATCTGAGGAAAATAAATAAAAACAACCTCAGATATATAGGTAGTTATTATAAAGACAGGGTTATAAAAATATACATGCAATGTGATGACACGATTATATACTTAAAGTATATTTACTAAGCACTCTTGAAAAAAATGAATGAAAATTTAGGCAATATAGGCAACACTAATCACTTTCAGTATATTAGCATCATGGATGATTTATTTTAAAGGAGACAAAGGAGTATAAACTGAGGGAATGTTAATAATATTTTTTAAAAGTTTACGGAGTTCCCCTCGTGGCTCAGCGGAAACGAATCTGACTAGTATCCATGAGGATGCAGGTTCAGTCCCTAGCCTTGCTCAGTGGGTTAAGGATCCAGCACTGCCGTGAGCTGTGGTGTAGGTCGCAGATGTGGCCTGAATCTGGCATTGCTGTGGCTGTGGTGTAGGCCTGCGGCTACAGCTCTGATTTGACCCCTAGTCTGGGAACCTCTATATGCTGCAGGTGTGGCCCTAAAAAGACAAAACAAACAAACAAACAGTTTACTATTACATACAAGGAAGCTAAGTTCTTATTCCTATACTTTAATTTATATCCTATCAGTTTATTTTATTTTATTTTGGCTGTACCCACGACATACAGAAGTTCCCGGGTCAGGGGTCAAACCATGCCACAGCAGTAAGCCAAGCCACAGTAGTGACAATGCCAAGTCCTTAACCACTAGGCTACCAGGAATTCTGCCTATCACTTTAAAAAAAGGACTGTGGCAGCCTACCAATATAAATCTAATACAGTAAGATCAACAGCTAAAAAATTATTAAGTTAGAAAGGAAAGATAGGGGGAAAATATGAAGCCAGGGATAAGTTAGTAAATAGAAAATTCTAAAGGCTTGCTGAGTTCCTTAGCAACCAACACAGAGAAGACAACTCAACTGAGACCTAGTGTTCATAACAGAAAAGGCAATATATATGTAGATGTATAGTGGTCCCATGGAAGAAATCTGGTGTTTTAATACTTAAACTTTCACCAACAGTGTGACTGTTAAAAACTGGGAACTACATTTCAAGAGAACACTGATAAAATATAACTACTATCAAAATGGCAAAAGGAACTGGAAAGAACAGCATAAAAGAAATGTTACAAGAACAGGTTTTGGCTTGTGAAGAAATGATTTAAGGAGAGACATGAAGGCTATCATTATTTTAGAGTTCTTACAAAACAAAACAAAGCTTGTTCTTTGCTACTCCAGAAATCAAACTAGGATAAATGAGATCAGGTTGTGTGTGGGGTGTGTGTGTACAATTTTAGGTATATTTATGAAAGAAACTTCCAAAACTTTATTTACTAAACAGATAAATGGGTTGTTTCGGGAATTATTCTGCTCCATTGCAATGGTTGAGGAGAGGTTAGATGACTCTCAGGAATGCAGGATATGGGATTTTCATCCTAGGAATTTTAAATTTTACAGAACTCAATATTTAGTATTTAATGTAATTACTATACTATCAAATATAGGTTGTTAGACACTACAGAATTTCAGAACACAGAGGAATCGCTATGGATTTCAATAGCCAGGAAAAGTTACATAGGAACCTGAGGAATGGAAAGAATCCACAAAGGCATTTGAGGAGAGGGAAGAGCATACAAGACATAAGAGAAGGTCCACAGCATTTCTGGGACACAAATAGACTGACCTGGCTGGAGAAGGAATGTTCAGGCAGGGGATTAGCGTGAGATAATTTAGGGGCAGTATGTTGAGTAAAAATGTGAAGAGTCTTGAATAGTAGACAGGGGAGTCTGAGCTTGAGTAACAGTAATGCAAGCAGGGCTTCTCAGAGAAGAACAGCATAACAGTTCTACTATTTTAGGAAGACTGATGGTGGTGTGCAGAATGTACTAAGGGAAAAGGAGAAAGACTGGACTTAAAGAAGCTAATCAGGAAACAGAGTAGGATAATAGCCTAGTAAGAGTGGGGAGGGAGAAGGGTAGACTGTAAGAAAAAATATGAAGAAAGTAATACCCTGCAACTGAACAAACATTAAGAACACAGAAGAATCAAAGATGGTTCTGAGAGTTAACAAATAGCAGGAAAAATGATACTCCAGTATAAATAAAGATCAGTGGTCACCACAGATCTTTCTCAAGGCCAATCAACACATAAGTAGTAAAGATATGAAAAACCTCAAGAATTATTTTAAATATTGTTATATAAAATCAATTATTCACCAGGAACTTCAAATGATAAGAACAACACAATATGTATAAAAACTATGTAAACAATTCCCTTTATTTCAGGGATTTAAGGCTGGGCTCAGTACAATATAAGATAGTCTTGTACACTCCTTAAAATAAGTTAAAAGGAAAACAAAACTATTTTAGACGTTCCTCTAAGTGGGAACATATCCTGCCCCTCAGAACAAAGTAGCTGTATGTTCTTTATTTGGTTTCATTTCTTCTCTGAGATTGTAAGGCAATTCTGTTTTACAGTAACCGCTAGAAAATAACTTAAATATTAAGTTAAGCAGTGCCGTCTTTCATCAATGAAGGACAAATCTCAGCCTGTCTTGAGGTTGAAAAAGGTGCATTAGTAGAAAAGGAATGAAAAAGGAATTCTGAAAATGTACTCAGATTCATTTGGGAGCAATTAATGGGAAGAAAGTGGTAAACCCACAGAGCAAGGGCACTTTGGAAGAAGTTCACTATTGGGATTGTATCTTATGGAGAGAAAATACACATGAGACTACTACAGAGAGGGCCTAGGGGAATGCTAAAAACAATGCTCTGTTTTCTAACTATGAAAGTTAAAATATTTTTATTACATAAAATTAGAAAAGAAAAAAAAATCACAGAAAAAGAGCAAGAGAAATTGCCCACAATGTCTTTACTTCAATTACTTTAACATTTTAGTGTATTTCTTTTGTTTTTTTCCACCTATTTAAAATCTCGGTTTAACTCATACTAAACATATAGTTTCATACTTCGTGCTTTTCATTCACTTATAATGGTAGTTTTACCCCATGCACAGAAAACACTTTGCAAAATAAAATTTATAATGGTTACATAATAAACCATGCAGATATATCAGTGAAAGATTTTTAAAGTATTACAACCTATGTTCACTTCTGTCTTTATCCTTAGGAGATAAATAGACAAGGCTAATTATTTGTTCCTCTTTTATACAAAAGTAAAATGTAAAACGTATAATATAATTAAAACGAAAAAGATTTCAGTCACTTAGGCCCAGGCAACACAGGAACAGTGAACTCTGATCAGAGATTCAAGTCTCTGATTACCTGACCATTTCATCTTCTTAAAGAATACATATTCTGCCATAAAGCTACCCTTTCCACAACCTTCAGAGGACAAAGAAGTGTAGCAATAAGCAAAACACTCAGATTCATTTTGCTTCCACTATCCCTGGTCACTTCTCTCAGAAGACCTAACCTAGCGTTCCAAGTGCCAGGTGAAGAGATACTTCATTTCTGAGGAGCAATGTCTTGTTACAATACCTTCAGATTATGTATGATGTCTATCCGCTTGTTCTGGCTGTCCTTAAAGTGAACTTGAACTCTGACGGGAAACTCACCCCAGCCTCTTCTGGTCAAATGAAAAGGAGGCTCTCTAGGGAAAAGCAGATATTAATATATTAGTCCATATTTACGCTGTCATTCTAGAAAAGAAGGTTTTCTCATAAGGCAAAGTTTTCTCACATCCTTCCAGTAATTATTTAGATTGCCTCACTTGGTGCTAAATCAATATGCTGGATTTTGCTAAACTTCTAAACTATGAAAGAAAAAATTCAACTCAAACCGACATTAAACTTTCATCTACTTACTACTTAGAGCTAAGACACTTATACCATGTAATCCAATGTCCTTATTTTCAAAGACAAGGAACTAAGGTGATTTCATGTATGTCACAGTACTAAAGGATCTGGCGTTGCCATGAGCTGTGGTGTAGGTTGCAGATTCAGCTTGGATTTAGAGTTGCATTGCTGCGGCTGTGGCGCAGGCCAGTAGCTGCAGTTCTGATTCAACCCTGAGCCTGGAACTTTCATATGCTATAGTTGCGGCCTAAAAAACAAAAAACAAAAAAAAAAGTTTCATGTAATGATTTTTTAATCTCATTTTTGGTAAATCAGATGTTTATCACCGATAAAAAAATCACGATATTACATTTTTAACTGATTCACATGCTTTACAGTAAATAAAATGTTTTCCTAAGTTAGTGTGCTTTTTCTTCGACTATATAAGGGATTTTCTTGCTGGTCTGGACATTAAAACATACATTCTTTTTATTATTTACATTTTTATACACATAGTGATTTTTACACATCTACTATTTCTTACTAAACCCACTAAAATATTTTTACTAAAACATGGGCTAATTTTGAGTCAGGATATCTAAACTCAGAAAATACTGTCACTCTATAAACTATCTTAAACTACAAAATATTGTTACTATTCTAAGAATTCCAGTAAATAATCAATTACTGTAACTTAACTCTAGTAGGAAAGTAGGGCAAAGAAGTACTCATGGAGAAAACAACCTCTGAGTTATGTCTTGAAGGATAAACAGCAGACCTTAAGAAAGATAGCCACAGTGCACGTGTACATGCATGTACATTTGCATACGTGCATGCATGTGTATAAGTGAAGAAGACAGGGAACAGGAAGATGGCAAAGAAAACATGTCTAGGTCACCAGTGGAATTCAATTTGAGGTAGATAAGCTGTGCTGATCATTTCTGAAAGATTTCATGAATTGGGTAAAGACTGAAACAAAATCATAAGATCTTTCAGCACTAATGTTTGAGAGCCTAAGAATGAAACTGTTCTTTCATTCTCTACTAATCAAACTCTACAATTAGAATAAAACAGAATACCAATTTCTGAGGTTCTATCCAATGAAATATGTCAAGAAAAGTAAATAGTAAAAGAAAAAAATTCTTGTTTGCACTGGAAAACTCCTATACTGATTGATTCTCCTGGGTAGATAGGATTGAAAGATCCATTATCATAAAAAATGTGAAAATCAACCATTAATTCAATACAATTTCAATCCACAGCTTAACACTAAGATTCTAAGTAATCTGAAACAACATATACACTCAAGAATGGGCAAGAAAAAAAATTATAGAATAATAATAATCAGGGGAAGATACTCTACCAGTTATCAGAATATGCTATAAAGAAAAACAAAATAGTATATACTGGTACAAGAATAAAAATACTAACAGAATCTAGGATTCATGTTTAAGTGGGAATTTATTAGTCCGTGTTAAATGCAGGGAAGGGTACAGCACAGGTAACTCTACCCAATATTCTAAGATAATCTATATAGGAAAAGAATCTGAAAAAGAACGGATTGTATATGTTAACTGAATCACTTTGTTGTACAGGAGAAATTATTATAACACTAAATCAACTATACTTCAATAAAACAAAAAAATTAAAATAAATGTAGGGAAAGGACAGATCAGATGATAACTGATATATGTATAACTCTCTATGAAAAAGATAAATGTACTGTATCAGTTATAAAAAAAAAAAAATCTCATTTCTGACCGACTCCAATCTTTCCAGCTTCATTCCTAGTCCAGCTATTTATTATTTGACCCCACAAAGATTTCCATTTCTTGCCCATACTCATTTTCACTACTAATCACTGCTCCTATAGAAGCTCCTCTCCTTACTCAGCATAGATTTTATGGTATACCACTACTATAACCTCAATGTTAAAGTGAGCAAATCAATGAACTGGGAGGCCAGGGTTTTGGACAAACTGTCTATATATGCAGATCAAAGTCCTTAAGAATAACAGCAAGATTACTGTCAGAGAGAAAAATCAGCACATTAGGTGCTAAAACTGTTTTTGAAAGAGAGAAGTGGAGTTTCCTTTGTTGCTCAGCAGAAACAAATCTGACTAGTAGCCATGAGGAGGCAGGTTTGATCCCTGGCCTCAATCAGTGGCTTAAGGATCTGGCGTTGCTGTGAGGCTGTGGTGTGTGTCGCAGACACAGCTCGGATCTGGCTTTGCTGTGGTGTAGGCCTGTCCTCAGCTTCGACTTGACCCCTAGAGCCTGGGAACCTCCTTACGCTGTGGGTTCAGCCCTAAGGGAAAAAAAGGATAAAAAAAAAAAAAAAGAGGAGTGACTGGGAAATCGGCAGATGCCTGCAAGGAGAAGCAGCAAACCTTATGATGCTTCAAATAGTTGGACTTCCTAGGCAGAGAAATTTGGGAAAAGGTAGTCTGAAAGCCACAAATATGAGCAAGAAAGACATGCATCCCACTACTAGACCCAATGGCACATAGTCTGTAAGGGAGAAAAACAGCTACCACTAGAAAGTTTTCTCAGAATCGGTGTTCTCTGGAAACATCCATGTTTTATTTAAAAGTCAGGAGTGGAGAGATTGCTCTGAAGAGAGGTGAGGACACAGGAGATTTAGCTGACAATAAACCACAACCACTTCTATAATACATTTATATAATGAGTGTGTATGTGATATGTAACATCACATAAAGATATAAAGAATACCGAGTTCCCTTCATGGCTCAGTGGTTAACAAACCTGACTAGGATCCATGAGGATGTGGGTTCGATCCCTGGCCTTGTTCAGTGGGTTAAGGATCCGGCATTGCCATGAGCTGTGGTGTATGTCACAGATGTGGCTAGGATCTGACATTACTGTGGTTGTGGCGTAAGCTTGCAGCTACAGCTTCAATTGGACCCCTAGCCTGGGAACCTCCATATGCCTCAGATGAGGTTCTAAAATATAAAACAAACAAACAAAAAAAAAAGATGTACAGACTACACCTAAATGAAACAAATTCCAGAACAACGTATCATCATTCCATCTTTATAAAATAATAAAAAAATGCTCAACAATTATACAATGTTAATAAAGGAAAAATATCATCAAGGGTTACTTCTGAGAAAGAGTGAGTTCATGGAGAACTTTCAACATTAATTATTTCTGTAATGTTAGAATCCTCTATTTAATTCTATTATATTCTGGTAACCATAAAAACAGTAACATTTTGAGAGCTCCCCTGTGGAGCAGCATGTTAAGGATCCAGCATTGTCTTTGCAGTGGGCTGGATTGCTGCTGTGGCACAGGTTCAGTCCCTGGTCTGAGAACTTTCACATGCTAAAGGCCTAGTGGGCCAAAAAAAACACAAACAAAAAACAGTAACATTTTAATATTTATCTGTATCTATATAAACAAGTTAAAGTTATTTCCAGAGGCAAGCAGAATCAGTTAATATAACTCATATGGTAACAACCCGTAGGAGAGGACAGTGCCTGTTCAGTGAGATAGAAATCTATAAGGGGGAACCACAGCTAAAATTATAAAATTATATTTGACTAAAAGCCAAAGCTGAGTAAATTATTAATAATTCAAGGAGTTCCCGTCGTGGCGCAGTGGTTAACGAATCCGACTAGGAACCATGAGGTTGCGGGTTCGATCCCTGCCCTTGCTCAGTGGGTTAACGATCCGGCGTTGCCGTGAGCTGTGGTGTAGGTTGCAGACGCGGCTCGGATCCTGCGTTGCTGTGGCTGCGGCGAAGGCCGGTGGCCACAGCTCCGATTAGACCC